>OX336388.2:93382375-94606693 GCA_946902985.2 Meconema thalassinum
ATGAAGCTACGCAGTCATTTTCCTTTAATGGTACATAATTCTATGGCCTATACTTATAACAAACCAAAATGGCGACCATCCGAAATATTTAGATGGTTCTCAATATCTACGAATCGTTTAGAGCAATCAGACTGATTTTTAAAAATGTTGATAGAGGCTATGAACATAAGTTCACCTATTGGACTTTCAGTAACCTGGTGAGCACAAATCCAACATGGCGGCGACGCGAAGTATAAATATTTAAATGGACGTTTCTCGCGATTTAACTGTCCGAGTGCAGTGAAACTTCGTACGTTAAACGCTTATACTAATGTTAAACCACAGGCATCTAATTTATTTCATTTTTTTTTGTTTACCACAATATGGCAGCTGTGCGAAATTTTAAAATCTCGTTTTTACTTTTTGTGTCCTAATCATGCGATTGAAGTTTGAATACTACACGTACACAATAATCTTCAAGTAATAGTACATAAATAAGAATCCAACATGGCGACCATCTGAAATATTAGAACAACAATGAAACCGATTTTTTATGTTGATTGAGGCAATTAAATGAGTAGGATATATGAAAATAGGCCGTATAGTTCTTCACGGAACTATTTGTTTGACATCACCACCGGCAGAATTGAGAGACTTCTAATATCGTGGAATCAACTTTTGTATTCCTGTGTCGCAGTAGTCGGCCGTCTGGGAATTAAAGAAATCATATGAGTCGCAAGTTAAAAAACTCGTTTAATCCACTTGTGAATAAGAATCATTTTCATGAGAAACGTTTCTCTGGACTTTGTCTCACGTATCTTTAGTCATTGTTGTTTTCTACGTTTTGCTTCGTGTTTTTGGTTTTTGGTTTTGTGTCTGCTTTGTGCCTTACTTTTGAATTTTACTTTTTGCTTTATGTTTCTTGTTTTTTTGTTTTCTGCTTTCGCTTTTGTTTTTGAATTTTGCTTTTTGCTTCGTCTTTTTTGTTTTGTGTTTGTTTTCTGCTTTTGCTGTTTTAGAATTTTTGCTTTTTACTTTGTTTCTTTATGTATTGTTTTCTGCTTTCGCTTTTGTTTTTAAATTTTGCTTTTTCTTCGTGTTTTTTGGTTTTGGTTTTGTGTTTCTTTTCTGAAAAATCAAAATAAAGCAAAACAAAATATAATAAAACAAACAAAATGAAATCAAAATAAAATAAAAAATAAAAACAAAAACAAAAGAAAATAAAACAAAAAACCATTTAAAACCAAATAAAACGAAATAAAGTAAAACAAAACATAATAAAACATAATAAAATAAAGTAAAATAAAATAATTAAATAAATAATTTTACGACATGATCCTTATTCACAAGTGGATTAAACGAGTTTTGCAACCGGACGACTTAAATGCGAATAAGCATTTTTTTTTTCAGATTCGTAAGTGAATAATTACCGTATTGAGTTATGAAGTACTGTGTTAGCAATAGTTATGTCAGCCTCATCGGGCTCGTCACGAGAATAAAATATATAAATAGGTAAAAACTAAGAATGATCATAAAAATCTACAGTTCACCTTCAGTCAAGCAAGTTGAAAACATCCATTAATATCATAGACTAGACCTTCCGTGAACACTATACCTTATTTGGTGCATTTGTAGTTAATTTGCCTTGATTTCTCTACTTTTCCAAACGTGAAGGACACACTAGGCGTTTCTTAGGAGCTAAACAGATCATTGTTCACCGGAAGATCAACCATATCCGGTCGATTAAAATAGCAGATTGAGGGCTAGTGTGAGTCATTGAAACTCAACCATATCCGGTCGATTAGAGTAGCAGTTTGCCTTATCTACCACATCGAATGCTAGTGAGAGTCAATGAAACTCAGCCATATCCGGTCGATGAGATTAGCAGTTTGCCTTATCTATCACTACGAGTGCTAGTGTGAGTCAATGAAACTCAACCATATCCGGTCGATTAGAGTAGCAGTTTGCCTTATCTACCACATCGAATGCTAGTGAGAGTCAATGAAACTCAACCATATCTGGTCGATTAGACTTGCAGTTTGCCCTTTCTACCATACGAGCGCTAGTTTCAGTCAATGAAAATCAACCATATGTGGTTGATTAAATTAGCAGTTAGCATTTTCTACCTCTACGAATGCTAGTGTGAGTCAAAGAAACTCAAGCATATCTGGTCAATTAGATTAGCAGTTTGCTTTTTCTACCACTATGAGCGTTAGTTTGAGTCAATGAAACTCAACCATATTTGGTTGATTAGATTAGCAGTTTGCATTTTCTACAACTACGAATGCTAGTGTGAGTCAAAGAAACTCAAGCATATCTGGTCGATTAAATTAGCAGTTTGCCATATTTACCACTATGAGCGCTAGTGTGAGTAACCATTTCCGGTCGATTTAATTAGCGGTTTGCCTTTTATAGCACTATTAATGCTAGTGTAAGTCAATGGAACTGAACCATATCTGGTCGATTAGATTAGTTGTTTGCTTTTTCTTCCACTACGACCGCTAGTTTGGGTCAATGAAACTCAACCATATCTGGTTGATTAGATAAGCAGTTTGCCATATCTACCACTATGAGCGCTTGTGTGAGTAACTCAAACTCAACCATTTCCGGTCGATTAGATTAGCAGTTTGCCATATCTACCACTATGAGCGCTAGTGTGAGGCACTAAAACTCAACCATTTCCGGTGGATTAAATTAGCGGTTTGTTTTTTCTACCACTATGAATACTAGTATTAGTCAATGAAACTCGCCCATATCTGGTCGATTAGATTAGTGGTTTGCCTTTTTCTATCACTATGAATGCTACTGTGAGTCAATGAAACTTGACCATATCTGGTCGATTGGATTAGCAGTTTGCTTTTTCTAGCACTACGAGCGCTAGTTTGGGACAATGCAGATTTGAACGTAAGCCCTTTTAACTGCTTCCGGTGTGAGGATTTTCATAAAAATCAAAAACGAAGCCTGAGGGTATTGAACCAAGGAACACATTAAAGAGGGAATTATGTAAATCAGTTAATTTGGCGAGGATTTGAATTTGAAAACAACGTCTAAAGAAATTTGAGACTGTTTTTCTGGTACTGCATTTAGGCCGGAAGTGATTTTCGAAATGTGTTTTTAGCCTATTTTCATTTCATGAAAAAAAAAAGGCTTATGAGATCACCTTTTGTCCGTGTGTGTGTGTGTGTGTGTGTGTGTGTGATAGTGTGTGTCCCCTTAATAACTTTTAAACGTCTGGTGCGATTACAATGAAACTCGGTAAGATCATAGCACTATTCTGGCCGACCCCGACCGTGCCCTTCAAATTTTATCGTGTCTCTCCAATCCAACATGAGGGCTGTGCGAAATATTTCACCAGCATTCAGTATCTCCGAAACTATTACCGTGAAATTCTATACGGTGATAAAGGGCACTACTAGAAGTTCACCTATGAGAGTTTCTAAAACCTGGTGACTACAAAACCAACATAGCTGGCAAGCGAAGTTGAGACTTTTAAATAGACTTTTCTCGCGATTCAACCATCCAAACGTAATGAAACTTGCTACAGAAAATGTTTATACACATTGTAATGCACTAGAGTCTAATTTAGTTCAATTGTTTACATAATCTCAAAATGGCGGCTGTGTGAAATATTTCACTGACATTCTATAGCTCCGAAACTATAACAGATATCACCTTGAAAGTTTGTACGGTAATAAAGGGTACTGATACAAGTTTATCTATGTAGCTTTCATAAACCTGTAAAGTACAAAATGAACATGGCGGCCAAGCGAATTTGAAATATTTTAATAGACTTTTCTCGTGATTTAACCATCTGAGCGCAGTGAAATGTAGTACAGTAAATGATTTTACATATTGTAATGCACTGGCATCTAATTTAGTTCAATTGTTTACATAACCTCAAGATGGCGGCTGTGCGAAATTTTAAAATTAAGTTTTTATTTTTTGTGTCGTAATCATGCGATCGAAGTGAAAGTTTGAATAATGAACCTAGGCAATAATTGTCATTTAGTGGTACATAACTCTATGGCCTATACATATAACAATCCAAAATGGCGAGCGTCCGAAATATTTAGATGGTTCTCAATATCTATGAATCCTTTACAGCAATCAAACTGAATTTTTTATGTTCATAGAGGTTATGAACATATACTCACCTATAGGACTTTCAGTAACCTGGTGAGCACAAATCCAACATGGCGGCGACGCGAAATATAAATATTCAAATGGACGTTTCTCGCGAATTAACTATCCGAGTGCAGTGAAACGTTGCACGTTAAATGCTTATACAAATGTTAATCCGCTGAAATCTAATTTATTTCAATTGTTTGCATAATCACAAGATGGCAGCTGTGCTAAATGTTAAAAACTCGTTTTTACTTCTAGTGTTCTAATCATGCGATTGAAGTTTGAATACCACACGTACACAATAATCTTAATGTAATAGTACAAAAATAAAAATCCAACCTGGCGACCATCTGAAATATTTAGACGGTTCTCAATATCTACGAATCTATCACAACCTTCAAACTGAAATTTTGTATGTAGATAGAGGCAATTAACATGAGTAGGATATATGAAATTAGGCTGTGTAGTTCTTCACGGAACTACTTGTTTAGTTTGATATACGGTCGATTAGATTATCAGTTATAAACTTAATACACGTTAAATAAACTTAATGCCCAGATAGGAATCTAGTAGGAGGAAGAAACACGGAAGAGTTGATGCGTGAGTTGAGTAGGCCGAAAGGATTTGAGGCTCCTAGAATCCAAACCCGTTAAGTCCATCGAACATGAAAAATGAAATGAAGTTGCCTATATATGAACTTGCACGTGGGCAATTCAATGGTGCCATGATTTTCCTTCAAAAGACGCTATTTTCCTATGAAATTGGCGGATAAAACTTAGGGTTAATTTCAAAATCCGCTAGATTAAATTGGATCATGATAAGCAATAGTGATCTAAGCACCATAATACCAAACAGAGATATTGATCAATTTGTTAACCAACTCATTATAAAATCTGTGTAACAGGTATCGTCTCCAAAACTGTGGGAACATTGGGTAATTATGTACATTTTAGTTCTAATGTGTTACATCCTAAAAATATTATAGCATTATGCCATGGTATGGCAATAATATCACTTTGATCATTTGCGATTAACGAAAATAATTGTATGCTGGGTTTAGCAAAAGTGAATCGGTCACTACAGTTTGAACATTGTACTGTATATTCATTTCACACTAACAGTATGGAGAGAGGTAACATGAAACACTAATCAGTACAGTGTCCTGTTTAGCACACTATTCAGCATTAGTGCTAAGTAGTTTCATCTTCTACAAAATCGACGACACCATTAAACGCTTCGATGTCATCGACGACTTCATTATCTACTATATAAAGCTCAAATACCACTCACTCACTGACTCATTCATTCATCACGAAATCTCAGAAACCACCAAACGGATTGGAATGAAATTTGGTATCCAGCTTTCTCAAGGGCCGCAAACGCCCACTAAGAAAGGATTTTTAGGATATTCAGGTTCCAAACGGGTGTTAATGGGGTAGACCTGCATTTCATTGAATAGCAATATTTCCCGATTGGTTTCATTGGGGGATGTGAAACTCGGCATATAAACTCACCATTAAAAATAATAAGACACGTGTCTGAGGGTTTTTCGATGTGGTGTATATTATGAGGTGAAAGGAGCGAAAAGTGGGGGTTGAAGGATTTCTAACGGAGCGTGTATCTCTTAAACGACATAAGCGAGGAGTTTGGAACTCAGCCGAAAAAATCAGCATTAAAAATAACTAAACAGGTGTTTGACCGTTTTTTCATAAATCCAATTTAAGGGGCCCATGGGGAGGGGTGAAACTATGGGGGGGGGGGGGAACGTAACATGTCTGTGTGTAAAATTATGCATGGCCTATGTTGTAGACAATAACACATTACATCTTTTTTGTCTCTTGCTATTTCATCATACGACGAATACTTACGGAGTTATTAATGATTTTGTACTTTTTGGCCGGAATTGTCTAAGTCCCAGGAATGACATAAAAATTGATTCGATTGAAATTTCAAAAAATAGTTTTTTTAATACTTTTATTATATTTTTCATGTCTTTTTGGGTCCGAAACCAACATGATATTTTGATGTTTTTTTTCGTCCCATGCATTTTTGGTTTCAGGTGATAGAATTATTTTCCACTAGGACCCATGCTTATCTATCTATATATCTAATGTTATAACGGGATTCCATATGTTATTGCGGGCGAAGCAGCGGGTAACAGCTAGTCTGCTAAAAGAGAGTGATAAAAGGGCTTGATATCACAGGGAATCAAATGCAACATAGAATTCAGATCGTGCAATTTTGGTCGAGACATTGGTTTCCTTGAGGCCACTGTAGTTCAAAGAGTGAATAAATTTTGGAATTAGATGGCCTTCCCCACTGTGTCTTTTGAAGGTCCACAGTAACATGAGCATTATCATTATGGTCTGTTTTTATGTACAGTATAACCTGTCATATCCGGTCTAATGTGGCGACCGGCCGATCCGAATATGGAAAAATCCGGATATCACAAGGCTATTTTTACAAATAGCTAGGTGACCAGAAATAATTCACGAGTTTGTTGTTGATTAATTTTAATGTTTTTAACGGTTTAGTATCATTTTGTTAACTGTATACTGTACATAGGCTAAGAAATAGAATTGCTTTAAACTAAATTAAAATAATTAAATTATAGACTAATAATATGCTTTACATACATGTACTTACATGACGATTTTTCCAGCTTTCCAACCACCCCTCACTTGCTTTAAACTGTCCATCCCCTCCAATTTCCTTATCAAAGTGTAGTGTCTTTTCTTTTAGTAAAGGACCTGAGATAGGTAACCCTTGCTCTCTTCTTTGGGTAAACCAAAGAAACAATGCCTCATTAACTTGGTTGTCAGCTGCCTTTTTCATCATTTTAAGTTTTTTAACACCACTTGTTGACGCTTGTGACGAGCATCACTTTTCAATATCACTCCGAGCCAGTCACTCACAGTGCTTGTTCCTACTCCCATATCCGCGGCAATCTTCTTGGCTGTTTCACCAGCATCTAACCTTTTTAGAGCACGGAACTTTTCTTCCATCGTAACAACAGTTTTTTTCGTTTTTTCGGACATTTTAGCAAAAAAAAAAAAAAAAAAGTTAAAAGATAACAATAACGATAACAACGGTAAACAATAACAGTAACAACAGAAACACACTCGCAAAACAAACTGTCGCTTCAAGACTCACGCACAGACTGAAGGGTAGAAAGAGAGGCAGCCTCGTGTTGACGTTGGTGGCAGGCAGGCAGAAGCCGTGAATGGAATATCGCTTATTCACACAAAGGGATGAGTTTCCGGGAAGATGTCGTTGACCGAGTCAGGCCACAACTCCTCGCGATCAAGCACGCACATAGCCTTCCAGCGCTGCAACTTTCACTCGTCCTCCCTGGCTAGCACACTAATGTATCCTCGCTCTCAACTTCGACTTAAAAATTCATTCGGAGATGTGTCCGGATATGGGAGGGTTCGGATATCACAGGTCCGGATGTGACAGGTTGTACTGTATATCTTGAATGGATCATCCTTTTTCAACATTATTTCGCAAATTTGCATTCAATTAATTTTGTTTCCTGTGGTGTCAACCTTATGCTTAACAATGCGTTTCTCCATTTGGGAACATCCAACGAAACCACTGGTCTTCATTTGAGTTACAATAATGTCTTGTCATGTCCCTGAGAAATTTTATTTGAAATGAGTACAATATTTGCATAGAGACAACAACGCAATAATGTCATTTGGATCACTATTGCAACACACATGGCGTTTGGATCAGTTTTGCTAAACAATAATAGATGTCCCTGGACGCGCTGACGTGGTACTCTCAATATTACGGTTTTGGCACTTGGATCACTATTGCTTATCATGGTCCAATTGAACATCCGCCATTGTTAGTTTCAAAACCCACCAAATCGCTTTCAGCCAATCAGCACATGGAATTGCATTACCCAGGATTCCAGGATTCCTTCTATTGCCATCATGTGTGTTGTATATTGTAATGTATGATTAAGTGTTTGTTAAATTTTAAATATATGCATAATCATAATTCAGGTCAGGTTTTCTTTTCATACATAATTTGCAGGGTTTACGTTCAAATACTTTCCTTCTTCCCTTGTTAGCCTACTTTCGATTTTTGCAAAAAATGAAAGTAGACTTATGAGATCAACACAGGGCGAAAAAAGTGTGTCTGTCTGTGTGTGTGTATGTGTGTGTGTGAGTCTGTGTGTGTGTCTGTGTGTGTGTGTCTGTGTGTGTGTGAGTGTGTGTACTCTGAATGTCTGTCCCCCCTATCAATTCGAACACGGTGAATGCGAATTGAACGAAATTTGGTACAAAGGTAGCACTAGCAAAGGACACCTCAGTGTCATGTTTTATATCGCCGCCATCTTTACTAAAACTGAATGGCGGCCACTCAAACGTTCAAAACGTAAAATCAAATAACGACTAACCAAATCATCCGATCTCTACCAAATTTGGTAACAACATACCTTCGTATAGGATGCGTCTTGTGACCAAACTACAAGGTCGTCCGCCATACCATTTCAGGATGGCGGCCGTGCGAATTATGCAAACTTTATAATCCATATCATGGGACCCACCAGTTCCGATTATCGAGCCGAGAATCGTTTTAACTGTTCTAAAGGAAGAGGCACGTTCGAAATTAAAAGTTTATTTTGTAATACTATAGTGCAGACGTGATTTTAAAAAGCTGAGCTGATTCACTAATAAGACAAGATGGCAGCGGATATCTTGTGCCTGACTTATATTTCACTAATTTGAGTATTGCATGCAATATAGCGTACTGTACAAAATAAATAAACTTTGTATGAAATGCTTTATATATAAATAATATACTCCAGTGATGAAATCGTTTAGTATAAATCATTATTTGCTAACAAGTTCTATGTAAGTCATTTTATATAGAACGATATTCGTTGACACAATTAGCTCAGTGGTAGAGCGTCAGCCTATCGCTCAAATGCCTATGGTTCAAACCCGATCTGAGCTAGGTTTTTTGCTTGAAATGTTATATGTTTATTGTTTTGTAATGACTCAGATGTTTTAAAATTAAGCGTTATATTGTGCATATTATGGTGTAAAATATATATTTAATTAAAACATAATTCGCCAGCAGATTTACTCGAGACATCTAGCTGCCAAAAAGGTAACTAGATTAACTTCCAGATTTTATTGAAAAGTTTCTTCTTCTGGCCGCTAGAATGCACTCGCTCTGTTAGGACACGGCCGACTGAATACGAGCTGCGCATTCAGTCGGCCGTGGTTAGGATTATATTGTTCGATATTTCACCACTAGATGGTACGACTAGTCTACGAGGGGCTCCATTGATTACTACACCATTGGCATTCTATGCGCATCGAATTTGAAGAATGTCAAGATGATACTACGATACATTTTTACTTTTTATTTTAAAGGGTTTGTAACAGCCTATTTTGCGTTACTTGAAAATGTTATTTGAAGTAAAGAACAAAACGATTTCACATAGTAGGTGTTAGTTCAGGTTATTAATTACTACTTTTATTTGAGGCAAATAGCAATCGAAAATATCCACATAGTTTGTATACACACGTCTCTGTAGGGTCATGGAAAGATTTGTTAATTCAATTAGGGTTGTGAAAGCCATGCACAACCAGACGTGTAAAGACATGCCTCAACTCAAAGTTGGATGTTGCCCACGGCAGGTCGTATATGTAATAATAATAATAATAATAATAATAATAATAATAATAATAATAATAATAATAATGTTATTGGTTTTACATCCCTTTTAACTACTGCTGCTTTTAGAGACACCGGGGTGCCGGAATTTTGGCCCGAAGGGGATCTTTAACGTGCCAGTAAATGTACTGACACGGCTCCCTCGCATTTGTGCACCCTCAAATGCCAGCTGACTGCGCCAGGATACGAACCTGCAACCTAGGGCCCAGCAAGCGAGAACGTTACCGCTGAGCCACGCAGCCAGTCCGGTCGATTATGTCTCCAGATCCATAACATTCTTGATATACTTCTTATCTTTCTTTCTTTCTTTCTTTCTTCCTTCAATGATGGTAGCAGTTTTTATCTAGGTTGTGGCGTTTGGTAGAGGTAAATCGTTTCTAAGGTCTTCAACAAAGAATAGTTCTATTATACTCTTTGATAATAACGAGTTATAACTATACTCATACATTTAGGAGAAAGTAGGCTATATGTTCTTTACTGAACATCTTGTTTTTATTCCTAGAATTGCTTTTCTTACTTTCAAAAGCGTCCATATGTACATTTCACTTTCAAAACCAGTTAACCGCTAATTAAACTTCAGAATTGTGTTACTTTCCATAAAGATACAATCCTGTAATTTGTTGGAATGCATCGTTTGATGACAAAGTAATTCATAGACGAAATGTTCATATTCCAAGGATGTTTTTTCATATGTAAACAGTATTCCTCATTTTCCCACCAAGTTAGTTTTGTGGATTTAGTGGGTTTTGATTCTGGCGCCTCATATGTTCAAGACTGCGAATGTGCCATTCAATTTGAAAACTTTCAGGGCCCTTCAGCCCATAAACGTTTGTCACAATTGAGGAAAGTGGTTAAGGGGGCTCGTACACCGCGAGTGGGAGTTTTCGCACACAGTTAAAATTTTAAAAAATAACTGCACTAATATGTAACATAGAATTGTGAAAACCTGATATAGTCAACAGATAGGGATTTCATTTGATACATAAAATGGAACTGTATATAAAGTATTGCGTGATTTATATTGAAAGGACAATACTTGTGATTTTTCAACGCTATGAATCGCAAAAAACACGATTTAACATGAAATACCAGTCAGAATGGAATGTTTTTTTTTCATGTAAAGAAAACACATGAATACCTAGGATGAACCACCATAAATAGTGTAAAAAGTATGTATTTTTTTTTCCTTCAAAAATGCAATAGGTTTTTGGCTTAATTTTCCAATTATGTATCAATTATTAGCCAACTTTCTATTTTGTAAAAAATGAAAGTAGACTTATGAGATCAACACACGGCGAAAAATTGTGTGTCTGTCTGTGTGTGTGAGTCTGTGTGTGGGAGCGTGTGTACTCTGAATGTCTGTCCCCCCCTATCAATTCGAACACGGTAAACCCGAATTGAACGAAATTTGGTACAAAGGTAGCACTAGCAAAGGACACCTCAGTGTCATGCTTTATATCACCGCCATCTTGACGGAAACGTAATGGCGGCCACCCAAATGTTCAAAGCTTAAATCAAATTACGACTAACCTAATCATCCGATCGCTACCAAATTTTGCAACAACATACCATTATGGAGGTAGCATCCTCTGACCAAATTAATAGGCCATTATCCTAATAGTTTGCGGATGGCAGCCATCTTTGTGGCAAAATCGATTCCCCCTATTAATTCGAACACGGTGAAACCGAATGGAACGAAATTTGGTACAGAGGTAGCACTAGCAAAGGGCACCTCAGTGTCATGTTTTATATCGCCGCCATCTTGACGGAAACGTAATGGCGGCCACACAAAGTTCAAAGCTTCAATCAAATTACGATTAACCTAATCATCCGATCTCTACCAAATTTTTCAGCAACATACCTTTATGGGGGGAGCATCCTTTGACCAAACTAGGCCATCAGCCTAATAGTTTTCGGATGGCGGCCATCTTTGTGTGAAAATCAATTCCCCCTATTAATTCGAACACGGTGAAACCGAATGGAACGAAAATTGGTACAGATGTAGCACTAGCAAAGGGCACCTCAGTGTCATGTTTTATATCGCCGCCATCTTGACGGAAACGTAATCGCGGCCACCCAAATGTTAAAAGCTTAAATCTAATTACGACCAAACTAATAATCTAGTCTCAATAATGCAACTACATACCTTTATGTGGGAAGCATATTCTGACCAAACTGCTAGATCATCAGCCCAATAGTTTGCAGATGGTGGCCAAGTATGTGGGCAAATCGATTCCCCATATCAATTGAAACACGGTGAAACCGAATTGAACGAAATTAGGTACAGAGGTTGCACTAGCAAAGGGAACCTCAGTGTCATGTTTTATATCACCGCCATCTTGACGGAAACGGAATGACGGCCACCCAAATGTTTAAAGCTTAAATCAAATTACTACCATTCTAATCATTTGATCTCTACCAGATACCGACAGTAGTGGCTACGCGGGCTAAAGCGCTGCGTTAGGTCAAGGGGCCAAGCTCTCTGCTGACTCGGGAGACGCGTGGGTTCAAGCCCCACCGTCGGCTGTCCTTGAAATGGTTTTCCGTGGTTTTCCATTTTCAACACCAGGCAAATGCTGGGTCAGTACCTTCTGACAGGCCATGGCCGCTTCCTTCCACATCCTTGCCCAGTTTCATTCATCTTCATCCATTCCATCTCTCATCCCGACTCGCAGGTCGCCCACGGGCGTCGACTAGAAAGACCTGCAATCGGCCTCTAAGGAGGCTACACGAAAAGAAGAATCTCTACCAGATTTTGCAACAACATGCCTTTTTGTGGAAAGCATCTTATGACTGACTACAAGGTCACCAGCCCAATAGTTTGCAAATAGCGGCCATGTATGTGTGCAAATCCATTCCCCATATCAATTCAAACACGGTGAAACCGAATTGAATGAATTTTTTTTACAGAGGTAGCACTAGCAAAGGGCACCTCATACTCATGTTTAATATCCCTATAGCACGTTGTATTTCAACAAGCTACTACAACAAACATTCAATTATACTCCTTGAAAAGGACAAAGAGTTATAACAATACCCATGCATTTAGGAGAAAGTAGGCTATATGTTCTTTACTGAACATCTTGTTTTTGTATATAATTTCATGAATGAGGTTCATCCTCGGTATTCATGTGTTTTCAAAATTAAGTGTCTTATGTACGTGCCCATTTTTCTCTCTCCACTAGTCCTGAACCCTAGCGGAAATATCTGAAAACACCTCAATGAAGAGGATAAATAAAGTACGGAATTCTTTAGTGCTGGCGGAGCTGCATTTATTATTAAATACAGAAATGTAACAAAACTCGCCCACTTAGTTCATTGCTAACGTCTCGTCTAATGTTAATTCTTACGAGTCCGGTCCATCAGCAAACATTTGGAAATGTACATATTACAGTAAGCATAGTATGGAATACATGCGGTATGTGTATTTGTCAACAAGTAGTGGGTCACGCAAGAGAATCATGCACTCCACATTCCAACGGCTGGCGCATCGCTTTCTGTCTAATGCCGACACATATGGAAATCTTTCATATCTTAAACAAGTAGTTCCGTGAAGAAGTAAAGCCTATTTTCATATATCCTCCTTATGTTAATTGCCACTATCAACATACAAAATTTCAGTTTGATTGCTGTAATAGATTCGTAGATATTGAGAACCGACTAAATATTTCGGATGATCGCCATGTTGGATTTTTATATATGTAGGTCCTACAGTTATGTACTGTTACATGAAGATTATTGTATACGTGTAGTATTCAAACTTCAATCGCATGATTAGGACAAAAGAAGTAACAAGGAGATTTTAAAATTTCCCACAGCTGCCATCTTGTGGTTATGGAAACAATTGAAATAAATTAGATGCCAGTGGATTAACATTTGTATAAGGATTTACTGTACCAAGTTTCACTGCACTCGGATGGTTAAATTGCGAGAAACGTCCATGTGAATATTTATACTTCGCGTCGCCGCCATGTTGGATTTGTAATCACTAGGTTATTGAAAGTCCTATAGGTGAACATATGTTCATAGCTGCTATTAACATTAAAAATTCAGTTTGATTGCTATAATAGATTCGCAGATATTCAGAGCCGTCTAAATATTTCGGATGGTCCCCATGTTGGATTGTTAAATGTATAGGCCATAGAGTCATGTACCATTAAAGGAAAATTATTGCGTAGGTTCATTATTCAAACTTTCACTTCGATCGCATGATTACGACACAAGAAATACAAACTTAATTTTAAAATTCGCACAGTCGCCACCTTGAGGTTATGTAAACAATTGAACTAAATTAGATACCAGTGCATTACAATGTGTATAAACATTTCCTGTACCAAGTTTCATTGCGTTTGGAACATTAAATCGCGAGAAAGGTCTATTTAAATTTTCAAATTCACTTGGCCGCCATGTTCGTTTTGTAGTTAACAGGTTTTGAAAAGTCTTAAAGATGAACTTACAGCAGTGCCCTTTATCTCCGTACAAAATTTCAGGGTGATACCGCTAATAGTTTCAGAGATATAGAATGCCGGTGAAATATTTTGCACAGCCGCCATCTTGTGGTTATGTAAACAATTGAACGAAATTAGATGTTGGTGCATTACAATGTGTATAAACATATACTGTACCAAGTTTTATTGCGTTAGGTTGGTTAAATCGCGAGAAACGTCTATTTAAAAGTCGCAACTTCGCTTGGCTGCCATGTTGGTTTTGTAATTACCAGACTTTCAATAGTCACATAGGTGAACTTCCAGTAGTTCCCTTTATCACCGAAAAAATTTCCAGGGTGATATCGGTAATAGTTCCGGAGATATTGAATGCTGGTGAAATATTTCGCACAGCCGCCATGTTGGATTGGTGAGACGTTGTTCCAGGGGTGAAATTATAGTATAGTCCCATTTAAAAATCCAAAGTTGCTACCGGTTTCTCGGTAAATACGTGCAGTATGTGCGGGGGCGATTTGCACCGTGTTGTACGAGTCTCGTAGTACGATTTAAGAATTTGAAAACAGACTGACGATATCTTAAACGGTTCCGTAGATATTTGAGGTGACCACCTTAGCTGAATCACCCTGTATATAATTGTGCATAAGTGTAAATCATAAACATCGGACATTAATTACGCCTAAGTGAGCAAGATCTGAAGATGATCGCTTGACGGCCGAAACATGTCATCCAATTAAATACCTCCCCCCCCCCCCATTTTTGTACATAAAAGCGTTTCTTTCTCTAATAAATTATTTATGATCAAAGGAAGCAAAGCAGTAATGATTTCTGTGAAAAAAGTCGAAACAAAAACCGTTAAAAATATCTATATACTATGAATGCAAGAATTGTTCAGCATGAAAAGTTCTACAAAAACGTCCGCGAGAGCATATCTCTATCTTCAATATATCGCCCACTATAAGTGTTTTTACGTTTACATTTCTTCCAACAATCTCCATTCAATTACTGAGGTGACAGTTAACGAGCTAGCTAGGGGCGAGCCTATCACCCCAGTTACAGCCTAGCTAGCGGGCGAGCTGAAAACCCCAGATACAGCCCGCAGTAAACTGTCGAGTCCTGTTGAGTTAAGACTTCAGAGAAGAGTGGTTGTGTTTGGAGTTTCCCTGGAGGTGCAACTCTGTTTTTCTTTATTTCGCCTGTGAACTTTTCGTTCCGCAAAATGCACAGTCAAGTTTAAGATTGGACGAAAGGGGGATTTGTGTTTCATGCACATCGCCATTCTGAAATTACGTCTGACAAGAATTCGTTGCACATGTATCTCCATGATAATATAATTAATAGTCCAGTCAGTGATTTTAACCCACCATGAAATGAAAACGTAAAACAGATATATGTCGTAGTTAATTAACATCGATAAAGGGCACTTATCACGTAATGCATTCATAACTGTTCCCGGGTGAAGCCGTGCCGGGTTGCTAGTATAATATAACCCTAAAATTCTACTCACAAAAATGCAGGACAATTTCTATTTGCGATACATCTATGAACTTGCGTACAATGTTTTATCGATCTATCATACAGTAATGAATCCTCCGCAAAGATCATGTTATAGAAGATAAAATATATGCTACAAGAAAAACAAAGAGCGACAAATCAGCAATGGGAAAGTTAAAATTCCTCTGGTATACTGAAAAACATCCAGTCATAAATATGTTAGGAGTGCGACCTTTAGTCAATAAGTTATATCAATATATCATTTCAGTAGTAAAGATCCCTCCTGCGACGCTCACAAGCGACCGATCGTGACAAATGAGCATTCAAATGAAAGAGAATTGTACGAAATGTGCGACTTGAAGATACTGTTGCTGTAGGAAATTACGCTCCATAATTGCTTTCCACTTCACATTTAGGCCGCTGTGACGCCTGTTTCATGGCATTTTAACATTCTGAGGTCTTTCCTTTATCATATTTCATGGATTTCAGAAACAGTAAATCAAAGGAGTGTACTCAAATCGTATAATTTAATAAATATCGAATAACCGGCGAGTACCGGGTGAGTTAGCCGTGGTGGTTACGGCATGACTGCTGGCAGTCGCTCCCATCCGGGAGGCGAGGAGGTTAGAATCCCCCCCGCCGGCAACCTTGAAGATGGTCTTCTGTGGTTTCCTATCTTCCTTCCAGGCAAATGTCGAGGTTGGTCCCTAACTATAGGACACAGCCGGTACTTTCCAACTTCTCGTCCTTACATTCCCACTTCCCTCCCCAACGGTACTTGTAGCTCACCCATTGGGTGTCTGTCTCGAAGCAACTACAAAACTGGCGAGCCGAACATGTCCTCGGACACTCCCGGCACTAAAAGCCATACGTTAAAAAAACGGCGAGTGTTACAGCTAAGCTGTCAATCAATGGACTCAGCACAAAAAAGGCATTAGCAGTGATGAATTGCCTTCTAATTTCATAAATATAATTTTTTGTAAAAAGTGTGCGATTTGCAAACACTGTTGCTGTAGAAAAATACGCGACATCTTTGATGTTCAGTTGGCATTTTGGCCTTAGGGACGCTGTTTCATATCCAAACTAGCATTAGCAGTGACGAATTGCATTCTAATTTCATAAATATAGATTTTTGTAAGAAGTGTGCGATTAGCAAATGCTGATTTCTCCTTAAGGCTCTCATTATAAACCTATTGGGAATAGTGTGGTTTATGAACATGCGAAATTTCTCGCACGGGTTCGCTAGTAATTATTATTCTTATATAGCCGGTTTCGGCCATGAACATTATAAACATAAACATGTGTTAAGTTGCTAGTCAAAGAAAATACATCTGATAATTGGAACCAAAAATTCATTTCTTAGGGTTGTTGCGGAGAAAAAGCGATTCAATGTGTTGCGAATCTGTTAACATGAACATTTAGTTAAATCGCTATCAGCTATGCATCTAAGTGTGTTCATTTAGAATCAATCGATTAAAGTACACAGATGAGACTAAGGTAATTTTTACCCCTCTCTGCAAAGTGATTATTCTGTGTTGAGTATAATATTATGCCCACTGCTGTACCTCAAACTCTCGTATAGAATCTCTCAGTTAAGTATAGTATTATGGCCACTGCTGTACCTCAAACACTCCTATATAATCTCTCTGTTGAGTATAATATTATGGCCACTCCTGTACCTCAAACTCTCGTATAGAATCTCTCAGTTGAGTATAGTATTATGGCCACTACTGTACCTCAAACACTCCTATATAATCTCTCTGTTGAGTATAATATTATGGCCACTCCTGTGCCTCAAACTCTCGTATATAATCTCTCAGTTGAGTATGGTATTATGGCCACTGCTGTGCCTCAAACTCTCGTATAGAATCTCTCAGTTGAGTATGGTATTATGGCCACTGCCGTACCTCAAACTCTTGTATAGAATCTCTCAGTTGAGTATGGTATTATGGCCACTGCTGTGCCTCAAACTCTCGTATAGAATCTCTCAGTTGAGTATAGTATTATGGCCACTGCTGTACCTCAAACACTGCTGTAGAATCTCTCAGTTGAGTATGGTATTATGGCCACTGCCGTACCTCAAACTCTCGTATAGAATCTCTCTGTTGAGTATAATATTATGGCCACTTCTGTATATAACACAGAAGCAATGAGACATTTGGTGTAACATCACCGCACGCACACATCCTGCAGGTACAAAACATGTACTGTATACGTGTACCTAGGTAGTAGAGGTGTCAAGTCATTCAGCATTGAGACAGTCATCGCAGAAGAACTCCTCTGAGTTGACTTAATTGCAAAGAAGTATTCTGAACTGCCATTTTTAGCGTTCGTTTCTTTGTTCCTTTGTTTGTTCGTTAATTATTTTTTATTTTTTATGAATGTATTTATTGATTTATTTATTTATTGATTTATTTATTTACTTCTTTCTTTCTTTCTTTCTTTCTCTGTCTTTCTCTCTTTCATTCTTTCTTTCTTTCTTTCTCTCTCTCTGTCTTTCTCTCCTTCTTTCTTTCTCTCTGTCTTTCTTTCTCTCTCTCTCTGTCTTTCTCTCTTTCTTTCTTTCTTTCTCTCTGTCTTTCTTTCTCTCTCTCTGTATTTCTTTCTTTCTTTCTATCTTTCTTTCTTTCTTTCTCTCTCTGTCTTTTTTCTTTCTCTCTGTCTTTCTTTCTTTCTTTCTCTCTGTCTTTCTTTCTTTCTCTCTCTCTCTGTCTTTTTTCTTTCTCTCTGTCTTTCTTTCTTTCTCTCTGTCTTTCTTTCTTTCTTTTTCTCTCTCTCTGTCTTTTTTTCTTTCTCTCTTCCTTCTTTCTTTTTCTTTCTTATGCGCACTTACGGAGCGTGTTTGAACTTGTTGACTCATTTATTTATTTATTTACTAAAATGTTTTCCTATTTAAAATACTTAAAATAAAAGCATATCTGTTAGAAATGTCATTAATTTTATTAATGTAGAGAAAATTGTAGAAATAATAAAAGACGGATGAAGATGTAAATTCCTGGAAAATCTTCTATACAATGATGGAAATGTTGAATCTAATGTTTCAGATCATCTGTGTAGTCCAACATCCAAACAAAGACATGGAGGAGACAGTTCTCAACATGAAAAGTAGCTCAATGGATAATTGAAGTGGGATGTGGCTATTGTCATTGTTGTGGACTGAACTACTTACAGTAATATTGTGGTGTTAATATTTGAATTGCAAGAATGTATAATAAGCCTATTCAGAATGAATTATGTTGTTAGATAGAGGTTGGAACCTATAACCATGTGGTGGTGAACATCAAGTTATATACAGGGTCTACCATATAAAGTAAGAAGGGCTTTGACCGAGCTCGTGGCGCGCCATGGCCCCCTGCTGTATTACTGAAAGCGCGCGCATAGTACATACTTGACGTTGCAATAAGCGTGCAGGTGTTCAGTCGCCAGTCTGAACCTCATATGCTAACACGGTGAGACAGTTATCATTACAGCATAGTATTTTTGTATGTAAATAGTACATTATGCAACGAGCCTATAATGGCAATAATTAAGACACGAGTATGTTTATAAAACGAGCGTATGCCAGTTTTATAATTTCCATACGAGTGTCTTAATTACCATTATAGGCGAGTTGCATACGACTGTTTATGTTCGACGATAATTATTATAACTATTTTATGTTCGAACAAAAATATTCATAAATATCTGTCGAGATTTCGCCAGTTTTGTGTACTGAACAGAGCGCATGAGACGCAGGGAATGCCTTGTATTTGACCATGGACACCTCGATTACTCTACTATGACACTAGGCCAAGCAGTGTGATTTACATTAAAAGGCCGTGGATCTCAGCACATCTAATTATCTAATTGGTCAAACAACTGTTTCTTGAGCTCTGATTGGTGGGAGAAACTGTTTTATAATGAAAAATAATGTTATAATGAGCCTCATTATAGTACAGTTTTCTGACAGATAATAGTCAGGGTCGAACATAATAGTACATTATGCAACGAGCCTATAATGGCTATAATTAAGACACGAGTATCTTTATAAAATGAGCGTATGCGAGTTTTATAATTTCCATACGAGTGTCTTAATTACCATTATAGGCGAGTTGCATACGACTGTTTATGTTCGACGATAATTATAACTTTATTATATGTTTTAACATAAATATTCATAAATATCTGTTGAGATTGTCACTAGAATTTTGTGATCGGGTGCTGCGCTGAGTATAGGATATCTCTGATTTCCAAGCTCTCTGGTCGACCGACGCATGCGCTCTGTGTGCTTCAATGCCATATGTGCGGATTGAGCACCAGTATTCAGTAAAAATGTCACAGAATGCGTTTGAAAACAACGCGCTGTGTAGAAATTGGATTTGGAGATATTAAGGTACAGTGCTATTTCTTGTCTCATATTCACCAGTTTATTTACGCGAACATAAGGACGGTGCACTTTCGGTAATTTATACAGACATGTTGGATTTTGAGCGCATGCGCGAAGTTATCCTTATCTAATTGGTCAAAAAACTGTTTCTTGAGCTGTGATTGGTGGGAGAAACTGTTTCATAATGAAAAATAGTGTTATAATGACCATCATTATGATACAGTTTTCAGGCCTATAATTGTCAGGGTCGAACATAAACTTATTTTAAGTACGAGTCGGCTCGGCGGGTACATGATGCATTTGGTTAGCA
Organism: Meconema thalassinum; assembly: GCA_946902985.2. Classification (NCBI taxonomy): domain Eukaryota; kingdom Metazoa; phylum Arthropoda; class Insecta; order Orthoptera; family Tettigoniidae; genus Meconema; species Meconema thalassinum. Next base: position 93,402,792 of record OX336388.2, read on the forward strand.
ATTTCCTGATGAAGTGTCACCTTCACTAGCACAGATTCACGTAATTGAAAATAAGTTTGACACTACTGACTCAGTGCTCAATAAAAGATCAGAAACATTAGAGTGGCAGATCTCACTCACGTCAGCCAGAATGTGGTTACCAGATACAATGCCTGTATAACCCAGGAAGGACGACACTTCCAGCATCTATTATAAGGTAAGATTTCATATAGGATACACACGCTTAAACCAGGGGGTCATGGCGCGCCACAAGCTCGTCCAAGGCCTTCGCGGCAGCGGATAACAAAACCGCCGCTTGATGTTCTTACTTTATATGAAAGACAATGTTATCACGTTGCTTTTGATTTTCAAGGCGCTGAAATTATTTCTTTTGAAGTTTTGTTAAAGTACAATTAGCTCTTTCGGAAAATACACATGCTGTATCATTTGAGAACAGTTACTTAAAATTTGGATTGTCAAGGTAAGGTTTTATTTTTGAAAAAAAATGGGAGCTTGTCTATCTTAGTACATTGGCATTGCTCATGACATCATTTTAGCCTTGCAGTGGACTTCCCAGTATGTAGCCTACTAACCAAGCGTCTTCGTGAGGTGTACCATACCAACTGATGAGCCCAATGGTACACTGGGGCGAAACGCTGGTACAATGCAAGAAAAGTGACAGTCAGTCTGAAATACTAGACTTTGTATCATTTAAAATGCTACAAATGCTGAAAAATGATAGAAAGGGTGGGGGCTTCCCGCTTCGCTCGAAGCCAAAGACTCTTGACATGTTAGAAAATTATCTGCATTATACTTATCTTGCTTATCTTGTTTCAAATTACTCGCGAACAGCAAGAGCAAACCAAGGGCAAAGCAAGGTCAAGCGCGCGGGATGACGCACGCTCACCAGAGCGCGTGGGGACGTGCCCCTTCCATCCAGTCTAAAAACACTTATAGTGGGCGATATATTGAAGATAGAGATATGCTCTCGCGGACTTTTTTGTAGAACTTTTCATGCTAATCAATTCTTACGCTCATAGCTTATTGATATTTTTAACGGTTTGCCCAGCGTAAGCTTAAAAAGCGCAGGGACGCCAAGTTTGTTTTCGACTTTTTCACTGAAATCGTTACTGCTTGGCTTCCTTTGATCATACATAAATTATTTTCTACAGAATCTTTCCTCGAGATATCCTTTACAGAATGGTGAAAACCGCATCAAAATCCATCCAGTGGTTCTCGAGATTACCCGTGACATCTAAGAATCTGGGATTTTTGTCTTATATTAACGAAGTAGTGATTGTCGGGGAACACATGCACCAAGCGGCACTATGACGTCACACAGCTCAGTGCATCTGGGTGCATTTCGTCCCGTCACCATAACGTAACGCCAGACCCCAGCGTAACGACGAAGTCGACATGATCATTTAAAGTGATAAAATGTATCGGTTTGAACATCTGCCTCCTTTTATGAATACCATAGCTATAGTCTTATCTTTCTTGATGTTTAGTGATTTTCATTACTCCAATTAGTTGGACCATGAGAGTCTTCGGTGGCGTAGTTGAATTTGTACTTACCTAGTTCACAGCTGGTGCCGTAAATATTCGCCATTCACTGCTACACATCGCTGGCGCCTCTTTGTGAAATTGTCATTTACTTTCTGACGATCCTCAGCACCGATTGACTGTATTTCAGCTGTAATATAGCCTTTAAGCTCATTTATAGTGTGAGGGTTTCTCGCATACACTCTATTTTTAAGCGTCCCCCACAAATAAAAGTCACAGGATGATAAGTCTGGGTTTCGCCGGGGCCACACGTTCCGACTTACAATCCTCGTACCGAAAATGCGACGCAAATCCGTCATGGATGCTTCGGCAGTGTGAGCAGTGGCAGAATCTTGTTGAAAGTAATTTGACAATCGCTCTCCGTAAGTCAGTTCGTCAAAAAATTGGTCAAGGATCACATTGAAGTACAAATTTAAGTACAAATTCCTATACTCAATGACTCAGTGCCGCGAGAGCGCCGCATAATGGCAAATTGCCTGGCGGGAGACAGACGCGCAACGCGGGCGTGCGGGCAAGCGAGGGTCCCCGTCGCATATAAAACAAACTCTCTGTACTACTGCTTATACTAATGTGTTAAATATGACTCCTCTGGGATTGAGGGATATTTGGCAAATTACTTTTTCCAGTACTGAATATTGAAGAGCTGTGTAGAAAGCAAATCTCCAAGTCTCAGACCCCCTCTTTTCAGATAACCTGTGTTATTGTGAGGGCTCTTGTATTGTGTGTGAATTTGTAATTGAATCTGCAGAGTGGAGTACAAATTAATAGACTAAAGTCTGTTCGCCGAGTCGAGACAGTAGAAGTAAACACAGCTGTGCGCATGATTGCACAACTACCCGCAAGGGGTGCGTGGAGTTGTGCCTGTTGAACGTACGCTTACATGTGAAGCGGGTGAGTGCGATTTCTATTTTCATTCGGATTTATTATTTTATTATTTATTGTTAGATTTTGTATTCAATTAATTAATTAATTAGTTCTTAACTCCTTACGATAGGCAACAATTATTTTTTAATCGTGTGTACGCGAATTTTATACAGTTAATGTTCCGCTGTAGACTCGGCAGGGGACAATGCGAGTGTTATTACTCCACCAAAGAAGCAGCTTTAGCGAAAAGCATTGAGTAGATCTGAAAAGCATATGGTGCTAAACACGTATAAGGTCGAGTTAGAAATGCATCCCACTGCACTAATTTCTGTCGTAGTAAGGGTGTTAGTGAAATTTCTGTGTATAGAATAATTCGATAATATTAAGAAGCATCAAACAATATAAACCTCTACATTTACGCAGACGACATGGCTATTGGATCGCCAGACAAAACAGAGCAACAAAAAGCAATCAAGTCTTTAGAAACCTGGGCTGAAGAAAACAAGCTCCAGATTAATGCCAGGAAAACAGTCCAGATGACCTTCAGAAAAGGTGGGAGAGAAAACCCGCACGACAAGGTTTATTACAGAAACTAACCACTTCAATCAGCTAACGCCTACAAATACCTGGGCATGACCCTCCAGACAACCGTAAGATCCTTTAGGATTCACACTAAAACAAGAACATCACAGCCACGAAGGCAATATTTGACATGCCATCACTATCTACGGTAGACTATCCCTAAAACCTGCCATGAAACTATTCGATGCAAAAATCGTATCCATCCTAACGTATGGAATAGAAATAACCTGGGAAAAACTAGGAATGAAAGATCTATCAGCCATGGAAGCCGTCAACGCTTGGTTCCTGAAGCCCGCCCTAGCAATATCCAAATACAGCCGCTCACGACTCGTCTATGTCCTAGCAAGAGAAACCTTTCTGATGGAAGATCTCAGGACCAAATATAATCTACCTTTTACTAAAAACTGGGAAAAAGAAATGGAAATAAGAAAACAAATGTCAAAAGAGATATGGGCTGAATTCTATGCAACGGAGGCCATGGTGAATAGATCATGGATGGAAACCAACCAAGACCTACGCCATTTCGTGAACTCATTGGCAACGCACGGATACCATCACAGAGTGTGCAAAGAGAAGAACCATCACGAGCCCAATGATACATATTGTGTATGTGACCTTTGTGAACGCCCATGAGATCGATACCACATTACAAGATGCAAAAAAACTATCCAAGTCAATAATCGAGACCTGCTTAGAACCATAAGACTCAAACAAAGTAAAATATAAAATAATGAATGTAGTGTACATTTAATGTATTTTTATGCTTAATGCACAACTTGTGCGAGTTTCTTTAATAAATAAAGCTGCCCACAGTTTACAGTCATCCAAGAAAGAGAAACCAAGCGCGAAGATTGTGGAAAGAGTTGATGAGTTCTTTTTTCCCAATGAGCTGCCTACGATCGATAAAGTACTTATCACTGTGAATGAAGACACAGATTTGCCGGATATTTGACGAACGACATTTTATAATTTATTGCAGGAATTATGAAATTTAGCATAAATAAGAGTGAGATGGTGATCACAACAAGGAAGAAGGAAAGAACCACAACAGGAATAACAATTGGTGAGGAACAGCTGAAGAAAGTGGAGAGTTTCAAGTATCTGGGAAGCCTGATACAAGATAATGGAAGAAACGATAGAGAAATAAATGAGCGGGGAGACAGGCAGAAGCATTCCGGAGGAGTGTGAGAAGCATGTTATGTAGCAAGGATGTCCCTCAGAACAGCAAAAAGGTCATATATCGGACGTACTATGTCCCTATCCTGACGTATGCCTCGGAGACCTGGGTTATGAAAGGAAGGGAGAAGAGCAAAATACAGGCCAGTGAGATGAGGTTCTTGAGAAGCAGTATTGGAGCTACAAAGATGGACAGAATAAGAAATGAGAGGACCAGAGAATTATTGAAGGAGGGACCATTACAGGATGGTATAGAGAAATCTAGACTTAGATGGTATGGACATGTATGATGATGATGATAATTGTTGTTTTAAGGGGCCTAACATCTAGGTTATCGGCCCCCTATGGACATGTAAAACGAATGGAGGAGAAGAGGATACCCGGGAGAGTACACGAGACGAAGTGGGAAGGAAAGAGACCAAGAGGAAGACCGAGAGACAGGTGGCTGAAGGGGGTGGAAGAAAGCGTGAAGAAGAGAGGAGAAGACTGGACAAGGGTGGAGGCTGAGAGATGGTGGGAAGACAGAAGGCGTTGGAGAGGCTTGTGTTCCAAACAGACCCGGCCAGTGGCTGGAAACTGTGCAAGGTGATGATGATGATTCGAAGAATAGGACGATTGCATCTGTTTCTAGGTTGCTCAGGTTCCTTGCTAAACTGCCCCTTCTACCGCAGATAGAGAGGGACGAAACAATTGTATGGGTTACTTACAGAAGGCACCTCTTATCTCTAGAAAAATACTATCAACGATGCCTTAGGAGAATTCTTGGTATTAAATGGCAAGATCGGCGCACTAATACAAGTGTATTAGAGGAAGCTAGCACTATTAGTATAGAGGCTCTCATTATAAAACACCAACTTCGATGGGCAGTACATGTAGTTCGCATGCCTGAGTCCCGCCTCCCAAAACAAATCTTATATTGCCAGCTGAATGTCGGTCAGAGAAAGCAGGGTGGGCAACAAAAACGCTACAAAGATGTTCTGAAGACCAACTTGAAGAAATGTCAAATTGATGCAGGTAACTGGGAGGCAGTCGCATCCAACCGATCAGGGTGGCGCCGCAAGTCCATCAAGGCCACTTGCTCTTCGAACAAGAGAGAAGAAGGCTTCAGGCTGAAAAAAGAAATGCCAGAAAAGAGCGCATGATTCGCAGAATGATCAACCCCCAAGATCCATTGGCTGCTCAAGACCTTGTGTGCCAATATTGTGGAAGAGTCTGTGGTTCTTGGATCAGACTGTACAGTCACCAAAGAACTCACGCAATATGAGTAGGCCTAATGTTGGTTTACAGCGAAGATTTACATAAATGTACCTTGGAAGACAATCATACTCGTATCACGAGTGATAGCCTAAATAATAATAATTTGCAAACAATACGACGAATGAGACCAGAAGGGAGAAAAGTCTATTTTTAGATGCAACATGGCTAATTACAGATCCACAGTACAGCGCTGGTCTTTACTATGGCTATGACATGACAAACTACAGTGTCTTGGTTCGACTGAGCCGATGATGTGAACTGGGCGTGTTTCCCTGTCCGGGCAGTCAGGGGCACTGTCGTGACTCGGCGATTAGACTTTAGTTTCAAGTTTTGCAACATTTATTTTTTTACTTTTCACAACTTAATGCAATTAATATGCTGGCAAGGCGCTGAAATTATATCAAATGTTTAACGAATCTCTTTAAGGGAATACAGAATCGCCTATCTTACCAATGTTAAATTTGTTTAATTCATGGTCTTTTTCCTCAGAATCTAATAAAAGCATGATAATGAAAATTATGTCACATTTCAATCAAACCTTACTTGATATATTAATGGAGCGTTTGTTTTATTAGACTACAGGGGAGTCAGAAGTTTCATTTTTAAACTGTCAGAAAATAAAATTACTTTCTCTAAAAAGAAAAAAAACTTAAAACATGGTCTAACTTTTCCATTAAAATATTAACTGATATGAGACAAATTTATGGTGAACAATTCACAGCTTTGAGATAAATAGTCACCTAGAAAAAGGTACATATATTTTTAGTCTATTTACATTTTATGAAAGAAAAAAAAAGGCTTATGAGATCACCTTTTGTCCATGTGTGTGCGCGTATGTGTGTCTGTCTGTGTGTGTGTGTGTGTCCCCTAATAACTTCTAAACGGCTGCAGCGATTTCAGTGAACGTCGGTAAGGTCATAGCAACATTTCGGCCGACCCCAACCATGCCCTTTAAATTTTATTACATCTCACCAATCCAACATGGCGGCTGTGCGAAATATTTCACCAGCATTCAATATCTCCGAAACTATTACCGAAATCACCCTCAAATTTTGTACGGAGATAAAGGACACTACTACAAATTCACCTATGAGACTTTCAAAAAACTGGTAATTAAAAACTCAACATGGCGGTCAAGTAAAGTTGAGACTTTTAAATAGACTTTTCTCCCGATTTAACCATCCAAACGGAATGAAACTTGGTACAGCAAATGTTTATACACATTGTAACGCACTCACGTCTAATTTAGTTCAATTGTTTACATAACCTCAAGATCGCAGCTGTCCGAAATATTAAAACTAAGTTTTTATTTCGTGTGTCATAATCATGCGATGAAAAAAAATTGAACTGAGAAAATTGCAGTTAAAACTTTCAGCACATGATGATTATCTCATTGTTCGCACAAGTATAAATAAAAATTATGGCAATTTCTAATGGTTAAACTATAATGTATTACTCATCATTTTAAAGGGCAGACTTCAGAGATTCATAAAATAATAAAAAAAGAGAAAAGAAAAAGAGTTCTTGAGCAACATTTATATACGGGTGAAGCACTCAATAGGTCAAACAAAGCAAAATAAGTACCTTGAAAAGAAAGGAGCAAAAGCAGAAAACGAACATAAACCCGAAAACTAATAACACAAAGCAAAAAGCAAAATTCAAAAATTAAAGCAAAGGCAGAAAATAAACACATATCCGAAAACACAATCAAAAATCAAAAATAAAACGAAAAGCAGATAACAAACACAAAGAAAAAGCATAATTCAAAAAATAACGCAGAAAACAAGCACAAAACCAAACACAGAAAACACAAAGCAAAAATCAAAATTCAAAATCGTAAGCAAAATCAGGAAAACAAATACAAAACCAAACACAAAAAAACAAGAAAGTGAAAGCCAAAAACAAACACAAAATCAAAATCAAAAAAAGCAAAATTCAAAAACTAAAGCAGGAAACAAACACAAATCTAAAAGGAAAATTCAAAAATAAAAAATAAAAGACAAAGAAACGCTGAATTATTAGACTAGATTAAAGTTTTGCAACATTTCATTTTTTACTTTTCATAAAATATGTTTGCAAGACGCTGAAATTAATTCAAGTGTTTAAACTATAGTCTTAATGACATCACTTTAAGATACTCACAGTAAAATTATATTTTAGAATGTCCAATAAAAGAGGGGGCTCGATAAAGCAAAATGTCACATGTTTTGGTTTGATGCGTTGTTCTACTTTTCGCGTCAATTTAGAGAAGATGGATTTGAAGTCCCTTTTTCACTGATGGTCCGCTCTTGAACTATTGAAAGGTTCGAGGACCATGATTTAGAGTAGGGCCATCCAGTCATTGCGCTCTGAGAGCGCGGCCGCGCTCGGGGAGCACTGGGCAGTCAGACTAGCGCTCCTTCCCCTACCACCACTACACTGTGGCAGCGAGGAGACCTGAGACAGACGGACGATGTTCGGACCGTGCCGACTGTCGTGTGGCCGACGGCTTTTGTCGGTTTGTCGACATCATATTGATAGGGCTGTTTTGCCATTCAAAATATTGTTCAGTCCCTTTACGAGGGTTGGCTGAACTGGGGGATGAGGGTGTGTGTAGAGAGTGGTTTTTAACTGGGGGAGTTCTACTGGAGGAGTGGAAACTCCGGACGATTGTTGGGAAATGTAGTAGAGAATCGGGTGGCACTCTACGCGATAAGGGTTGCAGACCAAAGGGGTATACTTTAAGGCAATAACTAACAGCCTACAGAGGGAGTACTGCGATGAGTAATACAAGTATTCGCTGACCGTGCACCACTCCGGTCGGTGTGCGCGCGACCAAGAAATCAAGGCTACTGGCAATGAAACTGTTGTGAGTGCTGGCACAACGGTTTTGGGAACAATGTTTTAATAAATAAATAAATGTGTGTGTCGATGGAGTGGCTGTAGATGTCTGCAGAATGTAGATTTTAGCTGTAGGACTCTTGTTTATGCCAATATGTCTCTTAAGGGCGCTAAGGCCTTAGGACCCTTTACACTATACCGCATATATAAAGCGAATTGTACTCCGCTGTATTTAATGTGCAGGAAACGAAAAAGTGTTGAGTAAGGAATGTTGTGATTTATTCCAAACTGAAAGGTCAACATATTAGAGAGGAAAATTCAACATTTTACCAATATCAACAGATATTACAGACATTGAGTGACTTTTGCTCCGTCGTTTTTACGAGGTTTTAGATTTGGAGGAAACAATGTTCTCCAAATTGGGTACAATATTTCTGGACATAGCTATACGTAAACAATTGCGCAACTTCATATCACTCATCGTTGCACGATGTTTACTTTTGGTAAGCGTAAGAACCGAAAAGAAACGCTCACAAATGTACATTGAGCCGAACATTGACAGAAATTTATAGGCCTGTTTATACAAAAGGGGATATTCTCATTGCGGAAAGACGCTGTAAAATTCGTCTAAACTTTGTGACATTAGAAAGCGGTCTTTAAGACGAACATTGCACTGCAGTTCAATCAGCTCTAATTGAAATAGCTGTGGAATACTGTCTGCACCAAGAGAAAATGGTCAAACAAATACATCTAACACGGCTTGGAGGTCACGCTCAGCCAGCCAAGCTCCTCCCCCCCACTACCTTCCAGCAAAGCGCTCGGAGCACTGCCTTAGAGCGCGGTCAGAGTGCTAGCGCTCGGGGAGCGCTGCTTGGATGGCTCTGAATAATAGGGTATGTGCCAAGGTCATTGAAAAGAGAAAAATCGGACTCAGCTCTGGTGTCGCTCAAAATACCCAATTCGGACAATTTTAGATGCAATTCCTTATGGGAAAAGTTGTAAATCATCGGGGAAGAAAACGAGTAATAAATGATGTCATCAGCTGGTCAATAAAATGATTTACAACGAAAGAAATGTGAAAGATTGGAATTCTTCATTTGAATCTAATCGAGCCTCCGTGGTTTAGACGGCAGCACGCCAGCCTCTCACCGCTGGGTGCGTGGTTCAAATCCCGGTCAGCCCTTGTGAGATTTGTGCTGGACAAAAGCGGACGCAGAGTGATTTTTCTCCGGATACTCCGGTTTTCCCTGTCACACTTTCATTCCAGAAACACTCTCCAATATAATTTCATTTAATCTGTCATTCATGCCAGGGATCGACTCGCTACTCGAAAGCGAATGGGGAATATGAAAAATAAAAGAGTTCTAGAGCAACGTTTATATACGGGTTTAAGCACTCAAAGGGTTAAACAAAGCAAAATAAGTGCCATGAAAAAAAAGAGCAAAAGCAGAAAACGAACATAAACCCAAAAACTAAAAACGCAAAACAAAAAGCAAAATTCAAAAATAAAAGCAAAAGCAGAAAACACAAAGCAAAAAGCAAAATTCAAATCCAAAAGCAAAATCAGGAAACAAAAAACAAAACAAAAAACAAAAAAGCACAGGCAAAAATCAAACACAAAATCAAAAAAGCAAAATTCAAAAACACAAGCAGAAAACAAACATAAAGCAAAAAGCACCATTCAAAAAAAACGCAGCAAACAAACACGAAACCAAACACAGAAAACACAAAGCAAAAATCAAAATTCAAAAACAAAAGCAAAATCAGGAAAACAAACACAAAAGAAGAAAAGAAAAAAAAGAGGGAAAAGCAAAAAACAATCAATATCAAAAACACAAAACGAAAAAAGCAACATTCAAAAACAAATGCTGAAAACAAACAAATTCAAAAACACAAAACCAAAAAAAAAGCAAATTTCAATTTTAAAAGCAGAAAACAAACACAAAACAAAAAGCAAAATTCGAAATCAAACGCAGAAAACAAACACAAAACCAATAAACACAAAGTCAAAGTAAAAAGTAGAAAACAACAAACATAAAATTAAAAACGCAATTAGTTTTTATTTGAGGCGCTCATCCCCCTCCCCTGCGACATGCTTCGGTAGCCGGAATAGTTTATATCCTCACCGCTAGATGGGGGCTTCATTCAATCCATTCCCTGACCCGGTCGGTCGACTGGAAGCAGGCTGTGGATTTTCATTTGAGTCTAATAATATGCACACCTCTGTAGAGTTAAGAATAAGGCGACCCTGGCCTTGGAATAGAATGTGGGAAACTAGGATTAGAGGGGTGACATTTGGACCCAGTGCCTCTGGATTCAGAATATCTATTCATACCCCGAGACTTATGTACAGGGAGCTGCAAAAAGATCTGACGGTTTATGTCGTTGTACGGCTAAGCGAGTCGAAGAGGACGCGTTCAATCTCGTAACACAATTTTGTTATGGGTGAGTAATTTTAGAGCTGCAGGTTCAGCCTTAAAACGTACGTCGACAGGCTGTCCAAGGTCAGCCAGGACACCAGAAAATGTTGAGCGAGTGAGACAAGCTGTGGAAACCAGTCCACGGCGGCCGGCTCGTAAACAAGCTGCTGCTTTGCAAATGTCTGATCGAACAGTGAGGCGAATATTGCGTTTCGGTTTGCATTTTCATCCGTATAAAATGGTTATTGTCCAGCAGTAGAAGCGTAATGACTATGCAACGCTTCAGTGCAAGACTGGAAGAATGCACGGCAAAAGATGGGCATCATTTGGGAAGACGTTATCTTCCAATCTTAAAAGTTAAAATATATTGTTCTTTCATGTTTTCCATTAATTGACATGTACACCTTGCTGCTATAAGTAATAAAAGAGTTTGTATCAATTAAAATGTTTGTGTTGTTGTGATTTAAAAACCGTCAGATCTTTTTGCCGCTCCCTGTATATGATTCCATCTGAGGTCAAACGAGATCTTCGATATCAAATAAACTAGGCATCAAAGAATCAACATTGACCCACTGCGACACTCGTGCAATAAAATATAGGTACATCAGCCCATTAAGAACGTTATCTGTTACGGTTTGAAGATCACCTCTGTTTCCAGACAGGTCAGAACTTATTGAATGTTATCGTTCGTATTCATTACCAAGTAGTTCTTATTTGTGCACTTTTATTGGTAACTGTCCAATTGTTCGCTGGTGACTTATGTTGCTCTAACACATGGTACTTATTTTGCTTTGTTTACCACACAATAAATAGTATGAAGCATTATTCAGCGCTTGGACCAGTATAATATCTGTACCCACTCTGTATTATTTGCAGTGGCTTAACCAGGATTTGCTTCTGAAGGGAGATCAGCGAGTCAACTCTTTGATTTTGAGTGCCTTGTTTTCTACTTTTAACTTTAACTTTGTGTTTATTGGTTTTGTGTTTGTTTTCTGTGTTTGATTTTAAATTTTGTTTTTTGCTTTGTGTTTCTTTGGTTTTGTGTTTGTTTTCTGCTTTTGATTTTGAATTATGATTTTTGTTTTGTGTTTTTTGTTTTGTGTTTGCTTTCTGCTTTTGATTTTGAATTTTGCTATTTTCGTTTTGTGTTTTGGATTTTGTTTGTTTTCTTCTATTGATTTTGAATTTTGCTTTTTTTCCATTTTGTGTTTTTGATTTTGTTTGCTTTCTGCTTTTGATTTTGAATTTAGCTTTTTGCTGTGTGTTTCTGGTTTTTGTGTTTGTTTTCTGCGTTTGATTTTGAAGTTTGCTTTTTTTGTTATGTGTTTGTTTTCTGCTTTTGATTTTGAATTTGGCTTTTTTCGTCTTGTGGTTTTGAGTTTGTTTTCTGCTTTAGTTTTTGAATTTTGCTTTTTTCGTGTTAGGTTTTTGATTTTGTTTGTTTTTGCTTTTGCCTTTTTTGCTTTTGTTTGTTGTTTTGTGTTTGTTTCCCTAATTTTGTTTTTGTTTTTGAATTAAAATTTTAATTTGTGTTTTTTTTTTGGGTTTGGTTTTGTGTTTGTTTTCTGTGTTAATTTTTTGAATGTTGATGTTTGGTATATGTTTGTTTTCTGCTTGTGTTTTTGAATTTTGCTTTTTTTGATTTTGTGTTTGATTTTTTGCTATTGCTTTTTTGTTCTGTGTTTGGTTTCCTGATTTTGCTTTTGTATTTGAATTTTGCTTTTTGCTTCGTCTTTTCGGTTATATGTTTGTTTTCTGCTTTTGCTTTTATTTTTGAATTTTGTTTTATAATTTGTGTTTTTAGTATTTATGTTTATGTTCGTTTTCTTCTTTAGCTCTTTTATTTTCATGGTACTGTACTTATGTTGCTTTGTTTAACCCTTTGAGTGCTTAACCCGTATATAAACGTTGCTCAAGAACTCTTTTTTTCTTCATATTCCCCATTCGCATCCGAGCACCGAGTCGATCCCTGGCCTGTTCTGCCATCTATTGGGCTTTATGTAGTACTACTTGAGTTTCTAATTTTGCTTCTGGAAGTACCTAGTAGACCATTTTGTAGACGTCTGTCCTCTGCAGCTGCGGTTCATCCGAGATGCAAACGGGCATGACAGAATAACTCCGCGTAGTAATTTCGGGTTAATGAATATCAATGTTTGTGCAAGTAAGGAGCAACAAGTATTTCTTGCCTATTGATTTTAGGTAGCGTAATAATTTTATTTTGCGCCCATTACCAGGTATGGAGATGATGCCCGCACAAAAAAAATAATTAAGTCAATCATTTTTCAGAGTGTTGTTCTTTCCTTAGTGCCCAGTATCTCTTCATTCTTTCTGATCTTCTTTCCTTCTCTTCTTCCGAGATGATGGGTTTGGATTTTAGTGTAGATTTGTCTTGGAACCTTATATTTTCGTCTTTATTAACTATTTTGGTTTTCGATTGAGTAGGGAATTGTCTGTAATTTTTAATTCTACTAGGTCTTCTTCAGTTTCTTTAATCCACGTGGGTTTTGTTTTGTGGTTACGGAAGAAATCAAAGATATGTTTGGTTAACCCTTGAGAAGTGGCGTGAAAAAATATAACACGAGAACTGGCGCTGGCTCATTTGACCCATAGTGTATCACTCCTTTTTTTGTCGTAGTCGGGCTGATTTTAATGAAGTAATTTTATACCTGGCGTCTTTCTTTGAACTATTTTTCAAAATTAACATGCAGAAAAATGGCAATAATTTACGCAACAGTAAAATAGACATTGATAGTGGTGGCAAAGCAGTCTTCTCAATTTTTATAAGTAGCTGATGACCGCACCAAAACACGTAGATTTCCCCGTTATTTTTTCATTATCGTCCCGTCCAACGTAAGTCGAAATTTGTCTCGCGAGGACTGGCGCCTTGGGTAAATCTGACCCGACCGTAAATAATATAGAAATAACTTGAGTGTTCTAAAAGCTATGGACATGTTTATTTTGCAGGGTGAATTTCAAGGCTACGAAGGAAGGTACAGTAAGCAACAGGACAAAACGAAAATATATAGCACTAGCTGTCCCCGGCATGCGTTGCAATGCCAATCAAAGAAAGTGTTGGGTTTTTGACTTTGTTAGTTGCAGTGCTTTTGGATTCCCAATATTTTCATATTTTTCCGTTAACCACCTCTAAACTATTATAAAAAAATGATTTACTATCTCAGAAACATTCACGGGAGAGTGATCAACAACTCACGAAAGTTACATCGCAATGAAATGAATGGTATATGAACGCATACGGGACTGCTGAAACGATTAGAGCGCCGTTACCCATTTATTGAATATACTCGTACCCTACCTATTGTAAAGTGGATTTACTAACTCGAAAACCTTTCCTGGCGTGTACACAACAACTCATCATAGTTTCATCGCAATCGGATGAATGGCATATGAACGCAAACGGGATTTTGTTTAAACTATTCGCGACGTCACTCATTTGTTGAATCTTCTTGTGCGCCACCCATTGAAAAACGGACTTACTAATTCATGAACCTTCGCAGGACTGTACTCAGCACTCCAAAGTTTTATCACACTCGGATGAATGGTATATGATCGCATACAGGACTTTATTGAAACGATTCACACGCTGTCGCTTATTAGTTAAATCTACCCGTTTGCTACCAATTGTAAAATGGATTTACTAAATCAGAAACCTTCCCTGGAGTGTACACAACAACTCACCAAAGTTTCATCTCTATCGGACGATTCTATATGAACGCATACGGGTCTTTGTCGAAACACTTCGCGAGTCGTCGCTCATTTGTTGAATCCATTCGTGCGCTACCTATTGTAACATGGATTTACTAAGCTAGAAATCTTCCCTGAAGTGTACACAACATCTCACCCACGTTTCATCGCTATCGGACAAATGGTATATGAACGCATACGGGACCTTGTTGAAACAATTCGCGCGTCGTCGCTCATTTGTTGAATCTACTCGTGCGCTACCTATTGTTAAGTGGATTTACTAAGCCAGAAACCTTCCCTGAGTGTATACAACATCTCACCCAAGTTTCATCACATTGGGGTGAATGGTATATGAACGCATGTGGGACTTTGTTGAAACAAACGTACGCCATTTTGTTGAAGTTACTCGCGCGCCGTCTATTGATAATTGGATCTACTATGCCTATAACTTTTCCTGGCGAATGCACAACAACTCACCGAAATTTGATTGCAATCGGATGAATTGTATATGAACGCATCACCAACACTCATTTGTTTCAATTACTGGTGCGCTATCTATTGTTAATTGGATTAACTATGCCTATAACCATCCCGGAAATGTGCCAAACAACCCACCAAAATTTGCTCGCAATCGGATGAATTGTAGGCTATATGAACGCATCACCAACACTCATTTGTTTAAAATACTCGCCCGCTGTCCATTGTAAATTGGGTTGACTATGCCTATAATGATTTCGGAAGTGTTCACAACAACTCAACAAAGTTTCATGGCAATCGGATGAATGGTATATGAACGCATACGGGACATGGTTGAAACGATTCGCGTGCCGTCGCTCATTTGTTGAATCTACTTGTGTGACACCTATTGTAAAGTGGATGTACTAAGCCACAAACCTTCCCTGATGAGTACACAACATATTACCCAAGTTTCATCGCTATCGGACGAATGGTATATGAACGTATACGGGACTTTCTTGAAACGCTTCGCGCGACTTCGCCCATTTGTTGAATCTACTTGTGCGCTACCTATTGAAAAATGGATTTACTGTACCAGCTCCGTTATGGTATGCGACGACCCAGCTGACATAGCATCGCACACCAAACGTTACGGCACACACACACACTGAAAATATGATAAATAAAGTAAGGCATGTGTTGGAATCCAGGAAGAAAAAAACTAACAAAAAAAAACCAATCAGCTATGGGTAGCACGAGACGAAGTGTCTCCGGGTCGTTTACGGGTGAAAGCAACATCAATTATGAATGCAAAGGGCACCATCCGCCTGGATTCCCACTAATCACAACCTTCCAGGACAAGCCTTAAGTTATTAGGAAGGGACATTAGGAAAATAGCATTGGGACAACACTTAAAACTAAAAATTTATTGATGCCTTGGTCTGGTCAAATGCAAGAAATATATACCCAAGGAGAATCCTACCTAGGAATATGGCAGATACGAAAAAATTATGATGAACTGTTCATTACAATTCCAACCATTTCCCCTTAAAATCTAAGTTCACATGAAAAAGAAAAGAACTAAAAGTCTTTCTTGGGTGCTCAGGGTCACCGAAGCACTAAACACTAGAACACACGACACTCGTGACCTCTGAGCCCTATCAAAGTTAAATCATTATCATATATTGCATGTGAACTGGTAACCATTGTCTAAATACACACTTATACACCCTATATAAACCATGTGAGTGTGAGGTTCTGTTATAGTCTGTTCACTCTCATTACTATATTTACAAAATTTACAATATCTTTTAATCAAACTGGATAGTGTTCGAATGTCAATGGTATTCAAATTATTTCCATCATTCTTAAAACCATCTAAGAAAATCGTAATCATAAATTTCACATGTTATTATCATCATAATAATTTATTCATTATTATCATCATTTATTTTTATTCAGACTTCACCACCAATTAATTTATTATTAATTTTATTCAGACTTCATCACCAATTAATTTATTATTAATTTTATTCAGCAATATCAGATCAGATTAAATTATTATTAATTTTATTTAGCAATATCAGATCAGTTTTTTATATTCAGACTAGATTAATTGAGATAAATTTATTTAAATTTATTTAGATAAATTATAAATCCAGATCATATCAATAAATTTCAGAAAATCAGCATGAGTTGTTTCAGGATCTCCAGAAACCTCAACAAAACAGCTTTCGGAAAAGTCATCAGATTTAGACGTCTATCAGAGTGCACGAGTATGTGTGTAATCAAAATCCCTCCATGGATTGAAATTATCTTGTACTCAAGAACAAATTAACTGCCATCATAAATGCCAAAAATCCACAAACATCAACTCATTAAATCATTAGGCCAATCAATTAAATTCAAATACAACATCATAACGATGATTCCACAAAACAGTCAGCACTCGGCTGGACCTACAAATATTATAAACGGGGTTCGCTCGAACCTATCAGTCACATCAACTAACAAGTGGCAAAACTCACACAACAAACTGCCAAATCCACATGAATCCGAGCACTAAAATAATCGTCTTAATCCATGAACTGGTTCCAATAAATAAAAGCTCATGACCTCCCAAGCCTAATGGTCAAAACTGTGTCAAATCTCTCAGAAAAACAACATGTCAATCGCTGAAATAAGTCTGAACATGCATCGAGTATGCATTAATTTCATGAATATTATTGATCTGGATAAAATCGCCCAAGAAGAAAAAATACATATCCCTGTCTGTTAAAATACTACCAAAGAACAGGACAAATTTCCATGCTCCACATGGCATATTCACTGTCTGAAATTCACATCTGAATCAAAATACCTCATTAGAAAAAAAAAATAATCACCTGAAAAAATCAGATTTTTTCAAACAAACGAAGTTCAAGAGGACTGCTGAAATTATTAAATCACCATGCTCGAAATAAATCAAATAGGATAATGACAAAGCGTGGACTAAAAACTGACATCTGCTTACCAGCAATGAATGTAGAACGACATTCGACCAAGAAAAGAAAATTATCTAGTCCAATAAACTCATTGTAAAACACTAGCCATGGTTCTAAGCTGATATTGCATAAAATCAACTACAGTATATGCCTTCATATCCACGAAGAAGAAAATAATCTGTTTCAAACATATATGAACAAATATGATAATGCTTGCCCCATTACACGTGTGTGCCCATGTCTAGTTCACATCAAGGAAAAATACTCATGTACTCTTACGATACCTGGTGGTTGAAACATCTGCATAAAATCCAATTTTCAAAGATCGGCGAGTACTCTAACAGTCGCGAAGACTTCTCGAATGATCGACGCATTCCCTAATATTTCATGAGGATCGTCGACGCCGGATGTCTCACTTCGAATGGGTACGCCCCTCACTCGTGGTTAATCTAAGGACCGTCACTTCGCTCAGCCATAATGTCTCCTTTCCGTTTAATGCCCCATATTAATGTTGGAAGTGTCCATGTGGTAACAAATCTCCATAATGTTCCGCAAAAATAGTCGATTACTCATGATGAAAGGTTGCATCATTATATCGTCCAATATTCGCCACTGTTCTAGAAACACATGATGAAAAAAAAACAGTGTATTAATACACTGAAGGTTTTATGTTCAAGTGCCAGAAGGAAACTTTATGCAAAATGGGCGAATTATTTTCTAACACCCTGTGGTTGTGTAAGTGTTCACTTCGTAAGCATATGGAATAATGTTCAAGTCCGAAGATAATGTCTGTATCCACTTGACTGATCTATAATTCATGGTAAAGTTCCAACACTTTGTGGTTGCCTGTGTTCGTTTCACTGGAATAAATGTTAAGTCCCGACGCCTCATGGTCGCTCATGATGTTCGGATATTTGAAAATTTATAAGTTCCGACACCTCGTGGTTGCTCATGATGTTCGGATATTTGAAAGATTTATAAGTTCCGACACCTCGTGGTTGCTCATGATGTTCGAATAATTGATGAAGAACTATGTCTCGGAATGTAATGCGTACGTCTCACTTTATGAGCTTGAAAATGCACGTTCCGCTGAACGTCATATTTCAGTACCAATGCGTTTCAAATGCCCGTGAACCGAACTAGATTTTACAAGACAATACATATCAGCCGTCTCTACTACGCAATTCAAGAAGTCCATACCGCATGCTGCCACGAACTCGTTTCAAAACCACAAGTTGCACGCCGCTTACACAAAGTTCTATATCACATGAATACCGTGAAATTATAAACTGTTAACTAGCATGTTCGAATTCTCGGATGAATTCACTCATGCGCACAGCCAAAATACAAAACACTAATCCACGCCACAGGTTCAAGTAACTCTCTGCAAAGAGAATGTAATACCAGAGTCCCAGCTCCCATGTTGAATAATTTTCCTTAAATCCGGCTTCAAAAAAACAATCATTTCTCTTCGGTAGGGGAAACATAAGGAACCAAATCCTTAATATATCAGCTTATTTTTATGAATATTACGCAGAGATAGTCCCTTTGTGGATCAATCAGCATTAAGAGTTATTACCTCTGACAATATTAGCTCTGACAAAATGTATCACAAGCAATCAACAATATAGTGATACATTATGAAATTTGTTGTCCACTTTGTAATGTTGGCAGTAAACGTACTTATGTAGCTATATATTTTGATATTTATAATAATGTATTGACGTTAGTTCATCAACTGTACACCGTAAAATCAATTATATAACACGTTTTATAAGTTGAATGCTATACAATGAAATATTGAGTCATGTCTGCTGACATAACCTCCAAATTCCAAAGCACATCCCATACCCTCCCCCTCCCCCTTTTTCGCCCTGACCTACATAATCTCCAAATCTGACTATAGAATAATTTCAATAATAACCCCCTACCTGCTATCCTACACAGGTTCCAAATTCTTGTTTGAACCCCATAACCCTCTTGCAAATGAGATATGAGAAGGAAGGAGAAAGATAAATGAAAACCATAGGTGACTGAAACATATTTTTTTTATTGTTTTGCATTACACAATGTAAAAATAAAATTGTTGTATATGTATAGGTCTAGTATAGAATGAACGACACTGTTGAAATTGCATTCTCGTCCAGTTCTGCTCTTGCAACTTGCTGTTCACCTGGATCCAGTGGACAGATCTGTAAGAATACAAACATAAAGCTTTATGTGGAATGTAACTTATAAGACACTAGACATGGAAGACTGAGGGCTAAGCTTCTCAAGGAAATATCCTGTAAATGGGCATGGAGGATTTCAGTTATTTCAGTGATCTATTTCGACTGCAATCCAATATTTTTGTTTTACTTTTATTAATTTTCATCATGAATTCTTTCCTCAAGACAGAATCCATACCATTTGAAAACTCATTCAAATCATCTGGTGTGTCAGCTAAGATGACGATTTCATCAGCAAATCTCCAAGTTGAAATTAATTCTCCTTGAGTCTTTACTCCTATTAATTTTTCTCCAATTTCCTTCATTGCTTGTTCAATGTATAGATTGAAAAGTATGGGTGATAAGTTGTGGCCTTGCCCTACACCTTTCTCAATACCATCTCCTCTCTCATGTCCTTACGCTCGAATAACTGCATATCCTAAGGAACACAAAACGTGCTACACCTTAAAACAGTAGGCCTATTGGTATGGCACAAACCGGTAAAGTATATTGAAAGGAAAATGATTAGTCCCTTGTTTATAAATTTACATGTGTCTACAATGTTTGGTATCCTTTAAACATGAGTCACTTTCAGTGATCTCAGGAGTAGCCTACATATTGAGACTCGTGTCCTGAATAATTAATTATAGTCTGTTTGCAACTTGCAAAATTGAGACGTGTTTGGCTTACTTCACACCACTACATACAACCTATACATACAGTTACCGGGAAGGTAGCTCTGTACTTCCCCATCCCACTCTCCCGGTATACTACTGCAACTTAAAACATTTGCCACACTGAGTGTGTCTGTTTCTGATTGTGACAACCTACTGTCACACGAGTCAATGTTCTCAGATAGGGAAGTATTCGGCTTGCTTCCTGCACCACTCTACACCTGCCTCTCAAGGTCAAGTGCACAGCTGAATGCCGGCATCTGTACACAAGTTGATATGGCTAATGGTGGCAACATTCAAGCAGCAACAACAACAATCCCTGATAGCATGGTTTTGCAGCAGACACCAAAGTCCATCCAAGTTAAAACAGCTCACTGATGATTTCTTCTGAAACAGTTATTTCAATGCTCTCAATATTAGGTAGTTATGTTGTGTTTGACAACCTTGACAGGGACATTGTCAGGAATACTGTATGCCAGCCATCCTAGTTTTTCATCTGGGTGACAAATTCGTTATGCAGTTACAAGCTGAGGTATCTATGACATAAATGTCAAGAAATATGGATCCATAGTAAGTTACAACTATTGTATTATGTAATATATCAACGTGAATATTTAACGGCTGGAGAAAAAAATAATTTGATAATAAAATAACATCCAAGAAGGCATTAAAACAATTGGCCTCAATATATAAGCATCATAGTTTGATCATACAAACATGTATTTCTCATTTCAATAGCCCGGGACATAGTGTTCATCAGTCCGAGGAACTCAGGTGTATCACTTTTCTGTGATGAGTGTAGTAGTATGTGTAAATGTATTCGGGACAAGGATGGAACAGTGCCCCAGGATTTGAAATAAGGTACGTTACAATCCCAGCATTTGTCCCAAGTGTCGAAATTTCACACTCAGGATAGCCTCTGTCAATGCCAGGATAAACCGTTGATTTCTCGACTTACTGCAGGTGCCTATCACGACTGTAGTGCATGACTTAACGAGCATGGCTACGCTGCAGGATGTCATTCCAACTGAATGGTATCATAACTTGAAAGAAAAAAAAATGGTTTTTAAACGTTTCTAAAGACTATCATCGGCTCTAAGAATATGTCATTAATTGTGGAGTTTACCAGAACCGGAACCAAAGGAGAATGTGGTAGATTATTGAACATATACCATTCACATACTTCCTGGGAGTCATTAAGAATTGAAACTACTGTCAAATATCATTGCTGCATATTAAATATACTCTCAAATATCACTAATATATACTTTCAAGAAGGCTTTTATTTGTAGCACGTTCGACGACGGCCGATGTTTGTGGCCGACAAATTGACGTCATATTGCGTTGCTAACAAATCACACAACACACATAACTGTGTAATTATGTGAAAATAGAAATAATTGGCACAAACATTGGCTTGGACAAAGATTATTGATGCGTGACTACCCCACTGTGCGTGACAAAAACCAGGGGCGAGTATCTTACGTTAGTTACCTAACAATTATTGGTCTAGGCGACAACCATTGGTCAGATGGATGCGATTTAGTACCTAAAGCGTGGGGTTGGCAATACTGTACACGATGATAAAAATTTCGGAGTCAGCTGGAATTTCATCTCTATAAGTCGTGATCCTATTTGGCATGGCTGGGAGGGTTACAGACAGCGGAGGAGTAAACATCTATTACTATACCATATCCAGATACCACTACTACAGGTATCTTGGCTAATTTCAGTAGTTTAAGAATGTTTTACTTCGGTTCAGGTAAACTCCACTCTTACCGAATAGGTCACCGATAATCCTTATTCTTAGAGTTGAAAACTCGGTAAAACTTCACAAGAGGGTTTCCCAATGGTTTTGCCTAGACCAATATTTTCGTCCAGACCAATGGTGGATTGATAGCGCGGCCCGTGTCACGCATCAATAATCTTTATCCAGGCCAATAGTTTTGCATTTTATTTCATGTCGTGTGGTGAAAGGAAACCCTCTCGTAAAGAATTAAAGAAAACTCTAGGAAAACAGACTTTTACTGAACCTGAAAGATTCATCACTCCATGGAAGTGTTCCATATGCCTCATCGCTGCCTAGCATACACATTGCTGCAAGTGCCCTTCAACCCAGATGAAGAAGTGATAGCCAGCTAAGGATGCAAGTGAAATAATGTCCTCTTCGGACTAAACAGTAGGAAAGCCAAGCCAGTAGGCCTACAGATAGGGGTTTACTAGCATTATTAGTTAGAATCACGCAGGTTAATTCCTTAGGAAGCAAAGAGGACAGGTAAGTGGTTTAGGCCAACAAATCCTCATTCTGAACCTTTGCCACACACAAATACCAGTCATGTAGTACTGCTCAAATAAGCACTATACAAACTTACATGAAAGAATGAGACCAGAAAATTGGATCAAGAGCATTTCAAATCTACTCCTGACGGCGTTCCAGATATGAGGGTTTAGGTTATGTTAGTCTTCCACATGACTGACACGCCACAGTTCATCACTAAACAACATGTACATTTCATTACAAATGACATAATTGCTCATATTTTACTCCATCTTTTCTTTTGCTTACGAATCAACATTATTAAAACATCCACACCATTTACAAATATCTTTAATTAAAACAAATATCCGGCCGTAGTCCGCCATCTTGTAAAAAAAACGAAATGATAATCGGCAGCAAGGGTTGCCATCATAGTATTAATATCAACAGGTGCAATTCTTTAAATATAACTGAATCTTTGCAATTATATCAGACACTGTAATGATGTTTATCATTATATGCGACCAACTTCTGTAATTCATAACAATAGATTTCGTTTTCAAGAAGTTTAATCTTAGTCTAAAACATAATTCGGTTTTAATCCTGTTAGTATCAGTGTAAGCCAATCACATTTAAGACATAAAAAACAGGGCACTAGGTCTACCAACACACATCGTCCGTTCGTGATATTACGTTTCCAAAGTTGCCTAACCGGAGCGTAATAAACAAGAAGTTCCGTGAAGAACTATACAGCCTACTTTTCATGCCAATGATTATTCTACAGTATATGAACCTATCTAGAATAATGACGAAATTAAGTTGGTAATATCGAAATATCAAATTAGTTCAAAATATACCTGGTATAATGTAGCCTAATAGAGCGCTACAGTTGGCAGCCCTGGTGACTGAATATATTCTTAGTTCCACATCTTAAGATACAGAATACAAAATTTGGTTGAAGTCCAATGGACGTTACATGCAGTTAGACACTGGATCGATCAGCACGCGTAAAAGCACGTTGCCAACAATACCATGCGTGTGCTGGTCAGAAATAATCTGAATTATTATGGAATCTTGTTGTGCCAATTTTGGATGAAATCCATTTGTTAGTATAGAAGTTACATGTATTTTAAAATTGGACATATCAACAGGCATAGAATCATGTTGGCATACTGCCTTGTATTAATTACTCCAAATTAATCTAGAATGTCAGGTGCTATACGTGTGCAAATTATAGAGCTGTTGGTTGCATACTTTCTGATATATTGATATTAGGGTAAAAAGAATATAGACAGCATTTATTAACAGTTGGCAGCCCTGATTGCTCTTAACAATACTTATAGTCATATCTGTTATGGTACAGCACATACGAAATTTGGTTGTAATCCAACTGATAGTATAGAAGTTACATGTATTTAAAAATTGGTACTATCAGCAGGCTTATAATCATGTTGGCAGAACTGACGTATATAAGTTACTCAAAATTAATCTAAAATGTCAGAATATACGAGTGCATAGTTTAAAGCTGTTGGCTTGCATACTTTCTGATATATTGTTATTTGGATTTAAACAAATTGAGAGAGCAATGATTAACAGTTGGCAGCCTTGGTGGCTCTTAAGAATACGCTCAATCATATCTGTTTATGTACAGATATTACATACAAAATTTGGTTGAAATCCAATTGATTGTGTAGAAGTTATATGCATTTAAACATTGGACCTATCAGAAGGCTTAAAATTATTTTGGCAACACTGTCATTGTTGGCCTCCTGGAAATTAAACTGAAATAGTATTATCTACATGTGTGCCAATTTTGGAATAGTTCCCATGCATACCTTGCATAACATGTTTACCCAATAATACTTGTCACGGATTCTAAGGTATGTCTTATGCGTACCCAGATGTGCCCCTGCCATTGGGCTATTGTGGTGTCCGATCATTATATTCTCTTTCAATTACTCCGGAACCGCTATGGGTGCGGTATCGTGCATGGCTGTGGGCTTAAATTTTAGTACCCCGTCTTTGTCTAGGAAAAATCGCCTAGACAGCCGTGCTGTCTTGGAGTCCACGCTATCCAAGTTTTCTAGTGCCATTAGAATCTGTTTCAAGTATGGATCTCGTTCTTGCTCTTGCTTGATGTTAATCACCGTCAGGGCAAAAGTGGGCATGTCGTCCCATTCGTGGTCCTTACTGTCATCCGGGGGATCGGCTACTGGCAGTCTAGACAACCCATCTGCGTCTAGGTGTGTAGCGCCTTTCTTGTGTTTGACCACGAAGTCATATTCATACAGGCGGAATATAAACCTGTTGAGCCGCGAATTTGGGTTTTTAAATTTGTCCCAAAAAAGCAAGCTCGCGTGGTCAGTCACTACCGTGAACTGAATACCATAGAGGTATACCCTAAAATAGTTCATTCCCCACGAAAATGCCAGCATTTCCCGCTCTGTGGCAGAGTATCTAGTCTCAACGGCCGTTAGCTTCCTGCTAGCGAAAGCGACGGGCCGTATGCGCCCTTCTGCGTCTTCCTGCAATAGGGCCGCCCCCAGCCCATACAGGCTGGCATCCACGTGTAAAAATGTGGGCCTATCACTGTGGAAGTGTTGCAGTAATGGTGGTGAGGTCAATAGTTGCTTCAGTGTGTTGAAGGCATCTATGTGTTCCTGCTTGATGCTGAAGGGCGTTTTTTCACGTGTGAGCTCAGTTAGGGGATGGGCGATATGTGCAAACCTGTAGATGTACTTCCTGTAATACGATGCCAGCCCAATACAACTGCGCAATTGTTTCAAATTTGTGGGCATTGGGATGCCCGTTATTGCGTCAGTTTTCGCTGGGTCGGGAATAATGCCCTCTCTGTTTACAATGTGGCCCAATATGTTAATCTGCTGTCTGGCAAATTGACATTTCGCAGGTTTAAGCCTTAACTTGGCCTCTCTGATCCTTGCGAAAGCCTCCTCCAAATGTACGATATGTTCGTCGAAGGTATTGGAGAAAACTGTTATGTCGTCCACGTACACTAATACGGAACGCCACTTAAGCCCTGAAAATGTCTTATCCACCAGCTTTTGGAAGGTTTGGCTGGCGTTACGGAGGCCCATTAGTAACCTTGTGTAGGTATATAGCCCGTTCTCTGTAACGAACGCCAGCTTGTGCCTATCTGGTTCATAGACGGGGATTGAATAGAATCCACTATAGCAATCCATCGAACTGAACCAGCTGGCTCCGCCAAGGGCGTCCAAATTGGTGTCTGCCCTTGGTAGTGGATAACTATCATTTTCGACTAACTTATTGAGCCTCCGGTAGTCAGTACAAAATCTGTGAGATCCGTCCCGTTTTTTGGTCAGCAGAACTGGCGCGCTGTAGCTTGAAATAACGGGAACAATGAACCCTGCCTCGAGCATCTCTGAGATCTGAGCGTCGATGGCGTGTCTCTCCTTCTGGCTCACTCTGAAGGGAGGCTGGTGTACTGGCCGGTCACTAGTGAGTGTGACATGGTGTTCAATGAGGTCTGTCACAGCGAGATCCTTCATTGAATGGGCAAAAATAACCCTGTTGGTCTCCAGGAGCTCCGTGATCCTTTTATTTTGCTCCGGAGTCAGGTCCTGCCTGTGGTTCTGGTTGGCCGCCTTATCTGTGTGTGTGTCTGTGTGTTGGCTGATAGTATGTAGTGCAGAGGCCTGGTGCTCGCGATTTTCTCGCTCCGCTCGAATCCCATCTGTGTTCCTGGTGTATATCATGGGATGTGTGGTGAGCCTCTGGTCGTGCTTTAAAAGCATCTGACCACTAGCGAAATTAATGCTAGCCTCATATTTAGCGAGGAAATCCATGCCAATTATGGCTGACGCAGAAAGATGTTCTATAACGAACATGGGGTGTGTTGGTGGCAAAATGGTCTAGCCTAAGATGTATGTTTGCCACCCCCGCGTTTTCTAGCGTCTGAGCATTGGCCGCTACCAGCCGAATGTCACCCGTGACATCGTGTATTTGGCCTTCGGTAACGTGTCTTCTATTAACACAACTTACCGCTGCCCCAGTGTCAATTAGGGCCTGCACTCTGTGGCCATCTATGTTGGCGTGTATCGTGAGGGCCGATACCTGAAATCCATTGCCCTGCACCGATGTATTGTGTAGGGTATATGTTGTTGTTGTTGTTACTGGAGTGACATCTGTACTGGGAAGACATGGAGCGGGCCGCTTATCGTACCGGGCACGCTTAGCCTCTAAGCTTGCTTCCTGTCCCGAGTGCTTTGCCTCAGTCAGCAAAGTGCGCTCACCAAGTACGTTGCCAGCTCTCTTAATCGGCCTCGCTGTTAGAATAGAAGTCTGCTGGCGAACGTTTAATGTATTAATCGTTCCCAGCTTTTGTGTAGTTGTGTTGTTGTTGTTTTCTTCCTCTCGGGAAGGTGTGTCTGCGAACGTGACCCTGAGCTTGCCCTTGTTACCCCGTTTTTTGTTCCAGGTGGTCGCGAGTTCGACTCCTGTGGCTGGCTTCCCAGTGCCGAGCGAGCTCGCGTCCTGCGCCTGTGTGTGGTCATTTCCTACCCTGCGTTGTGATGTAGGGGGTATGGTTTTCTGTTTGGAGGGTGTGGGTGTGTTCTCAGGCTGTTTGCGCGTAATTATGAGGGGTGTATAATGTCCCGCCTTAGGGTTCCCTGTAAAAAGTACATGCAGGTCCCTGTCGAATCCCGCAGTGGAAAATAGCGGGGGCGCGTGCACGTCAGTGTATACGTGGATATTGGTTCGAAGCACCTTGCCGAGAGCGGTCACCTCTACGGCACTGGCATAGGTGCCGTCCCTACCCATGTATTTTCTGTAATCCTCCCCGGTCTGGAATGGGTTTTCCCGCTCGTCCGACACAAAGTCTCGGTACTCTTTCCAGTTGGCCAGGATGTGTTTGACCGTTTCCTGCCTGTATTCCTTATGATGGTCCTCGCTATGCCGAACCAGGAAGCTAATGGTCCTAAACAGGCAATTGCCGTCTCCTTGTACGGGGTGTGTCTGGAAACGGCCCGGGGGCGGATCGTCAGCCTTAGCTTTGGATGGCTGCTTCTTCCCCTTACTCTTGCGAGTTTGCTTGGGGGAAGGGCCTTTCTGGTGTTGTGTTGGGGGAGGAACCTCAGTTGCTTCATCAGCTAGCCGAACCTCCCCGTCTAGGCGTTTTTTTTGGAACGTAGGTGTACGCCTGCCTGTACTGTATGTGCGCCCCCCCTCGGGGTGGCTGCGCCAGCTCCCCGCCTGCGGTGTGTGGCTAGGTGTGGGGAGTATTGCCCCCTGTCTGTCCGGCGGGGTGTCTCATCCCTGAACTCCCTCGGGTATTCGTCGGGGAGGGGGTAGTGTTCCGGGCCCTTTGTGTATTTATCTGCCTTGTCCCGTCCTCTTGTGGGTTTCCTAGCCTGCCGGTTATTGCCCGGTGGTCCGTTGTCCTGTCTCCGCCAGGGTGGGGTGTATGTCTGCTGCTGCGGGGGCCGGTTTTCCCGTCGATTACCCTTTTCCCTATATTGGGCAGCTGCATACCCCTGTCTGGTCGGGGGTGGGTTTCCTCGACGGTCCCCATTTCCCCTGTACTGTGGGGGTGCATAGCTTTGCCTGCGTGGGGGCGGTTTCTCCCGATATTCCCCATTTCCCCTGTACTGCGGGGCGGCATAGCCTTGCCTGCGTGGGGGCGAGTTTTCCCGGTACTCCCTGTCTGCCCTGTATTGTGGGGGTGCGTAGGACTGTCTACTTGGTGGCGGGCTGTTTCGTCGGGGGATGTCGTGCTCGTACTCCTCAGGGTAGTACTCCTGTGTGTACGGGGATGGTGATCGCCGCGAGGGGTATGTCGGCTCTGTGTCCGTGTACGATACTGGTGAATACCGAGGAGGGTAGTGTGGCCTGTCCTGTGCGTGGGGTGTTGTTGGCCGCTGTGGAGGGTAGTAATTTTCCTCCCTCCCGTAGCGTCTCGTTTCTGTGTACCCCCTGTCCCCCTCAGGATAATAGCGCCCTTGTGTGTCTGCGTGCTCATCCCTTAGCGGTCTCCCGCCTGCTTGGATGGCAGCAATGGTCAGTTTCTCCATTCTGTCCACTAATTCGTACATTTTATTGTTAGTGTCGTCTTTTTGTGTCTGAAAGTGCAGATCCACGGCTTTTTCCGTAGCTTTTTCCGTGATCTTTCTCCCCTCCTCTATGGTCTTTATGTTGTTCAACATATGTTGGACCGTGGGGTTGTTCATGATACACAACTTTTCCACTATGGATGGTCTGAGGCCCTGCATTAACAGCTTGACTTTCTGTTTGTTTGTCATGGCTGCATTGTACTAGTCGCACATTATCAACTTTACGTTGATGTATGCCTGGGCGCTTTCTTTGGGTCCCTGTGACCTCTGTCTAATTTGGTCGTAGAGATCGTCATCGTCTGGTATGAGCTGGAATTCACTCTTCAACTGTAAAACGGTTTCCTCCCATGTGGCAGCTTCTAGTGTGTCCTCATGGAGCTCATACCATGTCATGGCCGCCTTTGTGAGGTATGCAGGCAGGAGCCGTTTCCTAACTTCCTCGCTCCAACCATTGATCCGGGCCGTTCTATTGAAGGCCTTGCGGTATTCCTCGGGATCCTGGCCTTCCCCCGCGAACTTTGTGGGGTGGATCATGGGGTACTCCGTGTGTCTGTTCATTTCGTGTTCGGTTATTTCTTGTTGGCTGTTTAGTGATTGCGATCTGTCTATGTTGTTCGCACCGCTATCGTGTGTCGAGGTGTTTGAGTTATTTAGAGGGGAATTAGTCTCGCTTCCCGTGTACGACACCTGTGTTATGTTACCAGGTGGCTCGTCACCTGATATGTCTGTACTGATGGATGGTGTGTTGTCGTACTGTGTGGATTTAACTACGTGTACAGTCCTGTCTAAATCCTGTTTCACTGTTTCTAGAATAGTGTGGATGTCAAGAACTGCTTCTGTCGTATGATTATCCGACTTGATAGTGTCTGTCTCTAGTATCTCTGTAATGCGCTCGAGCAGATTATTAGTCTTCTGCTCTGTGATTTGCAGTTGCTGCAACAATAGGGGATGGAGTGTTGGCAGGCAATCTACTTCACTAGCGCTGGATATTGGTGATTCCTGTCTGTATTCACTGGCCTGGGATCGTGTAAAGTGTATAACTTGTGCTGCTGCTGCAGGGTGTTGAGCGCGGATCTCTGATGTCTTGAATTCGAGTTCCCTAAAAAGTTGTACTGCAGTCTGGTCAGTTATCAAGTCACTGTTCTTAATTTTTAGCTTCGGCAGGAGTGGAGTCGTACTAGCCGACAAATGGTGCGCAAAGTCTCTTAGAGTAGTTCTAAATGTGGACATTTAATTTCCACCGACTTTGCACTATGGGGCGGAGGGGGGTGGGTGTAGTAATACAAACTCCTATGTAATAGAGAAGAAAGAAAAAAAATGTGTGACGTAATATGAGGTCAAAAATTTTTTTTTTCAGTCTCGCTTGGCTGTATGCGGTGCGGGCCGTTTTGACCACGAGAACTCGTTGTATGAGCCCTATTTTACTGTGCGTGGTACCCAGCCTCCACCAATCTGTTTTAGATCCCTTAGTTGGGGGTAGTTGGATCTAGAACGGATGTGTTAGTGTAGGAATTTGTAAGGTGATGCCTAGGAGGGGGTAGCTTCCCGTAGCTGGGTATGCTGACCAGTGTAGAGTGTTGTTTAGTGTTATGATGCTAGGGGGTGCTCTTATAAAGACGTGGGCGTATTTCAGGGGATGAAACTTTGTGTACAGGTGAACGTACTAGCCGCTCAGCTGGTTGTAGTTATATAACCGACGTGCGTGCGTCAGCGATGTTGCGGCTCGATGCTCTGGCAGTCGGGCCGCTGTGTGAAGTGCAATGGAGCTTGCGCTAGCAACTATTTGGCTACTGTATGTCACGTCTGATCGTGACGGAAATCAGGAAAGGAGTTAGGACGTAAAGAGGCGTGTAATTAGTAAGACAAGTGTAGTGTACCGACCAAGTATTTATTGGTCAGTAATATGAAATTATGAGTCCCTTTTAAGGGAATGTAATGAATCTTATAAGTATAAGTGTACAAGTCTGTGAGGTAGGTCACAAAATATATAGGAACTCTGAACACTGCTGACTCATCTGATGATAACGGCTAGGGCATTCGGCGGACGCACTGTATAACTGGTAATTGAGAGAGAGTCCTGTCCTACTTCTTATAAGCTTTAGTGCTGCTTCGTCGGCATTCCAATGGCATAGCTGCCCCAGTTAGTTATATTATAGGTGTTATGTGTGTGATGCAAGTATTTGGCAAGCCTTCCGAGCTGGCCGGCTTGCCCTTGCTGTATTAAAGATGTTGTTCTGGACTTACGAGATTTGCCAGTTAGGGGTGGTTTAAATAGATGATGGGGGGGGGGGGGGGGATGGCCTCCAGGAGGTGCAGACCCCTGGGGGACTGTACAATATCCAACATGGAGCTCAAATTTCTAGTGCGTTTTTTCAGCAGTTGATAGCACTGACATCATTTTCAAATATGGACGTGAGCTATTCCGGTGCACATCTTTACTCATACTAAATTTGGTTTTGATTGCTGCAGCCGTTTAGGAGTTGATAGGGGGACACACACACACAGCCAGACAGACAGACAGACAGACAGACACACATTTTCCCGGATCGATCTCATGAGTCTACTTTTTCCTCATTTTTGCAAAATGTGAAAAGTAGGCTGAAAACCAGGCCCAAAATAAGGTTTGGCCAATCCCATCTAACTTCCGACGACCTGACTCTCTGCTTCTGCCAGCTGGTCAAAGCTCGGTACTCACCCCCATCTCACCGCCCACGTGACTGACCAGCCCTGCGGTATGTTACGTCACGTCCTGACTGACGTCATATGCCGAGACTTGAGTACCAAAAACGCAATCCTCCATGTATTGCTTATGATGGAATCCAAAACTTGTAAGCAATATAAAATAGAGTTCTCTCTCTCTCTTCAGATATTCCTGGAGTCATGGAAATAAGGACATAAAGCGAATAAATGACTTCCTTGCTTATCATGATCTTATGATGCGCTCTCTCTCGCCAGATGTCCAAAGAGAACAAAATTTCCATTGCTATCGCCTTCTCTCCAAATACACGCAATAAATACGTCAGCGTAGCCGTTAGTCCCCAGCTCATATCGGGTACCTCTCTCCCCTTCCCGGGATTCTTTTGTGATCCCACGAAGTAAAGATCATAAAAATACAATCATAGAACAGCATTTCACATTTCATGTACACGATATTCCAAATGTTCATTCTCTAGGTTCTCATATCCAATCCTTTAAGCAGAATACTTATACTCGCAGCGTTGAAAGTTCCCACGTTCTCATCATTGTCCATCTTGACGATCCTGTAGCCATTGTTCCCATAAACCTCGCCAATCCAAAAAGGTCCAGCAAACTGGGGTGCAATTTCAATGCTTTGGTCCTTTGCTGTTCCTTCTTCTTCCTTCATCATCTCACTATGTTTCCTCTTCCTTTCCTCGGACCATATCAAGAAGATTTTCTTTCCCTTCCTTCCTTGTAATCCTTCCAGTTTTAGCATTATTTGCCTAAAAATATATCTCTATGGCGAATCTTCTTCTGTGATATTGCTTCTTTCCGAATTCTGTTTGATTTCTTGTATCCAGGTTGTTATTGACTTCTTCTTCCACAGGAATGTGAAGATCTGCTTGGTTAACCTACTGTCATCCATGCTGTACAAATGTCCAAAATATAGCAATCTCCTCTTCCGTATTGTTTCTAATGAAATGAAAATCCACAGCCTGCTTCCAGTCTCCGACCGGGTCAGGAATGAATGAAACCCCCATCTAGCGGCGAGGATATGAACTGTGCCGGCTGCCGAGGCCTGACGCACTCCTCTGGGGCAATGATGAAATGAATGACAGATGAAATGAAATGATAGTGGAGAGTGTTGCTGGAATGAAATTTTTGACAGGGAAAACCGGAGTACCCGGAGTAAAACCTGTCTGCCTCCGTTTTGTCCAGCACAGATCTCACATGGAGTGACCGGGATTTGAACCACGGACCCAGTGGTGAGAGGCCGGCGTGCTGCCGCCTAAGCCACGGAGGCTGTGTATTGTTTCTTTCTAATATGTTTTCTATAATATTTCATCATTATTTCTTAATTTCCAGGATTCTGCAGTTTTTAAAGGACCGAGTATTTTGTGTATAATTCTTCTTTCTAGTATTTTATCCAATTTGTAGTTACGTACCAGTACGAGACATTCACTCCCATACCGGCATTCCAGTTTGACTACGGTGTTGCAGTGCTGTATTTTAAGATCGACCTTTAGGCAAACCCTTGTTGTTGTAAGTATTCCTAGTTATACCATACGCTCTTTCCATCTTCCGTATTCTTTCTTCTACAGCAGATTTTTCCAAACCATTGTTAATGTGTAACATAATTCCACTCGGTTGCTGTATATTTTTGTGTGTGGGTGATTTTGTAAAAAGGGACGGAAGTGGGACGGAAATGCAACGGAAAAAATGAGCGTACGCGGTGGTGGAGATTGGTACAACGACATACTGTCGGCCATGTGGCTATGAGGAATGTAAATCGCATACGGTTTACTTCGAGGTTTGGAGGCCCCATTACAGTTGATTCTACAATAAATCATCTTCTTTGGTGTGAACATATTCATTAAATCATATTTGTTGAAAACAATTATGTTTTATTAAATCTTACTACTTTTTCTGTGTTCTTATTTAATGTAAACACTCGAGGTACTGTCGGCCAACATACAGCACTATGTGGAATATATATCGCATACGGTTTAATTCAAGGTTTAGAGGCCCCATTAAAGAAATTCCTACAACAAATCATCTTCAAGTTGTCGTTCTTTGGTGTGAAAATATTCATTACATCATATTTGCTGAAAGGATTTGGCACAGGTGTTTTACAAGTAGCGCGCGGTGGCAGAGATTGGTACAACGACGTATTGTTGGCCATGTGGCTATGTGGAATGTAAATCGCATACGGTTTACCCCAAGGATTGGAGACCCCATTACATATATTCCTATAATAAATCATCATCAAACTGTCGTTCTTTGGTGTGAAAATATTCATTATGTTATTTGCTGAAATCAAATATGATTTATTAAATCGTTGTACTTTTGCTGTATTCTTATTTAATGTAAGCACTCGTAGTATTGTCGTCCAAAATACAGCACTAGACTATTATATCATATTTGCTCAAAGGATTTGTCACTGGAGTTTTACAAAGAGTTCTTGCAGAAATAATAGTATTGAGAACTTACCGATGGTAATAACACGAAGGAATCCTTCATGTTTGCTGGCACAAGGTATCATTATGAGTTCATTCTTTAAACAAGATGTTCAGTAAAGAACATATAGCCTACTTTCTCCTAAATGCATGGGTATTGTTATAACTCTTTGTCCTTTTAAAGGAGTATAATTGAATGTTGGTTGTAGTAGTTGTTGAAATACAATGTGTTACACGCATATTAAACATGAATATGTGATGTCCTTTGCTAGTGCTACCTCTGTACAAAATTTCATTCAATTCGGTTTCACTGTGTTTGAATTAATATGGTGAATCGATTTGCACACATATAAGGCCGCTGTCTGCAAATGATTGGGCTGATGACCTTGTAGTTCAGTCAAAAGAAGCTTCCCACAAAAAGGTATGTTGTTGCAAAATTTGGTAGAGATCAAATAATTAGGTTGGTCCTAATTTGATTTAAGCTTATAACATTTGGGTGGCCGCCATTCCGTTTCCGTCAAGACGGCGGCGATATAAAACATGATCCTGAGGTGCCTTTGCTAGAGCTACCTCTGTACCAAATTTCGTTCAATTCGGTTTTACCGTACTTGAATTGATAGGGGGAATCGATTTGCACACATACATGGCAATTATCTGCAAACTATTGGGCAGATGACCTGGTTGTTTGGTTATAAGGTGCTTCCTACATAAAGATATGTTGTTGCAAAATTTAGTAGAGATCAAATGATTAGGTTCGTCGCAATTTGATTTAAGCTTTGAACATTTGGGTGACCGCCATTACGTTTCCGACAAGATGGTGGCGATATAAAACATGACACTGAGGGGCCCTTTGCTAATGCTACCTCTGTACCAAATTTCGTTCAATTCGGTTTCACCGTGTTCGAATTGATAGGGGGGTGGCGGACAGACATTCAGAATACACACACACTCACACACACTCTCTCTCTCTCTCTCTCACACACACACACACACACACACACAGACAGACACACAATTTTTCTCCCTGTGTTGATCTCATAAGTCAACTTTCATTTTTGCAAAAATCGAAAGTAGGCTAAAAATGCGAGTGTAATATGGAATTATTCGAATAACATGTCAGATGTTACACACCATATGCGACTGCTGTAAGGCTCGTATAATTTCCTTCTTTCGTTCTTTCTTTCTTTCTTTCTTTCTTTCTTTCTTTCTTTCTTTCTTTCTTTCTTTCTTTCTTCGTCGTGCCCGACTGAGGAGCGCGATTGTACTTATTTAGCTGATGGCATTGCCTTTCTCTTCTCCCCAAATCTCTTCATCTTCTCGCTGTGGCTTCTCTTGTGATCTGCTGACCAGGTTTTGTTGGTGGATGGTCTGCAAAGCGGTGACTAACTCTCTGAACTTAGCTCTGTCTAGTACAATGTCATCTGTGATGCCTATTTCCTGAAGATCTTTTCCAACTTCAAGCAGCCAGGTGATTTTAACTTTCATTGACAGTGCAAGGTTAAGATTAAGAATCAGCTTGGTCAGTCTCTGATTGCCCATACTGAGGATATGAATGAATATTTATTGTAACAATTAGCCAGAAAATTAATTATGTTAGTACAAAACCCTAAGTCATTCAGTACACAGTTTAGTGAGTGACATTTGTTTAACCCTGCATTCACTTGCATGAAATCGACTACATTTCAGAATTGGCAGGCTCAGTCCTCGCTTGGTTGATGAAATCTCTTGGTGGTACACATCTTATGATGAAAGCCGTGTACTGCAAAGCGGGTGATGGTGTGTCGTAGTTGATAGTTGGCTTCTTTCCATTCCTCATCCATCATCGCATCCGTAATGAAAAAGTCATCCCAAATGTCATTTCTTTTGTTTTGTAATATTTGAAGCGTTTTATCATAAATGCTCTTGTATTTGGAAGAGACATTTGCAGTCGAATATCCTCTATAAAGTAGCTTTCTTTCATCAGAATGTATGTTAACCTTGATGGTGCTGTTGTGCACAAGCTTAGTACCCTATACATGTAAGGGGCCTTGACCTTTTCTAAAATTCCCCAGGGGCTCACATCTAGTGGGACGTGGGTTGGCGACCACGGGGCCCCAGCTGAGTCCGGCATATCTTCCACTTACTTGTGCCGGGCTCCTCTCTGTCTTCTTTCCTGTCGACCTCACTTGGTCAACTCTTGTTCTTTTCTGACTCCGACGGTATGAGGGTATCCGAGGCCTAGGGAGTCTTTCACTTTCCCGCCTTAATTGGCCCTTGTCTCATCTTTCTGTTACCCTCCTTCTGCGAGGGGTCAACCTTCTTTTTATTTTCCTGTTATCTTCTGCCTTCTTTCAAGGCCCGCAAGGAGGCAGGGTATATGTAGCCCCACCACTTCTGGTGCACCCTAGATATTGCTACACCCTCAGGGGCTCACGCTGGTGAGTTCGGGAGTTGGCGACCTCGAGGGATTCCTGAGCTAGGTCTGGTTTTCCCCCTTTTATCCATTATCTGTGGGGCGGACCCTCTCCTCTTTCACTTTCCTATCTGACTTTCATGGCTCTCCTTCCTTCCGGGTCCCTCAATCCGCATTCTTCGAGGTTTGAGGGCATTTCTTTTCCTCCTGTCCTTTATTTGCCTTATTCTTCTTTTTGTTTTCCATTTCTTCTTCTAGTATATAAGTTAGTAGTTAGTTTTAGTTATAGTTTACTTTTCATTATCATCTTCACGATCACGAAACCATTAGGGGCCGATAACCTAGATGTTGGGGCCCTTAAAACAACAATTATCATGTCAACCTTTTCTAAAATTGATAAATCTCCAACTTGAAGAGTATCCCAAATCACAGTAATACCATCGGTTGCTATGGCCATTATTACAGTTCGAAAGAGTGTCATTGCTGTGTTTGTTGAGGGTAGTGGAAGATATTTTATATTATATATTGCTTTTATTGCAGCGGCTGATTTTTCTTGCACGTGGATTCTGAATGTGGTTAAGGTTGTTTGAAGTGTTACTCCAAGGTATTTGAATTTTGGGACGATTTCTATTGGTTTATCTTGTAGTGTCAAATTGTCTTTTGTTGTTATCCTCCTGGCTTTCCGAAAGGACATCCTGAGGATATGTCCCAACCATTATTATTATTATTATTATTATTATTATTATTATTATTATTATTATTATTATTATTATTATTATTATTATTATTATTATTATTATTATTGATGTGTAACATCTTTCCACTCGGTATCTGGATATATTTGTGGCACTCGGTAGCTGGACATTTTTCTGGAAGTGATTTTGGAAAAGAGACGGAAGAGGATGGGACGGAAGTGCATGGGACGGAAACAATGAGCGCGCGCGGTGGCGGAGATCGGTACAACGACGTACTGTAAGCCATGTGGCTATGTGGAATGTAAATCGCATACGGTTTACCTCAAGGTTTGGAGGCCCCATTATAGAAATTCGTACAATAAATGATCTTCATGTTGTCGTTCTTTGGTGTGAAAATATTCATTATATCATATTTTCTGAAAACAATTACGATTTATTACATCTTCATACCTTTACTGTATTCTTATTTAATGTAGGCACTCGATACGTCGAGTGCTATATCGCATCAACCAACACTCCAAACAACGTAGGAATTTAGTATATTAACACCGACTACTAACAATAATTGAAACTTCGTTGGTCTAAACGTATCACTGGGAGAAACGCATTTAATATACCTACTGCACACCTAATTTTTAATCGCGCCTATATTTGGCAGTGCGCTATATCTGCAATAAGAGGCCATCTTCAATAACCCCGCTGGCATGGATTCACTAACTGGCCGGTATAAAGCGCAGCTCGCATCAAGTAGGCAGTGGATTGCTCCCGCATACAGTTGCAGGTATATGTCACTACTGCAGATGCATTGGAGAATCCTTTCATGTTTGCTGGCACAAGGTAGCACTAAGAGTTCATTCTTAAAAAAATGCGAGTAAGTAATATGGAATTTTTCGAATAACATGTCAGATGTTACACATCATATGCGACTACTGTAAGGCTCGTAATTTTATTATTATTATTAAATTCGACTTAATGGTGCTCGGGTACTTGGTATAGCTTAAGGGTGGTGCTCACAATGTCAAACAAGTTGAGAAAGCCTGTACTGTACTAGAGAGTGAACTTGTATGGGATTGACTCGTGCCGAGGTTCATCTTATCAGTGAGACAGTCAGTGGATGTCTAATGATGTGTCCCAATTGTGTTAACAATGGAGTGGTGACCGGAAGTAACTGAGCTAAAGCAGCGTTCAATTGTAACCACATGTTTCGCTGGTGAGATAAACATAACGTAATGTTATCTGTATGAGTACCAATGCTTCGGGTAAATGAGCCATTTCTGATATGTGTCAGCTGTGTAAAGTAATTTCGAGCCTTACAGTAGTCTCCTATGATGTGTAACATGTGACATGTTATCCTACTATGTGTCTGCCAGGAGCGCAAATCCCTTGTTAACAGTGAACTCTGTTGGTCATTGAAATAACTACTTGTAAAACTCCAGTGCCAATGATTTACCGTAGAAATATCTTCAATTGGGCCTTGAAGTAAACCGTATGCGATATACAGTCCACATATGGCTGTATGTTGGCTGACAGTACCGCGAATGCTTACATTAAATACGAATACAGCAAAAGTGTGAAGATTTAATGAATCATGAGGTAATTGTTTGCAACAAATATGATATAATGAATATTTTCACACCAAAGAACGACAACTTCAAATTGATTTATTTTAGGAATATCTTAAATGGGGCCTCCATACTTTGAAGAAAACCGTATGCGATATACATTCCACATGTATGTTGGCCGACAGTACCTCACAGCAAAAGTATGAAGATTTAATAAATCATATTATTGAAATGAAAATCCACAGCCTGCTTCCAGTCTCCGACCGGGTCAGGAATGGAATGAATGAAGCCCCCATCTAGCGGCGAGGATATGAACTGTGCCGGCTGCCGAGGCCTGACGCACTCCTCTGGGGCAATGATGAAATGAATGACAGATGAAATGAAATGATAGTGGAGAGTGTTGCTGGAATGAAATTTTGACAGGGAAAACCGGAGTACCAGGAGAAAAACCTGTCTGCCTCCGTTTTGTCTAGCACAGATCTCACATGGAGTGACCGGGATTTGAACCACGGACCCAGCAGTGAGAGGCTGGTGTGCTGCCGCCTAAGCCACGGAGGCTTTAAATCATATTATTTTCACACCAAAGAACGACAACTTGAAGGTGATTTATTGTAGGAATATCTTTAATGGGGCCTCCAAATCTTGAAGTAAACCGCATCCAATATACATTCCACATGGCCGACAGTACGCCGTGGTACCAATCTTCGCCACCGCGCGCGCTCATGGTTTCCGTCCCATTTCCATGCCATTTCCGTCCCTTTTCCAAAATCACTCGCACAAAAAATATCCATCTACCGAGTGGAAAGATGTTACACATCAAAAATGTAAATTTCAGTTTGTTCTTTTGCATCTGTATTGTTGTTTGTGTCTTCAGTCTTTTAACTGGCTTCCCTGTCCTGAGCTAATCATTTCATCTCTACATAGCTACCGCACCTTACATCCGAGGCATATTCTACCCCTACAGTTCTTGTCCTCGGCCCTTCCTTCCATAACTAAGTTTGCTACTCCTGGGTGTCTTAGTATGTGTCCTACCAACCTAGGGTGACCAGATCCAGTAATGTGAAATAGAGGACAACAAAGGAAAAAATTGAGGACATTAAGGGAAAAAGGAGACAAATCTAAAAGTTATAAAACCATATAAGATACGGAAAAAGCTTGTCTATAGTTTGCGAACTGCCGCAGCCTTGTACACATTTTTTGTGTTTAGCCTATTTGAAGAAATGTGGCTATCCAAATCTTGAGGACCTACGAAATTAAATGAAAATTTTACATAAATGACGCTGTTTTAATATTTGTAATTTATTAACTAAAAACAAATTATAGAACTTACCATGATTTGCTACCGAGACGAAAGTTGCAGTTGATCAAATTTTACATTCTGCCTCAAAATCATTACGTCCAAGCTTGAAAGCAGGATATTTGGTTTTCAAAGCATCTGTAAACTTGAACTTTCCTTTAGGCATCTTGAATGCGAGCAAATTTTAAACTGGCAAATACACAACCACGCCACAAGACTGCCATTCAATGGAGTACAAACCCAGAAACACATCCCAAACTCAGCGTAGACCGGAAACAAAAATAGTAGCGCTGCACATCGGTAAAAAATTAAACTATTGCCATGGTGCCAATATAAACTGCGAAAAACTAAAACATACATACATACATTTATAATATATTAAATTAATAAAAAGGAGGACATTTAGACAATTTTAAAAACTTTTCGCGGACAGAGGACAGAGACGTAAATTGGAGGACATGTCCGCGAAAAAGAGGACGTCTGGTCACACTTTACCAACCTATCTCTTCTCTTTATTAACTATCGCCAGAAACATGTCTCCCTACCCACTCGTACTCTTTACCTCTTCATTTGTTACTCTTCCTACCCATTGGATCTTCATTAATCTTCTTTAATTCTATGCCCAAGATAGCGGGTTCAAACCCGGCCGAAGTCGTCGGATTTTTTAAGAGCGTTAAAAATCCTTCAGTATGCCTTCCTTCGGAGGGGAAGTAAAGCCGGCGGTCCCATGTCATAGATTTATGGCATGTAAAAGATCCTTTCACAGACTAAACTTGTGTAAAGCAAAATTTGTTAGGTTAGATTTCGTCAGAACGCTCTATCAAAGTTCCAACGTTCACCACTACGTATCATTGATACCTGGTGGCGAAAGTTGGAACTACTTGAAATTGAACGGAACTTGTAGCTCACCCTTTAGGGTATCCGCTGGAAGCAGCTACAGACTCAGGCGAGCCAAACATGTCCTCGGACACTCCCGGCACTAAAAGCCATACGATAAATAAATAAATAAATAAATAAATAAATAAATAAATTTCATGTAATTTATTTCAGGATTAGGGCATAACCCAACTCTTTTGGGCAATTTCGTGTTGACCGACTGAAAAGCACCAGACTTTTGTTAACTAAGGCAACACTGAAAATGGCTTCAAACCCCATAATGTAAAGAACCTTCCACTAATTACACTTGTGTGAAGCTAAATTATCGGTTAGATTTGACTGACGCTCATAGGTTCCTATGTTCATCGCCAGGAGCCAACTACGGTGGCATCTAGTAACCAAGTTCAGAACTATTTGGTCGTTGACGGTGGAGTTTGGTAGCAATAGTTGGAACTACGTGAAAATCGATTGTCTGCAGTCCTTACTTGAATTAAAAACACGAAACACCCACTAATACAGCCATCACAATTAACACTAGTTATCGGACAAATTCTACACACACCCAAAGTACACCGGGCTACATGACCGCGTTGTCGCAGCCCCTAAACTGAGGAACCAACCAACCTATCAATCTCCTGTAACACCACATTTCAAACGCTTTTATTCTTCACTTTTCTGCTGCACTAACAGCCCTTGTTTCACTTCCGTAGAGCACCACGCTTCAGACAAAGGCTTTCAAAACTTACTTACTAACACCTACTGTCGACCAAAGTATTATGTGCACTCGAGTTTGAAGGTTGTTTGTGAAGTAACCAATAGATCTACATAAAATCCAATACCATCATCATTTTCGTCGTTCTATTTTACGTTAGTTCATGTAAATTTGGATCTTTTAATT
Source organism: Meconema thalassinum (assembly GCA_946902985.2). Lineage (NCBI taxonomy): Eukaryota > Metazoa > Arthropoda > Insecta > Orthoptera > Tettigoniidae > Meconema > Meconema thalassinum. Next base: position 93,444,176 of record OX336388.2, read on the forward strand.
TATATTTTAATATTTTTAGCGCAGTTGGAACACAAAAAGTGCACGTTTTTAAGCGTGTTCCAACCATGCGTCACATTTAAGATTTATTAACTCACAAACCTGTCATCAGATCGAGTCCAAATTTTAACAAAATATACAATGGAATGTTGTATAACTGGTTTATTAATTTCACAATTTTGTGTGTCCAAGAAACAAAGTTGTTATCATTGTTGTAAGATAACTTTTTCTCGGCTCGGGGTGGTTGGAAAATATAGTTCTTGGTTGCGTTGTAATCCTTATACAGTACATCAAAAAGTTATGCTGTATGACTGTGAAATACATAAATTAATTCACTTATTTTATATCGGTTTTTATTTGGACGGGGAAATAACACATGGTTCACCAGCTAGCCATAATTAGTGTGGGCTCCATTTCGGCAACGCTGTACAGCTTTCCCCGGAGCGGCTAGCTGGTGAACCATGCCTTTTTTCCCCCCTACAAATACAAACTGATATAAAATAAGTGAATTAATTTACGTATTCTAAGTCATACAGCATAGCCTTTTTGATGTATAAGGATTACAACGCGACCAAAACTACATTTTCCAACCACCTAGAACCGAGGAAAAGTTACCATACAAAAATTACGACAACTTTGTCTCTTGGGCACACAAAGTTTTGAAATTAATAAACCACTTATACAACATTCCAATGTATATTGTGTTAAAATTTGGATTCGATCTGATGACGCGTTTTTGAGATAATAAATCATAAGATGGCGGCGATATAAAACATGACACTGAGGAGCCCTTTGTCAGTTCTACCTCTGTACCAAATTTATTTTAATTCGGTTTCACCGTGTTCGAATTGATAGGGGGGGGGGGAGGAGACAGACATTCAGAGTACACACACACACACACACACACACACTCAAACACAGACACACAGACACACAGACTGACACACAATTTTTGGCCCTGTGTAGATCTCATAAGTCTACTTTCATTTTTTGCAAAAATCGAAAGTAGGCTGAAAACTCATTCAAATCCTCTGGGTAATCGTCAAAGATGACAATATCATTAGCAAATCTCAGAGTTGTTAGACTGCTAATTTTAAAAAGATGGTATATTGTCTTTCACGTCCGGTGAAAGCCAATATACCATCTTTTTGGAAGCCTTGATAGGGAGGTTCAGGCTGCTTGAGCTTTTAGTTCTCGCAGTCAAGTAGTGCAGTTGCACTCTATATAAAGGGACGTAGCGCGCCGTTCGTTACTCCTGTGGGGGTCCGGGCGGGGACACCAAGGTTCCTGCTCTGATTACCGTTCCCAAGTCAATTGTGATCCAGAGCCCTGGCAAGCTTCCCGTTCTTGTTCTGATCACCGTTCCCAAGTCAATTGTGATCCAGAGCCCTGGCAAGCTTCCCGTTCTTGTTCTGATTACCGTTCCCGAGCCAATTGTGTACTAGAGCCCTGGCAAGCTTCCCGTTCTTGTTCTGATTACCATTCCCGAGTCAATTGCGAACCAGAGCCCTGGCAAGCTTCCCGTTCTTGTTCTGATTACCGTTCCCGAGCCAATTGTGATCTAGAGCCCTGGCAAGCTTCCTGTTCTTATTCTGATACCGTTCCGGAGCCAATTGTGTACTGGGACCCTGACAAGTTTCCCGTTCTTGTTCTGATTACCGTTCCAGAGCCAATTGTGTACTGGGGCCCTGGCAAGCATCCCGTTCTTGTTCTGATTGCCGTTCCCGAGCCGATTGTGAACTAGAGCCCTGTCAAGCTTCCCGTTCTTGTTCTGATTACCGTTCCCGGGTCAATTGTGAACTAGAAGCCTGGCAAGCATCCCGCTCTTGTTCAGATTGCCGTTCCCGAGCCAACTGTGAACTAGTCCCTGTCAAGCTTCCCGTTCCTGTTCTGATTACCGTTTCCGAGCCAATTGTGAACTAGAGGCCTGGCAAGCTTCCCGTTCTTGTTCTGATTACCGTTCCCGAGTCAATTGTTAACTAGAGCACTGGCAAGCTTCCCATTCTTGTTCTGATTACCGTTCCCAAGTCAACTGTGAACCAGGGCCCTGGCAAGCATCCCGTTCTTGTTCTGATTACCGTTCCCGAGCCAATTGTGAACCAGGGCCCTGGCAAGCATCCCGTTATTTTTCTGATTACCGTTAACGAGTAAATTGTGAACTAGAGGCCTGGCAAGCTTCCCGTTCTTGTTCTGATTACCGTTCCCGAGTCAATTGTCAACTAGAGCCCTGGCAAGCTTCCCGTTCTTGTTCTGATTACCGTTCCAGAGCCAATTGTAAACCAGGGCCCTGGCAAGCATCCCGTTCTTGTTCTGATTACCGTTCCAGAGCCAATTGTGAACTAGAGCTCCGACAAGTTTCCCGTTTCTGTTCTGATTACCGTTCCCAAGCTAATTGTGAACTAGAGGCTTGATAAGCTTCCCGTTGCTGTTCTGATTACCGTTCCCGTGTCAATTGTGAACCAGAGCCCTGGCAAGCATCCCGTTCTTGTTCTGATTACCGTTCCCGAGCCAATTGTGTACTAGAGCCCTGGCAAGCTTCCCGTTCTTTTTCTGATTACCATTCCCGATTCAATTGTGAACCAGAGCCCTGGCAAACTTCCCGTTCTTGTTCTGATTACCGTTCCCGAGCCAATTGTGATCTAGAGCCCTGGCAAGCTTCCCGTTCTAATTCTGATTACCGTTCCGGAGCCAATTGTGTACTGGGACCCTGACAAGTTTCCCGTTCTTGTTCTGATTACCGTTCCAGAGCCAATTGTATACTGGGGCCCTGGCAAGCATCCCGTTCTTGTTCTGATTGCCGATCTCGAGCCAATTGTGAACTAGAGCCCTATCAAGCTTCCCGTTCTTGTTCTGATTACCGTTCCAGGGTCAATTGTGAACTTGAAGCCTGGCAAGCATCCCGTTCTTGTTCAGATTGCCGTTCCCGAGCCAACTGGGAACTAGTGCCCTGTCAAGCTTCCCGTTCCTGTTCTGATTACCGTTTCCGAGCAAATTGTGAACTAGAGGCCTGGCAAGCTTTCCGTTCTTGTTCTGATTACCGTTCCCGAGTCAATTGTTAACTAGAGCACTGGCAAGCTTCCCATTCTTGTTCTGATTACCGTTCCCAAGTCAACTGTGAACCAGGGCCCTGGCAAGAATCCCGTTCTTGTTCTGATTACCGTTCCCGAGCCAATTGTGAACCAGGGCCCTGGCAAGCATCCCGTTATTTTTCTGATTACCGTTCACGAGTAAATTGTGAACAAGAGGCCTGACAAGCTTCCCGTTCTTGTTCTGATTACCGTTCCCGAGTCAATTGTTAACTAGAGCCCTGGCAAGCTTCCCGTTCTTGTTCTGATTACCGTTCCAGAGCCAATTGTGAACCAGGGCCCTGGCAAGCATCCCGTTCTTGTTCTGATTACCGTTCCAGAGCCAATTGTGAACTAGAGCTCCGGCAAGCTTCCCGTTGCTGTTCTGATTACCGTTCCCAAGCCAATTGTGAACTAGAGGCCTGATAAGCTTCCCGTTACTGTTCTGATTACCGTTCCCGGGTCAATTGTGAACTAGAGCCCTGGCAAGCTTCCCGTTCTTGTTCTGATTACCGTTCCTGAGCCAATTGTGAACCAGAGCCCTGGCAAGCATCCCGTTCTTGTTCTGATTACCGTTCCCGAGTCAATTGTGAACCAGAGCCCTGGCAAGCTTCCCGTTCCTGTTCTGATTACCGTTCCCGAGTCAATTGTGAACTAGAGCCCTGGCAAGCTTCCCGTTCTTGTTCTGATTACCGTTCCCGGGTCAATTGTGAACTAGAGCCCTGGCAAGCTTCCCGTTCCTGTTCTGAATACCGTTCCCGAGCCAATTGTGAACCAGGGCCCTGGCAAGCATCCCGTTCTTGTGCTGATTACCGTTCCCGAGTCAATTGTGAACTAGAGCCCTGGCAAGCTTCCCGTTCTTGTTCTGATTAGCGTTCCGAGCCAATTGTGTACAGGGGCCATGGCAAGCATCCCGTTTCTGTACCGATTACCGTTCCCGAGCCAATTGTGAACTAGAGCCCCGTCAAGCTTCCCGTTCTTGTTCTGATTACCGTTCCCGGGTCAATTGTGAAGTAGAGCCCTGGCAAGCTTCCCGTTCTTGTTCTGATTACCGTTCCAGAGCCAATTGTGAACCAAGGCCCAGTCAAGCTTCCCGTTTTTGTTCAGATTACCGTTCCCGCGCCAATTGTGAACCAGGTTCCTGGCAAGCTTCCCGTTCTTGTTCTGAATACCGTTCCAGAGCCAATTGTGAACTAGAGCTCCGACAAGCTTCCCGTTCCTGTTCTGATTACCGTTCCCGAGCCAATTGTGAACTAGAGGCCTGATAAGCTTCCCGTTCCTGTTCTGATTACCGTTCCCGTGTCAATTGTGAACCAGAGCCCTGGTAAGCTTCCCGTTCCTCTTCTGATTACCGTTCCCGAGCCAATTGTGAACCAGAGCCCTGTCAAGCTTCCCGTTCTTGTTCTGATTACCGTTCCCGAGCCAATTGTGAACTAGAGGCCTGATATGCTTCCCGTTCCTGTTCTGATTACCGTTCCCGTGTCAGTTGTCAACCAGAGCCCTGGTAAGCTTCTGGTTCCTGTTCTGATTACCGTTCCCGAGCCAATTGTGATCTGGAGCCCTGTCAAGCTTCCCGTTCCTGTTCTGATTACCGTTCCCAAGTCAATTGTGAACTAGAGCCCTGGCAAACTTCCCGTTCCTGTTCTGATTACCGTTCCCATGTCAATTGTGAATCAGGGCCCTGGCAAGCATCCCGTTCTTGTTCTGATTACCGTTCCCGAGTCAATTGTGAACCAGAGCCTGGGCGAGCTTCCCGTTCTTGTTCAGATTACCGTTCCCGGGTCAGTTGTGAACTAGAGCCCTGGCAAGCTTCCCGTTCTTGTTCTGATTACCGTTCCCGTGTCAATTGTGAACTAGAGGCCTGGCAAGCTTCCCGTTCCTGTTCTGATTACCGCTCCCGAGTCAATTGTGATCTAGAGCCCTGGAAAGGTTCCCGTTCTTGTTCTGATTGCCGTTCCCAAGCCAATTGTGATCTAGAGCCCTAGCAAGCTTCCCGTTCTTGTTCTGATTGCCGTTCCTTAGCCAATTGTCATCTTGAGGCCTAGCAAGCTTCCCGTTCTTGTTCTGATTACCGTTCTCGAGCCTATTGTGAACTAGAGCCCTGGCAAGCGTCCCGTTCTTGTTCTGATTGCCGTTCCCAAGCCAATTGTCATCTAGAGGCCTAGCAAGCTTCCCGTTCTTGTTCTGATTACCGTTCCCGAGCCAATTGTAAACCAGAGTTCCGGCAGGCTTCCCGTTTTTTTTCCTGATTACCGTTCCTGGGCCAATTGTGAACTATCCTTTACTGACTAAACTCACATCCTCAGACAGCAGAGATAACAGATAAGCACGGGCTTGTTGCGTACTTCACATTAAAGCTCTGACAATAGCAGCCTTGCACTTTGATGAACAGAAATATCAATCATGAACTCGGCTTTTACTTTCAGGTGTTAAACTGTAAGTGCTTATTGCCTTTTGTCCAATATCTCGCTCTGTGGAACTGTAAAACAGCATTGTTTCGGACGAAAAGGTGCTATGTGTGTAACTTGGAACAAAATGCATCAATTTCAGAATGTCAAGTTTGTCGTTATTGTCTGCTGCAAACGTTTGGACGGCGTAGCGTTACGGCTGTCTGAAAACTGAAATCTTTGGAAATAAGGCGCATGTGTTCTACAATATCCATACTGCTACTGTGTGCTTCTTACTGCAATCAACGCCTTTCTCACATTGTCGCAGTGCTTCCTTTAGAAACTTGTATCCCGACTGCTCTGTTCTTTGTTTTGATTGAAAAGAAAATTCAGGAAGAAAAAAAAAACACTAAGCAAAAAGTTAAATTCAAAAATGAGCAAAAACCGAAACAAACATAAAGCCAAAAACAAGAAGCAAAATTCAAAATTCAAAGCTAAAGCAGAAAACAAACACAAAATTGAAAACACAAAGCAAGAAGCAAAATTATAAAAAAACGAAAAAAACAAACACATAGACCACAAAGCAAAAATCAAAAATTAAAAACAAAAGCAAAATCGGGAAAACAAACATAAAACGAAAAACACAAAACAATATTCAAACAAAATAGGAAAAGCAGAAAACAAAGATAACCCCCTCCCCCAAACAACATACAAAGCATAAAAAATCAAAAATAAAAGCGAAAGCAGAAAAGAAACACAAAACCGAAAACACCAACCAAAATTACAAAAAAAAACGCAGAAAACAAACACAAAAAAAACACAAATCGAAATTCAAAGATAAAAGCAATATCAGGAAAACAAAAAAGAAACAACGCAAAACGTTATATTAAAAAAGAGCAAAACAGAAACAAACATAAGCCCAAAAAAAAGAACAAAGCAAAAAGCAAAATTCTAAATTAAACGCTAAAGCGGAAAACTAACACAAAATCGAAAACACACAAAGCAGAAAGCAAAATTACAAAAAAGTGCAGGAGATAAACACAAAAAACACAAAGCAAAAATCAAAATTCAGAAACAAAAGAAAAATTAGGGAAACAAACACAAAACTAAATACAAAAAAGCAAAAGCAAAAAACATACAAAAACGAAATAACCAAAAAAGCAAAATTATAAAACAAAAACAGAAATCAAACAAAAACACAAAGCAAAATTAAAAAATAAAAGCAAAAGCAGAAAACACACACAAAACCGAAAACACAAAACAAAATTATAAAAAAATGCAGTAAACAAACACAGAAGACACAAATCAAAATTCAAAAACAAAAGCAATAATTTGAACCCTACAGGCTTAAACAAAACTATTACAATTATAATTATTAGACCAAAGTTACATTTACTGTGATTTTAAATCGAAATTTGATGTTCTTCAACCCATACATTGAACAAGCAATAAAGGAAATTCAAAGTAGGAGTAAAGATTCAAGTAGAAATAATTTCAACTCGGAGATTTGCTAATGACATTGTCATCTTAGCCGACACACCGAAGGATTTGAATGAGGTTTAAAATGGTACGGACTCTGTCTTGAGGAAAGAATTCATGATGAAAAATAATAAATGTAAAACAAAAATATTGGAATGAAGCTGAAAGAAATCAGAAACCCCTATGGACGTCAAATAGGCAGATGAAAAGCTAAAGGAAGTAGGAGACTTCTGTTACTTAGGAAGCAAAATAACCACTGATGCACGAAGGGACTCTGACTATAGTGGGCTATGTTCCATACAAATAATCAGTGGCGTAAATTCGGGGGTTGATTAGAGGGCCAATTAATTTTAAAAAGACGTAATATGTTGTAATTTTTATTTTGAAAAATAAAGCCAATTTTCGGATTGTTTAAAAGTGATTGGATTATGCACATTTATAACTTGAAAACATTTATCTATACTTGTCTTAAATATTTAGTGTTAGGAACATTGAGAGGTGCAAATGCTATCAAGATCAAACGTGTAGGTTTTCTGTCATTGATTGTCTTATTTTGTCCCCCACAAAAAGCAAAAACAAAATAAACAATAGGGCAACAGCAGAAAACAAGCATAAAAAAACACAAAGCATAAAACGAATTTAAAATATAAAAGCAAAATCTGAAAACAAATACAAAACCTAAAACACGAAGCAAAACTTAAAATTTAAAAACAAAGCACAGAATGCATACACAAAAAACACTATGCAAAAATCAAAATTCAAAAAACATCAGCAAAATCAGGAGAATAAACACAAAACAAAAAACAAATTTTAAAAAGAGCAAACGTAGAAAACAAACATGAACCTAAAAAACAAAATGCTCAATGCAAAAAGCAAAATTCAACAAGAAGTTCCGTGACGAACTAAAGAGCCTACTTTTCTTGAAATTTAAGATTCTTGCCAATCTATGTAGACCTATCTAGAATAATGACGAAATTAAGTTGGTAATATCGAAATTCCTAATTAGTTCGACATATACCTTATATAATGTAGCCTAATAGAGCAGTACAGTTGGCAGCCCTGGTGACTGAATATAGGCTATTGTTAGTTGCATCTCTTAAGGTACAGATTACAAAATTTGGTTGAAGTCAAATAGATAGCATGCACGTTACATGCAATTAGACCATGGATTTTTCAGCGCGCGTAAAATTATGTTGGCAACAATGTCATGCATGTGTTGGTCAGAAATAATCTGAAATATTATGATCTCGTGTTGTACCAATTTTGGATGAAATCCATTTGTTAGTATAGAAGTAACATGTATTTTAAAATTGGACATATCAGCAGGCTTAGAATCATGTTGGCAGAACTGTCGTAGGCCTATATTAGTTACTCCAAATTATTCTAGAATGCCAGGTACTATACGCATGCAAAGTTTAGAGCTATTGGCTTGCATACTTTCAGATATATTGATATTAGGGTTAAAAAAATAAAGACAGTATTTATTAACAGTTGGTAGCCCTGGTTACTCTTAAGAATCGCCATAGTCATATCTGTTATGGTACACATATCACACACGAAATTTGGTTGAAATCCAAATGATAGTATAGAAGTTACATGTATTTAAAGTTTGACCTCTCAGCAGGCTTAGAATCATGTTGGTAGCACTGACGTATATAAGATACTCCAAATTAATCTAGAATGCCAGGTATTATACGTGTGCATAGTTTAAAGCTGTCGGCATGCATACTCTCTGATATAATGGTATTTGGATAAAATAATTTGAGAGCACTTATTAACAGTTGGCAGCCCTGGTGGCTCTTAAGGATACGCTCAGTCATATCTGTTTATGTACACATAGCACATACGAAATTTGGTTGAAATCCAATTGATAGTGTAGAAGTTATATGCATTTGCAATTTGGACATATCAGCAGGCTTATAAACGTTTTGGCAACACTGCCATGTATGGCCTCCTGGAAATTAAACTGCAATATTATTATCTTTACGTGTGCCAATTTTGTAATAGCTCCCATGTATACCTTCCAAGATATCCAACATGGAGCTCAAATTTCAATTGCGATTTTTCAGCAGTTGGTAGCACTGACATCATTTTCAAATATGGTCGTGAGATATTCAGGTATAGATCTTTACTCCCACCAAACTTTGTTTTGATTGCTGCAGCCGTTTAGGAGTTATTTTATTTATCGTATGGCTTTTAGTGCCGGGAGTGTCCGAGGACATGTTCGGCTCGCCTGAGTCTGTAGCTGCTTCCAGCGGACACCCTAAAGGGTGAGCTACAAGTTCCGTTCAATTTCAAGTAGTTCCAACTTTCGCCACCAGATATCAATGATACCTAGTGGTGAACGTTGGAACTTTTGATAGAGCGTTATGACGAAATCTAACCTAACAATTTTGCTTTACACAAGTTTAGTCTGTGAAAGGATCTTTTACATGCCATAAATATATGACATGGGACCGCCGGCTTTACTTCCCCTCCGAAGGAAGGCATACTGAAGGATTTTAACGCTCTTAAAAAAATCGGACGACTTCGGCCGGGTTTGAACCCGCTATCTTGGGCACAGCAGTTCAGCATGCTACCGACTACGCCACCGAAGCCGCTGTTTAGGAGCTGATAGGGGGGGGGGGAGAGACACACACAGCCAGACAGACAGACACACACACATTTGCCCGATCTCATAAGTCTACTTTTCCTCATTTTTGCAAAATGTGAAAAGTAGGCTAAAAATAAAAGCTAAAGCAGTACATCATCACGACTATGAGGAAAAGACGCCTGATCTTTTATGGACACTTGGCACGTCTGGATTCTGAAAGACTCACCAACAGGATATTCACAGTAACAGGAAGAGGCAAGGCTTCTAAGATCAAAAAAGGATTGCGTCAGTTAAGTCAGATATGGAACAACTAGATATCCCACTGGAACAAACTCGTAACCGTCTGATGTTCCGTCAGGTCATCCGACAGGGCGTGTTCCCAACGTCCCTTACAAGTAAGAAGACTGACGGATAGTCAGAAAATGTGGGACTATTGGAAGAGGAAGAGGAAGAAGAAGAGAGCAAATATACCGAAGAGTAGATATGAGCCCCGTGGTCCCAAGAAGGCCTAAACGATAAAGAAAAAAAAGAAGAAGAGAAAATAAACACAATATCGGTAACATGCAAAACAAAAAGCAAAATTATAACACATCGCGGAAAACAATCACAAGACTTCTTCTTCTTCTTCTTCTTCTTCTTCTTCTTCTTCTCTACAACCGCTAGGTTGGTGGGTAACATGCATGTCTTCCAAAACGTCTCCTTTCTCTGGCCTGGAGTTTCAAATGGCACAAGACACACAAAGCAAAAATCAAAATTTAAGAACAAAAGCAAAATTAGGCAAACAAAAACAAAGAAAGCAATAGCAAAAATAAACAAAATGCAAAAACAAAGGCAAAAAAACAAACACAAAACAAAAATCAAAAATCAAAATGCAGATTTTAAAAATTAAATCAAAACCAGGAAACAAACACCAAAGCGAAAACACAAAACAAAATTATAAAAAACACGCAGAAAACAAACACAGAAGACACAAATAAAAAATTCAGAAACAAAAGCAAAATCAGGAAAACAAAAATAAACCGAAAAACACAAAGCAAAAAACAAATTTCCCAACCAAAGCAGAAAACAAACACAAAACAAAAAGCAAAATTCAAAAACAAAAGCAGAAAACAAACAAAATCAAAAACACAAATCGAACAAAAGCAAAATTCAAAATCAAGAGCAGACAACAAACACAAAACCAAAAACACAAAACAAAAAGAAAAATTCCAAATCAAACGCAGAAAACAAACACAAAACCAATAAAAACAAAGTCAAAGTAAAAAGTAGAAAACAACAAACACAAAATTAAAAGGCAAATCCTGGTTACGCCACTGCATATAATACAGAGTAGCTACAGTCGTACTGGTCCAAGCGGTATCAGAGAATTGGTTCAGATCAACAAACTACAGGATAAAATAACCTTGAAAAGGCTCATGTGGTTTGGCCATATGCGAAGGATGGATGTTACCAGAATTCCAAAACAAATGTATGAACTGCAGCTTCATGTCCGAAGACCAAGAGGCCGATCAAGAATGAGATATTTGACGGGTCGTTCCCAGAAAGTGAAAGTCGAAGGCATATTCTCGGATGAAATTACCGTAACGTTGGGTATCCCTCAGGGCAGCGTAATCGGAACTTTGTTATTTTTGACGTTTATAAATGACTTACCAAATGGGATTCGCAGTGACTGTCGATTGTTTGCGGATGATTGTGTAATATATCGAAAGATAAATGACTCACAAGACAATGCAGTGCTTCAAGAGGACCTGAACCTGGTCTATAAGTGGGCGATTGTAAATAAAATGAAAATAAACACAAGAAAATGTAGTCTCTTAAAAATAGGGAAAGTGCGAAGGCAGGATTTTCAATATAACATTGGCTCGGAAATACTTGTAAAAGAAGATTCTTGCAAATATTTGGGCGTTCACGTAAGGAATGATATGAAATGGAGTAGTCATGTAGGATGTGTAGTTTCAAAAGCTTACAAATCCCTGCACTTTGTAATGAGGGTATTAAAAGGAAGTAGTACCTCTGCTAAAGAATTAGGCTATTTGTCACTTGTAAGACCTATTCTGGAATATGCTTCGGCGGTTTGGGATCCATATCAAGTAGGGCTCATCAATGAGTTGGAAATGGTACAAAGAAAGGCCGCTAGATTTGTGCTCAGTGACTTTAATCCCAGGAGCAGTGTGAGCCGTATGTTAAAGAAACTTGGGTGGGAATCACTGGAGGCTAGGAGGATGAAATCAAGACTCTGCGCTATGTACAACACGTATACAAATCAACCAGCATGGGGTGAGATGGGAAAGCCCACTTACATGGGTAGGAGCGATCATCCTTTCAAAGTTAAGGGCCGACCACAGCGAACAAATTATGGTAAATATTCTTTTGTAAACCGTGCCATTGATAACTGGAACTCTCTACCTGCCGCAGTCTTAGAGCCTTTTCCGAAACATATAGGTGTGTTTAAGAAAAGACTGGCTATTTGTGTAAATACTCCAGTTTAATTGTTGTATAATTGTTATTGAATTGATATGTATAATTATTTATTTGTTATGTATATCCAATTTGCCACCCGGGGACACTCCCCCCATTGCAAATAAATGAATGAATGAATGAATGAATGAATGAATGAATGACATGGTGAGAAATGACATCCAACAATATTGGGTCTGGACTTGGACACCATTGAAGAAGAAGAAGAGAAGTACAGATACAGAAATTGGTGAAGGGGCCTCATTCACCGACCCATCTAATAGATGGAACGTCGTGGGATATATATGTATGTATGTATGTATGTATGTAAACAAAGCAAATTAACTGCTATGGAAACGTAGCCAGTGTTAGAGCAACATAAGCCACCAGCGAACAATTGGGCAGTTACCAATAAAGGTGCACAAATAAGAACAACTTGGTAATGAATACGAACGATAACATTCTGACCTGTCTGGAAACAGAGGTGATCTTCAAACCGTAAAAGATAACGTTCTTAATGGGCTGATGTATATTTTACTGCACGAGTGTCGAAGTGGGTCAATGTTGATTCTTTGACGGCAAATTTCTTTGATACCGAGGATAGCATCTGCCATCAGATAGAATGAGCAGAGCCATAGTGCAAATCCCGTTGTGCAAATCCCTTTGTTGTTGTTGTTGTTTGAGTCTTCATTCTTTTGACTGGTTTGATTCAGCACTCCATTCCTCCCTGTCCTGAGCTAATCCTTTCATCTCTACATAGCTACCTCACCGTATATATGTTTCACATTTTCTAACCTTGGTCTACCCCTACAGTTCTTGTCCTCGAACCTTCCTTCCAAAACTAAGCTTGCTATTCCTGGGTGTCTTTTAATTGTCCTACCAACCTACCTCTTCTCTTCATTAGCAGTCGGCAGAAACATATTTCCTCTCCCACTCGTCTTAATACCTCTTCGTTCGTAATCCTATGTACCCATCTGATCTTCATCATTCTCAAGTATCACCACATTTCAAACGCTTCAATTTTCCTCTTTTCTGCTGTGCCAACAGTCCAAGTTTCACTTCCATAGAGCGCCACGCCATATGTGTATTTTATTGTAAGAGTGTCGCAGCGGGTCAATGTTGATTCTTTCAAAAATGACTTCCAAATACCTAAATCTATATTCGATGTCAACAGATTCCTTTTTTTTTAAGAAATGCTTTCGTTGCCTGAGCCAACCTACTTTTTATATCCTCTTTGCTTAGTCCATCACTGGTTATTTTGCTTCCTAAATAACAGTACTTGGGCATATTAATAGATTAATTGAGGAGTGGAAATGTGAAAGGTTCTAAGTGCCACCTATTTCCGCCCCTTTTTAATCCCGTTTCCAATGGTGTCGGGGATGAGATGCGATTATTTTCCACGTGGCTGATAGTTTCTACAGCCAGATTCCCTTCCTGACGCCAACCTCACAAGTATTGTTAATGAGAGATGAAATGAATGATGATGATTGAAAGTTCGATTTCAAGTAGTTCCAACTTTGGCCGGCTGATGTCACTGTCAACACCCAGTGGCAAGCGTTGGAACTGATAGAGCGTTTATAAATCAAATAACCTACATATTTAGCAACACACTACCAATTGTTGTGGTAGGTTCTTTCTCATGCCACCTACCTTCTCACCTTTTTAGCCTATTTTCATTTTATGAAAAAAAAAATAGGCTTATCAGTCACCTTTTGTCCGAGAGTATGTGTGTCTGTGTGGAGTGTGTGTGTGTCCCCCTATAATAACTTCTAAACGGCTGGAGGTCATAGCACCATTTTTGTCGACTCCGACCGAGCTCTTTAAATTTTATTACGTCTCACCAATCCAACATGGCGCCTGTGCGAATTATTTCAACATCATTCAATATCTCCAAAACTATTATTGATATCACCCTGGAATTTTGTACGGTGATAAAGGGCACTACTAGCCGTTCACCTAGCTGACTTTCCGTAACCTGGTAACTATGAAACCAACATGGCGGCCAAGCGAATTTGAGACATTTAATTAGACTTTTCTCACGATCTAACTATACAAACGCAATGAAACTTAGTGCAGCAAATGTTTATACACATTTCAGTGCACTGGCATCTAATTTAGGTCAATTGTTTACATAACCTCAAGATGGCAGCTGTGCAAAATATTTCACTGGCAATCTATATCTCCGAAACTATAAATGATATCACCCTGAAATTTCGTACGGTGATAAAGGGCACTACTACAAGTTTATCTATGTAACTTCCAAAAACCTGTAATGTACAAAACGATCAATGCGGCCAAGCGAATGTGAAACACTTTAATAGACTTTTCTCGTGATTTAACCACCTTAGCGCAGTGAAATATGGTAGAGTAAATGATTATACATATTGTAATGCACAGGAATCTAATTTAGTTCAATTGTTTACATAACCTCAAGATGGCGGCTGTGCAACATTTTAATATTATGTTTTTATTTCTTTTGTCGTAATCATGCGATCGAAGTGAAAGTTTGGTTAATGAATCTACGCAATAATTTTCATTTAATGGTACATATCTCTATAATAATAATAATAATAATAATATCGTATGGCCTCGGGTGCCTGGTGCAAGCTTTGTTAATTGACACCCAAAGGGTAGCTTGCATGTCGAATTTCGTCGTTCCTTTGAACGCTATAAAAGTCAAGGAGGTTAGATATCTAAACTCCTTGACACTACAGCGCTTTCAAGTAGAGAATGGAGGAACTTTGTGTTGGCGAAAAACCCCGAGATTAATTTTGCCATTGAACACGGCCTACTGAATTCAAATGGGTCCTTTAAAATGCCAACAACGTATGACATGAGTGTCGTGATTTTTGTCGCCTTCAAAAATCACTTACCATGGCCAGGGGCGAACCTGCAATCTTGGGGTTGGTTGTCCGACACTTTAACCATAGCTCTATGGTCTATACATATAACAATCCTAAATGGCGACCATCCGAAATATTTAGACATTTCTCAATCTTTATGAATCTATTACAGCAATCAAACTGAAATTTTGTACGTTGATAGAGGCTATGAACATAAGTAGGATATATGAAAATAGGCTTTAGTTCTTCACGGAACTACTTGTTTATGTTCAAAACATTTCTTAGCAAAAGCGTAAAATTAGGGGCCGATAACCTCAATATTATGCCCCTTAAAACAACAATTATCATCATCATCATCAAAAATGTAAAATTAAGCAATTTCCTCAATTATTGAGCCAGTCCCGGGAAAAGGATTTACGAATGTGGATCAAAAAGTTAGTTGCACTAGCGCGTTGCAGCAGCGCGCTGTGTGTCGCAAATGTGGGCACAGCGGAGAAAGGGACAGACACTGCCCACACGTCTGTCAGGCAGGTCGCTGTGGTGGCTCGTCTTGTATGGTGTGAATTGCAGCCAAATGCAATGGCAGGTCGAATGGACGTTCACTCTAAATATGAGGTGCGTGCGACAATCCGATTCCTATGGGCCAAAAGGAAGAATTGCACAAACATTCATCGAGAAATTAGTGCTGTGTATGGAGAGCGGGCCATTTCCCGGCAAGGGGTCGTAAAGTGGTGTCAGCAATTCGAAGCCGTACGCACGGATATCACGGACGAATATCGCGAAGGCAGGCCCGCAACATGAATGGAATGGGTGCACCCCTCATCACCACAACGAAAGAAGGCCAAGGTTCAACGTTCAGCCGGTAAGGCTATGGCTACAGTGTTATTTGACATGGAGGGTTTGCTGCACGTGGAATTCATGCCGAAAGGAACGACGATCAACCCGGCGTCGTATTGTCAAACGTTGCACCGGTTGCGTAAAGCGATTAAAGAGAGCCGGTGTGATTTTGTTGCACGATAACGCAACACTTCACAAGGTCCACCAAACGAGCGAACTGCTGCAGCGTTTCAAGTGGGAGGTCTGGCAACATCCAGCCTACAGTCCCGACCTAGCGCCATGTGACTTTCATTTGTTTGTTTGGAAAGCTCAAAACGAAGCTCGGTGGTCGACGTTTCCAGACCGATGAGGAGATGAAGGCCGCTGTCTCCTTGTGGTTGCAGAACGATGGAGGAACTTTCTATTCATCCGGCATCGACAAGTTGGTTGTGCGTTCGCAGAAATGTTTGGAGTCTCTTGGAAACTATGTGGAAAAGTGACGTTACATTGTATGTCGTTATAGGCGTGTTTCTGTAATAAATGGCCATAACTGGGAAGTGCAACTTATTTTTTGATCTGCCCTCGTAAATTGTGAGTATTGGTGAGCTCTATCAAACTAAAAAAACAAATTTTAAAAATCACTTCCCGTCTAAATTCAGTTCTTTACTTGTTCTCTTTTTGATGTGTAACATCTTTCCACTCGGTAGCTGGACATTTTTGTGGGAGTGATTTTGGAAAAGAGACGGAAGTGGATGGGACGGAAACAATGAGCGCGCGCGGTGGCCGAGATCGGTACAACGACGTACTGTAAGCCATGTGACTATGTGGAATGTAAATCGCATACGGTTTACCTCAAGGTTTGGAGGCCCCATTAAAAAATTTCCTACAACAAATGATCTTCAAGTTGTCGTTCTTTGGTGTGAAAATATTCATTATATCATATTTGCTGAAAACAATTACAATTAATTAAATCTTCATACCTTTGCTGTATTCTTATTTAATGTAAGCACTCGATACGTCGAGTGCATCAACCAACACTCCAAACAACGTAGGAATTCAGTATATTAACACCGACTACTAACAATAATTGAAACTTCGTTGGTCTAAACGTATCATTGGGAGAAACGCATTTAATATACCTACTGCACACCTAATTTTTAATCGCGCCTATACTTGGCAGTGCGCTATATCGGCAATAAGAGGCCATTTTCAATAACAACGCTGGCATGGGTTAACTAACTTGCCGGTATAAAGCGCAGCTGGCATCAAGTAGGCAGTGGATTGCTCCCGCATACAGTTGCATGTATATGTCACTACTGCAGATGCATGGAGAATCCTTTCATGTTTGCTGGCACAAGGTAGCACTATGAGTTCATTCTTTAAAAAATGCAATTAAGTAATAAGGAATTATTCGAATAACATGTCAGATGTTACACATCATATCTGACTACTGTATGGCTCGTAATTTTTTTATTCACATCCTAGCCAAATGAATTTATTTATATAATTCTTTCCTTAATGAATTCCATGTTTCAATACCCTCAGAAAAATCCACAGCCTGCTTCCAATAGACCGACCGAGTCACGGAATGAATAAAGCCCCCATCTAGCGGCGAGGTTATGAACTGTGCCGGCTGCCAAAGCCTGCCGCACTCCCCTGGGGCAATGAGTAAATGTATGACAAATGAAATGAGATAGGAGAGTGTTGCTGGAATGAAATTGTGACAGGGAAAACTGGACTATCCGGAGGAAGACCTGTTTGCCTCCGCTTTGTCCAGCACAAATCTCTCATTGAGTGACCTGGATTTGAACCAAGGACCCAGCGGTGAGAGGCCGTCGTGCTGCCGCCTAAGCCACGGAGGCTCGGTTCAATACCCTCAGGTGCTTTTTATTTATTTTTTAATCTTCACACCGAAAGTACAGAAGTTGTAAGGGCTTAAGAGAAACTCTGCATTGACTTAAACTAGCGCTCGTAGTGGTAGATAAAGTGAACTGCTAATATAATCAACCGGAAATGGTTGAGTTTCCTGTGAACAATCATCTGTGTCATCATGCCGGCACCTCGTAAGAAACGTTTACTGTGTCCTTTATTTTTTGTATCGCATTCAATGAAACCTGTAGACTTATTACAGACTAAAACTCAGCAATTTTTCTAGATGTGTGTCGTGCCTTGTGTGGGGTTTTACCTAGAACACCAAGCTGACCCATCAACGGGCTCTTGGTCGGGATGGTCGAACTCCGCTAATTAGGCTAAACCCAAAAGTCCAGTCAGCTCACGCTTATAGATTTGGGAAGAGAGTGAGGGTAGGCAACCTCTCCTGAAATGTTGGTTAACCCTTTAAGTTATAGGGCAAAAGACTGGGGGTATAAAATATTTGCTGTTTTTTTTTTGCACATTTGTAATTAGGGGCGATAGATGAGAAGGAATATGCAGAAATTTTATGGATGTGGATTTTATTTTATGAAATATGGGGTGGGAAATTATTATCCCACTGCCCACACCCGACAGTATGTTTTCTTAAATGAGCAATGGGGTAATAAAATCCCACCTCCAAATTACGATGATACAGCGTTAAACTCAATAATGAGGTTTATTTAACAGGATATAATATATAAAAACATCCATCACGCTATATAATTTTAAATAAACGTAACCCCCACGCAACACAAGGTCAGTAACCTATATCATATTTGCCGAAAACTGCACACAAAAAAAGTGATTTTTGAATACTAAATGTTAGTATATTCGAATATAATTCAATAATTTCAATATAGTATTTACCAAAAACACAGAAAATTAGTTTTAAAAATCTTCTATTCTATGGTAAACACCCTCAGCAGGATAATTGTTTCCATTCTAGCTGAAATATATTTACTCAAGTGACCAAAACCATTATTAACATTGTATTTCAGTTTTATACCAAAGTTTACAAATCTCTTATCTTCAATAAAAACACCTTCTTCTGTAAAACAATACATTTCTTTCACTCAACACAACCGAACTGGCGAGCACGTGCACTGTGGAGACCACTGGGATATATACTTCCCACCTTTGGCTTCTGATGACAGTATACATCAAATTAATGGGTTTTCAATATTTCTCTGCATCTGGCTTGAGGATGCATGTGGAACTGCTTGAAATGAAAGGGGTGGGAAGATTCTCTCCCTAACAGCGTTCTATAAATACATGGTGGGAAGATATTATCCCAACGACCTATAAAGGGTTAAGCCATGAGTTGACTGTCAGCTACGTACGCATGGACCCCCTGGAGTTTCCGTAGATACCATAATCAGTGCAGCTAATACGGTATGTTATCCAGGTACAGTCATAGAAGTGCACGATTGAGAGTTATAGGAAACTATAAATGTTGTAAGTTTGAGTTGTCACAACGGGGCCAAGAGTAGAGGTGTTCCAACAAGGAATTCATTTACCAATGCACCTTATTTTGTAGCAGAATACATTATAAGCATTTTGGTTCCTACGATATCGTTTTAAGGCTCATAATGCAGGCTATAACTTGCCTGTTGACGATGCCACAATATAACAAGAAGTTCCGTGACGAACTAGAGAGCCTACTTTTCTTAAAATTTAAAACTCATGCCAATGCTTAATCTATATGGACCTAGGCTATCTAGAATAATGACGAAATAAAGTTGGTAATATAGAAATTTATAATTAGTTCGAAATATACCCGGCATTATGTAGCCTGATAGAGCATTATAGTTGGCAGCCCTGGTGACTGAATATATTCTTAGTTCCATCTCTTAAGGTATAGAATACAAAATTTGGTTGAAGTCCAATGGATAGCATTGACTTTACATGCAGTTGAACATTGGACTTAATGCAGCGTGCGTAAAATGATGTTGGCAACAATGTCATGCATGTGTTGGTCAGAAATAATTTGAAATATTATCATCTATTATTGTGCCAATTTTGGATGAAATCCATTTGTTAGTATAGTAGTTACTGGTATTTTAAAATTGGACCTATCAGCAGGCTTAGAATGATGTTGGTAGCACTGACGTACATTAGTTGCTCCAAATTAATCTAGAATGGCAGGTACTATACGTGCGCAAAGTTTAGAGCTGTTGGCTTGCATACTTTCTGATAGCCTATGTTGATATTAGGGTAAAAATTATAAACAGCATTTATTAACAATTGGCAGCCCTGATTGCTCTTATCAATACGCATAGTCATATATATTATGGTACACATAGCACATACGAAATTTGGTTGAAATCCAATTTATAGTATAGAAGTAACATGTATTTAAAAATTGGTCCTATCATCAGGCTTAGAATCATGTTGTTAGCACTGACATACATTAGTTGCTCCAAATTAATCTAGAATGTCAGGCACTATACGTGTGCGAAGGTTAAGGCTGTTGGCTCGCATACTTTCTGATATATTGGTATTTGGATAAAAATAGAGAAAGCATTTATTGACAGTTGGCAGCCCTGGTGGCTCTTAAGAATACACTCAGTCATATCAGTTTACGTACACATAGTACATACGAAATTTGGTTGAAATCCAATTGATAGTGTGGGAGTTCTATGCATTTAAACATTGCACCTATCAAGAGGCTTAGAGTCATTTTGGCAACACTGTTATGTATGGCCTCCTGAAAATTAAGCTGAAGTATTATTATCTATATATGTGCCAATTTTGGAATAGTTCCCATGTAAATATTCCATGATATCCAACATGGAGCTGAAATTTCAATTATGATTTTTCAGCAGTTGGTGGCACTGACATCATTTTCAAGTATGACGTTGAGATATCCCGGTATAGATCTTTACTCATACCAAATTTGGTTTCGATTGCTGTAGCCGTTTAGGAGTTGATAGGGGGGACACACACACAGACAGACAGACAGACAGACAGACATTTTCCCGGATCGATCTCATAAGACTACTTTTTCCTCATTTTTGCAAAATGTGAAAAGTAGGCTAAAAATTAAAATGTGCAGATCTGAATTGTAACTGAGAACACACAAAGAAAATAACCGAAACTTATCTTGATCAAGTGCAAGGCTAAAGAAAACCAGGAATCTGGAATAATACCAAACGTTGCTAATAACTATAATCGGATTTACAAAAGATGCTCGGTGAAAGCTGTCGCACGCTTGATGGGTGAGGTGAGGAGTGGAGACGAGAGGGGTAACGGTCTCCATGGCAACGGTGAGCAATGTTGCAATGTATGCCGACACAGCAATAAGCACATGGTTTGACTCAGTGTGTCTTCACTCGTCACGGTCATTAGAGCGCCAGGCAGGGGGGCTAACTTCCACAGTATTCGTGTCTTCCTGCAAGCCTCTTGGAATGTTGAGTCATGATCTGCCTCAGTGGCAACGCAGCATTTCCCCACGTGCTGGCTTTGACAGCTGTCAGTGAGATTTATTGGTAATTCAGACTATAGTATAGAATACGTCCTTGATATAACAAGAGTAGATAGTGGCGAACACCGTAAAGATCAGGGCAGGTTGACACATTCCTTGACGTCCAGTTTGGAGTGGGGAGCAGTGAAACACGCCTCAGGCAACTTCCCCTGTTAGGATTTTCCTAATTGATACCCGTGGAGAGAACTCATTAGCGGAGTTCGGTATCACCCGTCTTGGTGTCCACGACGGGACTCAAGCAAGAGCTGAAAGCTCAAACAGTCCTCACCTCCCTATGAAAGCTTCCAAAAAGATGGTATATTGGCTCTCACGGCCAGTGAATTAAAACTCAGAACTAGCGCCCGGAGTGGACATAGAGTTTGAAATAGTACATTATGCAACGAGCCTATAATGGCTATAATTAAGACACGAGTATTTTTATAAAACGAGCGTATGCGAGTTTTATAATTTCCATACGAGTGTCTTAATTACCATTATAGGCGAGTTGCATACGACTGTTAATGTTCGACAATAATTATAACTTTATTATATGTTTTAAGATAAATATTCATAAATATCTGTTCAGTAACTAGAATTTTGTGATCGGGTGGTGCGATAGGTTGCGTATGTCTGTGTTCCAAGCTCTCTGGTCGACCGACGCATGCGCTCTGTGTGCTTCAGTGCCATATGTGCAGATCGTGGCCCAGTATTCAGTAAAACTGTCACCGTAGTCGTTTGATATCAACGCGCTGTGTAGAAATTGGGTTTGGGTATATTAAGGTAGTGTTATTTCTTCTCTCATATTCACCAGTTTATTTACGCGAACATATGGACGGTGCACTTTCGGTAATTTATATAGACATGTTGGATTTTGAGCGCATGCGCGAAGGTATCCTTATCTAATTGGTCAAACAGCTGTTTCTTGAGCTGTGATTGGTGGAAGAAACTGTTTCATAATGAAAAATAGTGTTATAATGACCATCATTATGATACAGTTTTCAGACATATAATAGTGAAGGTCGAACATAAAAACAATTTTCTACCATATAAGAGTGTCAGAAAATGAACTTAGAACCCTCACACAGGAACTACATTAAAAGTAGTTCAACATAGTCACTGTTCCACTCATTTCAATACCATGTTTTTGAAGCTGGAGCCGAGGGGAACATCTCAGTTTTTAGCCTACTTTCGATTTTTCAAAATAAAAATAAAAAATGAAAGTAGACTTATGAGATCAACACAGGGCCAAAACTGTGTGTTAGTGTGTATGTGTGTGTACTCTGCATGTCTGTCACCCCTCCCCCCTATCAATTCGAACATGGTGAAACCGAATTCAACGAAATTTGGTACGGAGGAATCACTAGCAAAGGGCACCTCAGTGTCATGTTTTATATCGCTGCAATCTTGACGGAAACGTAATGGCGGCCACCCAAATGTCAATGCTAATGCTAATCATCTGATCTCTACAACATTCTGCAACAACTTACCTTCATGTAAGGAGCGTCTTTTGCTCAAAAACACGGTTTTCAACCCAATAGTTTGCAGATGGCGGCCATGTATGTGTGCAAATCGATTCCCCCTATTAATTCAAACACGGTGAAACCAAATTGAACGAAATTTGGTACAGAGGAATCACTAGCAACAGGCACCTCAGTGTCATTTTTTATATCACCGCCATCTTGACGGAAACGTAATAGTGGCCACCCAAATGTTCAAAGCGTAAATCAATTAACGACTAACTTAATCATCCGATTTCCACCAAATTTTGCAACAACATAAGTTACATGTATATGGGATGCGTCATTTGACTAAACTACAAGGTCATCAGCCTAATAGTTTACAGGTGGTGACCATGTATGTGTCCAAATCGATTCCCCCTATCAATTCAAACACGGTGAAACCGAATTGAACGACATTTGGTAGAGAGGTAGCACTAGCAAAGGGCACCTCAGTGTCATGTTTTATATCGCTGCAATCTTGACGGAAACGTAATGGCGGCCACCCAAATGTCAATGCTAATGCTAATCATCTGATCTCTACAACATTTTGCAACAACATACCTTCATGTAAGGAGCGTCTTTCGCTCAAAAAACAAGGTCTTCAACCCAATAGTTTGCAGATGGCGGCCATGTATATGTGCAAATCGATTCCCCCTATCAATTCAAACATGGTGAAACCAAATTGAACGAAATTTGGTACAGAGGTAGCACTAGCAAAGGACACGTCAGTGTCATGTTCTATATCGCCGCTAGCTTGACGGAAACGTAAGGATGGCCACCCAAATGTTGAAAGCTTAAATCAAATTACGAATAACCTAAACATTTGATCTCTACCAAATTTTGCAAAAATATGCCTTTATGTGGTAAGCATCGTTTAACCAAACTGCAAGGTCATCAGCCCAAAAGCTTGCAGATGGCGGCCATGTATGTGTGCAAATCGATTCCCCCTATCAATTCAAACACGGTGAAACCAAATTGAACGAAATTTGCTACAGAGGAAGCACTAGCAACAGGCACCTCAGTGTCATGTTTTATATCGCCGCCATCTTGACGGAAACGTAATGGTGGCCACCCAAATGTTCAAAGCGTAAATCAATTGACGACTAACCTAATCATCCGATCTCTACCAAATTTTGCAACAACATACATGTATACAGGAAGCGTCATTTGACTAAACTACAAGGTCATCAGTCTAATAGTTTACAGATGGTGACCATGTATGTGTGCAAATCGATTCCCAATATCAATTCAAACTCGGTAACATCGAATTGAACGAAATTTGGTACAGAGAAATCACTAGCAACAGGCACCTCAGTGTCATGTTTTATATCGCCGCCATCTTGACGGAAACTTAATGGTGGCCACCCAAATGTTCAAAGCATAAATCAATTGACGACTAACTTAATAATCCGATTTCTACCAAATTTTGCAACAACATAAGTTACATGTATATGGGAAGCGTCATTTGACTAAACTACAAGGTCATCAGCCTAATAGTTTACAGATGGTGGCCATGTATGTGTCCAAATCGATTCCCCCTATCAATTCAAACACGGTGAAATCGAATTGAACGACATTTGGTAGAGAGGTAGCACTAGCAAAGGGCACCTCAGTGTCATGTTTCATATCGCTGCAATCTTGACGGAAACGTAATGGCGGCCACCCAAATGTCAATGCTAATGCTAATCATCTGATCTCTACAACATTTTGCAACAACATACCTTCATGTAAGGAGCGTCTTTTGATCAAAAAACAAGGTCTTCAACCCAATAGTTTGCAGATGGCGGCCATGTATGTGTGCAAATCGATTCCCCCTATCAATTCAAACATGGTAAAACCAAATTGAAAGAAATTTGGTACAGAGGTAGCACTAGCAAAGGGCACCTCAGTGTCATGTTTTATATCGCCGCTAGCTTGACGGAAACGTAATGATGCCACCCAAATGTTGAAAGCTTAAATCAAATTACGACTAACCTAAACATCTGATCTCTACCAAATTTTGTAAAAACATACCTTTATGCGGGAAGCATCTTTCAACCAAACTACAAGGTCATCAGCCCAATAGTTTGCAGATGGTGGCCATGTATGTGTGCAAATCGATTCCCCCTATCAATTCAAACACGGTTAAACCGAATTGAACAATATTTGGTCCAGAGGTAGCAATAGCTAGGGACACCTCATTGTCATGTTTTATATCGCCGCCATCTTGAAGGAAGCTTAATGGGGGGTCACCCCAATGATCAAAGCTTAAATCAAATTACGACTATCCTAATTATCTGATCTCTACCAAATTTTGCAATAACATACATTTATAAATGCGAAACGTCCTTTGACTAATCTACAAGGTCATCAGCCCAATAGTTTGCCGAAGGTGGCCATGTATGTGTGCAAATCGTAACTCAACATCATTTCAAGCACGGTGAAACCGAATTGAACGACATTTGGTACAGAGGTAGCACTAGCAAAGGGCACTTCAGTGTCATGTTTTATATCGCCGCCATCTTGACAGAAACGTAATGGCAGGCACCCAAAAGTTCAATACTTAAATCAAATTACGACTAATCTAATCATCTGATCTCTACCAAATTTTGCAACGACATGCCTTTATGTATGGAACCTCTTTTGCTCAAAATACAAGATCATCAACACAATAGTTTGCAGATGGCGGCCATGTGTGTGTGCAATTTGATTCTCCCTATCAATTCAAACACGGTAAACCCTAATTGAACGAAATTTGGTACAGAGGTAGCACTAGCCTATTGAACAGAATCTACGTGTATATAATAAGTTGAAGTATTTCTTTGTGATAACTTATTGTCTTTTTCATGATGGAATTAGGAACGACAGATGCAGGTTTGCATCGGCAGTATTTTTTACGAAGACTGATTGATGTCTATATAATTCTTTCTTGATTTTTGATTATCATATTTTTTCTAAGTTTGTCTTCATTAAATAAATCGTTATTTTATTTTAAACTTTTCTTTCTGATTTGGTGATTTGTATTAATACAAGGGTGTATTGGGTGGACCAGTGTTTGATAATTTCCCAATGTAAGACTTCATCCACGAGACCTTTAGTAGATTCGCGAGTTTTCCTTTGAGCTAGTTTATTTTTATGTGATTTTCCACTGGTGTTTTCTTAACACATTCTTATAATTATGTGTGTCCCTGTTCCTGGTTGAACCATGTTGGTAGGATTTTCTTTATTTTTCTAGCCGGGTACTTCCAGATTCTACGATCCAGCAGTGTCACCAGATTCAACAGGTAATTGACCACGAGGATACGGGTACAGTACCTACTGTAAGGCCACGGCCACCTCCTTCCCAGTTCCTAGACTATCCCTCCCAATCTTCCCATCCCTCATGAGGTCCCTGTTCGCTTTGCAGGTGAGGCCGCCTGGGCGATGTGGTGATCACACCTCTCCAGTTGTATCCCCCCGACTAGATGTTTCAAGCTCGTGGACACTGCCCGTAGAGACGGTAATGGTGGGATCCCTCGCTGTGGCCGTGGGAAACACCAACTAGGGTAAAATTGACTAAAAGATAATAATATTAATTACTACAAGACATCGAGGTGCGATTAAGTTTCAATTCGAATTGAACTCACACTCAAAGATACTATGTCTGCTTAGCAACTCTGGTCATGTTACCAATTATATAATCCCGTGATTCCTTTTGATTTCTCTGGTATACAAAGAGATTAATGCTCCCTCCTTGAAAGCATTTGGAGCATTATGGACAAAACCCAGTATTGTAAGATGTTCTCCTGTCTTTGTTGGCTTCCAGCTATCAAATGTGTTTAGAATCCACTAATTATTCGCCTCTCTCTCCCTCTCATCAACATCAGTATTACAGGGATTTCCAAACAGGGGCTCACAACTTGTGAATCGTGGCTTGGTGACCATGTGGTTCCAGTTATCAGGTGTCTCCTTTAAAGCTGAAAATAATCCACAGTTCTAGCCCTTCAGACACATCCCGTACTGCTTCAGCAGTCTTCTTCAAGCACAGTGCACTGTGACGTCACAGGGCGGAGAATCCGTGCTCCGTTTCTACAACGGAACGTGAAATCAGGAATGTAGGGGCGCTGGAAGTGAAGGCAAACATGTCTAGTAGTAGGGCACTCCACTCAAGTATG
The DNA here is from genome assembly GCA_946902985.2 of Meconema thalassinum. NCBI lineage: Eukaryota > Metazoa > Arthropoda > Insecta > Orthoptera > Tettigoniidae > Meconema > Meconema thalassinum. The sequence goes on from OX336388.2 coordinate 93,470,822, forward strand.
CGTGCGCAGTATTCATTATAGTAATACTTACACATTATGAAAATCCACAGCCTGCTTCCAATCGATCGACCGGGTTAGGGATGGAATGAATGAAGCCCCCCATCTAGCGGCGAGGATATGAACTGTGCCGGCCGCCGAAGCCTTTCGCACTCCTCTGGGGCAATGATTAAATGAATGACAGATGAAATGAAATGATAGTGCTGGAATTAAGTTTTTGACAGGGAAAATCGGAGTATCCGGAGAAAAACCTGTCTGCCTCCGATTTGTCCAGCACAAATCTCACATGGATTGACCGGGATTTGAACCACGGACCCAGCGGTGAGAGGCCGGCGTACTGTCGCATAGCCACGGAGGCTTACTTATACATTATAAATGGTACATTTTGTTCTGTTAACCCATTGGGTTTAAACAATTATTACTTACTAGCTGAGGTACCCGTGCTTTGCTACAGGTCATAAATAAATTAAAACGTGAAGGTGACAGTTAAAACAGGGGATAAGTGAGGTGCTGCGTGGAGGGAGAGTGAGGATGGAACATTTTGTCCAACTACACCGCTCGGCGTTCACCGTGTTTTATAGCACAAATTTAGATTTTACTCGCTAACCATTGGAAATACACGAAAAGTGATAAGGAACCTTCGCATAGAAAATTAAATTTTAAACCCCGTATATGCCATCAAAAGTTTGCTGCTATTTTTTAGCATTCTATTTTTATTTGAAATGGAAATGTGAACGTTTGAAACCAAAGCGTGTAGTGACGTCACTAAAATGGTTGTCATCTTTAAATAGTGCAAAGTATCGAAATCAAAAGTAGCCTATACGTTAACCAGGTAAATCTCCTACATCCATGTAAAATTTCATGTAAATCGGACCAATGGTTCTTGCTTGATTGAGTAATACACAGACACACAGACACACACCATCTCATCATATATATTATTTCAGTTGTATGCATCCCTCCTGCGGCGCTCACAAGAGACCGATCGTGAAAAATTAGCATTCAAATGAAAGAAAATATACATTACCAGTTATTCATTGCATTCTAATTTCATAAATATCTATAATTTCTTAAAAAAATGACTTTTAAAAAACTGTTCGAAGTGTGCGATTTGCAGTTACTCTTGCTGCAGGAAGATGCGCTCAATAATTGGTGTCCACTTCACATTTTGGCCGCTGTGTCGCCTTTTCTTAATGTCATTTTAACATTCTGAGGTCTTTCTTTATCATTTTGCATCGATTTCAGAAACAGTAAATCAAAGGAATGTGTTCGTTTTCAGAATCAGTAGGCTAAATCATTGGATTGGGTACTCATATCGTATAACCGGCGAGTGTTACTGCTAAACATTCAATCAATGGACTCAGCGCAAACATGATTTAAGCTCATCCGTCTAATGAATGGATTTATTATATTCCTGGTTTGTTAAAATATGCCACGATACAGGATTTTCTTCTGCATTCTAATTCCATAAATATCGATTTTAGTAAGAATTGTGCTTTTTGCAAATACTGTTGCTCCAACATGCTGCAATTCTGAGTTGTCGTCTAAAACCTTAAAACATTGAACGTTAATTCTCTAACAGTTTTTCTTCTGCATTCTAATTCTATAAATATTGATTTTTGTAAGACGTGTGCTTTTTGCAAATACTGTTGCTGTATCATGCTAGAGTTGTCGTCTACAGCCATGAAACTAACATCATCATCATATAGGCCTCATAAATTAGCAGTGAAGAATGGCATTCTAATTTTATAAATATCAATTTTTGTAAGAAGTGTGCGATTTGCAAATACCGATGCTCTAACATGCTGCCATTATGAGTTGTCGTCTAATCCCTTAAAACTATTAAACGTTAATTATTTTACAGGTTTTTCTTCTGCATTCTAATTTCTTAAATATCGATCATTTCGCATGGTTTTCAGAAACAGTAAATCAATGGATTGAGTACTCTAAATCGTATAACCGGCGTGTGTTACGGCGTCTAAAACCTTAGAACTATTAAACATTCATTCTTTTACAGTTTTTTCTTCTATCATTTCCCATGGTTTTCAGAATTACTAAATCAATGGCTTGGGTACTCAAATCGTATAATTTCATAAATATCGAATAACCGATGAGTGTTATGATGATCCAATTTTCAGTGATTGCCTTCTTAAGTTACGGAACGTACAACTTGCAATTCTGACTGAAATGTATCGAATAACCGGTGAGTGTTACGGCTAAGCTCTCAATCAATGGACTCAGCACAGAAATGGAATCAACAGTGAGTAATTGCATTTTATTTCATAAATATCAAAGAAAGAAACCAGCCACAGCACGCTCTCATGCTGACGCTCCACTCGGGAAAGCCAAAGCTCCCCTGTAGGTAACGTGCAAAGGAGTTTAGCGTTGAGCGCTACACACAGGACAAGGAAAGCACCTCTGTTTAATGTAAATATTATATGTCAGAAAACTGTATAATAATGAGGGTCATTATAGTACATTCTTCATTATGAAACAGTTTCTCCAGCCAAACAGTGCTCATTCGTTGACCAATTAGGTAAGGATAGTTTCGGATTTGCTATTTTTTTTGGATTTCTGAACATAACCTTGAAATTCGTAGTTACACTAAAAATATAATGGTAATGTTTAAAAATAACAAATTTGTTACCCATGATGTTCAAAATATATAAATTACATCAGGCTCAAGAATCCGAGCAAAATTCGGTCAGAGAGACCGCTCTCCTCTTGCACTCCATTGGGTGATATGTAACACACTGTTCTCCACACGGAACACCTGTACACTCATAGCTAGCCTGGTGAAAGGATTTCCTGATGGAAACCGTCCATCGCAAAGCGCGTCATCAGGTGTCGCAGATCCTATTCTTCTTTCATCCAATCTGTGTTTATCATTGCATCTGTTGTGTAGAAGATTCCTTCGATCGAGCCCCTTTTCCCACGTAGCTCTTGTATTAGTGCTGAGGTGTGCTGCAGAGGCATTTGAAGTCTTAGGCCTTCTACCAATAAGGTTTCCCGGGCTAAGATAACATCTAAATTATCGGCCCCTAGTGGTTTGCTTGATCGTGAAGATGATAATGAAATGTAAACTATAACTAATACAGGGCGCCCGAGAATGTTCTCCGCATTGGGTACGTGCAGCTGTGAGTGGTTGAGTCACGAGTTTTAGTTGGCTGCCCTGCACTGTGTCCTTCAAAGCGGGACTTCCCCGTGTGAGCTGTCGGTGTGCATCGCGATAAGCGCGCCAGCCTGCATGTCTTCAGTGTGTATTACAATCAGCGAGCGTTCAGATAGAATATTATTGGAAGAGTGCAACAGTATATATTACTGAAGAGAGAGTTTTTTGGTGGAATACGTTTTTCGCGAAGGCGATCGGTTTACAAAAAATGTAAAATTAAGATTTCAGGCACGGTTTCCTAATTCAAAGTGTCCAAACCGTGATACCGTTCGGGATTTGGTAAGTAAATTTCGTGTGACTGACTCAGTTCACGATGTACCGGGAGCAGACAGGTCTGCACTTTTAACAGACGAAAAACTTGATGAAATCTCCGATATAATGCAGCGAAGCCCAAGTAAATCAACACGAAAATTAGCTCAACAAACAGGAATCTCTAAGTCGACAGCACATAAAGCTGTAAGAGACAAGCTTCAGTTGTTCCCTTATAGTGAGCGATGTATGGAAGATAGACATATGCTCTCGCGGACTTTTTTGTAGAACTTTTCATGCTGAACAATTCTTACACTCATAGTATTTAGATATTTTTAACGGTTTGCCCAGCGTAAGCTTACAAAGCGCTCGGACGCCAGGTTTTTTTAATCGACTATTCCATTAAAATCGTTACTGCTCGGCTTCCTTTGATCATAAATAAATTATTTTCTACAGAAATCATACTCGATATATCCTTTACAGAATGGTGAAAACCGCATCAAAATCTATCCAGTGGTTCTTGAGTTTACCAGTAACATCCAAGAAACGGGGACTTAGTTTTATACTAAGTAGAGATGATGCAAGCGGCAGCCGTGCTACCAACGTAACTGCTGTAGCTAGCTCTCGCAGACGCATGTAGGCGCTGCGGGGAATATTCCCGGACTCACTGCACTAACTACCAACTTATATACTAGAAAAAGAAATGGAAAACAAAAGCAGAATAAGGCAAATAAAGGACAAGAGGAAAAGAAATTCCCTCAACCCTCGAAGAATGCGGATTGACGGACTTGGAAGGATGGAGAGCCATGAAAGGCAGATGGGAAAGTGAAAGACGAGAGGGTCCGCCCCAGAGGTAAGGGATAAAAGGGGGAAAACCGGACCTAGCTCAGGAATCCCTCGGGGTTGACAACTCCCGAACTCACCAGCCGTGAGCCCCTGAGGGTGTAGCAATATCTAGGGTGCACCAGAAGTGGTGGAGCTACATACACCCTGCTTCCTTGAGGGCCTTGAGCAGAAGGCAGGAGATAACAGGAAAAGAGAAAGAAGGCTGACCCCTCGCAGAAGGAGGGTATCAGAGAAGATGAGACAAGGGCCAATTAAGGCGGGAAAGGAAGAGACTCCCTAGGCCTCGGATACCCTAATACCGTCGGGGTCGGAAGAGAACAAGAGTTGACCAAGTGAGGTCGACAGGAAAGAAGATGGAGAGGAGCCCGGCACAAGTAAGTGGAAGCAATGCCGGACTCAGCTGGGGCCCCGTGGTCCCCGGACTAAGACATACACATATCGGGATCGAGAAAATTTTGATACCCCTAGAACCCATTTGAGGTACCTCAGTTTCATGCTTTCCAGTTCTTTCTGCTGTGTACGTGACAGGAATTGGCTAATTAATTCCAAGCCGTATGTGAGTGTTGGTAGCACTTTGACTTGGGGGAGTCCCATAGCTGTCTTCAGTCACATTCTTTGAAGGTGTCTGATGCCACTTATACTTCTAAGTGCAGCAGCTAATCTTTCATTTATATGCACCGAGAAAGTCGTCCCAGTTACTTGAAGTGTGATCCCAAGATATTTGAACTGGTTTGGGATTTTTTACGTTCGGATTTTTGACGCTCTACTGTATGTGTCTTTTAGCTTTTAGACGATAGAAGATAGAATTTTTCAACCGAAACCTAAGTTGTTGTCTTTCGACTGGTTTGATGCAGCCCTCCATACTTCCCTGTCCTTCGCTAATCGTTTCATCTCTACATACCTACCACACCCTACGTCCAAGTCAATCTGTTTAACATATTCTAACCTTGGTCTACCCCTATAGTTCTCATCCTCGACCCTTCCTTCCATAACTAAGCTTGCTATTCCTGGGTGTCTTAGTATGTGTCCTACCAACCAATCTCTTCTCTTCATTAGCAGTTGCCAGAAACATCTCTCCTCTCCCACTCATATTAATATCTCTTCGTTCGTAACCATATCTACCCATCTGCTCATCATTCTCCTGTAACACCACATTTCAAACGCTTAAATTCTCTTCTTTTATGCTGCACCAATAGTCCAAGTTTCACTTCCATAGAGCGCCACGCTCCAGACAAAGGCTTTCAAAAATGACTTGCTAATACTTAAATCTATATTCGCTGTCAACAGATTGCTTTTCTGTAGAAATGCTTTCCTTGCCTGTGCTAACCTACTTTATATATATCCTCTTTGCTTCGTCCATCACTGGCTATTTTGCTTCCCAACTTACACAAGTCACCTGCCAATTCGTCATCCAACCTAAGTTAGCGCTACCTTAAGGAGTCGCGTTGGATGTTTGTAACACCCCACGCGTTTTTATTTGACTGTATCTAATGATCCAGATTAGCTGACCTGTTATGACCCTGATTACTTTTCATAGCGACCTTGAGATAGTAGTGTGAGAAATTTCATATAAATAGCATCAATTTGATTGCTGACAGCAAGCTTTTTTTAATTGCGTGAAGTGTCGTCACATCGCCACAATACTCCTAACGCAATGCAAATAGAAAAGTAAGGGTCATTTTCACCTATTCTTTTAGTTAGTTAATTGCTATTTAACTTAAATACGTGAGTTAATGCATGGCTATCGTTGATGCATTTCACGACACCATTCGGGATCCTAATTACTTAATAGTACATTATGCAACGAGCCTCTAATGGCAATAATTAAGACACGAGTATGTTTATAATTTCCATACGTGTGTCTTAATTACCATTATAGGTGAGTTGCGTACGACTGTTTATGTTCGACGATAATCATAACTATTTTATGTTCGAACATAAATATTCATAAATATCTGTCGAGATTTCGTCAGTTTTATGTACTGAACAGAGCGCATGGGACGCAGAGAATACCTTGTATTTGACCATGGCCTCCTCAAATACCCCACTATGACACTAGCCACGCAGTGAAATTTAAAATAGGAGGCCGTGGAAGTCAGCACACGTGCGATGCTATCCTTACCTAATTGGTCACACAACTGTTTCTTGAGCTCTGATTGGTGGGAGAAACTGTTCCATAATTAACAAGCAGTTCCGTGAAGAACTAAATAGCCAATATTCATATATCCTACTAATATCAATTGCCTCTATCAACATACAAATTGTCAGTTTGATTGCTGTTATAGACTCGTAGATATTGAGAACCTTCTAAATATTTTGGATGGTCACCATGTTGGTTTTTTATATTATAGGCCTTAGATTTATGTTCTATTACATGAAGATTATTGTGTAGGTGTTTTATTCAAACTTCAATTGCATGATTAGGACACAAGAAATAAAAGCGGGATTTTCAAATTTCGCTCGGCCGCCATCTTGTGGTTATGGAAATAATTTAAATGAATTAGATGATAGTCGATTAAAATTTGTATAAGCATATACCGTATCAAGTTTCACTGAGCTCGGATGGTTAAAACGCGAGAAACGTCCATTTGAAATTTAAATTTCGCGTCGCCACCATGTTGAATTGTGCTCGCCCTGTTATTGAACATCCCTTAGGTGAACTTATGCTTATAGCATCTATACACTTACTGTAGAAGATTAATAGATATTGAGAACCGTCTAAATATTTCGGTTGGTCGTCATTTGGATTTTAATATATGTAGGCCATATAGTTATGTACTGTTAGATGATGTTGATTATTGTGTAAGTTCATTATGCAAATGTTGAATTCGACCGCATGATTAGAACACAAGAAATAAAAACTTAATTTTCGAAATTCGCACAGCCGCTACCTTGAGGTTACGTAAACAATTGAACTAAATTAGATACCAGTGCATTAAATATGTATAAACATTTGCTGTACGACGTTTCATTGCGTTTGGATCATTATATCGCGAGAAAAATCTATTTAAAACTTTCAAATTCGCTTGGCCGCCATGTTCGTTTTGTAGTTAACCGGTTTTTGAAAGTCTCATAGGTGGACTTCCGGTAGTGCCCTTTATCTCCGTATAAAATTTCAGGGTGATACCGGTAATAGTTTCAGAGATATAGAATGCCGGTGAAATATTTCGCACAGCCGCCATCTTGAGGTTATGTAAACAATTGGTCGAAGTTAGATGTCGGTGCATTACAATGTGTATAAACATATACTGTACCAAGTTTCATTGCGTTTGGTTGCTTAAATCGCGAGAAACGTCTATTTAAATGTCGCAAATTTGCTTGGCAGCCATGTTGGTTTTGTAGTTACCAGTTTTTCAAAAGTCACATAGGTGAGCTTCTAGTAGTTCCCTTTATCACCGTACAAAATTTCTGGGTGATATCGGTAATAGTTTCGGATATACTGAATGCTGGTGAAATATTTCGCACAGCCGCCATGTTGGATTGGTGAGATGTAACAAAATTTGAAGGGCATGGTCGGGTCGCCCGGAATATTGCTATGAACTTACCGAGTTTCATTGAAATCGCACCAGCCGTTTAGAAGTTATTAGGGGATGACCCCCAAGAAACCTCACACACACACACGCACACACAGACAGACACACGGACAAAAGGTGATCTCATAAGCCTATTTTTTTTCATCAATGAAAATAGGCTAAAAATAGTGTTATAATGACCCTCATTATGGTACAGTTTTCTGACATATAATATTTACATTACGATATCATCCAACATTAAATACGCTTTACGATTCTCGCGCGTGCGTAGACTCGGTTTCACCTTGGAGAAACATGGCGGAGAGATCAAGAAGGGTGCAGCAGTTATCGTTTGCGATGCTTCCTTGAAATTATCTGTAACATAATTATAAAGGAAGGGAAATACAGAAGACATTATTCGAGGCAAAAGCTTGAAATGATATGAACAAAGTATTTAGGAGAACTGGCAGTTGTGTGTATACATTGTTTACTTACTTAATGGGACACGCTCTCCCCGTTGTCTCCATACATCAAGTGGATGCATTGCAGAATCGGAGTTCATTATGCAAAGCTGGAAGAAATTCGATTCCCATTTCGTATATGTTTTTTTTTAAATTTCCTTATTCTTCTTTCTTGGTATTAATAATACTATAATAATATCGTATGGCCTCGGGTGCCGGGTGCAATCTTTGTTATTTGCACCCAGAGGGTAGCTTGCATGTCGAAGTTGCTCCTTGAAGCACTATGAAAGTCAAGCAGGTTAGATATCTAAGCTCGTTGAACACTATAGCGCTTTCTAGTAGAGAAATGAGGAACTTGGTGTTGGCGGAAAATCCCGAGATTAATTTTGCCATTAAGAACTCGGTTTACTGAATTCAAAAGGGTTCTTTGACATGCCAACATCGTATGACATGCGTGTCGTAATATTTGCCGCCTTCCAAAATTCACATGCCACGGCCAGGAGCGAACCTGCAAGCTTGGGGTTAGTAATTCGACACAATTTCCATTCACCCACCGTGTAACGTATATTAAAATGAAAACCACAGCCTGCTTCCAGTCGATTGACCGGGTCAGGGATGGAATAAATGACGCCCCCATCTAGCGGCGAGGATATGAGCTGTGCCGGCTGCCGTAGTTCCAACTTTCGCCACCAGATATCAATGATACCTAGTGGTGAACGTTGGAACTTTGATAGAGCGTTCTGACGAAATCTAACCTAACAAATTTTGCTTTACACAAGTTTAGTCTGTGAAAGGATCTTTTACATGCCATAAATCTATGACAGTCGCCTCCGTATCGTAGCGGTCAGCATGGTTAGCTCTGCCACGAAATTTGAAAAGTGGTATGAGGACTGGAAAGGGGTCTACTCAGCCTCGGGTGGTCCAAATGAGTAGAGGGGGTTCGATTCCCACCTCAGCCATCCTCGAAGTGGTTTTCCGTGGTTTCCCACTTCGTCTTCGGGCAAATGCCGGGATGGTACCTTCTGTAAGGCCACGGCCGCCTCCTTCCCTCTTCCTAGCCTATCCATCCCAGTCTTCCGTCCCTTCCCATCCCTCACGAGGCCCCTGTTCACTTTGCAGGTGAAACCGCCTGGGCGAAGTGCTGATCACATCTCCCCAGTTGTATCCATCCCGACCAGATGTTCCAAGCTCCAGGACACTGCCCATTGAGGCGGTAGTGGTGAGTTCCCTCACCGAGTCCGAGGGAACCACCAACCTCGAGGGTAAATTGACTAAATAAAAAAAAAGATCTATGACATGGGACCGCCGGCTTTACTTCCCCTCCGAAGGAAGGCATACTGAAGGATTTTAACGCTCTTAAAAAATCCGACGACTTCGGCCGGGTTTGAACCAGCTATCTTGGGCACAGCATTTCAGCATGCTACCGACTACGCCTCCGAAGCCGCTGCATGACAGATGAAATGAAATGATAGTGGAGAGTGTTGCTGGAATGAAATTTTGACAGGGAAAACCGGAGTACCCGGAGAAAAACCTGTCTGCCTCCGTTTTTGTCGAGCACAAATCTCACATGGAGTGACCGGGATTTGAACCACGGACCCAGTGCTGCCGCCTAAGCCACGGAGGCTTCGTGTAACATATAATTATGAGGTTATGTAAACAATTAATAGTACATTATGCAACGAGCCTATAATGGCTATAATTAAGACACGAGTATGTTTATAAAACGAGCTTTAGCGAGTTTTATAATTTCCATACGAGTGTCTTAATTACCATTATAGGCGAGTTGCATACGACTGTTTATGTTCGACGATAATTATAACTTTATTACATGTTTTAACATAAATATTCATAAATATCTGTTCAGTAACTAGAATTTTGTGATCGGGTGGTGCGCTAGGTAGCATACCTCCGTGTTCCAAGCTCTCTGGCCGACCGACGCATGCGCTCTGTGTGCTTCAATGCCAGATGTGCAGATCGTGAACCAGTATTCAGCATAGTAGTTTGAAATCAACGTGCTGAGTAGAAATTGGATTTAGGTATATTAAGGTACAGTGCTATTTCTTGTCTCATATTCACCAGTTTATTTACGCGAACATATGGACGGTGCACTTTCGGTAATTTATATAGACATGTTGGATTTTGAGAGCATACGCTAAGGTATCCTTATCTAATTGGTCAAACAAATGTTTCTTGAGCTGTGATTGGTGGGAGAAACTGTTTCATAATGAATAATAGTGTTATAATGACCATCATTATGATACAGTTTTCAGACACATAATAGTCAGGGTCGAACATAAACATATTTTCTTATAATCACATGGATGAATGTTCATGTGAGACTCGAATACAAGCCAATTTTACCGCCATTACAAGATGTACGAGGTAGAGTTCAGCTGTTTCCATCCACTTAAACGATGCATTAGAGAGTTGAGTGGTCAGATTTGGCCATTTAACGTAATTGCTTGTTACGTGGTTAAGTGGTAAGTATAATGCAATAGCTTGCCACGGTGGGTAAGTGGTTATCGTGTCGGACGACCAACCCCCCCAAGCTTGCAGGTTCGCTCCTCACCGTGGTAAGTGATTTTTGAAAGGCGGCAAGAATCACGATACGCACGTCATACGATGTTGGCATGTTAAAGAGCCCATTTGAATTCAGTAGGCTGTGTTCATAATGGCAAAATTAATCTCGGAATTTTCCGCCAACACAAAGTTCCTCATTTCTCTACTAGAAAGCGCTATAGTGTGAAGGAGCTCAGATATGTAACCTCCTTGACTTTCACAGTGCTTCAAGGAGCAGGAAAATTCAACATGCAAGCTGCCCTCTGGGTGTCAAATAACAAAGCTTGCACCCGGCAACCGAGGCCATACGATATTATTATTATTATTATTATTATTATTATGAAATACTCGTGCAAAATTAAATTACCCTTAATGATGAATTAAGCGATAATTGACAAACGTAAGGTTTTCACCAACGTCAACATTATCTCAATATTCATCATTAAACTTTGCAAGAGCAATTCATCAAACTGAAACGTTCGTTAACTTTCCACTAACAAGCAATTACGTTATATGGCCAAATCTGGCCATTCAACTCTCTAAAGCATCGTTTGAGAGGAGGGAATCGTCTGAAATCTACCTCGGGTATCCCTCAATGGTGGTTTATTTCTGAGTTTCACACGAATTTCATCCATATGAATATAAAATATGATTATGACAATGAAATCATACATGTTTAATACCAAGAAAGAAGAAGAATACGGATATTTAAAGAAAAACATATCCAAAATGGGATTCGGACTCCTACCAGCTCTAGATAATGAACTCCGAGTGTGCATCGTAACTAATCACGCCTCTTTAGCTAAGTAAATAATGTATACACACAACTTGCCAATCCCTCCCTATATTATTCTGCTAAGGTCCCATTGACAACTACATACACATATGGGGTATCTACAGGTCAGCATAACCCAATGCGTAAGCGAAACACACTCACTTATTCTTTAAATGCCTCACAATTAAATAAATACCTTAAAACATGTATATTTACAATGAAATAATGAAAGAATGCAACACGGTAACCATGGTAACAGAATCTCACAGGTCCATCTATTTCTGTAAGACGCAATGCAATTCCAATTATTGCATTACTGTGAAAGTTTCCAGATGGTTATAAGGTTATCACTGAACCAAATTAAGCTGTACAATTCATCAATACATACAGTATAATGCACTTAAGGGGGTCAAGGGGCACTCGAGAATTTTTTCACGCAATTTTCACGTGTGAGTGTGGTACGAAAGGTCTTTTTCACCCGACTATAAAGGGTCTCCGAAAACCACATTTAAAGGCCCTTAAATTAACAGTGTCTGTGATAATCCCAGAAAACTAACTTCGCTCTGATATACCTATGAAGGAATGACAAACCCCTAACCACTACACCAGAAGCTGAATTGATAAAGTCTGATTATTCTTTCCTAGGATAAATCAGTCATAGCATTCATGATTGAGATTTTGCTAAGTGTACTCTTTACAACTAGAATATTCGCGGGCGAAGCCGCGATGGGTAATGCTAGTTCTAAATATTTTGGTCAAATCATTTTAAGCTTTTGCCACGAATAATGTCTTCTCTATTTCCCTTTCTTTATAATTATGTTCCAGGAAATCTCAGGGAAGCATCGCAAACAACGATCAGAGCTACACGCTTCTTGATCTGTCCGCCATGTTTCTCCAGGGTGACCCCCCCCCCCCCCCCCAGGGGCTTACATCTAGTGGGACGTGGGTTGGCGACCACGGGGCTCCAGCAGAGTCCGGCATTGCTTCCACTTACTTGTGCCGGGCTCCTCTCCGTTTTCTTTTCCGTCGAACCCACTTGGTCAATTCTTGTTCTCTTCCGACCCCGACGGTATTAGTTTATCCGAGGCCTAGGGAGTCTCTTCATTTCCCGCCTTAATTGGCCCTTGTCTCATCTTTCCTGATACCCTCCTTCTGCGAGGGGGCAGCCTTCTTTCTCTTTTCATGTTATCGAGCCTTCTGCTCAAGACCCTCAAGGAGGCCGGGTGTATATAACCCCACCACTTCTGGTGCACCCTGGATATTGCTACACCCTCAGGGGCTCACGGCTGGTGAGTTCGGGAGTTGGCGCCCCCAAGGGATTCCTGAGCTGGGTCTGGTTTTCTCCCCTTATTCCATTACCTCTGGGGCGGACCCTCTCATCTTTCACTTTCCTATCTGCCTTTCATGGCTCTCCTTCCTTCCAAGTCCCTCAATCCGCATTCTTCCAGGGTTGAGGGCATTTATTTATTTGCCTTCTTCTCCTTTTGTTTTCCATTTCTTCTTCTATAATATAAGTTAATAGTTAGTGTTAGTTTTAGTTTATTTTTCATTATCATCTTCACGATCACCCAAACCATTAGCGGCCGATAACCTAGATGTTAGGCCCCTTAAAACAACAATTATCATCATCATCATCATCATCTCCAGGGTGAAACAGAGTTCACGCATGCGCTAGAGCCGTAAAGCGTATTTATGTACGACGATGTCGAAATGTTAATATTATATGTCAGAAAACTGTATCATAATGTGAGTCATTATAACACTATTATTCATTATGAAACAGTCTCTCCCACCAATCAGAGCTCATGAAACAGTTGTGTGACCAATTAGGTAAGGATAGCATCGAATCTGCGCTGACATTCACGGCCTCCTATTTTAAATTTCACTATGTGGCTAGTGTCATAGTGGGGTATTTGAGGGGGCCATGGTCAAATACAAGGTATTCTCTGCGTCCCATGCGCTCTGTTCAGTACATAAAACTGGCGAAATCTCGACAGATATTTATGAATATTTATGTTCGAACTAAATAGGTATAATTATCGTCGAACATAAACAGTCGTATGCAACTCGCCTAAAATCGTAATTAAGACACTCGTATGGAAATTATAGAACGAGTGTCTTAATTACCATTATAGGCGAGTTGCATACGACTGTTTATGTTCGACGATAATTATAACTTTATTATATATTTTAACATAAATATTCATAAATATCTGTGGGATTCAGTAACTTCAGTTAGTGAACAGAGCGCGCTGGGTGGTTTGCTGACTGAACAGAGCGCATGCGTGGGTCAAAGAATTACGAAAGCTGAGACCATTTACTTTGCTTGGCAATGCTATTGTTTACAGCCTGCATGATGTCTAGTGCCGATCAGAAGTAGCATTCACTAATATTGTAACCGAAGTAGTTTGAAAGCAATGCGCTGTTTAAAAATTGGGTTTGGGGATATTAAGGTACAGTTCGTAGAGAAATAGCTGCGAACAAGGAACGAACGACAGTGGATCATGAAAGAACTTATCCTCTATATGCATACGAACCGCAGCCGCAACAACTGAAGTCGAGGAAGAGTTTCCTTAGAACATCAAAGGAACTTAGAACCACTGCTGAAAAAGCTAGGTTGCAAATATGGAGGGCTATGACCAAACTCCCCCCTGGTTGGGAAAATGTTTCTGAAACTCTACCTCCTGGCTATGACGAGGAATGGACGACTTGGAAGTCCCTGAATAGACTGCGCTCTAGAGTAGGCAGATCAAGGGTTAATATGGCAAGATGGGGTTACATTGACCAGGATGATATTCAATGTGATAGTGGAGAATACCAGACTGTTCAGCATATGACTGAGTGTCGACTGTGCCCAGCATCCTGCACGGAAGAAGATCTTCGTCGGGGAGCACAGAGTGTACTGGTAGTGGCCAAGTTTTGGGCAAAGATAATATAATAACTGTGTTATATGTTTAAAATGTATGTTTCTGATAAGAGAATAAATAAATAAGTGTTATTTCTTGTCTCATATTAGCCAGTTTATTTACGCGAACATATGGGACGGTGCACTTTCCATGTCGGTAATTTATGTAGAAGGATGCTGTGTTGCTAACTTCTGGACGTAGATTCATAAATGTCTTGTAGGCCTATATGTCATAGTATTTTCTTGTTACCGTAAAGGTTGGTGCTGATTTTGTCTTTGTGTTTGGGATTGTAATGGTTGATCCGATATCCAATTTGAACTTTCAAATCATGTAATTCATGCCCAACATGTGAGATTTTGAGCGCATGCGCGAAGCTATCCTTACCTAATTGGTCAATGAATGAGCTCTGTTTGGCTGGAGAAACTACTTCATAATGAAGAATAGTACTATAATGACTCTCATTATGAAACAGTTTTCTGACATATAATATTTACATTTCGACAACGTGCAACATAATAGTACATAATGCAACGAGCCTATAATGGCAATAATTAATTACCATTATAGGCGAGTTGTATACGACTGTTTATGATCGACGATAATTATAACTTTATTATATATTTTAACATAAATATTCATAAATATCTGTTGAGAGTCAGCCACTTGAATTTTGTGATCGGAATGCAAGTGCTGTGTATGATATCTCTGTCTTTCAAGCTTTCTGACCGACCGACGCATGCGCTCTGTGTGATTGCAATGCCATATGCAGGCCATATGTTTAAAACAGCCTGCCGTCCAGCTCTATAGCATTCACTAATATTGTCACTGAAGTCGTTTGAAAGCAATGCGGTGTGTATAAATTGAATTTGAGATATTAAGGTACATTGCTATTTCTTGTCTCATATTCGCCAGTTTATTTACGCGAACATATGTCGGTAATTTATATCGAAAGATGCTGTGTTTATGTCCGACATGTTGGATTTTGAGCGCATGCGTGAAGGTATCCTTACCTAATTGGTCAATGAATGAGCTCTGATTGCTTGGAGAAACTGTATCGTAATGAAAAACAGTGTTATAATGACTATCATTATGATACAGTTTTCTGACACACAATGTTTACATTTCGACATCATCGAACCTAAACATTATTATTGTTGCATATTTGGATCTGATAATGCTTTCTTGACGAGCGAAACATGTTATCCCTTAGTTTTCTTCTTATTATTATACTTCAATTGTTCATAACAATATACATATATCTTAATTATTGTACAAGAATTGCAGCCAATGGCCATAGCTGGGCATTTTTGAATGAACGCCCGCGGGCTCCCAGCATGTTCAATTTCAAGTAGTTCCAACTTTGGCTACGTTGGAACTTGATAGAGCGTTTCAAATTATAAATATAAATATAAATATAAATATAAATATAAATATAAATATAAATATAAATATAAATATAAATATAAATATAAATATAAATATAAATATAAATATAAATATAAATATAAATATAAATATAAATATAAATATAAATATAAATATAAATATAAATATAAATATAAATATAAATATAAATATAAATATAAATATAAATATAAATATAAATATAAATATAAATATAAATATAAATATAAATATAAATATAAATATGTAATTCGGAATAAAAAAGTAAAATTAAAACGGACGTTGTGGTTGAAACAAGAAATACATCAATAAATAAACAACAACAACATTTAAAATTTCATATTTCAAATTTCAAATTTAAACATTTTAAATTTTAAAATTTCAAATTTCAAATTGGAAATTGGAAATTTAAAATTTGAAATTTAAAAATTGGAAATTGGAAATTTGGAATAAAAAAGTAAAATTAAAACGGACGTTATGGTTGAAACTAGAAATACATAAATAAATAAACAACAACAACATTTAAAATATCAAATTTCAAATTTAAAAATTTTTAAATTTTAAATTTCTAATTTCAAATTTTAAATTTCAAATTGGAAATTGGAAATTTAAGATTGAAAATTTAAAAATTGGAAATTGGAAATATGGAATAAAAAGTAAAATTAAAACGTACGTTGCGGTTGAAACAAGAAATACATAAATAAATAAATAAATAAATAAATAAATAAGAGACAAAATCAGAAAACAGAAATTTGGGCTAACACCTAGAGAAAAGAAAAACATGGAAGAAGTTGACAGAAGAAAGAAAGAGGAAGCATAACGAATACTGTTATGAGAGGTTTTTGGAAAGAAAGAAGAAAGGGACAGAATAAAAACATGAACATTGATTGTGCTCCAACGCTCCCCTTAAGGAGGAATTAACAAAAATAGTAATAAGGGAAGGATATTTTATTGTTGAAAGCATTTATAAATAACACTAACGAGGGAAGTACCCCAGCTCGAACGGCGAAAACCAACTGAAAGTGGGTTTAAAGCTGGGGTTTCCTAGGCGCGGAAGCGGAGAGTGGAACGCGGAGAGCGGAGAGTGGCTCTCCTCTCGTGAGTCATCAGCTAGCTGAATTGAGTTTTCCAAGACGCGGAGTTGTCCTCTGGCGGAGAGCAGAGAGCGGCTCTCCTCTCGTGAGTCATCAGCTAGCTGAATTGAGTTTTCCAAGACGCGGAGTTGTCCTCTGGCGGAGAGTGGAGAGCGGCTCTCCTCTCGTGAGTCATCAGCTAGCTGAATTGAGTTTTCCAAGACGCGGAGTTGTCCTCTGGCGGAGAGCGGAGAGCGGCTCTCCTCTCGTGAGTCATCAGCTAGCTGAATTGAGTTTTCCAAGACGCGGAGTTGTCCTCTGGCGGAGAGTGGAGAGCGGCTCTCCTCTCGTGAGTCATCAGCTAGCTGAATTGAGTTTTCCAAGACGCGGACTTGTCCTCTGGCGGAGAGCGGAGAGCGGCTCTCCTCTCGTGAGTCATCAGCTAGCTGAATTGAGTTTTCCAAGACGCGGAGTTGTCCTCTGGCGGAGAGCGGAGAGCGGCTCTCCTCTCGTGAGTCATCAGCTAGCTGAATTGAGTTTTCCAAGACGCGGAGTTGTCCTCTGGCGGAGAGCGGAGACCGGAGAGCGGCTCTCCTCTCGTGAGTCATCAGCTAGCTGAATTGAGTTTTCCAAGACGCGGAGTTGTCCTCTGGCGGAGAGTGGAGAGCGGAGAGCGGCTCTCCTCTCGTGAGTCATCAGCTAGCTGAATTGAGTTTTCCAAGACGCGGAGTTGTCCTCTGGCGGAGAGCGGAGAGCGGCTCTCCTCTCGTGAGTCATCAGCTAGCTGAATTGAGTTTTCCAAGACGCGGAGTTGTCCTCTGGCGGAGAGCGGAACGGCTGCTCATTTGTATACCAGGAGTGATAAGGTGAGGTCGATATGGACGTGGAATCTAGTCTTTCTATTTTATTACACTTGGAAGAGGAGGAAGAAGCTAAAGCAAAGGAAGCTTGTAGTTTAACGTGACCGTTAATCTTGAGATCATGAGCCACGGGACCTCCTTTTTTACGTGAAATCCGAACCACGGGACATGGCATTTCACTTCGAAAATCTCACATGCATTGACCGGGAATTGAACCCAGACCGCCTTGGTGAGAGGCATACAGCTAGACCGCTGAGCCACCACGCTCCCCAGGAGGAAGAGGAAGAGTTACTACTGCATTTAGTGAAGGATCGAAAATATGCAAGTGACATATTTAAAAACGCGTGAAAATGAGGGAGTGTTTAAAATTCTTATAAACAACCATATAATTGATGACGAAATTAGATTCAAACAGTACTTTCGATTGACCAAAAACGAGTTCTATGATCTATACCAAGAAATACAAGATGTAGAAGAACTGAAATCGCAGGTTTGTAACAGAAAGCAGTAAACCAACACTCACTCATGGTGCACACACTTTATACTAAACACACAAGGGGCACAATTGAATAAAACTACACACAACTTGTACAGACGTCCAACCACTCCGTCAGCCGACAGCGGACTCGTCTGCTCTCGGAGCAGAGGAACGCGGAGGAGCGAGTTCCGCTCGTCAAGCGGCGGTCCACTCCGCTTCTAGGAAAACAGTACCATTAAAACTACATATGACCAGAGGTGAGCCGACTCCGCTCTCCGCGTTCTGCTCTCCGCTTTCGCGGCTAGGAAAACCCAGCTTAAAGTATACAGTTGTACCTATATCAATAGCTATCAATGCCATTCATCTGTAAAAGTACGTGTTTGGTCACCAGCGCCATCTGAGTATGTGATAATGTGATCACCGTGGCATTTGAGTTTGGACGATTGCAATGCGGGAATATTGTAAATAATTGAGTATGCCTACATGTTGCCCTTGTTAAGGGTGCGTACTGTTCCATTCCGCTGTGTTTTAATCACTTCATCGAAACTCCACATTTACACTTCGACGCCGAATGAAGGACAACACAGTATCTTCTATTGTGAGAAAGATGACTATGTCAATACAGTACTGCATGTGTTAAGATTTCTTGTTGCAAGCAAGTGTTCAACCTTTTGCCAGATAATACTGTACCACATCTGTTTCTTGTTAATATAATGGTCCGAATTGTCTGTTGCACGGTAGTTTCTGCTGCGAATTGTGTTTCTGCATTTTTTTTGTAATGTTGCCACATATATGCTAAAGGTCTAACCAATTGCTAAAAATGGATTTTCCCTAATAAAATGGTCCGAAATGCCTGTTGCATGTTAGTTTCTGCAGCGAATTGTGTTTCTGCAATCTTCGGACGTCGTAACTTCCAAACATTGATTGTACACTAATGCGGGGTTTTACAGATAAATGCCCGTGATGGGTATTAGAACAGACATATCTTCGTATGTTAAGCGCACTGCCAGTCGGTTTTAGCCGTTCGAGCTGGGGTACTTCCCTTGTAAGGACACTGAACTGTGGAATCGTATCCATGTGGCTGTAGCTAAAATTGACCAGGACATTCTCCAGCGTGTGTGGTCGGAGTTAGACTGGTTGGTTGCTTGGTTCCTCACTTTAGGGTCTGCAACAACGCGGTCATGTAGCCCCGTGTACTTTGGGTGTGTGTAGAAACTGTCTGATAACCGGTGTTAATTGTGATGACTGTATTAGTGTTTGTATCTGTTTTAATTCAATTAAGGACTGCAGACATTCAATTTTTCCAAGTAGTTCCTACTTTTGCCGCCAAACGCCACAGTCAACGACCAACTAGTTCAGAACTTAGTTACCAGATGCCATTGCAGTCGGTTCTTGACGACGAACGTAGGAACCCAAGAACGCTAGTCAAATGTTTAACCTATATATTATTTAGCTTCACACAGGCGGAAGGTTCTTTAACATGCCATAAATCTATGACATGGGACCGCCGGCTTTACTTCCCCTCCGAAGGAAGGCATACTGAGGGATTTTTAACGTTCTTAAAAATCCGACGACTTCGGCCGGGTTTGAACCCGCTATCTTGGGCATAGAAAGAGTTAGCCTACCGCATCGATATTTACCGTGTGGCGCGAGGAGGGCACATCGAGAATTTGTAGCAAGCAGACTCAAAAAACTTGATGAGTTTCTCTTTTAATTGGTATAAATGTCGATGCTGTAAGCTTCACAACAAGGGTGTCACAACTTGTGAGACGTGGGTTTGCGACCACGGGAACCCAGCTGAGTCCAGCATTGTTTCCACTTACTTGTGCTGGGCTCCTCTCTGTTCTCTTTCCTGTCGACCTCCCTTGGTCAACTCTTGTTCTTTTCCGATCCCGACGGTATTAGGGTATCCGAAGCCTAGGGAATCTTTCACTTTCCCGCCTTAATTGGCCCTTGTCTCATCTTTCCTGATCCCTCATTCTTCGAGGGGTCAGCCTTCTTTTTGTTTTCATGTTATCTCCTGCTTTCTGTCCAAAGCCCTAAAGGAGGCAGGGTGTCTGTAGCCCCACCTCTTACGGTGCACCCTGGATTGCGCTACACCCTCAAAGGCGCATGTCTGGTGAGTTCGAGAGTTGACGATCCCGAGGGATTCCTGAGCTGGGTCCGGTTTGTCTCCTTCTTCCATTGCCTTTGGGGCGGTCCCTCTCCACTTTCGCTTTCCTCTCTACCGTTCTTGCCTCTCCTTTTTCCAAGTCCCTTAATTCTCATTCTTCGAAGGTTGAGGGCATTTCCTTTCCTTCTGTCTTTTGTTTCCCTTATTCTTATTTTTAGCCTATTTTCATTTTATTAAAAAAATAGGCTTATGAGATCACCTTTTATCCGTGTGTGTGAGGTGTGTGTGTGTATGTGTGTGTGTGAGGTGTGTGTATGTGTCCCCAATGTGTACAATGAAACTCGGAAAGATCATAGCATTATTCTGGCCGACCCCGACCGTGCCCTTCAAATTGTATTGCGTCTCACCAATCCAAGATGGCGGCTGTGCGAAATATTTCACCAGCATTCAGTATCTCCGAAACTATTACCGATATCACCCTGAAATTGTGTACGATGATAAAGGGCACTACTACAAGTTCACCTATGAAACTTTCAAAAACCTGGTGACTACAAAACCAACATGGCGGCCAAGCGAATTTAAGACATTTAAATAGACTTTTCTCGCGTTTCAACTATCCAAACGTAATGAAACTTGGTACAGCAAATTTTTATACACATTGTAATGCACCAGAGTCTAATTTAGTTCAATTGTTTACATAACCTCAAAATGGCGGCTGTGCGAAATATTTCACTGGCATTCTATATCTCCGAAACTATTACATATATCACCCTGAAATTTTGTACGGTGATAAAGGGTACTGATACAAGTTTATCTATGTAACTTTCATAAACCTTTAAAGTACAAAACGAACATGGCGGCCAAGCGAATTTGAAACATTTTTATAGACTTTTCTCGTGATTTCACTCTCTGAGCACATTGAAATATGGTACAGTAAATGCCTTTACATGTTGTAATGCACTGGCATCTAATTTAGTTCAATTGTTTACATAACCTCAAGATGGCGGCTGTGCGAAATTTTAAAATTAAGTTTTTATTTCATGTGTCGTAATCATGCGATCGAGGTGAAAGTTTGAATAATGAACCTAGACAATAATTGTCCTTGAATGTTACATAACTCTATGGCCTATACATATAACAATCCAAAATGGCGAGCATCCGAAATATTTAGACGGTTCTCAATATCTATGAATCTTTTACTGCAATCAAACTGAAATGATTTATGTTCATAATGATGAGCACAAATCCAACATGGCGGCAACGCGAAGTATAAATATTTAAATGGACGTTTCTCGCGAATCAACTATCCGAGTGCAGTGAAACGTTGCACGTTAAAAGGCTTATACAAATGTTAATCCACTGGCACGTAATTAATTTCAATTGTTTGCATAATCACAAGATGGCAGCTGTGCGAAATTTTAAAATCTCGTTTTTAGCCTATTTTCAATTTTGAAAAAATAGGCTTATGAGATCACCTTTTGTCCGTGAGTGTGTGCGTGTGTGTGTGATTCGTGTGTGTGTCCCCCCCCTAATGAAATCTAAACGGCTGGAGCGATGTCAATGAAACTCGGTAAATTCATAGCACTATTCCGGGCGACCTCGACCGTGCCCTTCAAATTATGTTACGTCTCACCAATCCAACATGGCGGCTGTGCGAAACATTTCACCAGCATTCAATAACTCCGAAACTATTACCGACATCATCCTGGAATTTTGTATGGTCATAAAGGGAACTACTAGAAGTTCACTTATGTGACCTTTGAGAACCTGGTAACTACAAAACCAACATGGCGACCAAGCGAAGTTGAGACTTTTATATAGACATTTCTCGCGATTTAACCATCCAAACGCAATGAAACTTGGTTCAGTATATGTTTATATACATTGTAATGCACCGACATATAACTTCGTTCAATTGTTTACATAACCTCAATATGGCGGCTGTGCGAAATATTTCACCGGCATTCTATATCTCTGAAACTATTACAGGTATCACCCTGAAATTTTGCACAGAGGTAAAGGGCACTACTGGAAGTTCATATATGAGACTTTAAAAAACCGGTTAACTACAAAATGAACATGGCGGCCAAGCGAAGTTGAAAGTTTTAAATAGACGTTTCTCGGGATTTAATGATACAAACGCAATGAAACTGGGTACAGCAAATGTTTATATACATTGTAATGCACTGGTATGTAATTTGGTTCAATTGTTTACATAACCTCAAGATGGCGGCTGTGCGAATTTTTAAATCAAGTTTTTATTTCTTGTGTCGTAATCATGCGATCGAAGTGAAAGTTTGAATAATGAACCTACGCTATAATTTTCCTTTAAAGGTACATGACTCTATGGCCTATACATATAACAATCCAACATGGCGACCATCCGGAATATTTAGAATCTACTAAAGCAATCATACTGATTTTTTTACGTTCATAGGGATTATGAACATAAGTTCACCTATAGGACTTTCAATAACCTGTTGATCACAAATCCAACATGGTGGCGACGCGGAGTATAAATATTCTCATGGTCGTTTCTCGTAATTTAACCATCCAAGTGCTGTGAAACTAGGTACAGTAAATCCTTAAACAAATGTTAATCCACTGGCATCTAATTTATTTCAATTGTTTCCATACCACAAGATGGCAGCTGTGCGAAATTTTAAAATCTCTTCTTAACCTCTTGTGTCCTAATAATGTGATTAAAGTTTGAGTACTACACGTACACAATAATCTTCATGTAAGAGTACATAACTCGAAGCCCTACATATATGAAAGTCCAACATGGCGACCATCCGAAATATTTAGACGGTTCTCAATATCTACGAATCGATTACAGCAATCAAACTGTAATTTTGTATGTTGATAGTGGCAATTAACATAAGTAGGATATATGAAAATAGGCTGTATAGTTCTTCACGGAACTACTTGTTGTTTCCCATTTCCTGTAAGTCTGTAGTTAGTTTGAGGTTTAGTGTCATTCCAATTACATGTTGACTGTCACCCAAACCATTAGGGGTCGATAACCTAGATGTTAGGCCCCTTAAAACAACAATTAGCATCATCATTCAATAATACGTGTGCATGAAGTCGATTAAATAATTTTTGCTAACTCTGTAGCCCAGGGGTTCCCAACCTGTGGGGCGCTCCCCCGTAGGGGGGCGTGGGGGCTTTATCAAGGGGGGCATGAAATATATTTCCATATTAAGTTCCTTAACTCGAATATTACAATTTTGTATAATAAACATTTTTGGAATCCCTCCATGTGATTGTCGCTCCAAGTCAATCGTTCGAAAGCACTCGCCAACCGTCGGCACAAACCTCTGCAGAGCCGCGATGTTGGAGGTGAAATAAGGAATTTATTGTGTTGTAAAGAGAAAAATAAATGCCAATTTTTTCGTCTCATTGGTATATCTTTCTGATTTCTTTGAAGCTTTGAACAGTTTTAATTTAAACCTCAAGGCAAGAACTCCAATATTATGTAATAGAAAAAAAAGCGCGTACTTCATATTATTATTTCAGAAATAATTATTCCAATATGTAGTGTTATTGGGTTAGTTGTATATCCCGCGTCAATTTATCGAAGAGGTTATAGAAGCGACGAGAGGAGGGTTTGGGGGGAGGCGATATGGTGAGGGGTAGGGGGGGCGTGATGACCAACCGGCAAAGGTTGGGAACCAATGCTGTAGCCTATAATACAAATTCTACCCACACCCAAGTACACGGGGTTACTTAACCACGATGTCACAAAGCCCTTCAATCAACAACAATATCAGTATGTATTGTATATATGCATGTGTCCGGGTCTGCCATTTCAGAAATTTGGAAACCCTGTGCATATTGCAACCCTATCGTCCTGAATCTCTTCTAGTACGTACGAGAGTAAGTTGGCCATCCTGTTCCTCATCATTACGCAATGTTATGTTGGTGTTGCGTGATTAAAACAGTAGAAGTACGGACCGTCATAAAGAGCTAGCAAAATTTTTGTGTTTATTGTCCATGACGAATCAGTAATTCAGATCTCAGCAGCACGTTGATAGTGGTGGTTTTATCTGATACATACTGCGCATTCTACCTTGTAGACTGCGGTGTTGCCAAATTGCTGTACTCGTGGAGTTCAATGATGTATTTCCCGTCGTATCATTTAAGTTTTTTTATTCGTGTCTGAGGTACCAAAATATACAAACAAGAAATTGAAAAAAAATCACATAATAGAGCACTTGCATATAACATAACACAAGAGCAAGAGAAATGAAACATGAATGATAATATATACAATATTTACAAGAGTTGTGACCAGTATTTGGCTACATTGTCAGCGTTGTGACCAGCCAATGCCAGATCCAACCCTGTGCACGAGTCTGGACATAGACGACAGTTCAAGAAATGCCTAGAAGTTTCTTCTTCTCCGCACTCACACAGTGCAAGATTCCCCATTTCATGAGATTGTCCTTAGATCTTGCTACACCGGTGCGCAGTCTGTTTAATGTCTTCCAGGTACACCATCCATCTTCGTGACCAGGTGGTAATTTTTCTTCAATTTTCATCAAGTTCCGGGTGATCAGGATACCTTTGATTGCATAGCTTAACCCTGGCCTTTTCTTGGGTTAGAATCAAGTGGAGATAAGACTGTAGAAAACTTTTCCTGGACTTCAGTCGAGCTGAAGGTGGCTGATGACCATGAAGGGGATGTTGCAAACCTTATGTCTCTCGATATTAACGGCCACCTCACGTCTAATATCAGGTGGGGATGTACCTGCAAGTGAGTACAACTTCTGTGTTGGTGTTGGTTTAAAACATCCTGTGTAATAATAATAATAATATCGTATGGCCTCGGGTGCCGGATGCAAATTTTGTTATTTGACACCCAGAGTGCAGCTTGCATGTGGAATTTTGTTGTTCCTTCAAGCACTACGAAAGTCAAGGAGGTTAGATAGATAGCTAAGCTCCTTAACACTGTAGCGCTTTCTAGTAGAGAAATGAGGAACTTGGTGTTGGCGGAAATTAACGAGATTAATTTTGCCATTATGAACACGGCCTACTGAATTCAAATGGGTTCTTTAACATGCCAACATCGTATGACATGCGTGTCGTAATTTTTTCCGCCTTTCAGAAATCACTTACCACGGTCAAGAGCGAACCTGCAAGCTTGGGGTTGGTAGTCCGATACGATAACCACTCACCCTCCGTGGCAAGCATCATTTAAGTTATTATTCATCATCATAATCTATTTTGGCCAACTTCGGACCACTTAAATAAGACTTCATGATTACAGTTTCCTTTGGCGCCAGTGTTCCTTCATTCTCTTGCTCACAGCTTCCTCCTTTTCAGCTGTGCAATGTTGTTTCTTCTTGGACGCTGTTTCTGACTCTAGGAATCCCTCGAATGTGTGTTGGTGGTTGGTTCCTCAGTTTAGGGGCTGCGACAACGCAGTCATGTAGCCCCGTGTACTTTGGGTGTGTGTATAATCTGTCTGATAACCGGTGTTAATTGTGATGGCTGTATTAGTGTGTGTTATCTGTTCCTTAATTCAAGTAAGGACTGCAGACTTTGAATTGTTCAAGTAGTTCCTACTTTGCCGCCAAACGCTACCACCAGTCGGAATTTAATGCTCCAATTGTTCTCCTAGCCTCACTTACTCATCAATTTCAGATGAACTTGTTCCCCCAGCTTCTATCATTGAATCCCAAATATTGTAAATTTAGTGACAGTTTGAATTTCTGCATTTCCGATCAGTAGTTTCTCACCACCATTGTTCTCTAATGTAAGGCATTCCGTTTAGTTGTAATTGATATTTAGTCCCCACATTTGATATTCCTCTAACTAAAACTAATAATAATAACAATGATGTTATTTGCTTTACGTCCCTTTTTTACAACAGCGGTTTTTAGAGACGAAGACAAAAACTAAATTACGAATTAATACTGGTATTAATTACAACATGAGTAGTACGGAAGCTTACAATCTGTCTTTTGAAAATTTCCTCACGTTTCCCTAAAATAAAAATAAAACTACAACAACAAGAGTGACTAACACGATCAATGTCCTTTAAGGTCAAACTGTGGCTCTACCACTACGTTACCGTTATTCGCCCGGAGGCGTTATATGCATCAGAATGCCTGGCGATGAATAAAAAAAAGCCTGGCAGAACAACTAGAAGCCGAAGAGAGGAAGATTTTGAGAAAGATCTTGGGCCCGGTCTTGAACGATGAACTTTATCTACAATTTAAGAAAATAACGGACACCATACGCTAAAGAAGATTCCCCTTTTATGGCCTTTTAACACAAATGGGCTCTGGAAGATTGTCCAATCGATTCTGTGCCTACATTGTGGAAAAGAAAACCAAAGGGATCTGGTTTACAGAGGTGGAAAAAGACCTACAAGAACTGGGGATATCACATGAGGACATCTCGAAACTTCCTACCGAAGGAGAATGCGCGAACATGGGCCATTGTGAAAGAACGAGGGAAAAGGCAGTTGAAATAACGTGGTCTATGGAAGACCAAACGATTATAAGAAAAACAAGAGTGACTAAGACTTGTGCACAAGTAACGGTCACAAATGTTCTTCCATTTTCCTAGGTCCCTTGCATCATCCGGTGTGGTGCCACCTTTCTTAGAGCTATTATCGTCCGATCTTTCCATCTTGTTCTACGGCGGCCACTCGGGCGTCTCCCAGTTGGTGTTGAGTTGAAAACACAGGGATGGAATCCTCCGCACTACCACCTCCTCCTGTCTTGAATTCGGTAGATGTTGGTCTTCCCAAAGCGTTGATACTGGTCTTTCTGAGGTCTTCTTTCCCACCTTTTGGTTTTTTGCAAATTTTCATTTTATGAAAAAAAAAACCACTTTTGTCCGTGTGTGTGTGTGTGTTTGCGTATATGTGTGTGTCCCTCTAATAACTTCTAAACGGCTTGACCGATTTCAATGAAACTCCGTAAAGTCATAGCACGATTTTGGCCGACCCCGACCGTGCCCTTCAAATTTTATTACGTCTCATCCAATCCAACGTGGCCGCTGTGCGAAATATTACACCAGCATTCAATATCTCCGAAACTATTACCGATATCTCCCTGTAATTTTGTACGGTGATAAAGGGCACTACTAAAAGTTTACCTGTGTGACGTTTGAAAACCTGGTAACTTTAAAACCAAAATGGCGGCCAAGCAACATTGAGACTTTTAAATAGACTTTTCTCGCGATTTAACCATCCAAACGCAATGGAACTGGTACAGCAAATATTCATATACATGTTAATGCACTGGCATCTAATTTTGTTCAATTGTTTACATAATCTCAAAATGGCGACTGTGCGAAATATTTCACCGGCATTCTATATCTCCGAAACTATTACTAATATCGCCCTGATATTTTGTACGGTGATACAGGGAACTACTGGAAGTATATCCACGTAACTTGCAAAAACCGGTAATGTACAAAACGATCATGGCGGCCAAGCGAAGTTGAAAAAAATTAATAGACTTTTCTCGCGATTTAACCATATGAGCGCAGTGAAATGTGGTACAGTAAATGATTATACATATTTTAATGAACTGGCATCTAATTTTGTTCAAATGTTTACATAACCTCAAGATGGCGGCTGTGCGAAATTTTAAAATTAAGTTTTTATTTCTTGTGTCGCAATCATACGATCGAAGTGAAAGTTTGAATAATGAACCGACGCAATAATTTTCCTTTAATGGTACTTAACTCTATGGCCTATTCATATAATAATACAACATGGCGACCATCCGAAATATTTAGACGGTTCTCAATATCTACGAATCTTTTACAGCAATCAAACTGAAATTTTGTATATTGATAGAGGCAATTAATAGTCTATATGTAGGATGTTTGAAAATAGGCTTTAGTTTTTCACGGAACTACTTGTTGTATGATACACTGCTCTACAAAAGTTTGGAATAGCATAGATTTTACTACAGTGACTTCTTATAGTAAACCCATTGAGGTTTATACAAAAACTTATTAACGAAGTAAACATCAGTCCTCTGAATACAATGATAATCGTGGTTAGATAACAATGAAAAGGTAAAAAAACAAAGCGAACTCGCTTCTAAGTGTCCCTTTTGAAAACAAAAACATTGAAAATCAGTGTCTCATGACGATCAGTTGTTAGTAGGTAATATAAGCCGAAGCTGGGACAGGGGCTAATGCGCAAGATTGACGCCTCGCGCAATCGCACTCTTTAATGGCGGGTTTTTAAATCATTATATTTTTTTATTGACTATACATTATTATTATTTATATAACTTATTATTTATTTTTTATTTAATGTATTATGTATATGATTTTTAATCATTTTTAAATTTCAATTTTATTATTTTAATATTTAATTTATTATTTATTACTTTTATTGTGTCAAAGCTCTAAACTGCAAGGTCATTAACCCAAGAATTCTCTAGCCCATAATTACAAAAACCTCATTTCACCATTTAAATTAATGCATGTAAGATTTTCTTTTTTTTACATTTTATATTTTAAATTTTAGTTTTTAGATTTTTTAACATTTTAAGATTTTAATAATTTTATTAATGCAGCCAATGGCCATGTACTTTTCTTTTCAGGACGGGTCAAGGAAGGGATATTGGAAGGAAATCGGATTTTTTGATTTAAAAGTTATATTTTTATATTCTTCATTTTATATTTTTTAAAATTTATTTTTCATTTTTCTTTTTGCGAAAAAGACCGAACTACAAGGTCACAGACCTAAAATTTTATCATTAAATTTTGTTTTTTTATCTTATAAATTTTTATTTATTTTATATTTATTTTATTTTTTAGCACAAAATGGTCACTGCATGCATCCACTTACACATATGACATGCTAACCTAACTTTACGTAACCTTAGTTCACCTAACCAAAACATGTCCTCACCTAATCCAACCTAACCTAACTTCACATAACCTAACTTTACCTGACCTAACTTCACCTAACCTCATTTCACCTAACCAAACATGTCCTCACATAACTTAACCTAACCTAACCTAACCTAACCTCAGCTAACTTAACAAACCTAACCTAACTTAACAAACCTCACCTAACCTAACCAAGCCTAACCTTTAAAGCTAAGCCAAAGGCTAATGAACATACACAAAGTATATAAGGGCACACGCAACTATCTCTAACCTAGTCTTATAGAGAGTAAGGTAAAGGTAACTCCTATGCTGTGGCTTCTGTGCAACATGTTCGCTACGCACAACCAGCTTAGGATTACAAAGTCAGTTAAGTTTTAAAAAGTAAAATCTTTTGTGCCTCTCTTCTTTTCTCCGTGCTTGAGACTGGCACTAGGGCACATGCCTATATGCAGAGTTATCACACACAAACACTTACAGACAAATTATTTCTACGCTAAAAGTTTCTCAATTATAAGTATAAGGCTAGAGTTTACATGCAGTAGGGTAGCCACTTTCTCTATGCTGTTTATCCTACCACAGCATTTTACAAGATTGGATAACTTATCCCAAAGCATATACTTAATAAATGGGTTATACTAAACTTTTGGCTACCTAGTTTTAGCTAACTAAGGGAAATTTCTTAAGATAACTCGAGGTTAACGGTTGGATTAGGAGTGGGAGGTGGGTAGTAATTAAAAAAGTATAAACAGTGTCCATACAATATTTTTTATTGATTTTAAATACGTTTAAAATATTTACACAAAATACATTTTGTTGTTGTTATAAATTGTACAGTTTGGTTAATTTTTTTTGTTTTGTATTTTTTCTAGTCTTAAGTATGAATACCATTTCTTCCCTTTGCTTGTTATAGTTTTTTAAACACAAGGCTTGTTGTAGATCCTTTTATAACAATGTCCACTCACTGTTGTTTTAAAAAACTGGGGAAGCCGCAATGGTTTTATAGACGAAAAGCCTCATCCTCTTCTTTTTTATTATTATCATCATCATCATCATCATAAGCTGCATCATCATCATCATCATCTTTACCACTATCATTATAATCACCATCATCATCCTAAACATCACTAGAACAATCCAATTCCTCTAGTTCCATTTCCACAGGGACCTCTTGTAGAGTCTGCGTTGCTTTTCATAGTGTTAAGTTTTTTTTGAACGTTGAACTATCTTGAGCAGCAATATTGTTTTCTAGAACTTGCTTTTTAGCATTTTGATGATTGTTTGTAAACACCAACCGTGGTTCGTTTGGAGCACTACATTGATGAACACTCACATTTAAAAACTTTCCATTTTTAGCCTACTTTTCCCATTTTGTAAAAATGAGGAAAAAGTAGACTTATGAGATCGATCCGGGAAAACGTCTGTCTGTCTATCTGTCTGTGTGTGTGTGTACCCCTATCAACTCCTAAACGGCTGCAGCAATCGGAACCAAATTTGGTATGGGTAAAGACCTATACCGGGACATCTTATTGTCATACTAGAAAATGATGTCAGTGCTACCAACTGATGAAAAACCGCAATTGAAATTTGAGCTCCATGTTGGATATCTTGGGAGATACGCATGAGAACTATTCCAAAATTGGCACATATATAGATAATAATTTGTCACTTTGATTTCCAGGAGGTTATGCATGACAGTGTTACCAAAATGATTCTATGCCTGCTGATAGTTCCAACATTTAAATGCATGTAACTTCTATGATAAACAACTGGATTTCAACCAAATTTCGTATGTACTATGTGTACATAAACAGATATGACTAGGCGTATTCTTATGAGCCGCCAGGGCTGCCAACTGTTAATAAATGCTCTCTCTTTAAAAAAAATCAAAATACTAATATATCAGAAAGTATGCAGGCCAACAGCTTTAAACTTTGCACACGTATAATACCTGACATTCTATATTAATTTGGAGTAACTTATGTATGACAATGCTACCAACATGATTCTAAACCGGCTGATAAGACCAATTCTTAAATACACGTAACTTCTATATTAGCAATTGGATTTCAACCAAATTTCGTATGTGCTACTTGTACCATAACAGATATGACTATGCGTATTCTTAAGAGCAAACACATTGTAATACACTGGTATCTAATTTAGTTCAATTGTATACATAACCTCAAGATGGCGGCTTCGCGAATTCTAAAATTAAGTTTTAATTTCTTGTGTCGTAATCATGCGATCGATGTGAAAGTTTGAATAATGAACCTACGCAATAATTTTCCTTTAAGGGTACATGACTCTATGGCCTATACATTTAACAATCCAACATGGCGACCATCCGAAATATTTAGTCGGTTCTCAATATCTACGAATCTATTACAGCAATCAAACAGAAATTGTGTATGTTGATACAGGCAATTAACATATGTAGGATATATGAAAATAGGCTGCATAGTTCTTCACGGAACTACTTGTAATGTATTTATTTACATTTTTGCAATTAGGATTTTTATTTTTGACATTGTTGTATGACGTCTTCATGAATAAATATTTGCAGGCGCTATTTAGATTGCCTGTTCCTTTTATATTAAACAACGACCTCTTCATTTAATAACTTAGTTCCGAGTGTACTACTGGTTAGATACTGGCGCCCTTTGCTTATAATTTCTATTTTAAGCGTTCACCCCCGAGATTCTAAGAATCACGTCCTCCAATATTTTATTGTTGGATTCTTGTATGTAGCTAACTAGTAGTACATTCGTGTTTTCAGTAACTGTGTGTACGACGAGTTCCTAACTTGCCAATAGCAGGAAACTGTTGTTTTTTCTAGATGGGGATCAGCGTCCCTTGCGGTAACGTTCTCGCCTGCTGTGTCCAAGGTTGCAGGATCGAAACCAGGCGCAGTCAGCTTGTATTAGAGGGTGCGCAAATGTGAGGGAGCCGTGTCAGTAGATTTGGATGTTCAAGATCCCCTTCTGGGTAAAATTCCGGCACCTCGACGTCCCTAAAAGCCGCAGTAGTTAACAGGGACGTAAAACCAATAACCTTATTATTATTAGCGTCCCTTGCGATCCTTTCCATCTTTCGGATACTGGTTGGTAGTTACGTGAATTTCGGATATTCCTGTCTCAGCCTCGAAAGGCAAAACTGAGAAGAGGCGAGTTCTTTCCCTACCTAAGCCATCCTGGATGGGCCTTTTCGTGGTAAATTGCTTACAAGGGATAGAAGACTTAAAGAAATAAGAATGAGAAAAATGAGGGATTCAATTCTGTAGATATGGATGGTCAAGAAGGTTAAGAATATCTTTATGAAAGTGCCATTTCTTAGCGCGAAAAAGTGACTGATAGTGAACAAATTTGCCCTCCACAATCAAAGAAGCAAAAGGTCGCGTATACATTTGGGACGACGAAACAGGTAATAATCGGTTTTCAACAAACACGTTTCATTCATAAAAATGACAACGCCTTTATTCAACAGGGCATACGTTTTGAAAACTCCATAGAAAATGAGCTGTACAATAAACTTTTCCGAATGATTTAGCGGATAAATTACTGTTGGAGACCAGCTTGTATCATGCCCAATACAACGGGAGTTTCCCCAAGCCCCAAACAAAGTGGTGGAGGGGTTTGACTGGGTAGGAGATGAGCCATATAGAGCAATAAGCATGCTAGGCCAAGTGAATCAGCAAATGAGTCGTCCAGTTACAAAACCCGTTTAATCCACTTGTGAATAAGAATCATTTTCATTAGAAACGTTTCTCTGGACTTTGCCTCACGTATCTTTTGTATTTGTTGTTTTCTACTTTTTGCTTTGTGTTTGCTTTGTCCTTTTGCTTTTCTTTCTTGGTTTGTGTTTGTTTTCTGCCTTTGCTATTTGGAATTTTGCTGTTTGCTTTATGCTTCTTGTTTTCTGCTTTTGCTTTTGTTTTTGAATTTTGCTTTTGCTTCGTGATTTTGTTTTGGTTTTGTGTTTGTTTCTGCTTTGGCTGTTTTCGAATTTTGCTTTTTTCTTTGTGTTTCTTTTATTTATTTTTTTCTGTTTTTGCTTTTGTGTTTGAATTTTGCTTTTTGCTTCGTCTTTTTTGTTTTGGTTTTGTGTTTGTTTTCTTCTTTTGCTGTTTTTAAATTTTGCTTTTAGTTTGTGTTTTTTTTTTATTTTCTGCTTTAGTGTTTGAATTTAGTTTCGTGTTTTTTGATTTTGGTTTTGTGTTTGTTTTCTGGAAAATCAAAATAAAACATAACAAAATAAAACAAAATAAACAAAACCAAATCAAAATCAAACAAAAAACAACAAAACAAAATTTAATAAAACGAAACAAAAAACAAAAATAAAATTTAAAACAAAATAAAACGAAATAAAGGAAAACAAAATCAAAACCAAATAATTTTACGACATGACCCTTATTCACACGTGGATTAAACGAGTTTTGCAACTGGACGACTCATATAGGCTATTAAATGAGAATTTTTGTATATATACGTTTGAAGGAACCCTAAATTGCAGGCAAAATCACACTGCAAAAACTTGACTTTCAATGGGATAATCACTATAATATTGTATCATGTAGCCAACAACAATAACAGCCAAGGACTGAACACGTTGTATTTAGATGTTCCTGTCACGTGACCTGGGTCGTGCCCCGTGGCGCCTAGCACTGTTCAACCTTTGTTACAGCTGACGATATATTACGCAAATCTGATGGCCTCAATAAAGTGTGCTATCACGTTTATGGTCCATTAAAACAGAGGCAGTTAAATTTTGCTAGAGATCTCAAACCCTTTATTCCGCCTTTCTCTGCCAAGGAACTTGCTATTGAAACTGGAGCAAAGTAGCAGAGCTTTATTGGAAAGTTTTGCTTCGTAAACAATGGACTTAGCAATGACCTCGTCACACATCAAATAAAAGTACAGTAAAGCCTTCCTAAACCGGACCCTTTCTATACCGGAAATCTGGACAAATGGTTTATGATGATGATGATAATTGTTTTTGATGTGTAAAATCTTTCCACTCGGTATCTGGATATTTTTGTGGCGCTCGGTAGTTGGACATGTTTGTGGGAGTGATTTTGGAAAAGGGACGGAAGTGCATGGGACGGAAACAATAAGCGCGCGTGGTGGCGGAGATCGGTACAACGACGTACTGAATGTCGTGTGGCTATGTGGAATCTATATCGCATCAACAAACACTCCAAACAACGTAGGAATTCAGTATATTAACACCGACTACTAACAATAATTGAAACTTCGTTGGTCTAAACATATCACTGGGAGAAACACATTTAATATACTTTCCGCACACCTAATTTTTAATCGCGCCTATACTTGGCAGTGCGCTCTATCGGCTAAACGAGGCTCTTTTCAATAACTGGCCAGTATAGAGCGCAGCTCGCATCTAGTAGGCAGTGGATTGCTTCCTCCACGGCAAATAACCATTATGATTCATTACGGTCAGGATTTGGCACTGGAGTTATACAAGTAGTTATTTCAATGACCTACAGTGTTCACTGTCAACAAGGGATTTGCACTCCCGGGACACACATAGTAGGATAACATGTCACATATTAAACATCATATGCGACTACTGTAAGGTTCGTATAATTTTTTTAAGGGGCCTAACACATAGGTTATCGTCCCCTAAAGGTTTGGGTGATAGTGAAAGATGAGATGAGAATGAAAACTATAACTAATACTCACTACAAAATTACATACTAGAAGAAGAAATGGTAAAGAAATAAGGGATAAGGCAAATAAAGGACAGGAAGAAAAGAAATGCCCTCAACACTCGAAGAATGAGGATTGAGAGACTTGGAAGGAACGAGAGCCATGAAAGACAGATACGAAAGGGGAAAGAGGAGAGAGCCCGCCCCAAGGTGAGAGGAAAATGGGGAGAAACGGACCCAGCTCAGGAATCCCTCGGGGTCACCAACTCCCGAACTCACCAGCTGTGAGCCCCTGAGGGGGTAGCACTATCCAGGCTGCACCAGAAGTGGTGGGGCTACATACACCCTGCCTCCTTGAGGGCCTTGAGCTCAAGGCAGGAGATAACATGAAAAGAAAAAGAAAGATGACCCCTCGAAGAATGAGGGTATCAGGAAAGATGAGACAAGGGCCAATTAAGGCGGGAAAGTGAAAGACTCCCTAGGCCTCGGATACCCTAATACCGTTAGGGTCGGAAGAGAACAAGAGTTGAGGTCGACAGGAAAGGAGACGGAGAGGAGCCCAGCACAAGTAAGTGGAAGCAATACCGGACTCTGTTGGGACCCCGTGGCCGCCAACCCACGTCTCACTAGATGTGAGCACCTGGGGGGTGGACGAACGGAAATCAAAATTCGGAACGGAGGTAAAATTACGCTGAAAACCGGCAAACTGCCCAACGCGGAAACGGAAAGAAATTCCGGTACAGAAGGTGTAAATAACCTGACTGAGACAGATTATCTTATCTATACTAATATAATAAAGCTGAACAGTTTGTGTGTTTGTTTATGTGTTTAAACGCGCTAATCTCTGGAACTACCAGTCGGATTCGAAAAATTCTTTCTGTATATGATAGCCTGTTTCAAGAGGAATAGCTTAGGCTATGTAGCATTAGGCTACACCTCTCAAGTAACCTTACAGATTGATTTTTGTTCAGTAAGTCGAAAGAACAAGCGCTCCAGAACGGCTTCAATATCACCGAAGACTATTGTTGCCATGTAATGCGGGCCGCATCACGTCGCCCCTACCAACTTTCTGGTGCAGAATTGCGAGCTGCTTATAAATTGCAGTCACGGGGAGTAATTAGTGCAAAAAAAATTCTTAGGCCCCTTAAAACAGTTATCATGATGACAATAGTATGCCTCTGTATAAGGGCGATGGTGTTGGCGCAGTATACTGAGGTTATCAGCTGTAATAAGCGTTGGTGCTTTCCGATCCTTATCCTTGAGCGCTCCAGTTCTGTAAAACAAATAAATCCACCGGGCGAAGCCAGGCACTACTTTTAGTGCATAATACAAATATACAGTAGGTACAGTACTAAGTTTTGAGCGCAACTTTAGTTGTACCAAAGTTCTAGGCATCATAAACCACTGAAGACATTCAAAGTGCAGCTGACTGATTTTGCTGCCGAAAACAGCAGGTGCGAAGTCATGGAATAAATGGACGACGATGACGATGAAGGCAACGAAAGGGAGCTAAAAATACACACTTTTGGAGAAGCACTCTCTGTTGCGAGTGACCTTCAGGAATTTGCAGCTTCCAAGAAAGTTCCAGAACTCCTGGAGTTAATGCAGGATGCAAAGGAAATCATACAACGTTCTCTTGTAAAGAAGTCGTGAGAATTCACTTTGAAACACAAGTGGAAACAAAGAAACGAGCCGAGAAACTGAAATTTGTGTACGTAAGTTAAGAATACAGTGTAATACTTGAGAGCCTATTTTCTCTTTTATTTCAGACCTATTTTTAAAATCATTAATTCATAGTAATCCTCCCCTCAGGGGCTCACGGCTAGTGGGACGTGGTTTGGCGACCACGGGGCCACAGCTGAGTTTGACATTACTTCCACTTACTTGTGCCATGCTCTTCTCTGCCATCTTTCCTATCGACCACCCTTGGTCAACTCACGTTCTTTTCCGACCCCCATGGTAAATAGGATATCCGAGGCCTAGGGAGTATTTCACTTTCCCGCCTTAATAAACCCTTGTCTCATATTTTCTGATCCTTCATTCTTCGAGGGGTCAGGCTTCTTTTTCTTTTCATATCTCCTGCCTTCTGCTCAAGGCCCTTAATGAGGCAGGGTGTATGTACCCCCACCACTTCTGGTGCACCCTGGATAGTGCTACTCCCTCAAGGGCTCACGACTGGTGAGTTTGGGAGTTGGTGACCCCGAGGAATTCCTGAGCTGGGTCCGTTTTGTCCCCTTTTTCCTCTGCCTTTGGGGCGGGCCCTCTCCTCCTTCCCTTTCCTATCTGCCTTTCATGGCTCTCCTTCCTTCCAAGACCTTCAATCCTCATTCCGGATAAACCGGAGATCTGGAACAATGATCGCCGGATAAACGTGGTTCTTGTGTATTGTCAAAATATGTGACATTTTACAATAAAGAGAAGTCTCTATATTTTTTTTTAATTATTGGGTTCATTCTCTACATGCTCCTCTACAAGGTAGTACTACATGCTTTCAACTATTTCACAACACTATATCGATGTCATTTGTAGTTATAAATGTTTACTTACTGGTGACTAATCTTAATTCTTTCTAAATCTTGATGGTCTAAAGAGTTCACATATTTTGCAAAGGGTTTTGAGTATTTTTTAATGAGAACAGACTTGTGTGTTGGCCAGTACTCATCTTTAATTTAACTGTTTCTACGGATTTCTCTGTCGCTTTTCACTACATTACAATCAACGATGAGGTGATTCACTGTTTGTTGTCCTTCGTTGCAGGAACAATTAGGACTGCGTAATATTTCGACCGAAGCAGATAAGAATTAATGTTTCCATGGCCAGTTAGTATTGCTGTCATGTTATGCGTGAGGTTGAATTTAATTGCTAATCTACTTTCTATTGTTGGAAAGAATTCCTTAGTAATGATTCCTTTCGAAGTCTCTTCCCATTCTTGTTTCCATTCTCTGTTGGATTGTTGGCAGAGTTGATTTTTTACTTTTTTGATAGGTATTTTGTTGTAACAGATTTCATTTAATTTAGCTGCTTCCTTGGCTAGTTTATCAGGCAACTCGTTACCGTCTAAGCCGGTGTGTGCTTTAATCCGTTCGAATTGTATCTTCCATTTGTTACTCTTAAGTGTTGCCGTGGTTTTCCTGATTCTTTCAATTAGGAGAGTGTGATTTTTGTAATCTGTTATAAAATCAATTGCCGTTCATCTATCTGTTCGTATAGTTACGTTTTTATTTTCACTGTCTGTTGTCTCTTTCAAAAATTGTAGAGTCTATATTATTCGAGATATTAATAGAACATCAAATTAGCATTTTAAGGTCAATTAGTATATTTGAAAGTTTTCATTATTTTAAATTTAACACTGTTCTATAAGGATATCAATTTTCTTGATACTGTTAATTAGTTTTTTAAGATCTAATACTTTTTCACGCTGATTATGGAATTATTATGTAAAAAAAAAATGTTGGAATGCAGCCGAAATAAATCAGAAACCTCTATGGACATCAAATTGGCTGGTGAAAAGCTAAAGGTAGTAGGAGACTTCTGTTACTTAGGAAGCAAAATAACCAGTGATGGACGAAGCAAAGAGAATATAAAAAGTAGGTTAGCTCAGGCAAGGAAAGCAT
The DNA here is from genome assembly GCA_946902985.2 of Meconema thalassinum. Classification (NCBI taxonomy): domain Eukaryota; kingdom Metazoa; phylum Arthropoda; class Insecta; order Orthoptera; family Tettigoniidae; genus Meconema; species Meconema thalassinum. Next base: position 93,509,383 of record OX336388.2, read on the forward strand.
TTCTACAGAAAAGGAAGTCATTTTGGAAAGCCTTTGTCTGGAGCACGGCGCACTATGGAAGTGAAACTTGGACGACTGGTGCAACAGAGAAGAGATTGAAGCGTTTGAAATGTGGTGTTACAGGAGAATGATGAATATCAGATGGGTAGATAGGGAAACAAATGAAGAGGTACTAAGGTGAGTGGGAGAGGAGAGATGTTTCTGGTGACTGCTAATGAAGAGAAGGGAAATGTTGGTAGGACACATACTAAGACACCCAGGAATAGCAAGCATAGTTATGGAAGGATGTAGGGGTAGACCAAGGTAAGAATATGTTAAACAGATTGCTTCGGATGTAGGGTGTGGTAGCTATGTAGAGATTAAACGATTAGCTCAGGTCAGGGAGGCATGGATAGCTGCATCAAAGCAGTCAAAATACTGAAGACTCAAACAACAACAACATCATCTTCTTTGATTTTCCCATTTATGTGGTGTCTGACTTTCTGCAATGATTCCTCCACTTCAATCGATCCATAGAGTACCGAGGGTGGAGTTCAGTGAGCCGCATGTCATACTCACCCTATCCAACCAGCGTGTTTGTGGTCGCCATCGAGGTCGACGACCCTCCACGTTCAGTTGAAGGGCAGTCTTTGCAAGTGAGGTTTCACTGCTACAGAGCACATGTCCATACCACCGCAGACGTGATTCACACATTTTCTCTGTGATTGGGGAAACCTTGAATTTCTTCCGCACAGCATCATTCCTAATATGGTCCAGTCGAGTCAAGCCATTGGACCACCGCAACATCTTCATTTCCATTGCATGAAGCGCCTGTTCGTGCTTCGATGTTGTAGGCCAGCATTCAGATCCATAAAGGGCCACCGGTCTAATAACTGTGCTAACTTATATACATTAGATTTTAGATGCAATGGAATTTTCTTATCACTTAGGACTCCAGTAACTTGGCGCCATTTCATCCATGCGGCAGTGACTCTTGCTTTGGCATCGGGAATCGTGCTGCAGTCTGAGGTGATGCATGAACCAAGGTATGTGAATTGGGTCACTTTATTAAGTTGATCCTCACCCACAGTGATCGTGCCATCAGTTTGGTCACCGCATTCCAGGTACTCTGTCTTCTTCAGATTTAATTTCATCCCAAATTCTTCAAGACGCTTCTTCCACTCTTGTACTTTACTTGCCGTTCGAGGCACCTACGTTTGTCGTTAGCTAACATGACAAAGAGTTCAAGGTCTACTTTGAATGAAGGCTACTCAGACATAACAAGAAAACGAAATATCTAGGGAAACGCTTGATAGAACGCTCAGCTATAAACAGCTCCTATAAAAACAGCTGAAAAGTAATAACTCGAAATAACATTCTGCAGAAACTATCTGGCACATCATGGGGCTCCTCAGCATCGACTCTTCGTACTTCGTACGTCTACCCTGTTGCGGAATATTGCTCTCCCGCTTGGATGAATAGTACTTACGCGAGACTTATTGACACTCAGCTCAACTATACCATGCGCCTTATCTCTGGTACAATCAGACCTACACCTATTTTCTGGCTACCCATACTTAGCCATATACCACCTCCAGCTCTGAGGAGGGCAAGTGCACTTGTCCGTGAATACAAGAAATTACAGAAAAATCCTTCCAGTTCATGAAGACATCCCAATCGTTAATAAAGGAAACTCTGGAAACTGCAAGGATATTGATCAGCAAAGGTTTTAATACCAATGAATGGTGGAAGCATAGATGTCAGATTAACGCTACAATAGAACAACTGAAGAAGCCATGCATAACGACCAAGCTACCTGGCTTTGAAGAACCGCGGAAGATCTGGTCAGCTCTTAACCGTATAAGAACCAACACTGGCAGGTGTGCTGATTCTCTGCACAAGTGGAAGATAAAAGATTCTCCAATTTGCTCACCGACCCAGTTTCCCTCTGGAGTTGGTTACCCAACCTTCCGCTGGGTTGCTCGGCTTAACGGGTACACCACGTGTAGGTAGGATTAGGAGTATTGAGAGAGGCTACGAGATCTCTCTTATATTCGCATCTCATCCCCATTTTGTAGCCATGATCTCACGATGTTAGCAGAGATCCCCCCTGGTTCTAATTAACATATTTGGCATAGGAAATCATCAGATCCCATACATTAGTTTTAAGGCCATGAACTCTGAATTCTCAGTTAAACCAGAGTGAGTTGGACAGACGCATTTCACCAGAGTAAAATCACACATTTTGTGAAATGAACCATCAAGCTCGATTCGTGGAGTCTGTGTTCTCATGAGTCGTCTAGTCGCTTAATCCACTTGTAAATAAAGATCATGTAGTTATTTTTTTTGTAAATAATCGTTTCGGTCTTCTATGGACCACGTTATTTCAACTGCATTTTCCCTCGTTCTTTCACATTGGCCCAGTATTCGTGCATTCTTCTTCGGTGAGCTTCCTTTCGTTCTTCGGTCCACTTCTTGCCGGTTTTCAATATAAATTTTGGCTGAAAACTCTGTATTTCCCCAAGTTTCTTCTTCAAAGAGTCACGTTCCAAGATGTCCTCATGTAATATCCCCAGTTCTTGTAGGTCTTTTTCCACCTATGTAAACCAGATACCTTTGGTTTTCTTTCCCACAAAGTAAACATAGATTCGATTGGAAAATCTTCCGGAGTTCATCCATGTTAAATGGCCATAAAATGAGAGTCTTGTTTTGCTGTTAAATTTATTTATTTAATTAGATTATTTATTTTGTTTTGTTTAATTTAATTTAATTTTGTTTTATTTTATTTTGATTTTGTTTTGATTTATTTTATTTCCTTTTATTTTGTTTTAAATTGTTTTATTTTTTTTTCTTTTTTTTCATTTTATTTGGTTTTTATTTGTTTTTGATTTTTTGTTTTATTTTATTTTGTTTTGTTTTATTTTGATTTTGTTTTGTTTATTTTGTTTTATTTTGTTTTATTTTGATTTTTAAGAAAAGAAACATAAATCCAAAAACAAACAAAAAACGAAGCAAAAAGCAAAATTTAAAAGCAAAAGCAGAAAACATAAAAACCAGAAACTCAAAGCAAAAAGCAAAATTCAAAAAAAGCTAAAGCAGAAAACAAACCCAAAACCCAAACCAAGAAAGAAAAGCAAAAAGTAAAATTCAAAAGCAAAGGCACAAAGCAAAAACACAAAGCAAAAGTAAAAAAAGTAGAAAACAACAAACACAAAAGATATGCGAGGCAAAGTCCAGAGGAACGTTTATCATGAAAATTATTCTTATTCACAAGTGGATTAAACGAGTTTTGCAACTGGACGACTCATTTAATGATCAATTAAGGAGACAAGTGTTTTGGTGTACAGTAGATATTTGGACTAATATTTGAGGTCGATGACAATGAGGTTGAACTCATATTTTACATACTGAAGAATTTATGAAGATTAGTTCACAGTTCTTGTTTTGCCAGGCTCAGATATTGTTTTCAGTCAGAACAAACTGACTTATTTGGCAACACATTTCATTTGCTAAGTTACGAATTATAGATTACAAGACAGTAATAAACATGAGCAGGTTTCGTTCAGCCATGAAAGTGCGAACAGGAAAACAAATAATACCAACCAACCAAGGTCCAGTAATGCTACTTATTAACTCAGTAACAGTGACCGTAACTTACCAAAAATAATAACAGTTACAATTACCAAATATAATAACAGTTACAATTACCATCAAGAAGTTCTGTGACGAACTAAAGAGCCTACTTTTCTTAAAATTTAAGATTCATGCCAATGATCTATCTAGAATAATGACGAAATTAAGTTGCTAATATCGAAATTTCTAATTAGTTCGAAATACTGTATACCTGGCATAATGTAGCCTAATAGAGCACTACAGTTGGCAGCGCTGGTGACTGAATATACTCTTAGTTCCATCTCTTAAGGTACAGAATACAGAATTTGGTTGAAGTACAATGAATAGCATGGACGTTACATGCAGTTAAACATTGGATCTAACAGCGCGCGTAAAGTCATGTTGATCTATTGTTGTGCCAATTTTGAATGAAATCCATTAGTTAGTATAGAAGTTACATGCATTTTAAAATTGGACCTATCAGCAGGCTTAGAATCATGTTGGCAGCACTGACGTATATTAGTTACTCCAAATTCATCTAGAATGCCAGGTACTATACAGGTGCAAAGTTTAGAGCTATTGGCTTGCATACTTTATGATATATTGATATTAGGGTAACAAAAATAGAGACAGTACATATTAACAGTTGGCAGCACTGGTTGCTCTTAAGAATACGCATAGTCATATCTGTTATGGTACACATAGCACACACGAAATTTGGTTGAAATCCAAATGATAGTATGGAAGTTACATGTATTTAAGTTTGGACCTCCCAGCAGGCTTAGAATCATGTTGGTAGCACTGACGTATATAAGTTTCTCCAAATTAATATATACTGCTCACAAAATTTAAAGCACCACTTTTTTCAAAGGCCACCAAATTTTGAAAAGTTGACCTACAAGCTCGAAATCTCAGTATGACGTTTGTCCTGACGCCTACTAGTGGGGAGGTTAAGACGAAAATCAATGGGGTACCGTTCATTTTTTGATAGAAGCATGAGACTTGGCACACTTATAGCTTGGACCCTAAACTTTCGATCTGAAATGGTAGCCACTTCCGGAAGTCGCGCCGAGTGCCTGTTTTGCAAGGTTGCCTACCCACCCGGAGTGAACTACGAAATCTACGCTTAAGTCGATTACAAATGCCGTTTCTCATTTTCAAAAACTCGCCAATGTATTTCTTATGGGCCCTCGCCTCTGTTGGGGACCGAGAATCAGACGACGCGGCTGATGAAGCGAGATGCAGAAGTGCGCGTGACGTCACACGCTCATAGTCTCTATGCAGCTTGACGCGGGTAACCGACGCGACGATACCGCCGTGTATTGTTGCGGTCAGTAACAGAAGCTTAGTGCTGGTGCTGTGTTGTTTTGCTGTGTTTGGGGAACTGATTTCTTGGAGATAATTGTGCATCATTCATCCTGTGCATGCGAATATATTTATAAGTACATACACGGTAAATATTTTCTTTGCTTTTAAAGCTGTTGTCCCTCGTTTATTTCAACTATTCGTTACATCTCTGTGTTATAGGTTATGTATACTTACAGTTAAAAATTGTTTTTAGGTACTTCTAACAACGGTAAGGTTTACATTTATTTACATTTTATGTGTTTCGTGTTGTTTGTTTAGGATGTGGTGGCTTGGAATCTTTCGATAAAAAGGTGAGTTATGGCAATTTTTTATTCTGAAAGTAATAACATGACTTTTTCTAATTTTGTTGTTTGCACTTTTTCAGTGGAATCTGAGAAGCGAATCTGATAGTACCCTACATCACAGCGGGAACAGCTCCGAAAAAGCGAGGTTTATAAAGGACGTGTAAAATCTTGATGGTGTCTTTGTTGAACTAGGAAACCCTTTTTTGGAAGAAAGCTCGGATTTGTACAATATTGATAGCAAGCGGGTCGCATCCTCAGAAGTCGTTACTACAATAATGACCATTGAAGCACTGGGCGAAAAACAATACAAAGAATTTGTCGAGGAACGCCTTATCAGCGGGGGAAAACTGTTAAGGCACCGTGAAGCAAAATAAATACCCTCTTTTTATGTCATCTTCAAAAGCATCGCCGACCAAGACAAAAGAAACAAGTAGTTCCGTGAAGAATTATACAGCCTATTTTCATATATCCTACTTATGTTAATTGCCACTATTTAACATACACAATTTCAGTTTGATTGCTGTAATAGATTCGTAGATATTGAGAACCGACTAAATATTTCGGATGGTCGCCATGTTGGATTTTATATATGTAGGTCCTAGAGTTATGTACTGTTACATGCAGATTATTGTGAACGTGTAGTATTCAAACTTCAATCGCATAATTAGGACACAAGAAAAAACAAGGAGATTTTAAAATTTTTCACAGCTGCCATCTTGAGGTTATGGAAACAATTGAAATAAATTAGATGCCAGTGGATTAACATTCGTATAACGATTTACTGTACCAAGTTTCACTGCACGCGGATGGTTAAATTGCGAGAAACGTCCATGTGAATATTTATAATTCGCGTCACCGCCATGTTGGATTTGTGATCACCAGATTATTTAAAGTCCTATAGGTGAACGTAAGTTCATAGCCCCTATGAACATTAAAAAATGCAGTTTGATTGCTAAAATAGATTCGTAGATATTCAGTATCGTCTAAATATTTCGGCTGGTCGCCATGTTGGAATGTTAAATGTATAGGCCATAGAGTCATGTACCATTAAAGGAAAATTATTGCGTAGGTTCATTATTCAAACTTTCACTTCGATCGCATGACTACATCACAAGAAATAAAAACTTAATTTTAAAATTCGCACTGCCGTCATCTTGAGGTTACGTAAACAATTGAACTAAATTAGATACCAGGGGATTACAATGTGTATAAATATTTCCTGTACCAGGTTTCAGTGCGCTTGGAACATTAAATCGCGAGAGAGGTCTATTTAAAATGTTCAAATTCGCTTGGCCGCCATGTTCGTTTTGTAGTTAACCGGTTTTTGAATATCTTATATATGGACTTCCAGTAGTGCCCTTTATCTCAGTACAAAATTTTAGGGAGATACCGCTAATAGTTTCAGAGATATAGAATGCCGGTGAAATATTTCGCACATCCGCCATCTTGTGATTATGTAAACAATTGAACGAAGTTAGATGTCGGTGCATTACAATGTATATAAACATATACTGTACCAAGCTTCATTGCGTTTGGTTGGTCAAATCGCGAGAAACGTCTATTTAAAAGTCGCAAATTCGCTTGGCCGCCATGTTCGTTTTGTAGTTACCAGGTCTTCAAAAGTCACATAAGTGAACTTATAGTAGTTCCCTCTATCACCATAGAAAATGTCAGGGTAATATCGGTAATAGTTTCGGAGATATTGAATGCTGGTGAAATATTTCGCACAGCTTCCATGTTGGATTGGTGAGTCGTAACAAAATTTGAAGGGCACGGTCGAGGTCGCCGGGAATAGTGCTATGAACTTTCCGAGTTTCATTGAAATCGCTCCTGCCGTTTAGATTTTATTAGGGGGACACACACACACGAATCACACACACACGCTCACACACACGCACACACACACGGACAAAAGGTGATCTCATAAGTCTATTTTTTCAGAATTGAAAATAGGCTAAAAATCGTCGGCCTCAAAAATGACTGCAGTCTTTTCAGTAAATTATGCATAGCTACAAGTGAGCACCGATTGGGATAGCTAGACAGTATTTTCGCACATGAAAACCAACCAACACCACCGTGTCTCTCCCCAAACGGAGAACTAAGACCGGGCAAAAAATCAGATCTTTTGAAATGTTTGATGGCTGCAAGTCCAGATAGCTTCCACACCAGTGACGTACCCGCCGTACAAGCACAAATTATCGATGGACCTGCCCTAGCCCATATGCTACATCCCGGACAGTCAAGAACGTTTCAGGAATATGCGGACTGCATTTTTATGCCATTCCTCAGGAAAGAACTTAGTACTGTCCATCGCGTTGATGTCATTTGGGACAAGTATATACAGGATAGTTTGAAAAACCACACAAGGGCAGAACGGGCTGAAGTAATACGCACGAGAGTCACAGCTGGAACACGAATTCCAAAAGGATGACCCAACTTTCTGCGCAACTCCGAAAACAAATGCGAGTTGTTCCAATTCCTTAATACGCAAATACAAACGATCACACAGGAGAGCAAAGAAATGTACAGTACACAGGATTCGTCTGTGTAAGCATCGCCTCATCGAGGAGATATGGATTTGTTGTCTCCATGCAATCACGAAGAGGCAGACACAAGGGTCGTGATTCGCATCGCGGATTGTGTTAGTCAGGGATACCGGAAAATTCTTCTGCGAACTGTGGACAGCGATTGGCCGTGAGTATTGTGCTACATTGGCACGTGAACGAACCACCAGATTGTAGCTGCACATAAAATTGCCCAAGATTTAGGTAGGGACCAATGTCGGTGACAAAACATATGTTATCATGGAAAGGCAATGGTGACTAAAGAGGCTTTATTTGTTGCAGGTCATAACAAGGCTTTAAGTTTACCCCTATTTAACGCATTTTCTGGATGTGATACAGTTTCCTCGTTTTCCAACAAAGGTAAGAAGAGTGCCTTTGAAGCATGGACGGCTTATCCTGACGCCACCAAAGGATTTTTGGCAGCTCTGGAGCACGAATTGGACAAAGCTTTACCTTATATGGAAAAGTTGGTAATCAGTCTAATCACTATGTATGACAGGTAGGAAAAATTGATTCATAATCGTTACCGATGCGTTTTTGTTGAACTTCGTCGTTAACATTTGTGTTTTATTGCATTGCAGGTCGAGTTAATTTGTCAACGTAAATGCCTGCCGAAAGGAACTTTTTACCAAGAAAAACCGATCTCTGGAGAGTATTACTCCAACGCAGAATGCACTGGAGCAACACATCCAGCGTGCCATGTACCAGGGGGTTTATGTGTGGGGACGATCTCTGAGGCCTATCCAGGAACGACCCTCACCGTCAGATTGGGGCTGGGAAGAAAGTCCGTCAGGATTGACAGCACGGTGGACGACTATCGCCATTGCAACTAAGGCTTGCTTAGAACTAATCCGTTTCGGGTGAAAAATTTGTGCAACTAGGCCTCAGCAATGTGTATGCAGAAGGAGAGCCTTGAAGTGCACGGAACTGTGTTCTTGTGACGCAAAATGCTAAGTAATATTTTCTGCTTATTTTCTACTTCCGTCTTTATTTTCTGGTGATGGCTGTCCACTTAATAGTGTCCACTTAATAGCTAATAGATTATTTTAATACATTTTTTTACCTTTTTTAGGAAGTTCGTTGAGCCTCCAAGATTAGTTTTGGTGAGCCTAATGCATAGGGCCACACGCATTACAAAACATGGACTTCTGCCTTCTTATTCTTTGTTTTCTCATGCCTTGTTATTCTTCCTTTTTTGCTTTTTTGTAAGTTATCAAAATGATTTGTGATTTTTATTAAATAAATTAAAGCTTGGAGAATGTGGTGGCTTGTTTTTTTTTTTAGCTTTAAGAAAAATGCGCCTAGTAGGTAGGCAACCACACCACAAATTTAAATCCTTCCACTCCAAATCGTGTTACCAACGATTTCTAGTTGATTCTATGTGCAAAAAGTATTCATCCCGAAGCAAAACAGACATTTGCAATCAACTTAAGCGTTGATTTCGTAGTTTACTCCGGGTGGGTATGCAACCATGCAAGACAGGCACTCGGCGCGACTTCCGGAAGGGGCTACCATCTCAGATCAAAAGTTTAGGGTCCAAACTATGAGTGTGCCAAGTTTCATGCTTCTATCAAAAATGAACGGTGGTTTTACCGAACCTCCCCACTATACCAAGCATATGCTTCAGCACAACTCCCCAACTTGAGTAGTTTCGGGGTAGCACCCCGAAAACCAGCCCATTTTCGAAAACCGCAAATTGAAGTTTGCGAAAAACGCTGCAGGACTTGTCGCAGGTTGCCAAAGCAAGCGAAAATGAATGAGTCTTGCTCTTAAAGGTTCCACAAACACGTAGAAATCGTTACATTTGACGTTTGGGCATTTTCAACCCCCTTCATCATCCCCTAAACATGGACTACCATTGGGGGCGTCTGAGAAGGTACCGGGTGTGTTTAACCATCTGAAAACCTGCACACCGTCCTCAGTTGCTGATTGCAGTAAGTTCTTAAGGCCTCCGGCAATGTCCACACCCCCTAACACCCCCTAACACCCTCAACTGGCATGGGACCAAACCACCCCCTCTCGATTCACCCCTAAGGAAGGTTTTAATCCAGATGTTTATCAGTGCTGTGAATGCGGGGATCTTCCCCTACCATTTCAAAAAAAATCCTCTCGGCACACCGGAAGGCGGAGGTAGATTTCACCGGGCAAACTAGGGGATAGGCTATAATAGGCAAAATATGCAGGTTTTCGTAGGAGGATCAGACCTCATTTATTGCGAGAAAGTATTTTACAATTGGAGGTTAGTTAACATTTTTTCGCCTTTCTATTGTGCCCAATCAGTCACGGCAGTCTGGCATCGAACTCAGGTCTCATCAGAGAGGACCAGGCACATGGTTATGCCTAGAGTCGAACCATTGATCTCTGAGGGGGAGCAATTACAGGGAACCCAAAGAGCAATGAGAGGTATACTGACATATAATAGTGTAGAGTGATTTCACGATCTATATGTGAACATCATAGCAATTTAAGATGAGGAATTGTAGCCAAATGCAAGGAAATATACATTTTCAGAGCATACGAGAATGAGAGGAGACCAGTTTGAAGTTTTACAAATCACCCCTAGCAAGTGGGCGGAGAACTTAGGCGCCGAGCGCACTATTTACGTCTGGAGCGGAGAGACAGCTCAAAATTAATGACCCGGGTATTCACCGCTTGACAACGATTGAACTTAGAGTAGGGATGATGGCCCACGGAAATTAATTAATTACAGCCAAGTGGAGTATTGAAATGCATTGAAATATACACCCAGGTGAATATATTCACGGAGAGGTAATTTAGGAGTGGTTTTTCACCTAAATTAATGCCTATATCTCCAAATGAACGAATTACAACCTAGCTTACGCTCAAGAGCAGTGATTTGTGACCAGCCAACGGGGAACCACCACAGTAGCGTCCTGACGCGCTGAACTAAGGCAATTAATTGTAATTAATTGGCCGAAGCGATAGCCGGCACGCGAATGTTTTTGAAACCTCCACACCTAAATAAACAAGATGTAGATGTCATTTCGGCTGAAGAGGTATTATTTCAAGAAAGGAGTCGCTCTCATGTGTCCAGTGGACTATTTTGTACGAGAAACCTTTATATAGGGGGAGTAAGGCAAGCCAAGCCAGTTGTTCTCCAGTCATCTCAGGTCATCTCAAGTTGTTAAGCAGTTCGCCTAGAGTTATTCTACAGCATACACGTAACTAAGACGCTGCCAATAAGCACGCCAAATGTTAAAGTATCAACGCTCCGCCGTTGAAGAACAATAGAAGTAAGTTATAAGCTTCATAAGTTATCATGAAGTGCGTCGAAAATAAATTAATACCGATATTTATCTATTATCTGACGCAAATATAAATTCGCCACAGCGAAAAAAAGGAACTTATAATGTTTTTGAACAGTTCATATACCGGGAGGTATTGTCAGGATTGTATATGACATTATCATCAGGATCACTACAATGATGGGAGCTTGGAAATCATTGCCACCTAATCTGGATAGTGAGCTGAACAAGATTGCAGGGAACGAGGATCGAACGTCCGTAAAACGCTGTTAGATTTCACGTAGACCAGCGGTTGTCATAATTGCATCGCATCTCTGAGATTAGGCGTAGGAGAAGTCCGATTTAAGGATCAACATGTGAAGTAGCGGATAAGTGTACATAAATTGTGTAATAGTGAATTAAAAGTGCTCAGGTGTATAGTGATTAATATGCAGTGTGTAGCAGTGATAGAGGCCACTGATAAAAGTATGTGTATCATGTGGAAAATGTGTGAATCTAAGTGTTGTGTAAAGGATAACATGATGGCTTAAATCAAGCGTCATGGTAGCGCTAAAGCTGAAGCGCTGGCACTATCCAGCAAAAAGGAAAAAGTGAGTACCCATTTTATAATGTCATTATAACTAAATAGTTCACCATGTAACGATTTATCACTTGGAGAATAAGATGTAATAGTCACTTACTGAACGAGTTTTCACCACTCGTCTTGAATAAAGTATGGCTTGGAAGGTGATTTGTATAGGGCCATTTAGGTCGAAAATAGTGATGGATCTAACGGTAACGTTAAATGAGTAATAATAATAATAATCTGGGGTCGGCAACAGTAAAGTAATAGGCATTTTTTGGCCTAAATAATGTTCAAATAGTGTCATGTCTAATATAAAGATACTGTATTTTGGTAAACAGTAAAAATATAACGTGGAATATAGCGAAATACGAGAGCTTTTCAGTGTCAGTGAAATATGAATGAATATTTGATAAGGTCAATCCTTAGGATTATGTTTGAGGACCATTAAAGTAAAGTAAGCTAGTAAAGTTATTACATTTGTGTTAGGAGCTATTTAAAGCTTTGGCTTAAGTGGTATGACAGAGAGAACGCGGGTGCCTTAATAATGGAGTCATCTATGTGAAGTATTGTTTGAGCCGCATGTAAGCGTGCAGATTAACGTAGAATCCAGTGATTTACGTAAGATAATTGCGGGGACCAACTAGTATAGCTTGCGCGTTAGGTGAGAAGTTGGCTGAATCTACGAGTAGTATCGCCCTTGAGCATACTGTATTATTCGCAGCGAATTGGACAGAGCCTGTCTGTATCCAACGCTTGCATGAATTATGGCCACTATTGACGTCCGTCGAGACGCAGTGAGCATGTGTATCAATGACCTACCCTGAGAGGTAAGGATCATATTCGTCGTTTAGGAACGCAGATTTCCTTATATTTTATTGACAGCTGCTGGTGAAAATCGTGGATTTTCACTATGATGCGCGTCCAAAAGCCACTAGTAGTCACCATAGAACGGCAAGGCTATCACTAGAATTCCACCCCAGCCATGAATGTTAATTAAGGAGCCAGTTGAGCCCAAGACACTATAAAGATAGGTGTTAAATAATTAAATGACTCAATTATTTAGGAGCCACACTTAGCGTAACTCCAGTACTGCGATTGTAAACAAACCTGACCTTGACAGCAGAGAGAGAGGTGGGGTTGTAGACCACTTCTGCGGCAGCCATCTTGACTAGCCAGCTGGAACGAATTGTATTACCTGCTGAGGGGGAGGAAGGTCGGTCGACCGGTCCCTTGTAAGTTAGAGTCACAATAGGACACTGAGGAATCTCTATATTTAAATATGCAATTAAGATATGAGTATTATGATGATGCCAATTGAATTGAATGGTGTGTTGCAACTCACATACGTTGTTGGATCATAGAAATCAGATAATATTTGGCTCAGTTATTCTCTGAGGAGGAAAATTGAACCAAAATAATGTAGGCATCTTCTTTAGAATGCATTTTGCCAGTTCCTGCTAAATTATGCAGACGGGTATGTGTTTTCCCAGAACATGACATATTTGTAACGATGGTAAGCCCGACAAGACCCAGAAAATCGTTATATGGTGAAAGTATAAAATATTCTATCCATGTTTATTTTGGAAGGGATAAGTACCACTTTTCTTAAAGCGTTCATATGGATGGAAAGAAGGAAGATGATTCACACGACACAACAAATATTTGTTAATGATTGCAGAAATAATGAATTCATGCTAATCAAGGTAAATGCCATAAGAAACGGAGTAATGTTTTATTAATATCATTTTTATGTGATATGTGATTTTTGTGTTATGATACTCCAATTAATTAAGATTGTGTCACATGATGAACACTATGGAAACCCATTGAAGTCTGAAAGTATCATTGACAGGATGCTAGAATTAGATTTGAGTGCAGTGTAGCACTATTTTAAGAAGAAAGCTCACAGAATAACCCTATTTTCATTTGTGGGAATTAAATATAATTTGTCCTTTATTTGTATTTGTTGTATAGCCATGATTTTAGACCAGTAAATAGTTCATTTTAGGAAAATGTTGTGTATTTCCTGTAGAGTAGTTACCTGGTAGACTCAAATCCTGAGCATGTGGTCGTATGGTGGGCAGGAACGTCCCATACCTCGAAAGACCGTGAGTTATTTGGGATACGAACACATGGTCCACATGATGACAGTTGGGTACACTATGCATATTTTTAACAGTTTACTGTCTTATGAGGATGGTAACCTTCTTGTCATTTGGGGTTCATTTTTATTATACTTGTGATCACACTGTCCTTATGCAAGGTTTGGAACTAATGTGTAACTATCTAACAGACTGTTACTTCTTCACGCAAAATTTTATCTCCCGCAGAGATGTTGGTTGGTTCCTCAGTTTAGGGGCTGCGACAAGGTGGTCATGTAACCCCGTGTACATTGGGTGTGTGTAGAATCTGTCTGATAAACGGTGTTACTTGTGATGACTGTATTAGTCTGTAATTCAGGTAAGGTCTGCAAACGGTCAATTTTAAGTAGCAGTACATAATTTTGTACCAAATACTAACGTCAACGACACCTAGCTGTGAACTTGGCTGCTAGATGCAACCGCAACCAGCAACTTGCAACGAACGTTGTAACTTCCCCTCCTAAGGAAAGCATGCTGACGGATTTTTAGCGCTCTTAGAAAATCCGGCAACTTTGGCCGGCTTTGAACCAGCGACCTTGGGCATAGAAGTTCAGCATGCTACCAGTTAGCCGCTTCCCTCATAGTCAGATGGAACAAGAAGTTCCGTGACGAACTAAAGAGCCTACTTTTCTTAAAATTAAGATTCATGCCATAGATTAATCTACAGTATATGAACCTATCTGGAATAATGACGAAATTAAGTGGGTAATATCGAAATGTCTTAATTAGTTCGAAATAAGGTATACTAGGCATAATGTAGCCTAATGGAGCAATACAGTTGGCAGCTCTGGTGACTGAATATATTCTTACTTCCATCTCCTAAGGTACAAAATACAAAATGTGGTTGAAGTCCAAAGAACGTTACATGGATTTAGACATTGGATCTATTAGTACACGTAAAATCATGTTGGCAACAATGTCATGTGAGCGCTGGTCAGAAATAATCTGAAATATTATATATTTTTGTGCCAATTTTGGATGAAATCCATTTGTTAGTATAGAAGTTACATGTATTTAAAAATTGGTCCTATCAGCAGGCTTAGAATCATGTTGGTACAACTGACGTATATAAGTTACTCCAAATTAATGTAAAATATCAGGTAATTTACGTGTGCATAGTTTAAAGCTGTCGGCTTGCATACTTTCTGATATATTTGGATACAAAATAGAGAGCAATTATTAACAGTTGGCAGCCCTGGTGGCTCTTAAGAATACACTCAGTCATGTCTGTTTATGTACGCATATTACATACAAAATTTGGTTGAAATCCAATTGATAGTGTAGAAGTTATATGCATTTAAAAATTGGACTTATCAGAAGGCTTAAAATTATTTTGGCAACGCTGTCATGTATGGCCACCTGGAAATTAAACTGAAATAGTATTATCTACATGTGTGCCAATTTTAGAATAGCTCCCATGTATACCTTCTAAGATATCCAACATGGAGCTCAAATTTCTAGTGCGTTTTTTAGCAGTTGGTAGCACTGGTATCTTTTTCAAATATGGGCCTGAGAAATTGCGGTATACATCTTTACTCATACTAAATTTGGTTTCGATTGCTGCAGCCGTTTAGGAGTTAATAGAGGGGGACACACACACACAGCCATCCATCCAGACAGACAGACAGAAGGACAGACCGATAGACAGACAGACACATTTTCCCGGATGGATCTCATAAGTCTTCTTTTTCCTCATTTTTGCAAAGTGTGAAAAGTAGGCTAAAAATTAATGTGATCTCGTTAATGGCGTAGTCTTGGCAACCTCTGATAGCTCATCCCTCATCAATTTAGAAGCGTTGTCATGGTAACCTCTGATAGCACTTGGCATTTTCTTATTTCCGAAATCATTTTTCTCATCCCTTGGCGTAATGGTGGGTCATATCAAAAATTATTTCAGACAAAAGTTTTAGGCAATTATTCGGGAAATATTTTCCACTTTGTACGGTTTTGATATTGTGCCTATTAAGAGAGATATGATTAATGTTTCCCGAAAAAAACACTTTTTTCCACCCCTTTGGTCAATGGTTGGTGCTATCAAAAAACTTATTTGACATAATTTTTGGCACGTATTCGACGCATATTATGAACTTTGAATGGATTCGATATTTCACGTATTAAGAGAGTTATAGCGAAATTTCACTTTTCCGAAAAAAGCCCTCCATTATCACCCCATTCGACCGATTTTGTCCATAAACGAACTCGACCGAGATTTTATAGGGATACATATTATGTAAAAATTCAAAGTGATTGGTGCAAAATTACGGCAGTTATCGTGTCCACAAGAAACTGATATATATATAGATACATATATACATATATACATAAATTATATATAAAATTTTGAACTGACGGTGGTTTTGGGGTCTGGGGGATGTGAAACGCGAAGATATGTCGAAATTTTCCGGAAGTCGAAACATGGTACCCATTGCAATAGTTAGCTTTCTAATGAAATCTACCTAAAAGGAGCTGTGCCTTTGTCACCACCCCTTCCCCTGCAACCCCTGTTTGTATGATTTTTCGAAACAGGCCCTTTTTAAGGGCTGAAACGAGGTCTTAATCGCTGAAAGGGCTGTAAAGGTCCTTAGAAGTAGTGGTGACACGAAATCAACCCCTTCCGATCGATGATTGACATTCCGTTCCCCAAATTCGAAATTTTTGCACCCCCAACCCTCCCTGTCTGGACGCGTAACGCGTCATGGTAGAGTTTTCGAGTTGGATGGAAATGAAGCTTATGGCCTGCAATGGAGCCCAAAACAGCAGGTTGGATAGAAATTCATCGGTAGGTTGGGAAACGGGACCAAAATTTTACAAAAAGTGTACAGCCTACAGTAAGTACGCCCATGCATAGGCAACCCACATCACGTCCGTGCGTGTGGGTTGCCTATGATCGGCAATAGGTTACAAAGTTTGGCAATGAGGGAAAAATGACGTGATGTGGGTTGCCTATGCATTGGTGTACTTACTAGAGGCTGTTAACTTTTTTGAAAACTTTTTGGTCCCGTTTCCCACCCTACCAATGAATTTCCATCCAACCTGCTGTTTTGGGCTCCATGTCAGGCCATAAGCTTCATTTCCATCCAACTCTGAAAACTCTGCCATGACGCGTTACGCGTCCAGACAGGGAGGGTTGGGGGTGCAACAAATTCGAATTTGGGGGACGGAATGTCAATCATCGATCGGAAGGGGTTGATTTCGTGTCACCACTATTTCTAAGGACCTTTACAGCCCTTTCAGCGATTAAGACCTCGTTTCAGCCCTTAAAAAGGGCCTGATTCGACAAATCATACAAACGGGGGTTGCAGGGGAAGGGGTGGTGACAAAGGCACAGCTCCTTTTTTGAAACGGTAGGGGAAGACCCCGCATTCACAGCACTGATAAACATCTCGATTAAAACCTTCCTTAGGGGTGAATCGAGAGGGGGTGGTTTGGTCCCATGCCAGTTGAGGGTGTTAGGGGGTGTGGACATTGCCGGAGGCCTTAAGAACTTACTGCAATCAGCAACTGAGGACGGTGTGCAGGTTTTCAGATGGTTAAACACACCCGGTACCTTCTCAGACGCCCCCAATGGTAGTCCATGTTTAGGGGATGATGAAGGGGGTTGAAAATGCCCAAACGTCAAATGTAACGATTTCTACGTGTTTGTGGAACCTTTAAGAGCAAGACTCATTCATTTTCGACTGCTTTGGCAACCTGCGACATGTCCTGCAGCGTTTTTCGCAAACTTCAATTTGCGGTTTTCGAAAATGGGCTGGTTTTCGCCGTGCTACCCCGAAACTACTCACGTTGGGGAGTTGTGCTGAAGCATATGCTTGGTAGGCGTCAGGACAAACGTCATACTGAGATTTCGAGCTTGTAGGTCAACTTTTCAAAATTTGGTGGCCTTTGAAAAAAGTGGTGCTTTAATTTTTTTGAGCAGTATAGAATGTCAGGTACTATACGTGTGCATAGTTTAAAGCTGCCGGCTTGCATACTTTCTGATATATTGGTATTTGGATAAAATAAATTAAGAGCATTTATTAACAGTTGGCAGCCCTGGTGGGTCTTAAGAATACGCTCAGTCATATCTGGTCATGTACACATACAACATACGAAATTTGGTTGAATTCCAATTGATAGTGTATAAGTTATATGCATTTAAATATTGGACCTATCAGCAGGCTTATAATCATTTTGGCAACACTGCCATGTATGGCCTCCTGGAAATTAAACTGCAATATTATTATCTATACGTGTGCCAATTTTGAAATAGCTCCCATTCATACCTTCCAAGATATCCCACAAGGAGCTCAAATTTGAATTGCGATTTTTCAGCAGTTGGTAGCTCTGACATCATTTTCAAATATGGCCGTGAGATATTCAGGTATAGATCTTTTCTCCTACCAAATTTTGTTTCGATTGCTGCAGCCGTTTAGGAGTTGATAGGGGGGGGGGGACACACAGCCAGACAGACAGACAGACACACATTTGCCCGATCTCATAAGTCTACTTTTTCCTCATTTTTGCAAAATGTGAAAAGTAGGCTAAAAATAATAACAGTTACAATTACCAAAATAATAACAGTTACAATTACTAAGAATAATAACAGTTACAATTACTAAGAATATTAACAGTTACAATTACTAAGAATAATAACAGTTACAATTACTAAGAATAATAACAGTTACAATTACTAAGAATAATAACAGTTACAATTACTAAGAATAATAACAGTTACAATTACTAAGAATAATAACAGTTACAATTACTAAGAATAATAACAGTTACAATTACCAAAATAATAACAGTTACAATTACTAAGAATAATAACAGTTACAATTACTAAGAATAATAACAGTTACAATTACTAAGAATAATAACAGTTACAATTACTAAGAATAATAACAGTTACAATTACTAAGAATAATAACAGTTACAATTACCAAAATAATAACAGTTACAATTACTAAGAATAATAACAGTTACAATTACTAAGAATAATAACAGTTACAATTACTATGAATAATAACAGTTACAATTACTAAGAATAATAACAGTTACAATTACTAAGAATAATAACAGTTACAATTACCGAACATACAGCATCGTGCTTCCGCTATTATTAGGATGAGAGAATGGTGGTTTCTTGTGATATTGTTGGGCTCTCATCTAATAATTAGTTGCTCAGTACTTCCTAGAGAATCAAGAAGTTTGGCTGCAGTAAAGATGACTGAATACTGAATAAGCAAGGATGTGTTGTGACGTTTTAATGCTACAAAATATTGAAAATAAAGTGTTGTCATCTGTTCATGATCATTTCCCCCCAAAAAATCAAAAAATAAAAGAACTTCATTTGTACAGTTATATTGTTTATTAGATATAGTTCATTGTTTCATTAGACTGTGATGTGTAAGGGTCCATGTGAGTGTGCTTGGTGACAGACTGTTTTAGTGGTAGTATTTTGTTGTTGGTAGAAATTTAGTTTCTTTTTTGGTAGAATTTTGGTATTTAGTTGTTTCCGGCCCTGAAAAATTTCAATTTACTTCGAACGTTTCAAAATTCCAATATAAGACGATTACTCTTGCTTCCGTGGACATCTCAAAGCAATAATGAACTAACAATACCACTTTATCCAATTTTTCAAAAATATTGTTATTACAATTGGTTTATAACATTCACACATCACATTTACTCCGAATTATCTTTGTAAATTTCCTTATACCTGTAATTTTTTAAAACTACATCCCTAATATACTTCGGTGGAATAGGGTTCCCCTCAGTGGCGTAACTACGGGGGGTGATTAGGTGGATCATTCCCACCCAGTGTGAAATAATTAAAAATAAAACGTAATTCGATGACGTTTTTATTTAAAAGAACGCCTATTTTCGGATTGATGACAAACTACAAACGACTTTAGAACATTTATCTGCGCTTGTGTAAAACATTTAGTGTCAGGCACATTGAGAGGTGCAAATGCTATCGAGTTTAAACGTGAAAACGTGTAGGTTTTCTTTCATTGATTGTCTCATTTTGCCCTCCACACAAAGCAAAAAGCAAAAACAAACACATGACCAAAACAGAAGGCAGAAAGCAAAATTAAAAACAAAAGCAAAATCGGAAAACAATCAACACAAAGAAAATTCAAAATTCGAAAACAAAAGCAATCGAAGAAAACAAACACAAAATCAAAATCAAAAAATACAAAGCAAAATTGAAATACAAAAGTAAAAGCAAAAAACAAACACAAAACAAAAACAGAAAATACAAATAAAAAAGAATAATATGAAAGCAAAAGCAGATAACAAAAGAAACAGAAAGCAAAATGAAACATTTGAAAACAAAAGCAATAGCAGAAAACAATCACAAAACGATCAACAAAAAGAAAAATGCAAAATTCAAAAACAAAAGCAAAAGCAGAAAACAAACACAAAACAAAAAAAGGAAAATGCTGAATTCAAAAACAAAAGCAAAAGCAGAAAACAAACACGAAACAAAAAGACACAAAGCAAAATGGAAAATTTAAAATTCAAAATCAAAAGCAAAAATAGAAAACAAACACAAACCCAAAAACACAAAGCAAAATGCAAAATTCTAAAACAAAAGCTAAAGCCGAAAAAAACAAAACAAGAAAACGCAAAGAAAAATGCAAAATTCAAAAACTAAAGCAAAGGCCGATAATAACACAAGAACAGAGAAACACAAAGCAAAAAGCAAAATTCAGAAACTAAAACAAAAGCATATAACAAACAGAAAAAAACTAACAAGAAGTACCGTGACGAACTAAGGAACCTACTTTTCTTAAAATTTAAGATTCATGCCAATCTATATAGATCTATCTAAAATAATTACGAAATTAAGTTGGTAATATCGACATTTCTAATTAGTTCGAAATATACCTGGCATAATGTAGCCTAATAGAGCACTAGAGTTGGCAGCCCTAGAGACTGAATATATTGTTAGTTCCATCTCTTACGGTACATAACACAAAATTTGGTTGACGCCCAATGGATAGCATGGACGTTACATGCACTTAGACATTGGATCTATCAGCGCGCGTAAAATCATGTTGGCAACAATGCCATGCATGTGTTGGTCAGAAATAATCTGAAATATTATGATCTCTTGTTGTGCCAATTTTGGATGAAATCCATTTGAGAGTATAGAAGTTACATGTATTTTTAAATTGGACCTATCAGCAGGCTTAGAGTCATGTTGGCAGCACTGGCGTATATTAGTTTCTCCAAATTAATCTACAATGCTAGGTACTATACGTGTGCAAATTTTACAGTTGTTTGCTTACATACTCTCTGATATATTAATATTAGGGTAAAAATAGAGACATCATTTATTAACAGTTGGCAGCCGTGGCTGCTCTTAAGAATAAGCATAGTCATATCTGTTATTGTTCACATAGCACATACGAAATTTGGCTGAAATCCAATTGGTTACATGTATTTAAAAATTGGTCCTATCAGCAAGCTTTGAATCATGTTGGTAGCACTGACGTACATAAGTTACACCAAATTAATCTAGAATGTCAGGTACTATACGTGTGCATAGTTTAGCGCTGTCAGCTTGCATACTTTCTGATATATTGGTATTTGGATAAGAAAATAGAGAGAGAGCATTTATTAACAGTTGGCAGCCCTGGTGGCTTTTAAGAATACGCCCAGCCATATATTTTTATGTACACATGGTACATACGAAATGTGGTTGAAATCCAATCGATAGTGTAGAAGTTATATGCATTAAAAAAATGGACCTATCAGCAGGCTTAGAATCATTTTGGCAACTCTGGCCTCCTGGAAAGTAAACTAAAATATTATTGTCTATTTGTGTGTCTATTTTGGAATAGCTACCATGCATACCATTGAAGATATCCAACATGGAGCTGAAGTTTCAATAGCGGTTTTCAACAGTTGGTAACACTGACATAATTTTCAAATATGGGCTTGAGATATTCAGATATAGATCTTTACTCATACCTAATTTGGATTTTATTGCTGCAGCCGTTTAGCAGTTGATAGCGGGGGGGGGGGGGGGGGGGGACACAGACAGACATTTGTCCGGATCGAAAATAGAAACAAACACAAAACTCAATTAGTTATATTTGACTCCGCTCATCCCCCTACAGAAAAAAAAAATCCTGCTTACGCCTCTGGTTCCCCTTGTAATGGACATTCAATAAATATAGTCGAATAGCATGTTGTATGTATATGCTTTATGTACTAAAACTAATGAATGATAAGGAAAATCTATTATACTAGCAGTAGTGCCCGGCTTCGCCCGGTGGATTTATTTGTTTTATGGATGATAATGAATACTACTACAGAACTGGAACGCTCAAGGATAAGGATCAGAAAGCACCAACACTTATTGCAGCTGATAACCTCAGTATACTGCACCAACACCATCGCTCGTATTCGGAGGCATACTATTGTCATGATCATAACTGTATTAAGGGGCATAAGATATCTATTTGCAGTAATTACTCCCAGTGACTGCAATTTATAAGCAGTTCTGAACCAGAACACTGGTAGGGGCGACGTGATGCAGTCTGCATTGTCAGGCAACAATAGACTTAGGTATTATTGAAGCTGTTCGGGAGCGCTTGTTCTTCCGATTTACTGAACAAAAATCAATCTTTAAGGTTACCTGAGAGGTGTAGCCTAATGATACATAGCCTAAACTATTCCTCTTGAATCTGGCAATCATATACAAAAAGATTTTTTCGAATCCGACTGGAAGTTCCAGAGATTAGCGCGTTTAAACACACAAACAAACTCTTCAGCTTTATTCTTCTTTTGTCTTCGTTTTGCCCACTTAGGGAGCGCGTTTGAACTTGTTGACTCGGGTTGATGGAGCTTTCCTCTTCTTCTCCTCCCAAAATCTCCTCATGAACTCGCTATGCCCCTTCTTACGAACTTGGCGGCCAAGCGAAGTTGAATGTTTTAAATAGACTTTTCTCGCGATTTAATGATCCAAACGCAATGAAACTTGGTACAGGAAATGTTTGTTCACATTGCAATGCACTGGTATCTAATTTAGTTCAATTGTTTACGTAACCTCAAGATGGATGCTGTGCAAATTTCGAAAATTAAGTTTTTATTCCTTGTATCCTTATCATGTTGTCGAAATCAACATTTGAATAATGAACGTACACATTAATCATCATATAATAGTACCTAACTCTGGCCTGCCTATATTAAAATCCAGCGTGGTGACCATCGAAAATATTTAGACGGTTCTCAATACCTATTATTCTACTACAGCAATCAAACTGAAATTTTGTAAGTGTATGGAGGCTATAAGCATAAGTTCACCTATGGGACGTTCAATTACCTGGCGAGCACAAATCCAACACGGCGGTGACGCGAAATTTAAATATTCAAATAGACGTTTCTCGCGTTTTAACCATCCGAGCGCAGTAAAACTTGTTATGTTATATGCTTATACAAATTTTAATCGACTGGCATCTAATTCATTTACATTATTTTAATAACCAAAAGATGGCGGCTGAGCGAAATTTTAAAATCCCGCTTTTATTTCTTGTGTCCTAATCATGCGATTGAAGTTTGAACAAAACACCTACACAATAATCTTCATGATTGTAATAGTACATAAATCTAAGGCCTATAATATAAAAATCCAACTTGGTGACCATCCAAAATATTTAGACGGTTCTCAATATCTACGAATCTATTACAGCAATCAAACTAACAATTTGTATGTTGATAGAGGCAATTAATATTAGTAGGATATATGAAAATAGGCTATTTAGTTCTTCACGGAACTACTTGTTTTTCCCGTGGTCTTTTTTAGCTTTTTCGGTGAAAGAGTGATTTGTAACTAGAGTTCCAAAAGTCTTGCGATTCATGATGATATCTTATGTAATGTTTATTTCCTTTAAGTCCTGTTTGATTTCTTCTAACCAACTGATTTTGACCTTCTTTGAATTAATTATATCAAGCAGTTGTTTTGCATATCTGGTGTTGTCCATTCTGCAGATGTGACCATAAAATTTCATTCGTCCCTTAAGCACGGTATCAGTGAACTTATTGATTATTGTGTACAAGTCTGTGGTTTATTAGATCATTATAATCCATTTTAGGTCCGTATTGAATATATACACTAACAAAACTACTAATAATTTCTGTCTTTTCAATACAATGTTGTTGATAATCTATTTATCCATCTGGGTACATGTTTCGTACAGTCGTCTGTACTTCCTCAGCCCAAATACACATTTAGTCATAAACAAGTGAAGGGCACAGGGAAAGAATGGACTAAGTCACATTTTTCAAATGTTCTGTAAACGACGTTTAAAGATTTTAACTCTGTTTACCAAATTAATCTTTTAAAATAATAAACATATTAGTTTTGTTATTCTCTTTCAATACAAACATAAGTTTAAAACTAGTTTAACTAATATCTGAGTAAAAAAAGAAAATGAGTAGAAAGTTAAACTTAAGAGCCCTTCTTTCCTGGCGCACTGTTTCTTGCACCCAAGGTTTTGTTTCCAAAACCACCTTAGGTAATGTTTAGGACCAGGAAAGACTGTCTTATTCACATAGAAATATAAAAATATTAAAACATGGACTTGGCTCTTTCATTCTCTGCACCTTTCAAGTATGATGCACACTATCAATCACATACAATGAAAATAACTCTGACAAAAACATAGTACAGACTAAACACTGATACCACACGTCAAAACACGATTTGTCGCCACAATTGGTCAAAACACATAAAACTTTGTCCGTCGATCCAATATTCTCCCGATAACCTTCTTCTTATTTGCTAAAAGGTTAAGAAACTATGCCTGTGTTTCTCCATGTACAAATTTTGACATGCGTTCTCTAAAACATTGCAATTCTTGCTGCATCAGAGTATGGTGCAACGATGAATGTCTTATGCTGCTGTTTTGCTCCTCAGCAAGAAATGCAATGTTTTGGAGAACGCATGTCAAAATTTGCACAAGGAGAAACACAGGCATAGTTTCTTAACCATTTAGCAAATAAGAAGATTTTAGGTCATCGGGAGAATATTGAAACGACGGACAAAGTTTTATGTGTTTTGACAAATTGTGGCGACAAATCGTGTTTTGACGTGTGGTATCAGTGTTTAGTCTGTACTATGTTTTTGCCAGGGTTATTTTCATTGTATGTGATTGTTAGTGTGCATCATACTTGTTTATGTCTAAATGTGTATTTGGGCTGAGGAAGTACAGACGACTGTACGAAACATGTACCCATTTGGATAAATAGATTATCAACAACATTGTATTGAAAAGACGGAAATTATTAATAGTTTTTATTACAAATACCGGATGAATGGAAGGAAGCAATTATTGTTCCAATACATAAGAAAGGAGATAAACATGACTGTGGAAATTACAGAGGAATATCCCTACTTGTCACTGCTTACAAATTACTGTCGCACATAATATTACAACGACTAATTCCATACACCGAAGCTATAATAGGAGACTATCAGAATGGTTTCCGTAAAATCAGATCAACAACAGACAATATATTTTGTATTAAGGCAATCAATGAAAAAGTTTGGGAATATAACAAAAACGTCCATTACCTATTTATTGACTTCCAAAAGGCCTATGACTCAGTCCACAGAGAAACGGTGTGGGAAATTATGGCAGAATACGGAATCCCACAGAAACTCATCAGCCTGGTCAAAATGTGTATGGAGGAGACAGTGAGCAAAGTGACACTGTGGATCCATATCAGACGGTTTTGAAAACAGAACAGGACTAAAACAAGGTGATGCGCTCTCCCCACTTCTCTTCAACATCGTTCTGGAAAAAGTAATTCTGGAAACCAAAGAAGCTGCAACTGGAGACCTAGCAGATAACAAACAGAACATCCTGGCATATGCAGATGAGATTGTATTAATAGGAAATAATGTAGGAGAAATTGAAGCTTTATTCAGGAAATTAAACGAAACTGCTGCTAAAATAGGTCTAAAGATTAATGAAGAGAAGACAGAATACATGATCATACAGAGAGAAAACATGACTACAGACCAACGCAACAACCTTCATATAGGCAATTTTACCTTTAAGAACACGCCAAATTTCAAATACCTTGGGGTAAATATAAATGACTGCAATAGAAGACAAGTTGAACACCAAATTAGATTACGGAATACAAAGTTTTCTTTTCCCTGCAAAAATTACTTTCCTCCAAACTTTTGACCAGGAAAACAAAACTAAAACTATACAACACGATCATCAGGCCAGTACTGCTATACGGAGCCGAAACATGGAGTGTGACCAGGAGGAACACCAACTTACAGTCTTCGAAAACAAGATATATAGAAAAAATTTCGGCCCCATTTTTGACCAGGAAACACAAAGATGGGTTCTCAGATCAAATCATGAGCTTTACAAGTTAGCCAATCAACCCAGGGTAGTGGACGTCATGAAAGCGAAACGGCTGCAATGGGCAGGGCATGTTATCAGAATGGACGCTGCCAGAATAGTTCGCCAGGTGTATGAGAAGATGATTGAAGGCTCGAGACCCTCTGGAAGACCTAGGAGAAGATGGCAAGATGAGGTGACCTCTGACTGCAGACAAATGGGTATTACTGGGTGGGAGAATAGTGCGCTGGATAGGAGGAAATGGAGGCAGATAGTGAGAGCGGCACGGGATCGTCACGTCCCAGAAAAGCCAACAGAGTGAGTGAGTGTGAGTGAGTTTGTTAGTCTGTGGTTTTCCTTTTAATCCATATACCATTAACATAAACGGGGCCAAATATTTTCCTGAGAATTTTACGTTCTTATATTTCGATTTCACCAATTTGAGAGTGGCCTTCTAGAGATATAGTTTCGGAGGCGTACAATGCTTCCGGAAGAACAGCTTTATTATATTAGTCTAGATTTTGTTTTTGGTTTTCCTGAGAATTGGGAAAATGAATATTTTTTCTGTTATTTTGGCCATTCTGTAAATCACAAGATCGGATGGATTCGAGTCGTGCCTCAGCTACCCTACAAGTGGCCTCCTTAAGGCTATCAGTCGGGTCGTCACAAACTGTCGCAGATTGCTTTTTATAGATCTTTGATATATAAAACACTCTGTTATCACCGACCTACCTAATGAAGTCCATCTCCGTAACGAACTATTTTAGTTCGGCCATAATCCTATGTGTCACGTACCAGGCCAGTGTATGCCTCCGCAGTAATTGGGCGTTAAATCAATATATGCCTACAGGGTGCTTCATAAATTATGCTACAAGGCCAGTTCATGTGAGGATATCATGACTGAACATCTGACAATATGCCTTCCTTCGGAGGGGAAGTAAAACCGGCGGTCCCATGTCATAGATTTATGGCATGTTAAAGAACCTTCCACTAATTACACCTGTGTGAAGCTAAATTGTATAGGTTAGGAATGTAAACAACGCTCTTAGATTCCTACGTTCGTTGCCAAGAGCCGACTGCGGTGGCGTCTAGTAGCTAAGTTCTGAACTAGGCCTAGTAGTCGTTGACGGTGGCGTTTGGTGGGAAAAGTAGAAACTATTTGAAAAATTCAAAGTTGCAGTTCTTACTTGAATTAGAAAACAGATAAACACACTAATACAGCCATCACAATTAACACCGGTTATCAGACAGATTCTACACACACCCAAAGTACACGGGGCTATATGACCGCGTTGTCACAGCCCCTAAACTGAGGAACCAACCAACCATCTGACAAAGTTAATAGCGGACCCGTGCGAAATATCTCTCATGTTCATAAACCACACTTTCTCCAAAAGGTTTATAATGAGAAACTTAACGAGAAAGGTTGTTATGTTTTTATTTCAACCAAATGATTATAGAACACTATTTACATTTCGGTTTGAATTCCAAGTTTTACGTTCCCTAACTTAAGAAGGCAATCACTGAAAATTGGATCATCATAACACTCACCAGTTATTCGATATTTATGAAATTATACGATTAGAGTACTCATTCCTTTGATTTACTGTTTCTGAAATCCATGCAAAATGATAAAGGAAAGACCTCAGAATGTTAAAATGACATGAAACAGGTGTCACAGCGGCCAAAATGTGATGTGGACAGCAATTATGGAGGGTAATTTCCTACAGCAACAGTATCTGCAAATCGTACACTTCGTACATCTTTGAAAGTCAATTTTAAAGAAATTACAGATATTTTTGAAATTAGAGTGCAATTCGTCACTGCTAATGTCTATTCTCTTTCATTTGAATGCTCATTGGTCACGATCGGTCGCTTGTGAGCGCCGCAGGAGGGATGCATACTACTGAAATAATATATACTAGCGGACCCGTGCAACAATTCTCGCATGTTCATAAACCACACTTTCGCCGGCATCTCAACGGCCAAAATGCGAACTGAACAGCAACAAGAAGTTCCGTGACGAACTAAAGAGCCTACTTTTCTTAAAATTTAAGATTCATGCCAATAATTAATCTATATGGATCTATCTAGAATAATGACGAAATTAAGTTGGTAATAATAGAGAACTACAGTTGGCAGCCATGGTGACTGAATATATTCTTAATTCCATCTCTAGGTACAGAATACAAAATTTGGATAGCATGGACGTTACATGCAGTTAAACATTGGATCTAATAATGCACGTAAAATCATGTTGGCAATAATGACATACATGTATTGGTCAGAAATAATCTGAAATACTATGATCTATTGTTGTGACAATTTTGAATGAAATCCATTAGTTAGTATAGAAGTTACATGCATTTTAAAATTGGACCTATCAGCAGGCTTAGAATCATGTTGGCAGCACTGGCGTAGGCCTTTATTAGTTACTCCAAATTAATCTAGAATGCCAGGTACTATACGTGTGCAAAGTTTACAGCTATTGGCTTGCATACTTTCTGATATATTGATATTAGGATAACAAAAATAGAGACAGTATTTATTAACAGTTGGCAGCCCTGGTTACTCTTAAGAAACGGCATAGTCATATCTGTTATGGTACACATAGCACACACAAAATTTGGTTGAAATCCAAATGATAGTATAGAAGTTACATGTATTTAAAGTTGGACCACTCAGCAGGCTTAGAATCATGTTGGTAGCACTGACGTATATAAGTTACTCCAAATTAATATAGAATGTCAGGTACTACACGTGTGCATAGTTTAAAGCTGTCGGCTTGCATACTTTCTGATATATGGGTATTTGGATTTAATAAATTGAGAGCATTTATTAACAGTTGGCAGCCCTGGTGGCTCTTAAGAATACGCTCAGTCATATCCACTTATGTACACATAGCACTTACGAAATTTGGTTGAAATTCAATTGGTAGTGTAGAAGTTATATGCATTTAAAATTTGGACCTATCAGCAGGCTCATAATCATTTTGGCAACACTGCCATGTATGTCCTCCTGGAAATTAAACTGCAATATTACTATCTATAGGTGTGCCAATTTTGAAATAGCTCCCATTCATACCTTCCAAGATATCCAACATGGAGCTCAAATTTCAATTGCTATTTTTCAGCAGTTGGTAGCACTGACATCATTTTCAAATATGGCCGTGAGATATTCAGGTATAGATCTTTACTCCTACCAAATTTTGTTTCGATTGCTGCAGCCGTTTATGAGTTGATAGGGGGGGGGGACACACACACAGCCAGCCAGACAGACAGACAGACAGAAGGACAGACAGACAGACACACATTTGCCCGATCTCATAAGTCTACTTTTTCCTCATTTTTGAAAAATGTGAAAAGTAGGCTAATGATGCTGTTCTTGTCCTCGACCCTTCCTTCCATAACTAAGCTTGCTATTTCTGGGTGTCTTTGTTAGTAGGTGTCCTACCAACCTATCTCTTCTCTTCATTAGCAGTCGCCAGAAACATCTCTCCTCTCCCACTAGTCTTAATACCTCTTCATTCGTAACGCCATCTACCCATCTGATCTTCATCATTCTCCTGTAACACCACATTTCAAACGCTTCAATTCTCCTCTTTTCTGCTGCACCAATAGTCCAAGTTTCACTTCCAAAGAGCGTTACGCTCCAGACAAAGGCTTTCAAAAATGACTTCCTAACACCAAAATCTATATTCGACGTCATCAGATTCCATTCCTGTAGGAATTAAAGCAAAAAGGAAGGAAGCTTGTAGTTTAACGTGACCGTCAATCTCGAGATCATGAGCCATGGGACCTCCTATTTACGTGGAATCCGAACCACAGGACATGGCATTTCACTTCGAAAATCTCACATGCACTGACCGGGAAACGAACTGTAGGAATGCTCTCTTTACTTGAGCTAACCTACTTTTATATCCTCTTTGCTTCGTTCATCACTGGTCAATTTGCTTCCTAAGTAACAGAAGTATCCTACTTCCTTCCGTTTTTCACCTGCCAATTTGATCTCCATACAGGATTCTGATTTATTTCGGCTGCATTCCAATATTTTTGTTTTACATTTAGTATTTTTTATCGTGAATTCTTTCCTCAAGACAGGGTCCATACCATTCAAAAACTCTGGCGTGTCGGCCAAGATGACGATATCATCAGCAAATCTCAGAGTTGAAATTATTTCTCCTTGAATCTTCACTCCCACATTACATTTTTCTACAATTTCCGTCATTGCTTGTTCAATATAAAGATTGAAAAGTATGGGTGTTAAGTTGCAGCAGCCTCGCCTTACACCTCTAAAAAACTGTTGTTGTTGTTGCTTCCTATGGCTAGCCCGGATTCCAATCCATCAGCTTTTTTGCGTTCAAATAGAGTTGTGTGAGGTTTCCTGAAGTTCTGGCAGTCACATCAAGTTTGTTGCAATGTAGCAGGTGCCCCTTATCCATTTTACTTCCAGGTTCGTGACTAAGTGTGCATTTTTCAGATCTCAGGATGTTGATTCGTTTCCGATGAGCTGCAAGGCAGTCATGGCCAGTGTTAAGTCTGAAGAAGGCTACAGCTTCTCTTCTTGGTGTTACTATCAAACCTGTTTTTGATAGTATTTTTCAAGATCCTTTTTGCTGACATAAAATCAGTCTGACTGACAGGTTGTTGTATTGTGGTACCTTTTTTAGCCTATTTTCAATTTTGAAAAAATAGGCTAATGAGATCACCTTTTGTCCGTGTGTGTGCGTGTGTGTGTGTGAGGTGTATGTGTGTCTCCTCCTAATAACTTCTAAACAGCTAGAGCGATTTCAATGAAACTCGGTAAGTTCATAGCACTATTCCGGACGACCCCTACCGTGTCCTTCAAATTTTGTTACGTCTCACCAATCCAACATGGCGGCTGTGCGAAATATTTCACCAGCATTCAATATCTCCGAAACTATTCTTGATATCACCCTGGAATTTTTCACGGTGATAAACGGAAATACTAGAATTTCACATATGTGACGTTTGAAAAACTGGTAACTATAAAACCAACATGGCGGCCACGCGAATTTGCGAATTTAAATAGACATTTCTCGCGATTTAACCAACCAAACGCAATAAAACTTGGTACAGTATATGTTTATACATATTGTAATGCACCGCCATCTAACTTGGTTCAATTGTTTACATAACCGCAACATGGCGGATGTGCGAAATATTTCACCGGTATTCTATATCTCTGAAACTATCAGCGGTATCATCCTGAAATTTTGTAAGGAGATAAAGGGCGTTACTGGAAGTTCATCTACAAGACGTTCAAACACCGGTCAACTAAAAAAACGAACATGGCGGCCAAGCAAATTTGAAAAATTTAAATAGACATTTCTCGCGATTTAATGTTCCAACCGCAATGAAATATGATACAGGAAATGTTTATACACATTGTAATATACTGGTATCTAATTTAGTTCAATTGTTTACATAACATCAAGATGGCGGCTTTGCAAATTTTAAAATAAAATTTTTATTTCTTGTATCGTAATCATGCGATCGAAGTGAAAGTTTGAATAATGAACCTACGCAATAATTTTCCTTTAATGGTACATGACTCTATGGCCTATACATTTAACAATCCAACATGGCGACCATCCGAAATATTTAGACGGCTCTGAATATCTACGAATCTATTATAGCAATCAAACTGATTTTTTTCTTCATAGGGGCTATGAACTTAAGTTCCCCTGGAGGACTTTAAATAACCTGGTGATCACAAATCCAACATGGCGGCGACGCGAAATGTACATATTCACATGGACGTTTCTCACAATTTAACCATCTGAGTGCAGTGAAACCTGGTACAGTAAATCCTTATATGAATGTTAATCCACTGGCATCTAATTTATTTCAATTATTTCCATAACCACAAGATGGCAGCTGTGCGAAATTTTTAACTCTCCTTGTTACTTCTTGTGTCCTAATCATGCGATTGAAGTTTGAATGCTACACGTACACAATACTTCATGTAACAGTACATAACTCTAGGACCTAGACATATAAAATCCAACATGGCGACCATCCGAAATATTTAGTCGGTTCTCAATACCTATAAATTATTACAGCAATCAAACTGAAATTTTGTATGTAGATAGAGGCAATAAACATAAGTAGGATATATGAAAATTACCTGCTATTCCAACATGAGAAGGGATCCGCTGAAATGAGATCTGTTTGTGGAGTCTTTGAAGGGTTTTTCTCATACAAAAAATGTCTTTCAGTTCTTTATTTTGAGGCTTAAAATTTGACTCTTATTATAAGAATTTGACATTATAAAAGTTGGTTTTGGTTGCCACAAGCATGCCATTACTGTGATATAGTATCATTTGTCAACAATATTTGTAGCATGTTTCAAGATCGAATGAATATTGACATTTTATTTCCCTCTTAAGCTGGATCACCCCCCCCCCCTCCCCCCTTCCCCCCTAATGGTAGCGCTAATTGTAACGTTGTTATCGGTAGCACTTCGCATCGGAGACGACTATGATTCTAGAAACTGATACCACACTTACTTTAACTTTTATTTCACTCTCTTGCAATGGAGATTGCTTTTGAATAATTTTGTATGATTTTTGTTAATTTTCTTTATTTTGGATTTGGCTGATTTTTTTTTTATTTATTTATTTGGATTTTTTTGAGCTGGTTTTCTCCAATTTTGACCATTTGTAATTGTTTTCTTTTTGGATTTTGAATAATTTTTATTTATTTGTGTACAGCGTGTTTCCTTTGTATACACAACAGACATGTGGGTTGCCTACCACCTGCAATAGAGCCGCGAGAATGAAAATGCATCGGTCAAATCAAAATGTAACAAGGATGAGTTGGACAGCCATCTTTCCACTCGGTATCGGGATATTTTTGTGGTGCTTGGTAGCTGGACATGTTTGTGGGAGTGCTTTTGGAAAAGGGACGGAAATGGATGGGAAGGAAGTGCATGGGACGGAGACAATAAGCGCACGTGGTGGCGGAGATCGGTAAAACGACGTACTGTAGGTCGTGTGGCAATGGGGAATGTATATCGCATACAGTTTAGTTCACGGTTTGGAGACCCCATTTAAGATATTCATACAATAAATCATCCTCAAGTTGTCGTTCTTTGGTGTGAAAATATTCATTTTATCATATTTGCTGAAAACAATTACGATTTATTAAATCATCATACTTTTGCTGTATTCTTATTTAATGTAAGCACTCGATGTACTGTCGGCCATGTGGCTATGTGGAATCTATATCGCATCAACAAACACTCCAAACAACGTAGGAATTCAGTATATTAACGCCGATTACTAACAATAATTGAAACTTCGTTGGTCTAAACATATCACTGGAAGAAACACATTTAATATACTTTCCGCACACCTAATTTTTAATCGTGCCTATACTTGGCAGTGCGCTCTATCAGCAAAACGAGGCCATTTTCAATAACATCGCTGACATGGGTTCACTAACTGGCCGGTAAAGTAGGCAGTGGATTGCTTCCGCCACGGCAAATAATAATTATGATTCATTAAACGGTCAGGATTTGGCACTGGAGTTATACAAGTAGTTATTTCAATGACCAACAGAGTTCACTGTCAACAAGGGATTTGCGCTCCCGGGACACACATAGTAGGATAACATGCCAAATGTTACACATCATATGCGACTACTGTAAGGCTCGTATAATTTTTGTTATCTTCCATGTAATTCCTTTTATAAATTTAACGGCAAAGTGGCCCTAGGAACAACACGTATTTTATTAAATTAAGAGTTACTACCAGAACAAAACGTGCCATACTAATACTTTACTGCTTGATGTAACTATTATAAAAATCAACAGTGTTCGTTAAAGAAAAGAAGACAAATTGTTGAGCAATTGTTAGTAAAAACATTGTTATTTGCCTGACAATGGGCCAATAAGAAAATAATTGGAGTCAGGCTCGAAATTCGAAACCCGGACCATAGGCTCCGCAGTCTCTCGTGCTAGCGTCTTTTTTTTTATTAGCTCTCTACAGAATTACAGAATTTTCAAATATGATAAATACCATACCATTTCATCACAAGAAAATCCAGATAGTGTCCATATTTATCGTACAATTGTCCCCTTTCGCTAAGCTTCCAAAGCTCTTTCTGCAGGTGATACCTGAGATCCAGGAACGAGAAATGTTGCTCATTGTCCATCACGAAGTGTACATATTGGCCCATTATCCACACAATGGCAGTCTGTTTAATTTGGGGGAAGGCGGTCACCGACAAACGAATCAACTTCCTGTCATCAAGGTCATCCGTGGGCACATTTAATAGTTGACATACTTTTCCCTTACACCACAGCCACGTGGAGGCAACTCGCGTGCATGATGTGAAGCGGTGTATCGCCGTATCAGTTTGACCACATATAGTACACCATGGGTAAGCTTCAAGACGGATGGTATATCGCCGTAGAGCCGTTGGGATGAGATCGTTGAGGAAGATAAAAACCTGGGAGTGTACAGCAGAAGAAATGGTCATAGCCCCAAAATTTTTCCAAACAGTGGGCCAATGGACGTAGAGGGTGGTGGCCTCGATTCGTGGCTTGGAGTGTACCACTTGCCGCAACATGTTATAAATACTTTTCGTCGTTGGAACAGTCCCTGAAGGCATTTGGCGAACAGTTTCCAGAAGGTGCTGTTGATGGTCCCTAAATATCTTCGGCAAAGCTCTATCACAACCACGGGCTGTGTTTCGAATATCATTGTATAGCGCTTTCGTAAAAGTGTCATGTTGGGAAAGAATGGTGATATCGTTCTTGCAGAGGAGTGCACGGCATTTCATGCCATGAGCTGTTAGCCCTAGCCCGCCTTGCCGGGATGGGAGATACAGCTGTTCCCGTTGTACTCGAAACAGAAATCCTTGCCATATAAACCAACCTGTATATTTTGACAATTGGCTCTCAAACATTATGGGAAGTGGGAAAAGTTGTGCGACATACCATATTTTAGAGAGCGCAAACACGTTGAGGACCATGACCCGTTGCACTATATTGAGGTTTCTTTGACCAAATTGGATCAGCACTCCCCTAACTTTGGCAATGACCTTAGTCCAGTTTGCTTGCACTGTGTCCAGAAGCGATTGCTTCCAGGTAATGCCAAGAATTTTCACCTCATTTACTATCCGGAACCAGGGCTGTTGGGTAATCACTGACTTAGTATTGAGCGGAAGCAAAGCAGTTTTCTGGTGGTTCGATTGTGCTCCAGAGGCGATATGGTAGAGCTGAAGGACGCTATCGATGTGGGAGATGTCTTCATTATTGCGGATCAATATGGATACATCAGCATAGGCGCACATGCCAAAAACATGTGTGGACAGTTTGTAACCCTGTAGCTTCACCTGGGTAGTCCAAATGAACGGTTCAAGGCCAATGACTAAAAGTAGCATGGAAAGGGGACATCCTTGCCTAACTGATCGTTGTATTGGAATCAGAGGGGAAAGAAAACCGTTGACGAGCACTCGAGACGTAGCATTACAATTTATCATACGAATGTAGTCAATAAGGATTGCAGGAAATTCAAAGTGCTGCAAGACCATGTACAAGTATTCATGACTGATGCGGTCGAAAGCTTTATCAAGATCTAAGGTGAGAAAACTCATTGGCTCAGTGGGGAGCAGTTCGGCTTTTAGGTGTAGGTCCCGTAGTATCGCTAAATTTGTTAGCATAGTTCTTCCAGGAATACTGCAACATTGTTCATCACCAATGATATCATGTAGAACAGTCTTCAATCGGCATGCAAGTACTTTGGTAAGGACTTTATAATCACTGCAGAGCAGAGTAACTGGTCGGAAGTCGCCAACTACCATGGGAGAGGAAGTTTTTGGTATCAGGACTATGGTACCCTCGTGATGTGATTGACAAAGAGCACGACGTTGGAGAATGGAACGCAAGACGTGACAAAATTATTTGCCAATGAGAGGCCTGAAGTGTTTATACAGTTCATATGGCAGTCCATCAATGCCAGGTGAGCGGTTATTTGGGAGGTGCTTAACCACAGAGTGAATCTCTTCATCCGTAATATCCGCGCTGAGCAGAGTTTTGTTGTCCGGAGATAGTTGGGTACTGCAAGATGAAAGCAATAGGGTCACATTCTGTGGATCAATTGGAGCCTTAGCGTAGAACCGTTGATAAAATAATGATATTTCACTACGTAAAGCGTCAGGGGAGGTGACGACACTTCCAGTACTGGTGCGGAGACGGTGGATATATTTACGTTGCCGCTCACGTTGTCCTTTGGCGATATGGTATACACTTGCACTTTCGTCCGGGAGCACTGTACGATCTTTTAAAGCCACGTTTATATGAGCGAGCGTTCGTTGCTGTAGAGACAGGAGCTTGGTTTTAACTTCCCTAATCTGGTCATACATACGCTCCCCAGCATCAGATCTTTGCTGGAGCTGGCGAAGAGCTCGATAGTAAAATTCAACTGTATCCCGTCTTTCCCGACCTCGTTGGTAGGATATGTTCTTAAGGACGCGGCGGATCCCTGGTTTAACTAAATTATCCCATCAGTCAGCACAGTCGCGAAAGTTGCATTTTTGTTGGACCCATCGAGTCCAGTGTTGCCTGAAAATATCTTGGCATTCCTCCTCCAGTAACAGCGAGCAATTCAGTTTCCAATAACCTCTTCCTATGTGAAATATGGGATGGAGGTTAGTGAAACTGGCAGGTATCACTTCATAACGTCTAGGCTGGATAAGTTCCTGGGAAAAGTAGATGCGGTCAATTCGTGATGAGGAGTTGTGACTTATACACGTGTAATGGGGCGGGGGCACCCTTAAACTATCCACAGCATCAATGAGGTGTAGGGAGGTAAGGGGGGTCCTGAGAGCCGGGTTGACACCTTGGTATGGACTAGTGGAATCCTCTTGGCGTTGAATACAATTGAAATCCCCTGCAAGAATAAGTTTTTCCTTAACGTCGTGCAGATGAGGCAGTATACTCTGTTGAAAGAACATTTTTCGTTCCACACGTTTATTGGACCCGGATGGGGCATATACATTTATCAGGGTGGTATTGTTTATGTGTCCAGATATTATGCGTCCTGATGGATGACATAGCACACCTTCGAGTGGGATATCATGTCTTATGAGGAATCCGGTCCCTCTATTCGTAGTACCGGTATTGATGTATTGTTTGTAGAAGGCAGATATGGGCAAACAGGGTATAGCAACTTCTTGAATGAAGGCAATGTCAATGTCTGCATCTCGAAGGAATCTCTCCAACAATTGAAATTTCAGAGGGCATTCTATTATATTGATATTCACAGTGGCCACAGTGAGAAATTGCGCCATTAAGAGAAGTATAAAAGCTGTGCTAGACATACTGGAAGGTGGACTCAAGAAAAAAAAAGACACGGGTGAGAAATATACTGGTGCACTATGTCAAATTAGGTTGAGATAGTTCCTTATGACTGCCATTCATAGGCCGGCTGTCAGCGTTTGAGAGCGTTCGTGGGTCCCTAGATGACGTAGAATGAAGATTTTGTTTCTTTTTCACAGCTGCGGGAACGTTTGTAGAACCAGTTTGATTCTTCGGGGCTGGTACGGCAATCGAGGCATTTGTTTTAATCTTCTTAGATACGTTCTCATATCCCCGATCAACCTGCTTAAGTGAGTCGGTAGGTACCAGAGAATGTGGGGTCAGTGAAGGCAAAATTTCTGTGGCAGCCTGTAGAGACGGCAGAGTTGGTTCTAAGGCTGCTATACAGGTTGCCGATAGCACAGGGGCACTCTGTGGCTCGCTGATCTGGTCAGTGCAAGGTACCAGTTCTGCGTCATGTGTGTCCGAGGCCACTTCTGCTGTTGTCCCAGCTGACTGATCCATAAGCATGTTTTCATTTGACGTTTGCTGTGACACAACATCCGAGTATTGGACACGTCGTTGTTGTGTAGGAGTTATACCGAGGGGAATCATTTTCTTTGGGCAGTTGATACGTAGATGTGTGTTAGCATTACAAATTAAACAGGTCTGTTTCTGTCCATTATACGATATATAGCCAGAATGGCCACCAAAAGTCTCAGTGGAGGGGATATCTTGTTTAATTTCCATAGTGACTGCACGTATTCCATTATACACCGGGAACTGATAAGCAGAAGACCATTGTTCTTTCCTGACGTCACTCACAGTGCCATATTTCGACAGGACGGATTTAAAAATTTCAGGGGGAACTTCGAGTGGGATATTAAATATATGCACTGTGGTAAAATTTGAATCCGCTGTGGAGAGCTTAATATTAGTCATTTCGCCTGAGTCATACTGAAATTTAATAGGAGCTGCAAAAGTATTTAGCAATTTCTGATAAGTAGATACTGTATGCTGATTACCTTGATGTACATGGTTCTTTCTTGCGCATTTAACTGGATGGCTTCTACTTGGTCGACAGTCAATCGGAGGGTATCGCTAATCCAGCGGTGAATTTCTCCTGGTATGGGGCGAGAACTCTGCCTGTCCCATTCACAGCGTACGGTGTTTTTCCTCTGGTATCCGGACATGATTTTCAGCGAGGTTTTCTGGGTTTCTGGTTTTGTTGTCCTATCTGGAACACTACTTGAAAATGTATTGTCCGAATGACACACGGAAGGTCTGTACACCTGTGGAACTATCGGAAGCACCGGTATTAGGAAACGTACACTCTTCCAATGCGGTAACACAGCTCGCACACACGCACCTAACTCGGCCACGACTAGTGACCAACTGCTGCGTCTGAGCCACCGTGACAGTCTTTGAAACCAAAGGACAGAAAAGCCCAAGGCACAGGGACCAGAGATAGAGGAATTAGCGAGCAAGAACTTCTCGCGGCTCTATTGCAGGTGGTAGGCAACCCACATGTCTGTTGTGTATTCAACACGCTGTACATTAAGGGGTGACGTATGTAAAAATGAGTAAAAGTGGTAATTTTTTTTTATTCGCCCAGAATTTACCTTACGGTATCAAGATTTTAATTCCAAAATATTACAGTTAAATACCATCTTTAAATTGAGAGAAAATAGTGTATGTAACTGTTTGTAAACTGCCACACCCACTTCTGTAGGAAAAATGTGACGATAATCTGACATCATCAGATGATGAAATTAGAAACAAAGGCTCATCAAAGGAGCCATTCAATGAGGAAACAGCTGGAGGAATAAGAGGAATCAGAGGGAAATGGATATGGTCTGCACTAATTCATTAGATGAGTGGCAATACAATATATACAAATTCAAATCTTTGATTTAAGTTTTCCACAACTTACATTTTTGTATGATTATTGTACCTTTTCTCCTACATCATTAAAGATACAGTGATGAAACTTGGTATGCTGCTGTATACCATTATACTAAGTAAATCCCTGGAACATTTTTTTAAAGAACATATTTTGGATTTTAAGGGGTAACATGTCATTATTCTTTTTCCTAAATTAAGTCCATCAGATTTTGAAGTGCTGTTAAAAATAAAGTAAATAGATATCAAAAATTTGTTCCACAGATATCTTTAACCTGGTCTTAATATATTACATGTCAAATTTTGTAACTTACAATGTGATGGTTTCGTAGAAAAGGTACATATTAAGGGTACATGTTTCAGAAAATTCAAATTTTCCTAGCTGAAGAATCATTTGAAGTATCACCACGAAAACCAACACAGACATGCCTAGCATACTGATAATCATGTGTGTAAAATTATATAGCATTATCTTTAAAACTCTGGGAGTTACAACACTTCTTTTACTGGAGAGCAATTTTGCATACGTCCCCCCTTAATGCTGTCACGGCCCAGAATACTATTAAAATTATTCATATTTTTTGTATATTGCCGTGTCAAAATATATAAATTAAATTCCTAGACGTTCCTTTCTAAATAGAAATAGAATGAATAGAAAAGGAGGCAAGGTTCCTCTTGAAACGTCTAGGAATTTTATTTTTATATTTCACATGGACATAGCCCCAAAATATGTTTTTTTTTAAGTCGTTTACCCTCCAGGTTGGTGGAACCCACGGACTCAGCGAGGTAACTCACCACTACCAATTCTACGGGCAGTGTCCTACAGCTGGGAACATCGAATCGGAAGGGATACAACTGGTGAGGTGGGATTGGCACCTCGCCCAGGCGGCCTCACCTGCAAAGCGAACAGGGGCCTCATGAGGGAAGGTATGGGATGGTGAGGATGGATAGGCAAGGAAGAGGGAAGGAGGCGGCCGTGGCCTTGAAGAAGGTACCATCCCGGCATTTGCCCGAAGACGAAGTGGGAAACTACGGAAAACCACTTCGAGGATGGCTGAGGGGGAATCGAACCCCCTCTACTCATTTGGGCCACCCGAGGCTGAGTATACCCCGTTCCAGTCCTCGTACTGAACCCGATGGGGTTAGGCTGACTGGAATCGAACATGGTTCTCAGAGACTGTGATCTCAGTAAAAAGGTTCCGCCAGGAAGCGAACCAGAGATCTGTACAGGGAGTTTCTTGGTAAAAACCCCTCGAAAGAGATGTATATTTAATCACTGGTGTGATTTTTGATGAAATGGCATTATTTATTAAAATAATGTAGGATATAATGAGCGGATTATATCATTATAAGACGATTTGGTGTAAGCTATTGGGAGTTTGAAGCAGAGAGGAGGGCAGAGCTGACATTTACTAATCGGCCCAGAATTGTGGGTTGGTCCCAGTGGAGCCACGTCCATCTCTGTCACCCCATTATGTCGTCTGGAGTAGGGGAGAGGCCTGAAAAATGACACAGTTATTCCCCGACGGAGAATAGATGTAGAGGAGGGGCGGAGAAATGCCCAGAAAAATCATTGATTACTCGTGATTGGAGTAACGAATCGAGATGAGAGTTGCACACAGGTGAATATTTTGGCAAGAAGATAATTTTAGAATCTTTTACCTGCGAAATTGGTGCATATTTAGTGATGTGCGTAAGGACTGTGAAGCGACCATTGTTCGCGGAGGGATGTGAAGATGTTGACGGGGAGTTCCCGACTAGGTAGCGTCCCACGCCATGGAGAAAGGAATTAATATTAATTAATTGAACGAGCGATTCCTTTGCACACATATAGTTTTGGGACCTGTGAAGAGAGAGGAACACAATGATCATGGTTTGAAGACCTGAATCATGCTGTGAGAGGAGCGAAGATTACGCGGGAAGATGTTGCTCTACTTTCTGTGGAAATCCGATATAAGGGAGTAGACCCCAGGAGGAGCTCTCAGTTGTTCTCAGTTGAAACTCACTTGAAGCTCAGTCGAGACGCAGTCAAGCTCAGTCTACATGCCGCCAAGCGCAGTTACAGCCAGTTACAGTTTTACTCAATTGTCAATTGTAGCACAATGGAAATAAGTTGCAATCAGGATGCAGCAAATATGCAGCAGTACGAGACAGCGTGTAAGCCGCAGACAGAAGTCTTCAAATAAGCTACGTGCAGTCTTCGAGTGAAACTTCAGTCAGCTACAGCCAGGGTGAAGCAAGTTCGTCAAGACATAACGCATGACGGATCTATTCATCGAGACGCCGAACAAAGACTGGTATGTGTAAAAGAAACAGAAAACATGCTTGTATGAATAATAGTCGTGATATAGGCATAATTAGCCGCACGAACTATGACGTGTTCAGTTATGAAGCACCGTATAGACTAACGGCAGCACTATTGTATATAATTATTTGTGAAAGTGTTGAACTTTATTAAGCGCAGTGTGTATTGTATGAACTAATCGTATATGTGTAACTACGATAGAATGCGCTAAAGAAACTCTACTAAGTGTTTGGTATTGCCATGAGAGTACCAGATGGTAACGCTTACTGTAGGAGTAATGATCGTCACAAAAACTGTTGGAGAGTTCCGAGAGCAGATAACCAGACTTTCAATCAGGAGTTGGTAACGTAAAATGCCGTCGACACCTGCAATTTCGATCTCTGCTAGGGAATTTCAGCATTGAAGTGTGTATAAAGTGACGAGTGTTCAGTGTAATGTATGTGTAAAAATATCATTTAAAGTAGTGTTTGATGAAGCGTTTCACATGTTTGGGGAGTGATAACTTCCTGAAAGGTATGCAACGTGTCGTGTTGGTGATAGAAATGTATAATCAAATGTGTGTAAACAAGAGAAATATGTCGCGTTAAACCCATTATGGCGGGCGACATGGAAGAATATGATTGGTTGGAGCCACCTTAGATGCCTATAGAGATGTAAGTACCCCACAAATTATGGTTATAATTATGTAGAAGTATGGACCGATGCATGTCTGTGATTCCGTAAAGATATTGTGAATTCCTTATAGATGCCAGTAAAAGTCAGTTAGGAGGCTGATCCTCCATGTTTAATCAGTATTGAGTTGATTTTTAGAGAGTTGAAATGATGATTTGCATCATTAAGTGGAGTAATTTTTCCCACTATGAATTAAGAATGGCAATCAGTTATGTAAATGTAACGAACGCGATTGTTCGAGTTTAAAACGTTTAGCTATGTCGGAAATTTTGGTAATTTATGTGAGAATAATAATAAATGATGATTTGGTCATTTATGTCAATGAGATTTTCAATAATAATAATAAAGGATGATTTTGGTCATTTATGTCAGTGAGAAATGATGATAATAATAATAATGGTTATTAAGAGTATGAATGAACACATCAGGAAACAAATAAATTGTTGTAAGCGAGAATTATTAACGCTAATTGCAAGACTTATCAATCTAAGCAGGAGGATGTTACAGTGAGATTACATTTCAGTAATTATGGAAAGAAGCTTTATATCAGAATATTGCATATATTCAGTAATGATACCAGTAATGAAAGAGCTTTTAGTGAATTGAATTTGCAGCTTAATTGAGAAGCTTATAGAGTAAATGTTAGATTTCTCTTAATATTAGAGGTCGGAATGTCGTAGCATGGAGCATTAGGGGCCAGATAGTCTATTCTACGTATGAATTCTCCTATGTCGTGGACATTGTTGGAGACATTATTTATTCCGGAGTTTTAGTGAATGGACCCTAACTCTGAAGAGAAGGATTGAAATGTGTTCCGGGCTGGAATCTTTATAAGAGTCGAGGAAAACAAGGACACCTCGCAGCTCTATGATTTCCCGAGAACTTATGATGAGTTATTTACGCTCGTGGGCAGCGAAAACTCATGGCGACAGTGGTTTTGTGCGCCTATATTATACTTGAGACATCGGTCACCGCCAGGCTCATGCATTACGAACCCCGAACCTTCATGTTGAATGGACCCATGTGAGGCCATTAATTAATCGTTATCCTCGACGTAGGAATAATTACAAAAGCTCATTCAATACCTGTTGGCATAATAGTCAATTAAGATCCTTTGGGAACATGTGTGCCGGTTAGGACACAGTATTTGTCTTGTAAATCTCCACTGCTTAGAGAGGGAAGCTTTCAAACTTTTAGAAAGGTCGAGATAATTGGTGGAACGACCCATCCCACTTTCTATTGTGTAGCGATTTCCTTAGCCGAGGGTCGGTGCCAACCACCCGAACCGCTCAGGCAAGTTATAAAGGGAAGAGATTCTAGACCTTGTTAAAATGACATATAATGCAAGAGTGTTATGTTGAGTATTATAGCCATGTGGTTTGTGAACACA
This sequence comes from Meconema thalassinum, assembly GCA_946902985.2. NCBI lineage: Eukaryota > Metazoa > Arthropoda > Insecta > Orthoptera > Tettigoniidae > Meconema > Meconema thalassinum. The sequence continues at coordinate 93,553,115 of OX336388.2, forward strand.
TGGATAATTATAGTTCATCCTGATGGTTCATTAATTTAGCTATCTGACGAATAGTTACATGATATATTTGTACTGTCACTGGAACCAAGTCATGTAGTTGGTTACTAGATGCCAATCGCCATGAGCGCGAGGCAGTCTATCGTACAATCCGACATAAGCTATAACGTAACGTTTTCTCTAGGAATCACAGACAGCATGCGGCGAAACCATATAATTGGAGGATGCGTAGGGGGTAGCTTACATAATTATGGAGTTGCACGTTGATTTTGGTGCAACGTCCAAATAGGTAAATGCATGCAAAGCATTTCATTGGTGAGAAGAAAAATATTAAAACACGCACGGCACACATAATTGTTTAACATAAAGAGGTTTAAGGAATAATCCTTGTTGTAATATTAAAGAAGTCACATTGTATGACTGTTATGTTAATGTAAATTTGTTTTGAAGTCGTAGGTGCATCAGCGCACTAGTATATCCTTGTGAAGTTCACAGAAGGGTAAAGCATTATGGCTAGTTATGACTTTGTTGTGATTTCATATTTGTTTATTTGTGGATTGTGGAAGTAAAAATTTTGTTTGCTTTTATTTTATGCTTTTTTTGGGTATTGTTTTGTGTTTGAAGCCATGATTTATTTTACTGGATTAAAGTTTTAGAATAGAGTTGTGCCTTATCATTGTAGAGTTGATACCTTTTAGCCTCAAATCCAAAATATGCACTGCAAAATTGGGGTTACCGTACACGCCTGAGAGCTGATGCTAGTTGGAGGCGGATGCATATTATCCAACGAGATTACTCACATGGGTACATGGGATTTGATGTCCTATACTGTGATTTGAGCTAAAGGTACGACTAAAGTCGGTCAGATTTAATGCACACAACTCTATTAAAGTAAGAATTAACGAAGTAGGGTGTGACCGCTCCTAATCCATAGCTAAGTTCCAATACGTATATATAAATTTTGATAGATTGTGCTTTTTCTCTACTCATTTATCATGGCCCAAGCAGCGTGGGACGGTATTAACTCTTTATGGAACCGCCTGCGTCAGTGCAATATGAGCGATGTTGGCATTGCACGAACCGGGCAACGATAGATACATATAAATTTATCATGACGCCCATCTGTGGAGTCTATGGTAGTAAAAGCTCTATTAATTTATCATGGCGTGGCCCAAGTGGGGCTTTCGGCAGTAAAAACCACTCCCTGAACAGTTTTTATAGTAAATTAGAATATGGCCGATGTCCTACTAATACCACGACCCTCTGATATTCATTTATCATGGCGCCCAGAATACGTGGAACTTATGGGACTTAGGGAAAACCCATAGATTTTTTATGGTATTTCATGGGGAAAACCATAGTAATTGTTTTGCCTCAAACTGTGTTTGAGTGATTTTTGAATTCAGTAGGCTTTTTGAGGTAACGCAGAATCTCTCTATTGAGAAGAGAATGGCCTAAGGGTACTAGCGTTACATACCCAATCCACAATCTACTATAATATTATCAGGTTTTGTACGACTTCACAATATGTGTGCAGTGTTTGATGTTTCTCTTCGAAACGTATCCACATATTTTTCCAGGAAGCCTGCCTGCATATTTAAGTGTGTTATTGTAAAATGCCAGGTACGGAGGAGATCTTGCAAGTTATTGCAGGACTGAAACAACATTTTGATGCTGCTAACGAGCAGAATAAACTGGAAACAAAGGCTTTCCAGGAGAGTATAAATAACAGGTTAGATGCCAATCAGGAGGCAATTAATGCAAATCAGGTTGCAATGAACAATAACCAGATTGAATTAAACAACCGTTTAGAGGCAAATCAGGTTGCAATGGATAATAACCAGATTGAATTAAACAATAAGTTAGGTCAAATGCAAGAAGTCATTAAGACCGAAGTAACAGATACTGTTGTAAGCATCGTATCGGAAATGCAGGTAAAAACTGACAAACGTTTCGAGGCCATAGAAGCCAAACTTGAGGGTAATTTGCAAGCGTGTAGGCATGCTCAGGAGCAAACCAACAGTAAATTAGAGGCGTTGTCTAACGATATTAAGGATATTCAGATCCAAAACGAGGCGAATCTCGAACGCCAAGCGAAACAGTTCGCAGAGTTTACGAAAACAGTAGACCAGAGATTAGAGGAGAACGACTCCAAATGGGATCAGAAATTGAAAAGCTACGCTAGAGCAATTAACGGTGACCTCAAGAAACAGGACCAGAATATATTAGGTCAATGCCAGGAAATAGGCGAAATTAAGGCTATCGCTCAGGAAAATAAGGAGCTGGTAGGCAACGTGAAAGGTCAGATGGGTAAAGTTCATAAAGAACTGGACCAAGTGCAAAGTGATATTGTCATAGTCAATAAAAGACAAGAGGAAAACAGAGGCGAGATCACCAAGGTCCGGAATGAATTGTCTAAAGTCAATGGACACATTCAAGATGAAATTAAAGGTCTGAGAGAAGAACTCGAAATAAGAGAAGGCCAGAAAACAGAGGCAAGCGACAAGACCCTTGCTCAAATTAAAGAGGACGTAGAGGATGAAATATCCCATATCAAACAAAGTCTGAAAGAAGACAAGGTGAAAATTTTTCAAGTAGCCGAGGAAAACCGAGATAGGCTTACAAGAATAGAGAAAGAAGTCATTACTCGCCTAGAAAGAGCAGAAATGCGCCATAACCAAATGGAGACTAGGATAATAGCACAGGAGGAGACACTTCTGAAATATCCTAAGTCAAATGAAGGCAGCATAGAGGATATAAGAAAAACAAGGTGGGCAGACCTAGAAACCCAACCTATAAGCAGGAACGCTGCAGGCGCAGGAGAAAGTCCTTACATGACGCCAGGTGTACCAATTGCGGCATCGACGCCACATGAAAATGCGATGCACACCCAGGTGATAAACGTCATTAGGGCAAGTGAGGAAAAACCTAGGAAGTTTTCAGGTAGTCACTGTAGTATGACACCAAAATATTGGTTAAAGGAAGTGACTGAATATCTCAATGATGCACGAATACCGCAGGAGCGTAGGCTACGTGCTATAGAGAAGTTAACAGAGGGGGAGTGCGCATTATGGTTTCGCAGCTTCCGTTACACTTTTGATACTGTTGAGGAATTCCGCGAGGCATTCTTGAAAAGATATTGGGACGCCGCGACTCAGCAGAATTTACGGCTGGATTTGTATGCCAAAAAGTACAGCACGAACAACCCGACGAAGTACGCAGAATTCTTCATATCGCAGATGTGTCGTTTTAAAGAGCTGGATCAAAAACCTAGTGAACTGGAGCTATGCATTGCTATCGCCAAACAGCTTCCATACGAGATCCAAAGGCTACTAATCTCGGCTAATGCGAAAACTGCTATGGAAATGGAGACAGTTCTAAGGCAACTGGACCTCACCACAGCAAATACTATGCGTCAGAGTCGAACCGTGGAACAAGTCCACGTGACCAACACACAGACTGACCAACAGCAAGCTCCAAGGAACAACAAGGCCACGAGCACAGAAACTTTAGATTCCTATGGACGGCAATGGGAACAGGAACCCAGAAAATGGCAGTCAAGGTACAAAGGAAATGCTAATAAAGCAGGAAGAGGTCGAAGTTCGTGGAATAAACACAATAACAGGGGCAAACCGTACCATAACAATGGAGGTAATAATGGCCAGGAAGGCAATAATAGAAATTGGAGACCCCAAGAGAGAAGAAATAACTTCGATGACGAGGCAGAAGAGCGATATCATGCTTCTTTGCGATACCTCGAAGAAAGGGGAGATGAGCCCCAGAAAGCACAAGTCCGCTGGCAAGAAGTCATGCAGAACAGGACATCGCCAGACAGATATGGAGATGGAGCTAAGAGTTTGGAACTACAGCGCAGCGAACAGGAGAGAAGGAACTCCAAAGGGGCGGGCGCTGAAGAAAAAAAAAACGCCAAAATTAGAAGAGCTCGAGACTGATGGATGGAAGTCTATTAACATCATCAATTGGATAGCCAAACCAGAAGAATTGATTGAGGATACAGGAGGACCACAGGTCATGGTCAAGAGAGAATTGCCTATTATAATTGTGAGAGTGGCAGGATTAAAAGTCAGAAGTCTGCTAGACACAGGATCAACAGTGAGCCTGATGACACAAGCTCTATATAATGAAATAGCCCGGAGAGAGAACATTTTGAAGATACCGATCTCCAGTGTCAAAATTAAAGGGGTAATTCCAGACAGAACAATGATATGTAAATACCAGGTATTCCTAGATTTACAGATAGGAGGCTCTATTTTCTCACAGAGTTTTCTGTTAGTAAACAAACTACCTTATAACCTACTTATTGGGGCAGAGTTTATAAGGGAATACAGAGTGATAATTGACCTAGCACGGGACAGGGTTATGTTCCATGTGAATGAAGAAGCTGAAGGCTTAGAGGTCGCACTCAATGAAATTGAACCAGGATCCAGTGAACAAGTATGGCATACATACAGAGATGTGGCTGATGAAGAAGTGTTAGCTATTGAGCAGTTAGAAGCGGAGCTCAAAACACTAGCCACAGACTTGGAAAAAGATCTGGAACCCAAATTGGAAGAATACATTTCGGAGAAGCTAGAAGAAGCGAAAATTGGGCTAAAAGAGAAGGAAAATTTAAAGCAGTTATTGCTGGAACAGAAGGAAGTCTTTGATTCGAGACCTGGTCGGATAAAGAACTTCACTTATGCTTTTCAAGTCAGTGATTGGACACCATTTAGGCAGAAACCCTACCCTATAGCTGAAAAGCATTATGCTAAAGTGAAAGAGGCAATTCAGGAGATGTTGGAGGCCGGTGTTATTGAGAAAACACCTACGCCTTATGTAAGTCCATTGGTAATTGTACCAAAGACAGACGGATCTGCCAGAGTCTGCTTGGACCTGAGACGCTTAAATTTGAGAGTTATTCCGGAATTTGACCAAGTGCCACCTATTAAAGAGATCCTCAGGAAGTTTAAAGGGAAAACTATATTCTCAAACTTGGATATCACATCCAGTTTCCACCATCTTGAATTAGAGAAGAAAACTAGTCTGTTGACAGGATTTATGTTTGATCAACATACATTCACATTTTTAAGGCTACCTTTTGGGTTGAAAACAGCTGGTTCAGCCCTGATAAGAGCGTTAGATCGCAATCTATCAGATGAGGTTAAAGAGAGTACCATCAGATATGTAGACGACATTCTACTCACATCAGAATCTCTGGAGGAGCACATGAGAGACCTGAAGAAGTTGCTAGATGACCTTCGAGAAGCGAATTTTAAGGTCAATATCAAGAAATCGCACTTCTGTCAGAGGGAAGTTAAATTCCTAGGGCATGTTATTGATGCAAATGGAGTGAAGCCCAATCCAGATAAATTGGAGATAATTCGGAATTTCCCTCGACCCACGAAAGTTAAGCACGTCCGACAGTATTTGGGAGTAATTGGATTCTTTTCGAACCACTGCCCAAACTATACTGCGACAGTAGCACCACTGCAGGACCTATTGAAGAAAGGCGGCAGATGGAATTGGACGGAGCAATGTCAGGAAGCATTCGTGAGGTCAAAACAAATGCTTTTGGAATATGTGAAACTGGGATACCCAGATTATACCCAGAAGTTCATCATACAGACGGATGCATCACTTATTGGGATTGGAGCGATGTTATTCCAGGAAAATGTTGACCAGCCTGAGAAGAAAGTTTTTATCGCCTTTATCAGCAGAAGACTGAGAGCCCATGAGAAAAATTACACGATCACAGAGATAGAATTGCTCGCAATTTTGTACGCGTTGCAATCGTGGCACAAACTCGTGTACGGCTTCCGAATAGTCCTGAGAACAGACCATAAAGCTTTAACATTTTTGTTAAAGACAGATTTGTCTAGTCAGAGATTGACAAGATGGTCCCTGTATATCCAGCAATTTGATGTGGAAATAGAATACTGTCCAGGGAAAGAGAATGTAATACCGGACATATTAAGTCGTTACCCTAGAGAAGAAGAAGTGCTAGCGGTCCAGATTGAGAATCGAGATCAGAAGACGTTGGATGACTTAAGGAACATTACCAACCTACAACGCGAAGACCCATGGTTGAAGATGATAATCGATTACTTTGAGGGACGTTTAGCAAGGGGAACTGCGATATACAGAGAGGCGGAGGCATTGGCAACAGATTATGTATGGTATAATCAGATGTTACACAAGTGGGACGATGTGGATCACACACGTCAAAGGATTGTAATTCCTGCATCTTTGCAGAGGAGATTAGTATGGCTAGCCCACAGAGCATTTGGTCATCCGGGGATTGATAAAATCTGTGCTCTGTTGAAGGAAGCATTTACTTGGCCAAAATTGAGAGAAACGGTGAGAAATGCTATTAGAACATGTGATCTTTGCCAAAGGGTAAAGCCGAATCCCTTTTTAATGAGGCAACGACCTATCCCGTTATTACCAGAGAAGCCAAGGCAGCTATTGAGTATCGACAACTTTGGACCATTGCCTAGAGCACGTAGAGGCAATAGACACATTTTTGTAGCCATGGATGTATTTTCGAAAATGGTGGTGTTGTGCCCCATTCAAAAGACAAGTTCAAAACAGGTCCTGAAGCGCCTGAAAGAGAGAGTTATTCCGATTCTTGGGAAGCCGGATAACATTCTCTCGGACCACGGAAGTTGCTTTACTAGTGCAGAATTTCGTCGAGAACTGGAAACTCTAGGAATTAGGCAGATTTTATCTACCATTCGCCATCCTGAGGCAAGTCCCGTTGAAAGAGTAATGAGAGAGATCCAGAAATACATGAAGATCTACTGTTCTGAAGCGAATTGGCGTTGGATTGAATTTCTAGAAGTAATTGAATACTGTATAAATAATACTGTACATGAGGCGACAGGTCAGGTTCCCGTTACTCTACATCTGGATCAGAGACCAGAGAGACCGTGGAATGGTGTTATTCCATTACCAGTAGACGCACAGCTCGGTAGAGAATTGAGGATCCAACGAACCTTTGAATATCTCAAAGCACAGGCGGAGAGACGCCAGAGAAGGAATCGTGCGAAGAGGTATCATAAACCGCTTCTCGTGGGACAGAAAGTTTTAATTAAGAAACCCGCCAGTTCAGATCCAGAGGCACGGAAGTATAAGAAGTTTAATTTTTCTTACCACGGCCCGTTCGAGGTGATAAGAGACCTCCAGAACAATGCATACAGGTTAAGGCATTTAGAGAATGGAAACGAGGTCGTTATGAACATAGCCAACTTGAAAATTTATTACTCGCCAGAAGAATTCGATGAACCAGAAGAAGAATTAGTAACGCACACCCAACTCAACGTGGAGAGCGGAGGCAGCCAAGCAGGCAGACCTGAATGTTGGAACGGCGAGACGGGACGAGAAGCAGACAGTTTACCCAGTGTAAGCGGAGAGCAGAAAGAATGCCAGTGTTTGCAAGAATTCTATGAAGAAATGGTCAGAATGGCTAGAGAGGTTGAGGCTGTAAACGCGACCCTTCGCAGGGAGAATAGACAGCTCAGAAACAAGGCCGAGTGTGGAAGGGGGAATACTACTAACCCACTCGCAGCCAGACAAGGTGAAGGACCCCAGACGTAAACACAGACGGTGGTCGACAGTCAGCTGGTTACTTATATAAGCCACTTGCATTGGACTTTTATAAGTTTTGCAAGGGGAACATGAACCCGATGGGGTTAGGCTGACTGGAATCGAACATGGTTCTCAGAGACTGTGATCTCAGTAAAAAGGTTCCGCCAGGAAGCGAACCAGAGATCTGTACAGGGAGTTTCTTGGTAAAAACCCCTCGAAAGAGATGTATATTTAATCACTGGTGTGATTTTTGATGAAATGGCATTATTTATTAAAATAATGTAGGATATAATGAGCGGATTATATCATTATAAGACGATTTGGTGTAAGCTATTGGGAGTTTGAAGCAGAGAGGAGGGCAGAGCTGACATTTACTAATCGGCCCAGAATTGTGGGTTGGTCCCAGTGGAGCCACGTCCATCTCTGTCACCCCATTATGTCGTCTGGAGTAGGGGAGAGGCCTGAAAAATGACACAGTTATTCCCCGACGGAGAATAGATGTAGAGGAGGGGCGGAGAAATGCCCAGAAAAATCATTGATTACTCGTGATTGGAGTAACGAATCGAGATGAGAGTTGCACACAGGTGAATATTTTGGCAAGAAGATAATTTTAGAATCTTTTACCTGCGAAATTGGTGCATATTTAGTGATGTGCGTAAGGACTGTGAAGCGACCATTGTTCGCGGAGGGATGTGAAGATGTTGACGGGGAGTTCCCGACTAGGTAGCGTCCCACGCCATGGAGAAAGGAATTAATATTAATTAATTGAACGAGCGATTCCTTTGCACACATATAGTTTTGGGACCTGTGAAGAGAGAGGAACACAATGATCATGGTTTGAAGACCTGAATCATGCTGTGAGAGGAGCGAAGATTACGCGGGAAGATGTTGCTCTACTTTCTGTGGAAATCCGATATAAGGGAGTAGACCCCAGGAGGAGCTCTCAGTTGTTCTCAGTTGAAACTCACTTGAAGCTCAGTCGAGACGCAGTCAAGCTCAGTCTACATGCCGCCAAGCGCAGTTACAGCCAGTTACAGTTTTACTCAATTGTCAATTGTAGCACAATGGAAATAAGTTGCAATCAGGATGCAGCAAATATGCAGCAGTACGAGACAGCGTGTAAGCCGCAGACAGAAGTCTTCAAATAAGCTACGTGCAGTCTTCGAGTGAAACTTCAGTCAGCTACAGCCAGGGTGAAGCAAGTTCGTCAAGACATAACGCATGACGGATCTATTCATCGAGACGCCGAACAAAGACTGGTATGTGTAAAAGAAACAGAAAACATGCTTGTATGAATAATAGTCGTGATATAGGCATAATTAGCCGCACGAACTATGACGTGTTCAGTTATGAAGCACCGTATAGACTAACGGCAGCACTATTGTATATAATTATTTGTGAAAGTGTTGAACTTTATTAAGCGCAGTGTGTATTGTATGAACTAATCGTATATGTGTAACTACGATAGAATGCGCTAAAGAAACTCTACTAAGTGTTTGGTATTGCCATGAGAGTACCAGATGGTAACGCTTACTGTAGGAGTAATGATCGTCACAAAAACTGTTGGAGAGTTCCGAGAGCAGATAACCAGACTTTCAATCAGGAGTTGGTAACGTAAAATGCCGTCGACACCTGCAATTTCGATCTCTGCTAGGGAATTTCAGCATTGAAGTGTGTATAAAGTGACGAGTGTTCAGTGTAATGTATGTGTAAAAATATCATTTAAAGTAGTGTTTGATGAAGCGTTTCACATGTTTGGGGAGTGATAACTTCCTGAAAGGTATGCAACGTGTCGTGTTGGTGATAGAAATGTATAATCAAATGTGTGTAAACAAGAGAAATATGTCGCGTTAAACCCATTATGGCGGGCGACATGGAAGAATATGATTGGTTGGAGCCACCTTAGATGCCTATAGAGATGTAAGTACCCCACAAATTATGGTTATAATTATGTAGAAGTATGGACCGATGCATGTCTGTGATTCCGTAAAGATATTGTGAATTCCTTATAGATGCCAGTAAAAGTCAGTTAGGAGGCTGATCCTCCATGTTTAATCAGTATTGAGTTGATTTTTAGAGAGTTGAAATGATGATTTGCATCATTAAGTGGAGTAATTTTTCCCACTATGAATTAAGAATGGCAATCAGTTATGTAAATGTAACGAACGCGATTGTTCGAGTTTAAAACGTTTAGCTATGTCGGAAATTTTGGTAATTTATGTGAGAATAATAATAAATGATGATTTGGTCATTTATGTCAATGAGATTTTCAATAATAATAATAAAGGATGATTTTGGTCATTTATGTCAGTGAGAAATGATGATAATAATAATAATGGTTATTAAGAGTATGAATGAACACATCAGGAAACAAATAAATTGTTGTAAGCGAGAATTATTAACGCTAATTGCAAGACTTATCAATCTAAGCAGGAGGATGTTACAGTGAGATTACATTTCAGTAATTATGGAAAGAAGCTTTATATCAGAATATTGCATATATTCAGTAATGATACCAGTAATGAAAGAGCTTTTAGTGAATTGAATTTGCAGCTTAATTGAGAAGCTTATAGAGTAAATGTTAGATTTCTCTTAATATTAGAGGTCGGAATGTCGTAGCATGGAGCATTAGGGGCCAGATAGTCTATTCTACGTATGAATTCTCCTATGTCGTGGACATTGTTGGAGACATTATTTATTCCGGAGTTTTAGTGAATGGACCCTAACTCTGAAGAGAAGGATTGAAATGTGTTCCGGGCTGGAATCTTTATAAGAGTCGAGGAAAACAAGGACACCTCGCAGCTCTATGATTTCCCGAGAACTTATGATGAGTTATTTACGCTCGTGGGCAGCGAAAACTCATGGCGACAGTGGTTTTGTGCGCCTATATTATACTTGAGACATCGGTCACCGCCAGGCTCATGCATTACGAACCCCGAACCTTCATGTTGAATGGACCCATGTGAGGCCATTAATTAATCGTTATCCTCGACGTAGGAATAATTACAAAAGCTCATTCAATACCTGTTGGCATAATAGTCAATTAAGATCCTTTGGGAACATGTGTGCCGGTTAGGACACAGTATTTGTCTTGTAAATCTCCACTGCTTAGAGAGGGAAGCTTTCAAACTTTTAGAAAGGTCGAGATAATTGGTGGAACGACCCATCCCACTTTCTATTGTGTAGCGATTTCCTTAGCCGAGGGTCGGTGCCAACCACCCGAACCGCTCAGGCAAGTTATAAAGGGAAGAGATTCTAGACCTTGTTAAAATGACATATAATGCAAGATTGTTATGTTGAGTATTATAGCCATGTGGTTTGTGAACACATGGATAATTATAGTTCATCCTGATGGTTCATTAATTTAGCTATCTGACGAATAGTTACATGATATATTTGTACTGTCACTGGAACCAAGTCATGTAGTTGGTTACTAGATGCCAATCGCCATGAGCGCGAGGCAGTCTATCGTACAATCCGACATAAGCTATAACGTAACGTTTTCTCTAGGAATCACAGACAGCATGCGGCGAAACCATATAATTGGAGGATGCGTAGGGGGTAGCTTACATAATTATGGAGTTGCACGTTGATTTTGGTGCAACGTCCAAATAGGTAAATGCATGCAAAGCATTTCATTGGTGAGAAGAAAAATATTAAAACACGCACGGCACACATAATTGTTTAACATAAAGAGGTTTAAGGAATAATCCTTGTTGTAATATTAAAGAAGTCACATTGTATGACTGTTATGTTAATGTAAATTTGTTTTGAAGTCGTAGGTGCATCAGCGCACTAGTATATCCTTGTGAAGTTCACAGAAGGGTAAAGCATTATGGCTAGTTATGACTTTGTTGTGATTTCATATTTGTTTATTTGTGGATTGTGGAAGTAAAAATTTTGTTTGCTTCTATTTTATGCTTTTTTTGGGTATTGTTTTGTGTTTGAAGCCATGATTTATTTTACTGGATTAAAGTTTTAGAATAGAGTTGTGCCTTATCATTGTAGAGTTGATACCTTTTAGCCTCAAATCCAAAATATGCACTGCAAAATTGGGGTTACCGTACACGCCTGAGAGCTGATGCTAGTTGGAGGCGGATGCATATTATCCAACGAGATTACTCACATGGGTACAGTACCACTTTTCAAATTTCGTGGCAGAGCCGGGAATCGAACCCAGGACCTCCGGGGCGGCAGCTAACCATGCTGACCGCTACGCTACGGAGGCGACTAATAATTTTTATAATTGTTATTTTCCTCTCTTTTTGAACATTGAGACTTTATAGTACATTATGCGACGAGCCTATAATGGCAATGATTAAGATACGAGTATGTTTATAAAATGAGCGGAGGATTAAAAAATGTTGGCAGCACTGACGTACAGTACATTAGTTACCCCAAATTAAATTAGAATGTTAGGTACTATACCTATGTAAAATTTAGAGCTGTTGGCTTGCATATATTCTGATTTATAGATATTAGGGTAAAAAGATACAGAGCATTTAATTACAGTTGGCAGCCCTGCTGGCTCTTAAGAATACGCATATTGATATGAGTTATGTTACAAAAGTCACATACGAAATTTGGTTGAAATCCCTTTGTTAGTATAGTAGTTATATGCATTTAAAGTTTGGACCTATCAACACGCTTAGAATCATGTTGGCAGTACTGACGTATACTAGGTGCTGCAAATTAATGTGGAATATACGTGTGCAAAGTTTCGACCTCTTCGTTTGCATACTTTCTGATATATTTGTATTAGGATAGAATAATAGGGAGAGCATTTATTGACAGTTGGCAGCCCTGGTGGCTCTTAAGAATACACACAGTCATATTTGTTATTATAGACATAGTACATACGAAATTTGGTTGAAATCCCTTTAATAGTGTAGAAGTTACATGCATTTAAAAATTAGACTTATCAGCTGGCTTAGAATCATGTTGGTAACACTGTCATGTATGGCCTCCTTGAAATTAAACTGAAATATTATTATCTATATGTGTGCCAACTTTGGAATAGCTCCCATGCACACCTTCCAGGATATCCAACATTGAGCTCAAAATTCAATTACGATTTTTCAGCAATTGGTTGCAGTGAATTCATTTTCAAATATGGCCGTGAGATATTCCGCCATATATCTTTACTCATACCAAATTTGGTTTCCATAGCTGCAGCCGTTTAGGAGTTGATAGGAGGGGGGGGGGGGGCACACACACCGCCAGACAGACAGACGGACAGACAGAAGGACAGACAGACACACATTTTCCCGGATCGATCTCATAAGTCTACTTTTTCCTCATTTTTGCAATATGAGAAAAGTAGGCTAAAAATCGAATACATTCAAAGTTCGTAAGGGCCAAAAATATATCTCAGTCTAGTTTTTTGATATCCTCAACCATTGACCAAAGGGGTGGGGAAAATGGAGTTTTGAGAGAAAAAGAACACAATAGGCATTACCCTTTATGGGATAGTGGTCTCTATATTAACCACCTGCCATAAGGACAGTTTATGCTTTCAAAGATGCTGATAGTTGATTCTTTCAGCCAAATTTCTGAGAATTTTCATGCCGAAGTGCTAGTATTTCTAAATATAAAATATTATATATACGTATCTACTTGACGTATTGTGTTGGATAAAATTTAAAAAAAAAAGAAAACTAAAAACATTAACAATTAGAGTGTAAAAATAAAATATAAAGATAGAAATAAAAAATAATAAAATAAATATCCCCCCCCCCCCCTATATTATTCTGTTAAGGTCCCATTCCAGTTTTGTACCGAAAATAAGGTCCCATTAACACCAACCTACACATATCGGGTACCTACAGGTTCAGCATAAAACAATGCGTACGCGAAACGCACTCAAATGCCCCACAATTAAATAAATACCGTAAATCATGTATATTTACAATGAAATAATGAAGGAATGCGACACGGTAACCATGGTAACAGAATCTCACAGGTCCATCTATTTCTGTAAGACGCAATGCAATTCTAATTATTACATTACTGTGAAAGTTTCCAGACGGTTATAAGGTTATCACTGAACCAAATTAAGCTGTAAAATGCATCAATACATCCAGTATAATGCGCTTAAGGGGGTCAAGGGGCTCTCTAGAATTTTGTTCACGCAATTTTCACGTGTGAGTGTGGTACGGAACGTCTTTTTCACCAGACTATAAAGGGTCTCCGAAAACCACATTTAAAGGCCCTTAAATTAACAGTGTCTGTGATATTCCCAGAAATCTAACTACACCTATGAAGGAATGACAAACCCCTAACCACTGCACCAGTAGCTGAATTGATAAGGTCTGATTATTCATACCAAGGATAAATCAGTCATAGCATTCATGATTGAGATTTTGCTAAGAGTACTCTTTACAACTAGAATATTCGCGGGCGAAGCCGCGACGGGTAATGCTAGTTTTTATATGTTAGTATAGATTTGGAAATTTTTGAGCTGGTTTTCTCCAATTTTTACCATTTGTAATTGTTTTCTTTTTGTATTTTTAATAATTTTTATTTATTTGTGTACATTAAGGCGTTCACGGCCCGGAATTCTAATAAAATTATTAATATTTTTGGAATACTCCCCTGTGAAAATAAAATAATGCAATTCCTAGGCGTTCCTTTTTCAATAGAAATTAAATGATTAGAAAAGGAGGCTAGGGTTATTCTTATATTTCACACGGAAATATCCGAAAAATATTAATAATTATTATTTTTTGAACTTTTTGAGCTTTTTGACTATATTTTATTGTGTTTTTTGTGGTATTTTTACTAACTTTGTTTATTGTGCTTTTTTAAATTTCTATGTCCTTTCTTCGTATTTTCTTTTACTTTTTAAGATTTGACAAATTTTGACTAATTTTGAATGTTTTTTGGTGTTTTATACATTTTGATTTTCTTTCAGTATTTTTATTTTGACTAATTTGTTTTGTAATTTACCAATCTATGGTTAATCATAGGTGCGAGTTCCTGATGAAACTGACACAGGCCGTGAAAGCCTGCGATTTAAATACCATCATTTTGCTCCTTTCAAATGTACACACGAAACTTAACCATTTCAAACCTCGGTCGAGTTCCTTAATAGGCATAATCGGACCAACGGGATGGAAATGGGCGGCGATTTTCGAAAAAGTGAAATATCATTAAAACTTTCTTGGTACGTAAAAAATCGAATACATTCAAATTTTGTACTATTCTTCGGATAAGGGCCAAAAAACATATCTCAGTAAAGTTTTTGATGGCGCCAACCATTGACCAATGGGGTGGGAAAAACGGAGATTTGAGGGAAAAAGAACACATAGGCCTTACCCCCCTTAACACTTTATGGCAGAGCCGTCCAGTCATTGCGCTCCGGGAGCACTGGTCAGTTAGACTAGCGCTCCTTCCTCTACCACCACTACAATGTGACAGTGAGGAGACGGACGATAGTAGAGTATTTGCAGGGGTTCAGATGCCACCGCCACCGCTCCACCGCTGGAATACTAAAATGGTAATATCTCGCGAACCAATCAGGCTAGAGACTTGTACGAGGTGTCATTGAACTCGGGCTGATACCCCCTTTCCTATGGACAAGATATTTCAACCCCGAAAATAAAACCTACCCCTACTAGGGGGTGAAATTGTATTTTTTTTTTGAGAATCTCTCTTTCCAATTGCAACATGTGAGAATTTGAATGCTAATATGGAATGAAACGTTGTTCTACATAAAGTGCATGTGTTCGGTGGAAAGCCACTATTAATTAACATGCTAGTTTTTTGTTTTTACACATGTCCACTCATAGGTTTGGTAAGAGGGCGGGCTTTTTTAAAGATGGCGGCTGTAGTGTAACCTAACCTAACACAATCTAATAGGTTATTGTTGACGGGTCATTGTTGACGGATTATTGTTGGCAGGTCCATGTTGACGAGTCCCTGTGGACGGGTCATTGTTGACGAGTCATGGCTGACGGGTCCTTGTTAACGAGTCCCTGTGGACGGGTCATTGTTGACGAGTCATTGTTGACGGGTCCTTGTTGACGAGTCCCTGTGGACGGGTCATTGTTGACGAGTCCTTGTGGGCAGGTCCTTGTGGACGAGTCCTTGTGGATGAGCCCCTTTGGACTGGTCTCTACGGACTAGCCCATGCATTTATTTAAATTATGTCAAAGGGCCTAACTACATTTTGCGTGTAAAGGAATGTGTTGAACTGACGTTGTTCACTAATCCCCGACTACTATAATGGGATAACGATATGAAAGGAAAGTGACGAAATAAATGTGAGCATACAAGGGATCTAACTTGGTGGATGGATGAGTTCTAACGAGTCATTTGTAGTTGAAAGAGAATAATACATGTTCTTAAGATGTTAAAACTGAGGAGATGGTATGTGCAGTAAAATGTCTTGTTATATTTCCTGTGTCATATTACAGACATGGCAGAGAGCGCACAGATCTGTTGCTATTACTAACGCTGCAGTAATTTGAAACCGCAAGTGTTCATTAAGACAATGGGTGATGATCATGCAAAGTTAGCAGTTATTGGATATTACACAGGTGTTCCTTCCGGTGTCATGTTGCTGACATGGCAGAGAGCGCACACTGCTGTTGCTATGGCTGACGCTGCAGTAATTTGAAACCTCAGGTGTTGATCAAGACAATGGGTGATGATCATGCAAAGTCAGCAGTCATTGGATACCACGCAGGTGTTCCTAGTGTATTTTGGACTCTAAGCTGTATTGGGAAAGGAATTGCAATGATCTGCAAAAAACTGCTGACATGAGCGATGAGAGTTTATATAAGAGGGGTGTCATATATCTCTCTACTGTCAGTCTTTATTATTCGCTTTGAGTGAACAGTGCGCTATTACTGCTCAAGAGTTGTAAAAAAAAACGTTTTGGTAGAAAATCATTAAATTATTTTGCAAGGTAAGTACTAATTATTAATGGATTGTAGTCTTTTATTACTAATTGATGTTGAAGTTCTTGATTGGAATGTATTTATTGATTGATTGATTGATTAATTTGTTTACAGATAATTGGGTACCTGTAGGTTACCAGATTCCTACAATCTGTTCATTCAGTGTCAGCAGTTGATCAATTATAAAAAGGTAAGTGCCCCTCTAATAACTTTTAAACAGCTAGAGTGATATTTTCCAATGTTCACCACTACATGTCAGTGAAAATGGTATATTTAGCAGTCAAAAGTTGGAACTACTTGACCATGATGTGTAAAGCTAAATTTGTAGGTTAGATTTTGATTACCGCTCTATTAAGTCCGAATGTTCATTGCTAGGTATCAGTGACAGAGGGAATATTTAAAGTCTTAACCTCAGTTCACCTAACTTTACCTAACTTAACCTTGTCACGTGACATGTTTTACAAGTTTAGACTTGCTTTATAACTGACTATGGCGTCACAGTTAGCTCACTTAACTGGTGGCTGCTGGTTTCTATCACGTGACATGTTCTACAAGTTTAGACTTGTTTTAAGACTGGCTATGACGTCACACTTAGCTCACGTAACTGGCGATCGCTAGTTTCTATCACGTGACATGTTCTACAAGTTTAGACTTGCTTTAAGACTGGCTATGACGTCACACTTAGCTCACTTAACTGGTGATCACTGGTTTCTACCACTCTATCAAGTTCCAATGTTCACCACTAAGTGTCAGTGACAGTGGTATGTAGTAACCCTCAGTTAGAACTACATGATGTTAGACTTGCTAGGAGTTCACAGATGATCGATTTAAATGCCCTGCTATAACCATTGACTGGAATATAATTAAACTATTTAAATTGTACTTTTGTTTATCATTTATTAACATTTATGATTTCTTTCTTTTATAGGTAATTTCGAAAGGGTTCATCATGTTCAAGTGTGGTGACTGTAAGAAACAGTTCTCAAGACCTGACAGCCTTCTACGGCACGCAAATGTTAAACACGACATTAAAATGTTTGTTTGCAGTCATTGTGCTACCACATTTAACAGACAGGATAGTCTTGGACGGCATGTAAATCTAAAGCATGTCAGTTCAACACCATTTTCGTGTTCAGTTTGCGATCTTGGATTTTGTGCTGTAAAGCGATATAAATCCCACATGGTTGAAGTGCATGGAGAACAACAAGAATTAAAAACTGTAAAACCATCAACTAGCACGGAACCTTTAAACGAATGTAATGCTCAAAAGCGTAAACGTTCTCAAGATTGTGAAAATAGTTGTGCATCAAAAAGAAAGAAGAATGGTGAACCTTTGATAACACATTGTAATGTATGTAATATTGATATACCTTCTTCAATCATTCATGGACATTTACGCAGTATTCAACATAAAAATAACGCTAGTCATGAAAGAAATTCTGGGAATATTCAACAAATTGGTAGTGCGTTTAAAAGTCGAATTGCTAGTTATAGACTTTATAGTAAAAAATGTTCAACCTACTGTGTTTGGCCTGGTATGTAATGTTTTATTAGAGCATAAAACAATTAAAATGAATTTTGAACTTTTTGGACTCTATGTAAAAACTGGGAGTGAAGGTGAAATTACAGATATCAAATCCTTTAATACAAAAAACATAATTGTTAGCGAATCAACTAATATTAGTGATATATACCAACATTTTTCAAGTGCTATCATTGTGAAGAGTGAAGAGTTCCAGGAAAGGGAGTCAGGCTGGGCGTTAGTTGAAGTACTTTATTTAGAAACCAACATGAATAAATATAATCCCCTTCGAGCATCATCATACGTTGATTTGCCAGGATGGATCAAACGTAAGCATGCTTGTGTAAACGTTATGAATAATGATGACGCATGCTTTGCATGGGCTGTAACCTCAGCTCTCCATCCAGCAGTGAGGGACACGATGAGAACATCATCTTATCCTCACTATTCTTCAGTGTTAGATTTAAAAGAAATAGAATTTCCTATGGCGATAAAAGACATTCAACGTTTTGAAGAGCTGAACAATGTAAGTATTAATGTTTATGGAATTGAAAATAAGAGTATAGTTGGTCCTCTATATTATACTCAGGAAAAAAAGGATGCTCATGTAAATTTACTGTACATAACTAAAGGTGAAAATGCTCACTATTGTTGGATAAAACATTTCAGTAGACTTGTTGGTAGTCAGTTATCAAAATATAAGACTAAAAAGTGGTTGTGTGATGGTTGTTTACTATATTTCAGAAAAGAGGACCAACTAACTCAACACCAAAAATGGGGATGTAATCATGTGTGTACGGTATTACCGACTCCTAAAAATAACATTCTAAAATTTAAGGATTATGAGAAACAGCTTCGAGTACCATTTGTTATATATGCTGACTTCGAGGCTTTGCTAAAACCATTTAATACATGTTCATCGAATCCAGCCCAACCTTTCACCAACACTACTCACATTCATGAACCTTTTAGCTTTGCATATTATATTAAATGTAGTTATGATGACTCTTTAAATAAGTTTGAGCTCTATAAAGGACCTGATGCACCTAAAGTTTTTATGGAAAGACTTGAAAAAGATGCCATCCGTATATCCTCTATTTTAAATACGATCATTCCAATGGAGCCACTAACTTCATCAGAGCAAATGAATTTTGAAACTGAAACTAATTGTTTTATATGTGGTGAATGTTTATATACAGACAGGGTTCGCGATCATGACCATTTAACAGGAAAATATCGTGGTGCTGCTCACCAAGAATGTAATTTAAATTATAGAGTAAGTAAATTCATTCCGGTCATTCTACATGACGGTAGCAAATACGATAACCACTTTATCGTTAAAGAATTTGGAGCTTCAGATGTGAAAATTGATGTGATTGCAAATAATAAGGAACAATACATATCGTTCACAAAATACATCAAAACTAGCAATAAAAAAACCATTAAACTGCGATTTTTAGATTCATTCCGCTTTATGTCGAGTAGTCTTGATAAGCTGGCTAGTAATTTAAAATCAGATCAGTTTCATGAAATTCAACGTGTCTTTCCTAAAGAAGATGATTTTAATTTGATTCGTCAAAAGGGTATATTCCCTTATGAATATATTAACGGTGTGGAACGTCTTGAGGAGTGTTCTTTACCACCGAAAGATGCATTTTACAGTTCCTTAAACACAAGTCATATCAGTGATCAGGAATATTTACATGCACAACGTGTATGGGCACAGTTTGACATTCAAACTTTAGGAGAATTTTCAGACATATATTTGAAGACAGATGTGTTGTTATTAGCAGATGTTTTTGAAAATTTTCGGAATGTTTGTATGAAAACTTATGACCTTGATCCTTGTCAGTATTTCACAGCTCCTGAGTTAAGTTTCAGTTCAATGTTGAAAAAAACGAAAGTAAATTTAGAATTAATGACTGATATAGACATGATCAATTTTATAAAATCATCAATTCGAGGTGGATTAAGCCAATGTAGTGGACGGTACTCTAAAGCGAATAATAAATACATGCCTAGCTACAACCCTTGTGAAGAGTCAAAGTATATTGTCTACCTCGATGCATATAACCAATATGGTTGGGCTATGAGTCAATATCTACCACTGAAAGAGTTTCGCTGGCTGACACAACCTGAAATTGATGTCTTACATGTTGACACTCTTAATGATAACGATGATAAAGGATATATTTTAGAGGTAAATCTTGAGTACCCTAAAGAGTTACATGATGATCATAATGATTTACCATTTTGTCCTGAGAATATGAAATCTCCATACATCACATCACGAACAAAAATGTTAATTGCTAATGTAAATGATAAATGTAAATATGTAATACATTATCAAAACTTGAAACAGTGTCTACAGCATGGATTGAAGTTAACTAAAATTCATCGCGTATTGCAGTTTCATCAGTCAGCATGGTTCAAACCGTATATTGATCTGAACAATAATTTAAGAACACAGTCAAGAAACGCGTTTGAAAAATATTTTTAATAACTCATGAATAATAGTGTTTTTGGAAAGACTATGGAGAATGTTGATAAACGAGTTGATGTAAAGCTGATAACAAAGTGGGAGAATGATGGTAAAAGGTATGGTGCGAGCAACTTAATAAACAAGCCTAACTTTCATAGCTGTTCAATTATTCATGAGGATTTAGTTGTAATACAAATGAATCGTCTTAAAGTAACTTACAACAAACCCATATATGTGGGTTACACCATTCTGGAATTGTCAAAAACACTTATGTATGAATTTCACTATGATTATGTAAAGAAAAACTATCTTGATAATGCTAAATTACTCTACACAGACACAGATTCTTTTATTTGATACAAGTGACTATCCCGAGGATAATATTTACCATTTACCTCTAGTAAACAAAAAGGTTCTTGGGAAATTTAAGGATGAATGTGCTGGTGTTATTATAAACACCTTTGTAGGCACAAAATCTAAATCATACAGCTATATGACAATTGATGATGTAGCAGTAAAAAAATTAAAAGGAGTGAAAAAGAATGTTGTTAGTAAAGAGTTAGATATAAGAGATTATAAAAACTGTATAGTTAGTAACCCACCTGTATTATATAAGAAAATGTATGTATTTAGAAGTAAAAATCATCAACTACATACCAATTTGCTGAACAAAGTTGCTTTAAGTAATGAAGACAACAAACGATTCATTATACCCAACACATTTGATACTCTTGCTTGGGGAAACAGTCGCATTGACTATTACTTTACTTAAGTCTAATGATTACTATATTGTAATATTTGTAGTGTGTTTTATATTGTAATAATTTTTGTAAAAACTGTAAATAGAATGTATAATGTTAGGCTACAGTAGTTTAGTAAAAAAATAAGATAAGTAATACATTTTAGAGTAAAATGTTTGCTTTTGTATATTACGAAAAAGATTTTAAAAAATGTACAGAATGTGTGAACTAAACAAGGGGAATGTAAAAAATGTAAAGTGGAAATTGTAAATATCCATGTGTGAAACAGTGAAATGGCTATCACCATTTTAAAATTAAAAGACATTGTGATCTGGTAAACCTTGTTTTTTTATTTCACAACAACAAAAATGTACAGAATGTGTAAACTAAACAAGGGGAATGTAAATAAATGTAAAGTGGAAATTGTAAATATTCATGTGTGAAAAAAAAATGAAATGGCTATCACCATTTTTAAAAATAAAAGACATTGTGATCTGGTAAACCTTGTTTTTATTTCACAACAAATAGGGCTTTACAAAATAGAATACAAAGAAATGCCAATTCCTCAATCCTTTTCATTGTTCATGTCCACTCATCATTAACTTTCCTATTATAGCCAACCTACCCCCCACTGAGACATCACAGGATGTCAAACGTTGTTTAGCTCTTTTCAACAATACTTTATCCACTACACGTCTGAAAGCAGAATGACTATGACGATAAGAAAGGTCGTGTTCTTTACATGCTTGATCCAAAGAATTAATAGATATTCACTTAGCATAGGGTCTTGCGACCATGATTTTGGTACATGTTGCCTGATTTCTTTCACGGTATTGTCTGTCACATAATAAATGAACAACTTGGAGAATACTAATAATTCTTCTTTGGTAAAACTATCTGCATATCGAGGGCAGATAACCTTGTAGTTCCACCCTGAAAAAACAACAACACTACCTCTTGCATAGTATGTGATGTTGATGGCTCCTGAGACGTGGAGGATGGATCAAACATAACTTTTACAACAAGTTGCTCAATAAAGAATGCTCAATCTTGAGTCACAGTATTTCTTTTTTCATAAAACGTGATAGCAAAACACTATTGATTATCATTCAGCATTAGAGTTCTATATGAAATAGATAAGAAAAGGGCCATACTATACTTTTATATAGGTAATAAACGGATCATACTATACTCTCAACTACCCTAGTTACATCTACGTTTCAAGGTCACTCTCTTGAACATTGTCGGAGACTATCGATAAACACTTATGTTCACACGGCACACTCTTGCGGCGCGCGCGGGCATGAATAATTCAGGATGATGTTAATGGCTTATGTGGATGGCTTAGGTTGGTGGCTTATGGCGGCGTTTATGGTGGCTTTTGTTGGTGGCTTACGGTGGCTTATATTGGTGGCTTTGTTGGGGGGTTACGGTGGCTTATGTTGTTTGTTTATGGTGGCTTATGTTGGTGGCTTACGGTGGTGGCTTATGGTGGCTTATGTTGGTGGCTTACCGTGGTGGCTTATGTTGGTGGCTTACGGTGGTGGCTTATGTTGGTGGCTTACGGTGGCTTTTGTTGGTGGCTTAGAGTGGCTTATGATGATGGCTTTTGTTGGTGGCTTACGGTGGTGGCTTATGGTGGCTTACGGTGGTGGCTTATGGGGGACGGGTCCTTGTTGACGGGTCCCTGTGGGCGGGTCCTTTGGACTGATCCCTATGGACTGGCCCATGCATTTTATCCAAATTATGTCAAAGGGACCCGCCCACAGGGACCCGTCAACAAGGACCCGTCCCCCATAAGCCACCACCGTAAGCCACCATAAGCCACCACCGTAAGCCACCAACAAAAGCCATCACATAAGCCACTATAAGCCACCAACAAAAGCCACCATAAACCACCATCATAAGCCACCACCGTAAGCCACCAACATAAGCCACCATAAGCCACCGTAAGCCACCAACAAAAGCCACCAACATAAGCCACCGTAAGACTGGGTAGGAGATGAGTCATATAGAGCAATAAGCATGCTAGGCCAAGTGAATCAGCAAATGAGTCGTCCAGTTACAAAACCCGTTTAATCCACTTGTGAATAAGAATCATTTTCATTAGAAACGTTTCTCTGGACTTTGCCTCACGTATCTTTTGTATTTGTTGTTTTCTACTTTTTGCTTTGTGTTTGCTTTGTGCTTTCGCTTTTTTTTCTTGGTTTGTGTTTGTTTTCTGCCTTTGCTATTTGGAATTTTGCTGTTTGCTTTATGCTTCTTGTTTTCTGCTTTTGCTTTTGTTTTTGAATTTTGCTTTTGCTTCGTGATTTTGTTTTCGTTTTGTGTTTGTTTCTGCTTTGGCTGTTTCTGAATTTTGCTTTTTCTTTGTGTTTCTTTTATTTTTTTGTTTTCTGTTTTTGCTTTTGTGTTTGAATTTTGCTTTTTGCTTCGTCTTTTTTGTTTTGGTTTTGTGTTTGTTTTCTTCTTTTGCTGTTTTTAAATTTTGCTTTTAGTTTGTGTTTCTTTTTTATTTTCTGCTTTTGTGTTTGAATTTAGTTTCGTGTTTTTTGATTTTGGTTTTGTGTTTGTTTTCTGGAAAATCAAAATAAAACAAAACAAAATAAAACAAAATAAACAAAACAAAATCAAAATCAAACAAAAAACAACAAAACAAAATTTAAAAAAACGAAACAAAAAACAAAAATAAAATTTAAAACAAAATAAAACGAAATAAAGGAAAATAAAATCAAAACCAAATAATTTTACGACATGACCCTTATTCACACGTGGATTAAACGAGTTTTGCAACTGGACGACTCATATAGGCTATCAAATGAGAAATTTTTTATATATATGTTTGAAAGAACCCTAAATTGCAGGCAAAATCACACTGCAAAAACTTGACTTTCAATGGGATAATCACTATAATATTGTATCATGTAGCCAACAACAATAACAGCCAAGGACTGAACACGTTGTATTTAGATGTTCCTGTCACGTGACCTGGGTCGTGCCCCGTGGCGCCTAGCACTGTTCAACCTTTGTTACAGCTGACGATATATTACGCAAATCTGATGGCCTCAATAAAGTGTGCTATCACGTTTATGGTCCATTAAAACAGAGGCAGTTAAATTTTGCTAGAGATACCAAACCCTTTATTCCGCCTTTCTCTGCCAAGGAACTTGCTATTGAAACTGGAGCAAAGTAGCAGAGCTTTATTGGAAAGTTTTGCTTCGTAAACAATGGACTTAGCAATGACCTCGTCACACATCAAATAAAAGTACAGTAAAGCCTGCCTAAACCGGACCCTTTCTATACCGGAAATCTGGACAAATGGTTGATGATGATGATGATGATGATAATTGTTTTTGATGTGTAACATCTTTCCATCCGGTATCTGGATATTTTTGTGGCGCTCGATAGCTGGACATATTTGTGGGAGTGATTTTGGAAAAGGGACGGAAGTGCATGGGACGGAAACAATAAGCGCGCGTGGTGGCGGAGATCGGTACAACGACGTACTGAATGTCGAGTGGCTATGGGGAATGCATATCGCATACAGTTTAGTTCATGGTTTGGAGACCCCATTTAAGATATTCCCACAATAAATCATCTTCAAGTTATCGTTCTTTGGTGTGAAAATATTCATTTTATCATATTTGCTGAAAACAATTACGATTTATTAAATCTTCATACTTTTGCTGTATTCTTATTTAATGTAAGCACTCGATGTACTGTCGGCCATGTGGCTATGTGGAATCTATATCGCATCAACAAACACTCCAAACAACGTAGGAATTCAGTATATTAACGCCGACTACCAACAATAACTGAAACTTCGTTGGTCTAAACATATCACTGGGAGAAACACATTTAATATACTTTCCGCACACCTAATTTTTAATCGCGCCTATACTTGGCAGTGCGCTCTATCGGCTAAACGAGGCTCTTTTCAATAACTGGCCAGTATAGAGCGCAGCTCGCATCTAGTAGGCAGTGGATTGCTTCCTCCACGGCAAATAACCATTATGATTCATTACGGTCAGGATTTGGCACTGGAGTTATACAAGTAGTTATTTCAATGACCTACAGTGTTCACTGTCAACAAGGGATTTGCACTCCCGGGACACACATAGTAGGATAGCATGTCACATATTGAACATCATATGCGACTACTGTAAGGTTCGTATAATTTTTTTAAGGGGCCTAACATCTAGGTTATCGTCCCCTAAAGGTTTGGGTGATAGTGAAAGATGAGATGAGAATGAAAACTATAACTAATACTCATTACAAACTTACATACTAGAAGAAGAAATGGTAAAGAAATAAAGGATAAGGCAAATAAAGGACAGGAAGAAAATAAATGCCCTCAACACTCGAAGAATAAGGATTGAGATACTTGGAAGGAACGAGAGCCATGAAAGACAGATACGAAAGGGGAAATAGGAGAGAGCCCGCCCCAAGGTGAGAGGAAAATGGGGAGAAACGGACCCAGCTCAGGAATCCCTCGGGGTCACCAACTCCCGAACTCACCAGCTGTGAGCCCCTGAGGGTGTAGCACTATCCAGGCTGCACCAGAAGTGGTGGGGCTACATACACCCTGCCTCCTTGAGGGCCTTGAGCACAAGGCAGGAGATAACATGAAAAGAAAAAGAAAGATGACCCCTCGAAGAATGAGGGTATCAGGAAAGATGAGACAAGGGCCAATTAAGGCGGGAAAGTGAAAGACTCCCTAGGCCTCGGATACCCTAATACCGTTAGGGTCGGAAGAGAACAAGAGTTGAGGTCGACAGGAAAGGAGACGGAGAGGAGCCCAGCACAAGTAAGTGGAAGCAATACCGGACTCTGTTGGGACCCCGTGGCCGCCAACCCACGTCTCACTAGATGTGAGCACCTGGGGGGTGGACGAATGGAAATCAAAATTCGGAACGGAGGTATTTCTTATGTAAAATTACGCTGAAAACCGGCAAGCAGCCTAACGCGGAAACGGAAAGAAATTCCGGTACAGAAGGCGTAAATAACCTGACTGAGACAGATTATCTTATCTATACTAATATAATAAAGCTGAACAGTTTGTGTGTTTGTTTATGTGTTTAAACGCGCTAATCTCTGGAACTACCAGTCGGATTCGAAAAATTCTTTCTGTATATGATAGCCTGTTTCAAGAGGAATAGCTTACGCTATTTAGCATTAGGCTACACAGGAAACCTTAGAGTTTGATTTTTGTTCAGTAAGTCGAAAGAACAAGCGCTCCAGAACGGCTTCAATATCACCGAAGACTATTGTTGTCTGGCAATGCGGGCTGCATCACGTCGCCTCTACCAGTGTTCTGGTGAAGAATTGCGAGCAGCTTATAAATTGCAGTCACGGGGAGTAATTAGTGCAAAAAAATTTCTTAGGCCCCTTAAAACAGTTATCATCATGACAATAGTATGCCTCTGTATAAGGGCGATGGTGTTGGTGCAGTATACTGAGGTTATCAGATGCAATAAGCGTTGGTGCTTTCCGATCCTTATCCTTGAGCGCTCCAGTTCTGTAAAACAAATAAATCCACCGGGCGAAGCCAGGCACTACTTTTAGTGCATAATACAAATATACAGTAGGTACAGTACTAAGCTTTGAGCGCAACTTTAGTTGCTCCAAAGTTCTAGGCGACATAAACCACTGAAGACATTGAAAGTGCAGCTGACTGATTTTGCTGCCGAAAACAGCAGGTGCGAAGTCATGGAATAAATGGATGACGATGACGATGATGGCAACGAAAGGAAGCTAAAATACACACTTTTGGAGAAGCACTATCTGTTCCGAGTGACCTTCAGGAATTTTCAGCTTCCAAGAAAGTTCCAGAACTCCTGGAGTTAATGCAGGATGCAAAGGAAATCATACAACGTTCTCTTGTAAAGAAGTCGTGAGAATTCACTTTGAAACACAAGTGGAAACAAAGATACGAGCCGAGAAACTGAAATTTGTGTACGTAAGTTAAGAATACAGTGTAATACTTGAGAGCCTATTTTCTCTTTTATTTCAGACCTATTTTTAAAATCATTAATTCATAGTAATCCTCCCCTCAGGGGCTCACGGCTAGTGGGACGTGGTTTGGCGACCACGGGGCCACAGCTGAGTTTGACATTACTTCCACTTACTTGTGCCATGCTCTTCTCTGTCATCTTTCCTATCGACCACCCTTGGTCTACTCACGTTCTTTTCCGACCCCCATGGTATTAAGGTATCCGAGGCCTAGGGAGTATTTCACTTTCCCGCCTTAATAAACCCTTGTCTCATATTTTCTGATCCTTCATTCTTCGAGGGGTCAGGCTTCTTTTTCTTTTCATATCTCCTGCCTTCTGCTCAAGGCCCTTAATGAGGCAGGGTGTATGTACCCCCACCACTTCTGGTGCACCCTGGATAGTGCTACTCCCTCAAGGGCTCACGACTGGTGAGTTTGGGAGTTGGTGACCCCGAGGAATTCCTGAGCTGGGTCCGTTTTGTCCCCTTTTTCCTCTGCCTTTGGGGCGGGCCCTCTCCTCCTTCCCTTTCCTATCTGCCTTTCATGGCTCTCCTGCCTTCCAAGACCTTCAATCCTCATTCCGGATAAACCGGAGATCTGGAACAATGATCGCCGGATAAACGTGGTTCTTGTGTATTGTCAAAATATGTGACATTTTACAATAAAGAGAAGTCTCTATATTTTTTTTTTAATTATTGGGTTCATTCTCTATATGCTCCTCTACAAGGTAGTACTACATGCTTTCAACTATTTCACAACACTATATCGATGTCATTTGTAGTTATAAATGTTTACTTACTGGTGACTAATCTTAATTCTTTCTAAATCTTGATGGTCTAAAGAGTTCACATATTTTGCAAAGGGTTTTGAGTATTTTTTAATGAGAACAGACTTGTGTGTTGGCCAGTACTCATCTTTAATTTAACTGTTTCTAAGGATTTCTCTGTCGCTTTTCACTACATTACAATCAACGATGAGGTGATTCACTGTTTGTTGTCCTTCGTTGCAGGAACAATTAGGACTGCGTAATATTTCGACCGAAGCAGATAAGAATTAATGTTTCCATGGCCAGTTAGTATTGCTGTCATGTTATGCGTGAGGTTGAATTTAATTGCTAATCTACTTTCTATTGTTGGAAAGAATTCCTTAGTAATGATTCCTTTCGAAGTCTCTTCCCATTCTTGTTTCCATTCTCTGTTGGATTGTTGGCAGAGTTGATTTTTTACTTTTTTGATAGGTATTTTGTTGTAACAGATTTCATTTAATTTAGCTGCTTCCTTGGCTAGTTTATCAGGCAACTCGTTACCGTCTAAGCCGGTGTGTGCTTTAATCCGTTCGAATTGTATCTTCCATTTGTTACTCTTAAGTGTTGCCGTGGTTTTCCTGATTCTTTCAATTAGGAGAGTGTGATTTTTGTAATCTGTTATAAAATCAATTGCCGTTCATCTATCTGTTCGTATAGTTACGTTTTTATTTTCACTGTCTGTTGTCTCTTTCAAAAATTGTAGAGTCTATATTATTCGAGATATTAATAGAACATCAAATTAGCATTTTAAGGTCAATTAGTATATTTGAAAGTTTTCATTATTTTAAATTTAACACTGTTCTATAAGGATATCAATTTTCTTGATACTGTTAATTAGTTTTTTAAGATCTAATACTTTTTCACGCTGATTATGGAATTATTAT
This sequence comes from Meconema thalassinum, assembly GCA_946902985.2. Lineage (NCBI taxonomy): Eukaryota > Metazoa > Arthropoda > Insecta > Orthoptera > Tettigoniidae > Meconema > Meconema thalassinum. The sequence continues at coordinate 93,582,027 of OX336388.2, forward strand.
GTAAAAAAAAATAATGTTGGAATGCAGCCGAAATAAATCAGAAACCTCTATGGACATCAAATTGGCTGGTGAAAAGCTAAAGGTAGTAGGAGACTTCTGTTACTTATGAAGCAAAATAACCAGTGATGGACGAAGCAAAGAGAATATAAAAAGTTGGTTAGCTCAGGCAAGGAAAGCATTTCTACAGAAAAGGAAGTCATTTTAGAAAGCCTTTGTCTGGAGCGTGGCGCACTATGGAAGTGAAACTTGGACGACTGGTGCAACAGAGAAGAGATTGAAGCGTTTGAAATGTGGTGTTACAGGAGAATGATGAATATCAGATGGGTAGATAGGGAAACAAATGAAGAGGTACTAAGGTGAGTGGGAGAGGAGAGATGTTTCTGGTGACTGCTAATGAAGAGAAGGGAAATGTTGGTAGGACACATACTAAGACACCCAGGAATAGCAAGCATAGTTATGGAAGGATGTAGGGGTAGACCAAGGTAAGAATATGTTAAACAGATTGCTTCGGATGTAGGGTGTGGTAGCTATGTAGAGATTAAACGATTAGCTCAGGACAGGGAGGCATGGATAGCTGCATCAAACCAGTCAAAAGACTGAAGACTCAAACAACAACAACAACATCATATTCTTTGATTTTCCCATTTATGTGGTGTCTGACTTTCTGCAATGATTCCTCCACTTCAATCGATCCATAGAGTACCGAGGGTGGAGTTCAGTGAGCCGCATGTCATCTCTCACCCTATCCAACCAGCGTGTTTGAGGTCGCCATCGAGGTCGACGGACGTTCAGTTGAAGGGCAGTCTTTGCAAGTGAGGTTTCACTGCTACAGAGCACTTGTCCATACCACCGCAGACGTGATTCACACATTTTCTCTGTGATTGGGGAAACCTTGAATTTCTTCCGCACAGCATCATTCCTAATATGGTCCAGTCGAGTCAAGCCATTGGACCGCCGCAACATCTTCATTTCCATTGCATGAAGCGCCTGTTCGTGCTTCGATGTTGTAGGCCAGCATTCAGATCCATAAAGGGCCACCGGTCTAATCACTGTGCTATATACATTAGATTTTAGATGCAATGGAATATTCTTATCACTTAGGACTCCAGTAACTTGGCGCCATTTCATCCATGCGGCAGTGACTCTTGCTTTGGCATCGGGAATCGTGCTGCAGTCTGAGGTGATGCATGAACCAAGGTATGTGAATTGGGTCACTTTATTAAGTTGATCCTCACCCACAGTGATCGTGCCATCAGTTTGGTCACCGAATTCCAGGTACTCCGTCTTCTTCAGATTTAATTTCATCCCAAATTCTTCAAGACGCATCTTCCACTCTTGTACTTTACTTGCTGTTCGAGGCGCCCACGTTTGTCGTTCGCTAACATGACAAAGAGTTCAAGGTCTACTTTGAAGGAAGGCTACTCAGACATAACAAGAAAACGAAATATCTAGGGAAACGCTTGATAGAACGCTCAGCTATAAACAGCTCCTATAAAAACAGCTGAAAAGTAATAACTCGAAATAACATTCTGCAGAAACTATCTGGCACATCATGGGGTTCCTCAGCATCGACTCTTCGTACTTCGTACGTCTACCCTGTTGCGGAATATTGCTCTCCCGCTTGGATGAATAGTACTTACGCGAGACTTATTGACACTCAGCTCAACTATACCATGCGCCTTATCTCTGGTACAATCAGACCTACACCTACTTTCTGGCTACCCATACTTAGCCATATACCACCTCCATCTCTGAGGAGGGCAAGTGCACTTGTCCGTGAATACAAGAAATTACAGAAAAATCCTAACCTTCCAGTTCATGAAGACATCCCAATCATTAATAAAGGAAACTCTGGAAACTGCAAGGATGTTGATCAGCAAAGGTTTTAATACCAATGAATGGTGGAAGCGTAGATGACAGATTAACGCTACAACTGAAGATGCCATCCATAACGACCAAGCCACCTGGCTTTGGATCACCGCGGAAGATCTGGTCAGCTCTTAACCGTATAAGAACCAACACTGGCAGGTGTGCTGATTCTCTGCACAAGTGGAAGATAAAAGATTCTCCAATTTGCTCACCGACCCAGTTTCCCTCTGGAGTTGGTTACCCAACCTTCCGCTGGGTTGCTCGGCTTAACGGGTACACCACGTGTAGGTAGGATTAGGAGTATTGAGAGAGGCTACGAGATCTCTCTTATATTCGCATCTCATCCCCATTTTGTAGCCATGATCTCTCGATGTTAGCAGAGATCCCCCCTGGTTCTAATTAACATATTTGGCATAGGAAATCATCAGATCCCATACATTAGTTTTAAGGCCATGAACTCTGAATTCTCAGTTAAACCAGAGTGAGTTGGACAGACGCATTTCACCAGAGTAAAATCACACATTTTGTGAAATGAACCATCAAGCTCGATTCGTGGAGACTGTGTTCTCATGAGTCGTCTAGTCGCTTAATCCACTTGTAAATAAAGATCATGTAGTTTTTTTTTTATAAATAATCGTTTCGGTCTTCTATGGACCACGTTATTTCAACTGCATTTTCCCTCGTTCTTTCACATTGGCCCAGTATTCGTGCATTCTTCTTCGGTGAGCTTCCTATCGTTCTTCGGTCCACTTCTTGCCGGTTTTCAATATAAATTTTGGCTGAAAACTCTGTATTTCCCCAAGTTTCTTCTTCAAAGAGTCACTTTCCAGGATGTCCTCATGTGATATCCCCAGTTCTTGTAGGTATTTTTCCACCTCTGTAAACCAGATCCCTTTGGTTTTCTTTCCCACAAAGTAAACATAGATTCGATTGGACAATCTTCCGGAGTTCATCCATGTTAAATGGCCATAAAATGAGAGTCTTGTTTAGCTGTTAAATTTGTTTATTTAATTAGTTTATTTTATTTTGTTTTGTTTAATTTAATTTTGTTTTATTTTATTTTGATTTTGTTTTGATTTATTTTATTTCGTTTTATTTTGTTTTAAATTGTTTTATTTAATTTTTATTTTTTTTATTTTATTTTGTTCTTATTTGTTTTTGTTTATTTTGTTTTATTTTATTTTGTTTTGTTTTATTTTGATTTTGTTTTGTTTATTTTGTTTTATTTTGTTTTGTTTTATTTTGATTTTTAAGAAAACAAACATAAATCCAAAAACAAACAAAAAACGAAGCAAAAAGCCAAATTCAAAAGCAAAAGCAGAAAACATAAAAACAAGAAACTCAAAGCAAAAAGCAAAATTCAAAAAAAGCTAAAGCAGAAAACAAACCCAAAACCCAAACCAAGAAAGAAAAGCAAAAAGTAAAATTCAAAAGCAAAGGCACAAAGCAAAAACACAAAGCAAAAGTTAAAAAAGTAGAAAACAACAAACACAAAAGATATGCGAGGCAAAGTCCAGAGGAACGTTTATCATGAAAATTATTCTTATTCACAAGTGGATTAAACGAGTTTTGCAACTGGACGACTCATTTAATGATCAATTAAGGAGACAAGTGTTTTGGTGTACAGTAGATATTTGGACTAATATTTGAGGTCGATGACAATGAGGTTGAACTCATATTTTACATACTGAAGAATTTATGAAGATTAGTTCACAGTTCTTGTTTTGCCAGGCTCAGATATTGTTTTCAGTCAGAACAAACTGACTTATTTGGCAACACATTTCATTTGCTAAGTTACGAATTATAGATTACAAGACATTAAAAAACATGAGCAGGTTTCGTTCAGCCATGAAAGTGCGAACAGGAAAACAAATAATACCAACCAACCAAGGTTCAGTAATGCTACTTATTAACTCAGTTACAGTGACCGTAACTTACCAAAAATAATAACAGTTACAATTACCAACAAGAAGTTCCGTGACGAACTAAAGAGCCTACTTTTCTTAAAATTTAAGATTCATGCCAATGACTAATCTATATGGATCTATCTAGAATAATGACGAAATTAAGTTGCTAATATCGAAATTTCTAATTAGTTCGAAATACTGTATACCTGGCATAATGTAGCCTAATAGAGCACTACAGTTGGCAGCGCTGGTGACTGAATATACTCTTAGTTCCATCTCTTAAGGTACAGAATACAGAATTTGGTTGAAGTACAATGAATAGCATGGACGTTACATGCAGTTAAACATTGGATCTAACAGCGCGCGTAAAGTCATGTTGATCTATTGTTGTGCCAATTTTGAATGAAATCCATTAGTTAGTATAGAAAATACATGCATTCTAAAATTGGACCTATCAGCAGGCTTAGAATCATGTTGGCAGCACTGACGTATATTCGTTACTCCAAATTCATCTAGAATGCCAGGTACTATACAGGTGCAAAGTTTAGAGCTATTGGCTTGCATACTTTATGATATATTGATATTAGGGTAACAAAAATAGAGACAGCACATATTAACAGTTGTCAGCCCTGGTTGCTCTTAAGAATACGCATAGTCATATCTGTTATGGTACACATAGCACACACGAAATTTGGTTGAAATCCAAATGATAGTATGGAAGTTACATGTATTTAAGTTTGGACCTCCCAGCAGGCTTAGAATCATGTTGGTAGCACTGACGTATATAAGTTTCTCCAAAATAATATAGAATGTCAGGTACTATACGTGTGCATAGTTTAAAGCTGTCGGCTTGCATACTTTCTGATATATTGGTGAAAATGAAAATCCACAACCTGCTTCCAGTCTCCGACCGGGTCAGGAATGGAATGAATGAAGCCCCCATCTAGCGGCGAGGATATGAACTGTGCCGGCTGCCGAGGCCTGACGCACTCCTCTGGGGCAATGATTAAATGAATGACAGATGAAATGAAATGATAGTGGAGAGTGTTGCTGGAATGAAATTTTGACAGGGAAAACCGGAGTACCCGGAGAAAAACCTGTCTGCCTCCGCTCTGTCCAGCACAGATCTCACATGGAGTGACCGTGATTTGAACCACGGACCCAGCGGTGAGAGGCCGGCGTGCTGCTGCCTAAGCCACGGAGGCTTGATATATTGGTATTTGGATAAAATAAATTAAGAGCATTTATTAACAGTTGGCAGCCCTGGTGGGTCTTAAGAATACGCTCAGTCATATCTGGTCATATACACATACAACATGCGAAATTTAGTAGAATTCCAATTGATAGTGTAGAAGTTATATGCATTTAAAATTGGACTTATCAGCAGGCTTATAATCATTTTGGCAACACTGCCATGTATGGCCTCCTGGAAATTAAACTGCAATATTATTATCTATACGTGTGCCAATTTTGAAATAGCTCCCATTCATACCTTCCAAGATATCCCACATGGAACTCAAATTTGAATTGCGATTTTTCAGCAGTTGGTAGCACTGACATCATTTTCAAATATGGCCGTGAGATATTCAGGTATAGATCTTTACTCCTATCAAATTTTGTTTCGATTGCTGCAGCCGTTTAGGAGTTGATAGGGGGGGACACACACACACACACACAGCCAGACAGACTGACAGACTGACAGACAGAAGGACAGACAGACAGACACACATTTGCCCGATCTCATAAGTCTACTTTTTCTTCATTTTTGCAAAATGTGAAAAGTAGGCTATAAATAATAACAGTTACAATTACCAAAAATAATAACAGTTACAATTACTAAGAATAATAACAGTTACAATTACCAAAAATAATAACAGTTACAATTACCAAAATAATAACAGTTACAATTACTAAGAATAATAACAGTTAAAATTACTAAGAATAATAACAGTTACAATATTACCGAACATACAGCATCGCGCTTCCGCTATTATTAGGATGTGAGAATGGTGGTTTGTTGTGATATTGTTGGGCTCTCATCTAATGATTAGTTGTTCAGTATTTCCTAGAGAATCAAGAAGTTTGGCTGCAGTAAAGATGAGTGAATACTGAATAAGCAAGGATGTGTTGTGACGTTTTAATGCCACAAAATATTGAAAATAAAGTGTTGTCATCTGTTCATGAACATTTGCCCCAAAGAATCAAAAAATAAAAGAACTTCATTTATACAGTTATATTGTTTATTAGATATAGTTCATTGTTTCATTAGACTGTGATGTGTAAGGGTCCATGTGAGTGTGCTTGGTGACAGACTGTTTTAGTGGTAGTATTTTGTTGTTGGTAGAAATTTAGTTTCTTTTTTGGTAGAATTTTGGTATTTAGTTGTTTCCGGCCATGAAAAATTTCAATTTACTTCGAACGTTTCAAAATTCCAATATAAGACGATTACTCTTGCTTCCGTGGACATCTCAAAGCATATGCATGAGTGTACTTACTAGAGGCTGTTAACTTTTGTGAAAATTTTTGGACCCGTTTCCCACCCTACCGATGAATTTCCATCCAACCTGCTGTTTTGGGCTCGATTGCATGCCATAAGCTTCATTTTCATCCAACTCTGAAAACTCTGCCATGACGCGTTACGCGTCCAGACAGGGAGGGTTGAGGGTGCAACAATTTCAATTTTGGGGGATGGAATGTCAATCAACGATCGGAAGGGGTTGATTTCGTGTCACAACTACTTCTAAGGACCTTTACAGCCCTTTCATCGATTAAGACCTCGTTTCAGCTCTTAAAGAGGGTCTGATTCGAAAAATCATACAAATGGGGGTAGCAGGGGAACTGGTGGTGACACAGGCACAGTTCTTTTTTGAAACGTTAGGGGAAGACCCCCTCATTCACAGCACTGATAAACATCTCGATTAGAACCTTCCTTAGGGGTGAATCGAGAGGGGGTGGTTAGGTCCCATGCCAGTTGAGGGTGTAAGGGGGGATGAACATTGCCGGAGGCCTTAACAACTTACTGCAATCAGCAACTGAGGACGGTGTGCAGGTTTTCAGGTGGTTAAACACACCTGGTACCTTCTTAGACGCCCCCAATGGTAGTCCATGTTTAGGGGATGATGAAGGGGGTTGAAATACTTGAACGTCAAATTTAACAATTTCAACGTGTTGGTGGAACCTTAAGAGAAAGACTCGTTCATTTTCGACTGCTTGGGCAACCTGCGACAAGTCCTACAGCGTTTTTCGCAAACTTCAATTTGCGGTTTTCGAAAATGGGCTGTTTTTCGGGGCGCTACCCCGAAACTACTCAAGTTGGGGAGTTGTGCTGAAGCATATGCTTGTTAAGCGTCAGGACAAACGTCATACTGAGATTTCGAGATTGTGCGGTCAAATTTTAAAATTTGGTGGCCTTTGAAAAAAGTGGAGCTTTAATTTTTTTGAACAGTATATTAATATGAGGGTAAAAATAGAGACATCATTTATTAACAGTTGGCAGCCCTGGCTGCTCTTATGAATAAGCATAGTCATATCTGTTATTGTACACATAGCACATACGAAATTTGCTGAAATCCAATTGGTTACATGTATTTAAAAATTGGTCCTATCAGCAAGCTTTGAATCATGTTGGTAGCACTGACGTACATAAGTTACACCAAATTAATCTAGAATGTCAGGTACTATACGTGTGCATAGTTTAGCGCTGTCAGCTTGCATACTTTCTGATATATTCGTATTTGGATAAGAAAATAGAGAGAGAGAGCATTTATTAACAGTTGGCAGCCCTGGTGGCTTTTAAGAATACGCTCAGTCATATCTTTTTATGTACACATAGTATATACGAAATGTGGTTGAAATCCAATTGATAGTGTAGAAGTTATATGCATTTAAAAATTGGACCTATCAGCAGGCTTAGAGTCATTTTGGCAACACTGGCCTCCTGGAAAGTAAACTAAAATATTATTGTCTATATGTGTGTCTATTTTGGAATAGCTACCATGCATACCATTCAAGATATCCAACATGGAGCTGAAGTTTCAATTGCGGTTTTCAACAGTTGGTAGCACTGACATAATTTTCAAATATGGGCTTGAGATATTCTGGCATAGATCTTTACTCATACCAAATTTGGATTCGATTGCTGCAGCCGTTTAGGAGTTGATAGCGGGGGGGGGGCGGGGGAGGGGGACACAGCCTGTTGTGGTTAATAGAAAGGGATAACGGGAACACTACAATCTGATCTTTATTCAGTCTCACGAAGTGACAAGTCCAACGTCTCTATTCCCCACATCCTCCCCACCCTGGTCAACCTCCAGGGGGATGACCAGCTGAATGGGGCGGGTTATTGTGGTTCCGGTAGGGGTACGAAGAACCGCCGTCCTGACGACTGCATCTCTACCAACACGGAGCTCCTTAATGCGGACCTTTGCCCACATGTGCCTCGGCGTCTTGTCTTCCTGGAGAAGTGCCTTTCGCAGACACCACTTGGTGGTGCCTACCATCCTCTCCCCACATCCTCCCCACCAAGACGCCCTTGGAGAAATAAATCACCAGGTGATGTTATGATGAGCGAAGTACTGATGAGTAGGAGGGGCTGTGAGAGAAGTCCAGATGGACTCAAGTTCTCTGTTGGTCGCGTGAAACGTCTGAGCATTATCAGTATATACCGTGTGTGGTATCCCTCGTCTATCAACGAATCTCTGAACCTCCAGAAATGGGTTGAAGCGGGCTATTCTTGATTCATTTGGCAGAGCTACACCGTCTCTTAGAGCCAGATATTCTGCAGGGAAACACTCCTTTTGTACCGTTTGAATCCAATATTTGCGTGAGTTTTGAAGCTCTGGTGCTGTTAACTCCCCAGAGAACCGTTCTTTTCTTCGAGCATGTTGCAAGAAACGAATTATCCAATTATGCCAACGCACGCCTGTATCATGTGGTAAGAGTTCGTCCCATCCAATCCCTCTGCACCAGGTTTCTTGGAACAGTATTTTCCCAATAATCGATGCCGGTGTTAAAAGTTCCAAGGGGTCATAAAATTGGGAAGTAGTTTGTAACAGTAAACTCTTACTAGCGGGTTCCTGCATGAGATTATCGGCGATATCATGGTCGTCCATGTAGAAAGTGTCAGTTTCAGTGGACCATTTCACTCCTAATACTTGCGTATTGGTCTCTAGTATCCGACATTCGGACGTCCAGATGCACTTCAGTTGTTGAGAGTTGGTCGCCCATTTCGCCATGGGCATGTGAATTGTGTTTAGCAGTCCTTTGAGTTCATAATAAAGTTTGATCACTTGGTTCTCAGTTTCACCGCCGGTTACAAAGTCATCCATGTACGAACTACAATCTAAAAGGGCGACAGCATTTGAGAAGGCAGAGTCATGGATATTGGTTAGTTCCTTTAGTGTCGCTGAAAGTAAAAATGGACTGCAAGTTAGACCAAAGGGGACGCGAGCAGAAAGATATATTACGACTTCATCTGTTGTTTCGTACACCCCTTCATCTGTTCAGAATGAATATAGTTTACTAGTGATGAATTCAAAGTGATGCCTGATCGATTTCCGGTCAATCACATCATACCAGAAGAATCTGGTCAAGTCTCGATCCTTGGAGTCGAGTACAAGTTGTAAGAATGCCTGAGAGACATCACCAATGATGGCTACCGGGTAGCTTCTGAATCTGAGGAGAACAGAAAATATCTCAGGCAGTACATTTGGCCCCATTTCGAGGGCCTCGTTAAGGGACGGACCACCTCCTTGACGAGAAGATGCATCATACACAATCCTCCATTTCGTTTTCCCAGATTTACACTTCTTAATTAACTAAATGGTGAGGCAAGTAGAACGTTTCACCAGATGTCTCAGAAGGAGCATGTTCAACCAGGCGTTTTATAATATAGTCCATCATCTGTGAATAATAAGTCTCCTTCAAAGGTCCATTCGCCTCTAGTCTCTTTTGCAATGCGTTGAATCGTTTTACCGCATTAGCATGGTTATTGGGCCAGATGATACCTGATTTTGTAGGAAGAGAGACCACACGCCGATTGTCTCCTATTAGGTAAGAATCATGAAATTCCTTAATTATCTCAGAGTTTTTGAACTGAAATATTTATCCTGACTTTCCCTGATTCCCATTGTTTCCAGATCCCAGAACTGTCTGAGTGTTTCATCTAAAGGTTCATCTGTTCAGAATGAATATAGTTTACTAGTGATGAATTCAAAGTGATGCCTGATCGATTTCCGGTCAATACCCATCCACACATGGTTGGTATGAGTACCACGGAGGTGAAAATGCGCACTGGTGAAGTGTCCTTTACGATTTTCCAATAACAATCTCCTCCAATAAGTATTTCGATAGGCAAAGGTTGCTCTGATTCATTCTTTGGGTCAGCCAACTCTAGATTTTGAGTGTGTGCTAACATATTAACATCATCAGGAACGACCGGATGAGCTGAAAAGGCATGGATACTCTCAAATGCAGTAATATTTGTAGCCGAGTTTGTCCAGATGCTATTTATGGAAAACTTAACAAGGTTACGTACACTCCGATTGATTGGAGACGATTCAAAGGCGCCAATAGTTAAGTTTTGGCGGCCAATAACTTCGAGTTTCAGTTCGTTAACTAGAGACTCAAGGATAAAACTGGATTGACTTCCAGCATCCAGTATGCAACGCGTCTGTTTAGTTCGCCCATTGGGACCCGTAACCCAAACTCGCGCGGTCTGCAGGTAAGTAAAGTCGGATGGAAGAGAATCTATCTTGTTAACGGACGTAATGGTTGCCGCTGCATTAGTAGATAAGTTTCTACTGCAGACAGATCTGTGATGTGAGGCTTTGCAGGAAGAACAGAATGCCTTACCCTTTCGGTTGCAGTTCTTCACTGAGTGTCCACGGTTCAAGCATAGAAAGCAGCGGTTCGTGTTCATGAGTTTGGTAAGTCTATCGTTAATGTTATAAACTGTCTTGCATTCTTGCGCCCAGTGTCCGCGGGATTCGCAAAAGACACAAAATGGTTCCGGCGCAACCTTCCTATTGGATTGTTTCTTATTTGAATCAACGTGCAGTGATGCTGTTGTGGGAACATGAGTCGAAGCAGATCCACGAATCTTGTGCGTCACTAGTTCTTCTCCCAAGAATTCCATGAGCTTGAGAATATCGCCTTCTGAGATGTTTTCCCTCTTCGTCTGAATTATCCAACGACGACAAATATCATCGGGAAACGTTCTAAGTATTTTCGGAGCAAGAACTCTCCCGTAGCCGTTTACGTCTTTTCCCAGCTCACGAAGAGCTTGTATATGTCGATGGCAATCGATGAACGTGTCGTTGAGTGCTACAGGAGTAGCGAGCTGAATAGGTCTGATCCCCTCTAGGTAGTCTAAGTGCGCCTGTATTATTCTGTTTTTATCCCCATAGCGAGCTTGTAGAGTCTGTTTCGTTTCCTCGTATGTATCTGATATTACGGCGATTCCATTGACTAGCCACTTCGGCTCGGCTTCCAAGTACCCGCGCAAAAATGTGTTTATTTATGGTAGGAAGGAAAGGGTTTTTATCAACGGATGACTCGAATTGCTCCCAAAAACGTGGCCAAGTTGCGATGTCACCAGCGAAGGATTCTAGCTTAATTGGCGGGAGTCGAACTGAGTGTGAAGCCTGAATTGGAATAGTAGGTGTAGTTGGCAGTGATTCAGGAATACTTAAATTAGCGGCTGGATTTAACAATTTACTTGCAATTGTTCTCGATGCCCTTGTGATAGCGCGTTTCGCTGAGTCTATATATTCTTCACAACTCTGAACATCGGTATCGTATTCAGTATCCGATAGTAACTCATGTATAGAATCATCAAGTGTGGTAAGTTGTTAAGAGTTTCCTGTAGTCTTGAAACTGTTAATTTCCGTAACAAAGCGTGTTGTATTTGCCCTCTGTCTGGTTCCCTTTCTTCTTAGATTGTGTAAAATTCCATCTGTTTGATCGTTATTGCTCATGTTGTACGTGTGTTCACGGAAATGTGCAAGACAAAGAGCTGTTAATCTGTTATCTGAAGTATCGAATGATTTTCGGTCAGGTGCTACTAGGATCGCTAGTGTCGACGCTTAGATTGTGCGTTAATTACTATGGTCAGTTTTATATTATCTATGGCCTGCGCTCCAAATCTATAATATCTATGCTTAGCACCAGTTGATACTACAATATGCACGAACGAAACATAATGTTATTACACACATACATAACCAAACAAGAAGTTATTAGGGCATTCAAGAGTTTTTCGGTTTACAAATGTGTAGCTTTGTCACTTATCTGTAGTCGGTTGCGAAGTAGGAATCCTTCCGTCCAGTATAGTGTAATTGCAAGTCTTCCCTTAGTCTTGAGGTTCCGTAATGCAATTGTAGAGTAAAAACTCGCTTTGCTCGTTGGGGGCTCCGCCCCCAAGCCCCCGGTGCGTTTGACGATCCGTGTATTTTTAGGGAAAGTAATGGTTTCAAGTGTTTAAAACATATCGTTCTGAATTTACGGTTTTTATGTTTGCTGTGACTTTGTAATAATAATAATAAAGACGAATATGTTGCATGCAGATTTTCCATTGATGTACTTTTTTTATTTGATTCGTGGGTGTCACCTACCAATATAAATTATGCTAATGGTCTGAATAAAATCTTATTTTTGCTTTGTTATATTTTTTCTATAAGTTTATAGTGTCTTCAGTGTACGAAGTCCCGCACATTTGTTGCGTGTCAAATTTTCGGATTTTTTTTGCACTTGCCCTCAAGTCCATAAAAATCCACTACTTAATATATGATAATATTTTGTTACGAGTCCAAATTTTAATTCTCTATAGCGTTATTGCCTCTTTTGACATCTCTTTTCCCACTTTTAAAATATATTTCCAATTGAGGGTGGAATGTGCGCACTGATATGTTTTAAGTCTGTTTGGACATGGCTGGTCCTCTAGTATACTTCTAGTTATAATAATATTGGGGGGGGGGGGGGGTGAGTTTATCCAAGGCATGTCCCCTAGCCTACTGCCAGTTATATAATGACAGGAAATTTCATGAACGCATATCCCCTAGCCTACCTGTAATACCGTTTTCAGGAGTTTTATCATGAAAAGTCATTTAGCCTACTGCCAGTTACTGTATATCGTGGCGGGAAGATTTGATAAAGCAGGTCTCCTAGCAAAACAGTCTGTTTTCCAAAATGGCGATGCGCTGTTGTTCAGAACATGTAATATATTAACCCAATAATATATCACAGAAACTGTAAATTTCTTTGAACTAAGAAACTTACACGAACGCAATACCTCCAGTAATTAGTTTACAACATTACGCATATTTGCAAATATAGATTCTTTTCCCCATTCAGTTCTATATGTGTTTGGCAATAACATTCGACTTTCTATTCCGATTAATATTATTATTATTATTATTATTATTATTATTATTATTATTATTATTATCATGAAGGTGACGTGGTGATGCTGAAGTCATGACTCTTGCCTCTTACCAAGGCTGACTGGGTTCAATTCTCATCGAATGCATGTGAGATTTACCATCTGAAATATCAAGTGCTGTGGTTAAGAATCCACACAAAAAGAGGAGGTCCCGTGCCTCATGTTCAAGAGATTAACGGCCATGTCAAATTACAAACTTGCTTGCATTTTCACTAATATGATGTGTAGACTATATGGGTATTTACTCACCCGATTATTAATCAGAGAAAGAACAAGAAGTTCCGTGACGAATTAAAGTGCCTACTTTTCTTAAAATTTAAGATTCATGCCAATGATTAATCTATATGCATTTGTCTAGAATAATGACGAAATTAAGTTGGAAATATAAAAATTTCTAATTAGTTCGAAATATTGTATACATGGCATAATGTAGCCTAATAGTGCACTACAGTTGGCAGCCCTGGTGACTGAATATATTCTTAGTTCCATCTCTTAAGGTACAGAATAGAAAATTTGGTTCATGACCAATGGATTGCATGGACGTTACATGCAGTTAAACATTGGATCTAACAGCGTGCGTAAAATCATGTTGGTATCAATGTCATGCATGTATTGTTCAGAAATAATCTGAAATAATATGATTTATTGTTGTGCCAATTTTGAATTAAATCCATTAATTAGTTTAGAAGTTACATGCATTTTAAAATCAAGTTGTCAGCACTGAAGAATATTAGTTACTCCAAATTAATCTAGAATGCCAGGTACTGTACGTGTAGAAAGTTTAGAGCTATTGGCTTGCATACTTTCTGATTTATTGATATTAGGGTAACAAAAATAGAAACTGCATTTATTAACAGTTGGCAGCCTTGGTTGCTCTTAAGAATACGCATAGACATAATGTGTTATGTTTTTTTTTTAGCGTATGGCTTTTAGTGCCGGGAGTGTCCGAGGACATGTTCGGCTCGCCAGTTTTGTAGCTGCTTCGAGACGGACACCCAATGGGTGAGCTACAAGTACCGTTGGGGAGGGAAGGAGGGAAGTTGGAATGTAAGGACGAGGAGTTGGAAGGTAGCGGTTGTGGCCTATAGTCAGGGACCAACCCCGGCATTTGCCTGGAAGGAAGATGGGAAACCACAGAAGACCATCTTCAAGGTTGCCGGTGGGGGGATTCGAACCTCCTCGCCTCCCGGATGTGAGCGACTGCCATCAGTCATGCCGTAACCACCACTGCTAACTCACCCGGTATGTGTTATGGTATATAACACATACGAAATTTGGTTGAAATCCAATTGATAGTATAGAAGATATATGCATTTAAAAGTTGGACCTATCAGCAGGCTTATAATCATTTTGGCAACACTGCCATGTATGTCCTCCTAGAAATTAAACTGAAATAATATTGTGTATACGTGTGCCAATTTTAAAATAGGTCCCATACATACCTTTCAAGGTATCCAACATGGAGCTCAAATTTCAATTGCGATTTTTCAGCAGTTGGTACTACTGACATAATTTTCAAATACGGCATTGAGATATTCAGGGATAGATCTTTACTCCTACCAAATTTTGTTTCAATTGCTGCAGCCGTTTAGGAGTTGATAGGGGTGGACACACACACAGCCAGACAGACAGACAGAAGGACAGACAGACAGACAGACAGAAGGACAGACAGACACACATTTGCCCGGATCGATCTCATAAGTCTACCTTTTCCTCATTTTTGCTAAATGTGAAAAGTAGGCTAAAAATACGTACATATAGTCTATTGTATATCAGTTTCTATGTGGTTAAATGTAAATTAATTTTCTACAATCTTGAGCACCTCTAAATATGCCCCTCTAAATATGCACCTCGATTAACGTCCTAATATGATAATTTCAACAACAAAAAAACAAGTAGAACTAGAGAGCCTAATTTTCTTTACTATTAGAATTCATGCAAATCTATATAGACCTATCTAGAATAATGACGAAATCAAGTTGGTAATACTAACATTTATAAGTACTACAGTTTGAAATACACCTAAAATAGTGAAGCCTAATACAGTAACTTACTGCAGTTGGCAGCCCTAGCGACTCTGAATATATTCTTAGTTCCATCTCATAAGGTATAGAATGCACATACAATATTTAGTTGAAGTATGGACGTTACATGCCGTTTGATATTGGATTTATCAGTGCGCGTTGGGAACAAAGTCATGTATGTGATGCTCAGAAATAAACGCAAATATTACGATCTAATATACAGTAGTGCTAATTTTGGATAAATCCATTTGTGAGTATAGAAGTTACATGAAATTAAAATTTAAACTATCAGGAAGCTTAGAATCATGTTGGCAGTACTGAGGTATATTAGTTACTCCAAATTATCTAGAATGTTCAGGTGCTATACGTGTGCAAACTTTAGAGCTGATGGCTTGCATACTTTCTTTTGTAGGGTTGAAAATTAAAAAATGTACCTTTTCGGAATTTTTCTGTTGATTGCAAGGTGAAAGGAATGTTTTTGCCAAATATCAAGTTTGTAACTCATTTGGAAGTGGGTAAACATTTATGTCAGTGAGTGAGTGAGTGAGTCAGTCAGTCAGCCTAGTAGCTTTATATAATATAGATGAGCATTGGTCCTAGTGGAAAATAATTCTATCACCTGAAACCAAAAATGCATGGGACGAAAAAATACATCAAAATAACATGTTGGTTTCCGACCCTACAAGACGTAAAAAATATAATAAAAGTATTAAAAAAACTATTTTTTTGAAATTTCATTCGAATTAATTTTTAAGTTTTTCGTGGGACATAGAAAAATTTTGGCCAAAAAGTACAAAATCATTAATAACTCCCTAATTATACGTCGTATGATGAAATAGCAAGAGACAAAAAAGATGTAATTTGTTATTGTCTACAACATAGGCCATGTACAATATCACACTCGGAGAAAAATTTCGGCCAAAAAGTACAAAATCATTAATAACTCCGTAATTAAACGTCGTGTGATGAAATAGCAAGAGACAAAAAAGATGTAATGTGTTAATGTCTACAACATAGGCCATGTACAATATCACACTCAGAGAAAAATTTCGGCCAAAAAGTACAAAATCATTAATAACTCCCTAATTAAACGTCGTATGAAAAAATAGCAAGAGATAAAAAAGATGTAATGTGTTAATGTCTACAACATAGGCCATGTACAATATCACACTCAGAGAAAAATTTCGGCCAGGAAGTACAAAATCATTAATAACTCCCTAATTAAACGTCGTATGAAAAAATAGCAAGAGATAAAAAAGATGTAATGTGCTAATGTCTACAACATAGGCCATGCACAATATCACACTCAGAGATATTACTGGAGATTTGTACTTTCCCCCTATTAGTTTTGTCTTTTGTAGGGTTGAAAATTAAAAAATGTACCTTTTCGGAATTTTTCTGTTGATTGCAAGGTGAAAGGAATGTTTTTGCCAAATATCAAGTTTGTAACTCATTTGGAAGTGGGTAAACATTTATGTCAGTGAGTGAGTGAGTGAGTGAGTCAGTCAGCCTAGTAGCTTTATATAATATAGATGAGCATTGGTCCTAGTGGAAAATAATTCTATCACCTGAAACCAAAAATGCATGGGACGAAAAAATACATCAAAATAACATGTTGGTTTACGACCCTACAAGACGTAAAAAATATAATAAAAGTATTAAAAAAACTATTTTTTTGAAATTTCATTCGAATTAATTTTTAAGTTTTTCGTGGGACATAGAAAAATGTTGGCCAAAAAGTACAATCTCATTAATAACTCCCTAATTATACGTCGTATGATGAAATAGCAAGAGAAAAAAAGATGTAATGTGTTATTGTCTACAACATAGGCCATGTACAATATCACACTCGGAGAAAAATTTCGGCCAAAAAGTACAAAATCATTAATAACTCCGTAATTAAACGTCGTGTGATGAAATAGCAAGAGACAAAAAAGATGTAATGTGTTAATGTCTACAACATAGGCCATGTACAATATCACACTCAGAGAAAAATTTCGGCCAAAAAGTACAAAATCATTAATAACTCCCTAATTAA
The DNA here is from genome assembly GCA_946902985.2 of Meconema thalassinum. Classification (NCBI taxonomy): domain Eukaryota; kingdom Metazoa; phylum Arthropoda; class Insecta; order Orthoptera; family Tettigoniidae; genus Meconema; species Meconema thalassinum. The sequence continues at coordinate 93,599,304 of OX336388.2, forward strand.
ACGTCGTATGAAAAAATAGCAAGAGATAAAAAAGATGTAATGTGTTAATGTCTACAACATAGGCCATGTACAATATCACACTCAGAGAAAAATTTCGGCCAGAAAGTACAAAATCATTAATAACTCCCTAATTAAACGTCGTATGAAAAAATAGCAAGAGATAAAAAAGATGTAATGTGCTAATGTCTACAACATAGGCCATGCACAATATCACACTCAGAGATATTACTGGAGATTTGTACTTTCCCCCTATTAGTTTTGTCTTTTGTAGGGTTGAAAATTAAAAAATGTACCTTTTCGGAATTTTTCTGTTGATTGCAAGGTGAAAGGAATGTTTTTGCCAAATATCAAGTTTGTAACTCATTTGGAAGTGGGTAAACATTTATGTCAGTGAGTGAGTGAGTGAGTGAGTCAGTCAGCCTAGTAGCTTTATATAATATAGATGAGCATTGTTGTCTGTCACATATAAAATATTTGCCAAACTACTTTTAAACAGACTTGAACCACAGATCGAACCACAGCTTGGCGAGTTCCAAGGAGGTTTCAGAAGGAATAGATCGTGTGCAGAACAAATTCTTAGTTTAAAATTGATATTAAAATATTACAACAACAGGCCAAAGAATATCTTTATCTCATTCGTTGATTTTCAGAAAGCGTATGATTCAGTGGATAGGGATACTGTTTTTGACACATTGAAGGAATACCAAGTTGATCAAAAAACCATAAATTTAATAAAACTTACATTAACTAATACGATTTCCAGAGTCAAATTTTTAAATGAAGTTAGCGAGCCCTTCGAGGTAAAAACTGGGCTAAGACAAGGGGACAGTCTATCACCACTGCTTTTCAATTTGGTCTTGGATAAAGTCATGAGGACGTTTTGGGAGAAGAACGATTCAAGTGCTAAAATTGGTACAAAGAATAAGAACCTCAGAGTCAAAGGTTTAGCATTTGCTGACGACGTAGCGTTGTTTGCTGAATCAGAACAAGAAGCTATTAACCAAATTGATCAGTTAAAAGAAACGGCGGAAAAAGCGGGCTTACAGATTTCGTTGGTAAAAACAGAGATGATGACAAGTGATCAGAAATACACTAAGAAAATGATAAAAACAAATTATGGGAGCACCAGGGTCACTGACCGATTTAAATATCTTGGAGAAATAATTAGTAGCAATGGGACGGATAAATTGGCAATCGAGAACAAAAAAGGGAAATTGGAAAGATTAAATTTTTGTACAAAAAATATATACAATAAAAAGAACCTGTCTATCAATGCAAAATTACGACATTTTAATACTGTTGTTAGACCAGTCATCTTGTACGGCATGGAAACTACAAATATAACCGGAATGGAGAATTTGCTCAAGATAGAAAGAAGAATTTTAAGAAGGATTTATGGTCCTAGGAAAACACAGGAAGGTTATAGACTGAGATCGAATGCAGAAATTTATAGTAAAATCGACAACCTTGAAGTGATGATCAGAAAACGGCGACTTCAGTTCTACGGACATATGGTCCGCATGGATTGCTCAAGGTTAAACAAACAAATTTTTGATAAAATCTGGAACTATAAAGGACAAGGAGGCTATGTAAAACAAATGAAAGAAGAACTTCAAAAATTCAAAATTACTGAAGAAGATTGTCTAAATCGAATAGAGTACAGAAAAAAAATTTTTGGTCTCAAAATTCTTGTCGGGGAGAAGAAAAATCTCAACAGAGGAGAATGGACTGCTGAAAGAAGAGCTGCACAGTCGACCAGGATGAAAGACTTCTGGAAGAGAAAGAAGGAAACTAGACCTATAAAGAAATGATATTAGCGTGGTCCTTGTTGGCCTGTCCGCGGTGTATATATATATATAGATGAGCATTGGTCCTAGTGGAAAATAATTCTATCACCTGAAACCAAAAATGCATGGGACGAAAAAATACATCAAAATAACATGTTGGTTTCCGACCCTACAAGACGTAAAAAATATAATAAAAGTATTAAAAAAACTATTTTTTTGAAATTTCATTCGAATTAATTTTTAAGTTTTTCGTGGGACATAGAAAAATTTTGGCCAAAAAGTACAAAATCATTAATAACTCCCTAATTATACGTCGTATGATGAAATAGCAAGAGACAAAAAAGATGTAATGTGTTATTGTCTACAACATAGGCCATGTACAATATCACACTCGGAGAAAAATTTCGGCCAAAAAGTACAAAATCATTAATAACTCCGTAATTAAACGTCGTGTGATGAAATAGCAAGAGACAAAAAAGATGTAATGTGTTAATGTCTACAACATAGGCCATGTACAATATCACACTCAGAGAAATATTTCGGCCAAAAAGTACAAAATCATTAATAACTCCCTAATTAAACGTCGTATGAAAAAATAGCAAGAGATAAAAAAGATGTAATGTGTTAATGTCTACAACATAGGCCTGGTACAATATCACACTCAGAGAAAAATTTCGGCCAGAAAGTACAAAATCATTAATAACTCCCTAATTAAACGTCGTATGAAAAAATAGCAAGAGATAAAAAAGATGTAATGTGCTAATGTCTACAACATAGGCCATGCACAATATCACACTCAGAGATATTACTGGAGATTTGTACTTTCCCCCTATTAGTTTTGTCTTTTGTAGGGTTGAAAATTAAAAAATGTACCTTTTCGGAATTTTTCTGTTGATTGCAAGTTGAAAGGAATGTTTTTGCCAAATATCAAGTTTGTAACTCATTTGGAAGTGGGTAAACATTTATGTCAGTGAGTGAGTGAGTGAGTGAGTCAGTCAGCCTAGTAGCTTTATATAATATAGATGAGCATTGGTCCTAGTGGAAAATAATTCTATCACCTGAAACCAAAAATGCATGGGACGAAAAAATACATCAAAATAACATGTTGGTTTCCGACCCTACAAGACGTAAAAAATATAATAAAAGTATTAAAAAAACTATTTTTTTGAAATTTCATTCGAATTAATTTTTAAGTTTTTCGTGGGACATAGAAAAATTTTGGCCAAAAAGTACAAAATCATTAATAACTCCCTAATTATACGTCGTATGATGAAATAGCAAGAGACAAAAAAGATGTAATGTGTTATTGTCTACAACATAGGCCATGTACAATATCACACTCGGAGAAAACTTTCGGCCAAAAAGTACAAAATCATTAATAACTCCGTAATTAAACGTCGTGTGATGAAATAGCAAGAGACAAAAAAGATGTAATGTGTTAATGTCTACAACATAGGCCATGTACAATATCACACTCAGAGAAAAATTTCGGCCAAAAAGTACAAAATCATTAATAACTCCCTAATTAAACGTCGTATGAAAAAATAGCAAGAGATAAAAAAGATGTAATGTGTTAATGTCTACAACATAGGCCATGTACAATATCACACTCAGAGAAAAATTTCGGCCAGAAAGTACAAAATCATTAATAACTCCCTAATTAAACGTCGTATGAAAAAATAGCAAGAGATAAAAAAGATGTAATGTGCTAATGTCTACAACATAGGCCATGCACAATATCACACTCAGAGATATTACTGGAGATTTGTACTTTCCCCCTATTAGTTTTGTCTTTTGTAGGGTTGAAAATTAAAAAATGTACCTTTTCGGAATTTTTCTGTTGATTGCAAGGTGAAAGGAATGTTTTTGCCAAATATCAAGTTTGTAACTCATTTGGAAGTGGGTAAACATTTATGCCAGTGAGTGAGTGAGTGAGTGAGTCAGTCAGCCTAGTAGCTTTATATAATATAGATGAGCATTGGTCCTAGTGGAAAATAATTCTATCACCTGAAACCAAAAATGCATGGGACGAAAAAATACATCAAAATAACATGTTGGTTTCCGACCCTACAAGACGTAAAAAATATAATAAAAGTATTAAAAAAACTATTTTTTTGAAATTTCATTCGAATTAATTTTTAAGTTTTTCGTGGGACATAGAAAAATTTTTGCCAAAAAGTACAAAATCATTAATAACTCCCTAATTATACGTCGTATGATGAAATAGCAAGAGACAAAAAAGATGTAATGTGTTATTGTCTACAACATAGGCCATGTACAATATCACACTCGGAGAAAAATTTCGGCCAAAAAGTACAAAATCATTAATAACTCCGTAATTAAACGTCGTGTGATGAAATAGCAATAGACAAAAAAGATGTAATGTGTTAATGTCTACAACATAGGCCATGTACAATATCACACTCAGAGAAAAATTTCGGCCAAAAAGTACAAAATCATTAATAACTCCCTAATTAAACGTCGTATGAAAAAATAGCAAGAGATAAAAAAGATGTAATGTGTTAATGTCTACAACATAGGCCATGTACAATATCACACTCAGAGAAAAATTTCGGCCTGAAAGTACAAAATCATTAATAACTCCCTAATTAAACGTCGTATGAAAAAATAGCAAGAGATAAAAAAGATGTAATGTGCTAATATCTACAACATAGGCCATGCACAATATCACACTCAGAGATATTACTGGAGATTTGTACTTTCCCCCTATTAGTTTTGTCTTTTGTAGGGTTGAAAATTAAAAAATGTACCTTTTCGGAATTTTTCTGTTGATTGCAAGGTGAAAGGAATGTTTTTGCCAAATATCAAGTTTGTAACTCATTTGGAAGTGGGTCAACATTTATGTCAGTGAGTGAGTGAGTGAGTGAGTCAGTCAGCCTAGTAGCTTTATATAATATAGATGAGCATTGGTCCTAGTGGAAAATAATTCTATCACCTGAAACCAAAAATGCATGGGACGAAAAAATACATCAAAATAACATGTTGGTTTCCGACCCTACAAGACGTAAAAAATATAATAAAAGTATTAAAAAAACTATTTTTTTGAAATTTCATTCGAATTAATTTTTAAGTTTTTCGTGGGACATAGAAACATTTTGGCCAAAAAGTACAAAATCATTAATAACTCCCTAATTATACGTCGTATGATGAAATAGCAAGAGACAAAAAAGATGTAATGTGTTATTGTCTACAACATAGGCCATGTACAATATCACACTCGGAGAAAAATTTCGGCCAAAAAGTACAAAATCATTAATAACTCCGTAATTAAACGTCGTGTGATGAAATAGCAAGAGACAAAAAAGATGTAATGTGTTAATGTCTACAACATAGGCCATGTACAATATCACACTCAGAGAAAAATTTCGGCCGAAAAGTACAAAATCATTAATAAGTCCCTAATTAAACGTCGTATGAAAAAATAGCAAGAGATAAAAAAGATGTAATGTGTTAATGTCTACAACATAGGCCATGTACAATATCACACTCAGAGAAAAATTTCGGCCAGAAAGTACAAAATCATTAATAACTCCCTAATTAAACGTCGTATGAAAAAATAGCAAGAGATAAAAAAGATGTAATGTGCTAATGTCTACAACATAGGCCATGCACAATATCACACTCAGAGATATTACTGGAGATTTGTACTTTCCCCCTATTAGTTTTGTCTTTTGTAGGGTTGAAAATTAAAAAATGTACCTTTTCGGAATTTTTATGTTGATTGCAAGGTGAAAGGAATGTTTTTGCCAAATATCAAGTTTGTAACTCATTTGGAAGTGGGTAAACATTTATGTCAGTGAGTGAGTGAGTGAGTGAGTCAGTCAGCCTAGTAGCTTTATATAATATAGATGAGCATTGGTCCTAGTGGAAAATAATTCTATCACCTGAAACCAAAAATGCATGGGACGAAAAAATACATCAAAATAACATGTTGGTTTCCGACCCTACAAGACGTAAAAAATATAATAAAAGTATTAAAAAAACTATTTTTTTGAAATTTCATTCGAATTAATTTCTAAGTTTTTCGTGGGACATAGAAAAATTTTGGCCAAAAAGTACAAAATCATTAATAACTCCCTAATTATACGTCGTATGATGAAATAGCAAGAGACAAAAAAGATGTAATATGTTATTGTCTACAACATAGGCCATGTACAATATCACACTCGGAGAAAAATTTCGGCCAAAAAGTACAAAATCATTAATAACTCCGTAATTAAACGTCGTGTGATGAAATAGCAAGAGACAAAAAAGATGTAATGTGTTAATGTCTACAACATAGGCCATGTACAATATCACACTCAGAGAAAAATTTCGGCCAAAAAGTACAAAATCATTAATAACTCCCTAATTAAACGTCGTATGAAAAAATAGCAAGAGATAAAAAAGATGTAATGTGTTAATGTCTACAACATAGGCCATGTACAATATCACACTCAGAGAAAAATTTCGGCCAGAAAGTACAAAATCATTAATAACTCCCTAATTAAACGTCGTATGAAAAAATAGCAAGAGATAAAAAAGATGTAATGTGCTAATGTCTACAACATAGGCCATGCACAATATCACACTCAGAGATATTACTGGAGATTTGTACTTTCCCCCTATTAGTTTTGTCTTTTGTAGGGTTGAAAATTAAAAAATGTACCTTTTCGGAATTTTTCTGTTGATTGCAAGGTGAAAGGAATGTTTTTGCCAAATATCAAGTTTGTAACTCATTTGGAAGTGGGTAAACATTTATGTCAGTGAGTGAGTGAGTGAGTGAGTCAGTCAGCCTAGTAGCTTTATATAATATAGATGAGCATTGGTCCTAGTGGAAAATAATTCTATCACCTGAAACCAAAAATGCATGGGACGAAAAAATACATCAAAATAACATGTTGGTTTCCGACCCTACAAGACGTAAAAATATAATAAAAGTATTAAAAAAACTATTTTTTTGAAATTTCATTCGAATTAATTTTTAAGTTTTTCGTGGGACATAGAAAAATTTTGGCCAAAAAGTACAAAATCATTAATAACTCCCTAATTATACGTCGTATGATGAAATAGCAAGAGACAAAAAAGATGTAATGTGTTATTGTCTACAACATAGGCCATGTACAATATCACACTCGGAGAAAAATTTCGGCCAAAAAGTACAAAATCATTAATAACTCCGTAATTAAACGTCGTGTGATGAAATAGCAAGAGACAAAAAAGATGTAATGTGTTAATGTCTACAACATAGGCCATGTACAATATCACACTCAGAGAAAAATTTCGGCCAAAAAGTACAAAATCATTAATAACTCCCTAATTAAACGTCGTATGAAAAAATAGCAAGAGATAAAAAAGATGTAATGTGTTAATGTCTACAACATAGGCCATGTACAATATCACACTCAGAGAAAAATTTCGGCCAGAAAGTACAAAATCATTAATAACTCCCTAATTAAACGTCGTATGAAAAAATAGCAAGAGATAAAAAAGATGTAATGTGCTAATGTCTACAACATAGGCCATGCACAATATCACACTCAGAGATATTACTGGAGATTTGTACTTTCCCCCTATTAGTTTTGTCTTTTGTAGGGTTGAAAATTAAAAAATGTACCTTTTCGGAATTTTTCTGTTGATTGCAAGGTGAAAGGAATGTTTTTGCCAAATATCAAGTTTGTAACTCATTTGGAAGTGGGTAAACATTTATGTCAGTGAGTGAGTGAGTGAGTGAGTCAGTCAGCCTAGTAGCTTTATATAATATAGATGAGCATTGGTCCTAGTGGAAAATAATTCTATCACCTGAAACCAAAAATGCATGGGACGAAAAAATACATCAAAATAACATGTTGGTTTCCGACCCTACAAGACGTAAAAAATATAATAAAAGTATTAAAAAAACTATTTTTTTGAAATTTCATTCGAATTAATTTTTAAGTTTTTCGTGGGACATAGAAAAATTTTGGCCAAAAAGTACAAAATCATTAATAACTCCCTAATTATACGTCGTATGATGAAATAGCAAGAGACAAAAAAGATGTAATGTGTTATTGTCTACAACATAGGCCATGTACAATATCACACTCGGAGAAAAATTTCGGCCAAAAAGTACAAAATCATTAATAACTCCGTAATTAAACGTCGTGTGATGAAATAGCAAGAGACAAAAAAGATGTAATGTGTTAATGTCTACAACATAGGCCATGTACAATATCACACTCAGAGAAAAATTTCGGCCAAAAAGTACAAAATCATTAATAACTCCCTAATTAAACGTCGTATGAAAAAATAGCAAGAGATACAAAAGATGTAATGTGTTAATGTCTACAACATAGGCCATGTACAATATCACACTCAGAGAAAAATTTCGGCCAGAAAGTACAAAATCATTAATAACTCCCTAATTAAACGTCGTATGAAAAAATAGCAAGAGATAAAAAAGATGTAATGTGCTAATGTCTACAACATAGGCCATGCACAATATCACACTCAGAGATATTACTGGAGATTTGTACTTTCCCCCTATTAGTTTTGTCTTTTGTAGGGTTGAAAATTAAAAAATGTACCTTTTCGGAATTTTTCTGTTGATTGCAAGGTGAAAGGAATGTTTTTGCCAAATATCAAGTTTGTAACTCATTTGGAAGTGGGTAAACATTTATGTCAGTGAGTGAGTGAGTGAGTGAGTCAGTCAGCCTAGTAGCTTTATATAATATAGATGAGCATTGGTCCTAGTGGAAAATAATTCTATCACCTGAAACCAAAAATGCATGGGACGAAAAAATACATCAAAATAACATGTTGGTTTCCGACCCTACAAGACGTAAAAAATATAATAAAAGTATTAAAAAAACTATTTTTTTGAAATTTCATTCGAATTAATTTTTAAGTTTTTCGTGGGACATAGAAAAATTTTTGCCAAAGAGTACAAAATCATTAATAACTCCCTAATTATACGTCGTATGATGAAATAGCAAGAGACAAAAAAGATGTAATGTGTTATTGTCTACAACATAGGCCATGTACAATATCACACTCGGAGAAAAATTTCGGCCAAAAAGTACAAAATCATTAATAACTCCGTAATTAAACGTCGTGTGATGAAATAGCAATAGACAAAAAAGATGTAATGTGTTAATGTCTACAACATAGGCCATGTACAATATCACACTCAGAGAAAAATGTCGGCCAGAAAGTACAAAATCATTAATAACTCCCTAATTAAACGTCGTATGAAAAAATAGCAAGAGATAAAAAAGATGTAATGTGCTAATGTCTACAACATAGGCCATGCACAATATCACACTCAGAGATATTACTGGAGATTTGTACTTTCCCCCTATTAGTTTTGTCTTTTGTAGGGTTGAAAATTAAAAAATGTACCTTTTCGGAATTTTTCTGTTGATTGCAAGGTGAAAGGAATGTTTTTGCCAAATATCAAGTTTGTAACTCATTTGGAAGTGGGTCAACATTTATGTCAGTGAGTGAGTGAGTGAGTGAGTCAGTCAGCCTAGTAGCTTTATATAATATAGATGAGCATTGGTCCTAGTGGAAAATAATTCTATCACCTGAAACCAAAAATGCATGGGACGAAAAAATACATCAAAATAACATGTTGGTTTCCGACCCTACAAGACGTAAAAAATATAATAAAAGTATTAAAAAAACTATTTTTTTGAAATTTCATTCGAATTAATTTTTAAGTTTTTCGTGGGACATAGAAAAATTTTGGCCAAAAAGTACAAAATCATTAATAACTCCCTAATTATACGTCTTATGATGAAATAGCAAGAGACAAAATAGATGTAATGTGTTATTGTCTACAACATAGGCCATGTACAATATCACACTCGGAGAAAAATTTCGGCCAAAAAGTACAAAATCATTAATAACTCCGTAATTAAACGTCGTGTGATGAAATAGCAAGAGACAAAAAAGATGTAATGTGTTAATGTCTACAACATAGGCCATGTACAATATCACACTCAGAGAAAAATTTCGGCCAAAAAGTACAAAATCATTAATAACTCCCTAATTAAACGTCGTATGAAAAAATAGCAAGAGATAAAAAAGATGTAATGTGTTAATGTCTACAACATAGGCCATGTACAATATCACACTCAGAGAAAAATTTCGGCCAGAAAGTACAAAATCATTAATAACTCCCTAATTAAACGTCGTATGAAAAAATAGCAAGAGATAAAAAAGATGTAATGTGCTAATGTCTACAACATAGGCCATGCACAATATCACACTCAGAGATATTACTGGAGATTTGTACTTTCCCCCTATTAGTTTTGTCTTTTGTAGGGTTGAAAATTAAAAAATGTACCTTTTCGGAATTTTTATGTTGATTGCAAGGTGAAAGGAATGTTTTTGCCAAATATCAAGTTTGTAACTCATTTGGAAGTGGGTAAACATTTATGTCAGTGAGTGAGTGAGTGAGTGAGTCAGTCAGCCTAGTAGCTTTATATAATATAGATGAGCATTGGTCCTAGTGGAAAATAATTCTATCACCTGAAACCAAAAATGCATGGGACGAAAAAATACATCAAAATAACATGTTGATTTCCGACCCTACAAGACGTAAAAAATATAATAAAAGTATTAAAAAAACTATTTTTTTGAAATTTCATTCGAATTAATTTTTAAGTTTTTCGTGGGACATAGAAAAATTTTGGCCAAAAAGTACAAAATCATTAATAACTCCCTAATTATACGTCGTATGATGAAATAGCAAGAGACAAAAAAGATGTAATGTGTTATTGTCTACAACATAGGCCATGTACAATATCACACTCGGAGAAAAATTTCGGCCAAAAAGTACAAAATCATTAATAACTCCGTAATTAAACGTCGTGTGATGAAATAGCAAGAGACAAAAAAGATGTAATGTGTTAATGTCTACAACATAGGCCATGTACAATATCACACTAAGAGAAAAATTTCGGCCAAAAAGTACAAAATCATTAATAACTCCCTAATTAAACGTCGTATGAAAAAATAGCAAGAGATAAAAAGGATGTAATGTGTTAATGTCTACAACATAGGCCATGTACAATATCACACTCAGAGAAAAATTTCGGCCAGAAAGTACAAAATCATTAATAACTCCCTAATTAAACGTCGTATGAAAAAATAGCAAGAGATAAAAAAGATGTAATGTGCTAATGTCTACAACATAGGCCATGCACAATATCACACTCAGAGATATTACTGGAGATTTGTACTTTCCCCCTATTAGTTTTGTCTTTTGTAGGGTTGAAAATTAAAAAATGTACCTTTTCGGAATTTTTCTGTTGATTGCAAGGTGAAAGGAATGTTTTTGCCAAATATCAAGTTTGTAACTCATTTGGAAGTGGGTAAACATTTATGTCAGTGAGTGAGTGAGTGAGTGAGTCAGTCAGCCTAGTAGCTTTATATAATATAGATGAGCATTGGTCCTAGTGGAAAATAATTCTATCACCTGAAACCAAAAATGCATGGGACGAAAAAATACATCAAAATAACATGTTGGTTTCCGACCCGACAAGACGTAAAAAATATAATAAAAGTATTAAAAAAACTATTTTTTTGAAATTTCATTCGAATTAATTTTTAAGTTTTTCGTGGGACATAGAAACATTTTGGCCAAAAAGTACAAAATCATTAATAACTCCCTAATTATACGTCGTATGATGAAATAGCAAGAGACAAAAAAGATGTAATGTGTTATTGTCTACAACATAGGCCATGTACAATATCACACTCGGAGAAAAATTTCGGCCAAAAAGTACAAAATCATTAATAACTCCGTAATTAAACGTCGTGTGATGAAATAGCAAGCGACAAAAAAGATGTAATGTGTTAATGTCTACAACATAGGCCATGTACAATATCACACTCAGAGAAAAATTTCGGCCAAAAAGTACAAAATCATTAATAACTCCCTAATTAAACGTCGTATGAAAAAATAGCAAGAGATAAAAAAGATGTAATGTGTTAATGTCTACAACATAGGCCATGTACAATATCACACTCAGAGAAAAATTTCGGCCAGAAAGTACAAAATCATTAATAACTCCCTAATTAAACGTCGTATGAAAAAATAGCAAGAGATAAAAAAAGATGTAATGTGCTAATGTCTACAACATAGGCCATGCACAATATCACACTCAGAGATATTACTGGAGATTTGTACTTTCCCCCTATTAGTTTTGTCTTTTGTAGGGTTGAAAATTAAAAAATGTACCTTTTCGGAATTTTTCTGTTGATTGCAAGGTGAAAGGAATGTTTTTGCCAAATATAAGTTTGTAACTCATTTGGAAGTGGGTAAACATTTATGTCAGTGAGTGAGTGAGTGAGTGAGTCAGTCAGCCTAGTAGCTTTATATAATATAGATGAGCATTGGTCCTACTGGAAAATAATTCTATCACCTGAAACCAAAAATGCATGGGACGAAAAAATACATCAAAATAACATGTTGGTTTCCGACCCTACAAGACGTAAAAAATATAATAAAAGTATTAAAAAAACTATTTTTTTGAAATTTCATTCGAATTAATTTTTAAGTTTTTCGTGGGACATAGAAAAATGTTGGCCAAAAAGTACAAAATCATTAATAACTCCCTAATTAAACGTCGTATGAAAAAATAGCAAGAGATAAAAAAGATGTAATGTGCTAATGTCTACAACATAGGCCATGCACAATATCACACTCAGAGATATTACTGGAGATTTGTACTTTCCCCCTATTAGTTTTGTCTTTTGTAGGGTTGAAAATTAAAAAATGTACCTTTTCGGAATTTTTCTGTTGATTGCAAGGTGAAAGGAATGTTTTTGCCAAATATCAAGTTTGTAAATCATTTGGAAGTGGGTAAACATTTATGTCAGTGAGTGAGTGAGTGAGTGAGTCAGTCAGCCTAGTAGCTTTATATAATATAGATGAGCATTGGTCCTAGTGGAAAATAATTCTATCACCTGAAACCAAAAATACATGGGACGAAAAAATACATCAAAATAACATGTTGGTTTCCGACCCTACAAGACGTAAAAAATATAATAAAAGTATTAAAAAAACTATTTTTTTGAAATTTCATCCGAATTAATTTTTAAGTTTTTCGTGGGACATAGACAAATTTTGGCCAAAAAGTACAAAATCATTAATAACTCCCTAATTATACGTCGTATGATGAAATAGCAAGAGACAAAAAAGATGTAATGTGTTATTGTCTACAACATAGGCCATGTACAATATCACACTCGGAGAAAAATTTCGGCCAAAAAGTACAAAATCATTAATAACTCCGTAATTAAACGTCGTGTGATGAAATAGCAAGAGACAAAAAAGATGTAATGTGTTAATGTCTACAACATAGGCCATGTACAATATCACACTCAGAGAAAAATTTCGGCCAAAAAGTACAAAATCATTAATAACTCCCTAATTAAACGTCGTATGAAAAAATAGCAAGAGATAAAAAAGATGTAATGTGTTAATGTCTACAACATAGGCCATGTACAATATCACACTCAGAGAAAAATTTCGGCCAGAAAGTACAAAATCATTAATAACTCCCTAATTAAACGTCGTATGAAAAAATAGCAAGAGATAAAAAAGATGTAATGTGCTAATGTCTACAACATAGGCCATGCACAATATCACACTCAGAGATATTACTGGAGATTTGTACTTTCCCCCTATTAGTTTTGTCTTTTGTAGGGTTGAAAATTAAAAAATGTACCTTTTCGGAATTTTTCTGTTGATTGCAAGGTGAAAGGAATGTTTTTGCCAAATATCAAGTTTGTAACTCATTTGGAAGTGGGTAAACATTTATGTCAGTGAGTGAGTGAGTGAGTGAGTCAGTCAGCCTAGTAGCTTTATATAATATAGATGAGCATTGGTCCTAGTGGAAAATAATTCTATCACCTGAAACCAAAAATGCATGGGACGAAAAAATACATCAAAATAACATGTTGGTTTCCGACCCTACAAGACGTAAAAAATATAATAAAAGTATTAAAAAAACTATTTTTTTGAAATTTCATTCGAATTAATTTTTAAGTTTTTCGTGGGACATAGAAAAATTTTGGCCAAAAAGTACAAAATCATTAATAACTCCCTAATTATACGTCGTATGATGAAATAGCAAGAGACAAAAAAGATGTAATGTGTTATTGTCTACAACATAGGCCATGTACAATATCACACTCGGAGAAAAATTTCGGCCAAAAAGTACAAAATCATTAATAACTCCGTAATTAAACGTCGTGTGATGAAATAGCAAGAGACAAAAAAGATGTAATGTGTTAATGTCTACAACATAGGCCATGTACAATATCACACTCAGAGAAAAATTTCGGCCAAAAAGTACAAAATCATTAATAACTCCCTAATTAAACGTCGTATGAAAAAATAGCAAGAGATAAAAAAGATGTAATGTGTTAATGTCTACAACATAGGCCATGTACAATATCACACTCAGAGAAAAATTTCGGCCAGAAAGTACAAAATCATTAATAACTCCCTAATTAAACGTCGTATGAAAAAATAGCAAGAGATAAAAAAGATGTAATGTGCTAATGTCTACAACATAGGCCATGCACAATATCACACTCAGAGATATTACTGGAGATTTGTACTTTCCCCCTATTAGTTTTGTCTTTTGTAGGGTTGAAAATTAAAAAATGTACCTTTTCGGAATTTTTATGTTGATTGCAAGGTGAAAGGAATGTTTTTGCCAAATATCAAGTTTGTAACTCATTTGGAAGTGGGTAAACATTTATGTCAGTGAGTGAGTGAGTGAGTGAGTCAGTCAGCCTAGTAGCTTTATATAATATAGATGAGCATTGGTCCTAGTGGAAAATAATTCTATCACCTGAAACCAAAAATGCATGGGACGAAAAAATACATCAAAATAACATGTTGATTTCCGACCCTACAAGACGTAAAAAATATAATAAAAGTATTAAAAAAACTATTTTTTTGAAATTTCATTCGAATTAATTTTTAAGTTTTTCGTGGGACATAGAAAAATTTTGGCCAAAAAGTACAAAATCATTAATAACTCCCTAATTATACGTCGTATGATGAAATAGCAAGAGACAAAAAAGATGTAATGTGTTATTGTCTACAACATAGGCCATGTACAATATCACACTCGGAGAAAAATTTCGGCCAAAAAGTACAAAATCATTAATAACTCCGTAATTAAACGTCGTGTGATGAAATAGCAAGAGACAAAAAAGATGTAATGTGTTAATGTCTACAACATAGGCCATGTACAATATCACACTAAGAGAAAAATTTCGGCCAAAAAGTACAAAATCATTAATAACTCCCTAATTAAACGTCGTATGAAAAAATAGCAAGAGATAAAAAAGATGTAATGTGTTAATGTCTACAACATAGGCCATGTACAATATCACACTCAGAGAAAAATTTCGGCCAGAAAGTACAAAATCATTAATAACTCCCTAATTAAACGTCGTATGAAAAAATAGCAAGAGATAAAAAAGATGTAATGTGCTAATGTCTACAACATAGGCCATGCACAATATCACACTCAGAGATATTACTGGAGATTTGTACTTTCCCCCTATTAGTTTTGTCTTTTGTAGGGTTGAAAATTAAAAAATGTACCTTTTCGGAATTTTTCTGTTGATTGCAAGGTGAAAGGAATGTTTTTGCCAAATATCAAGTTTGTAACTCATTTGGAAGTGGGTAAACATTTATGTCAGTGAGTGAGTGAGTGAGTGAGTCAGTCAGCCTAGTAGCTTTATATAATATAGATGAGCATTGGTCCTAGTGGAAAATAATTCTATCACCTGAAACCAAAAATGCATGGGACGAAAAAATACATCAAAATAACATGTTGGTTTCCGACCCGACAAGACGTAAAAAATATAATAAAAGTATTAAAAAAACTATTTTTTTGAAATTTCATTCGAATTAATTTTTAAGTTTTTCGTGGGACATAGAAACATTTTGGCCAAAAAGTACAAAATCATTAATAACTCCCTAATTATACGTCGTATGATGAAATAGCAAGAGACAAAAAAGATGTAATGTGTTATTGTCTACAACATAGGCCATGTACAATATCACACTCGGAGAAAAATTTCGGCCAAAAAGTACAAAATCATTAATAACTCCGTAATTAAACGTCGTGTGATGAAATAGCAAGCGACAAAAAAGATGTAATGTGTTAATGTCTACAACATAGGCCATGTACAATATCACACTCAGAGAAAAATTTCGGCCAAAAAGTACAAAATCATTAATAACTCCCTAATTAAACGTCGTATGAAAAAATAGCAAGAGATAAAAAAGATGTAATGTGTTAATGTCTACAACATAGGCCATGTACAATATCACACTCAGAGAAAAATTTCGGCCAGAAAGTACAAAATCATTAATAACTCCCTAATTAAACGTCGTATGAAAAAATAGCAAGAGATAAAAAAAGATGTAATGTGCTAATGTCTACAACATAGGCCATGCACAATATCACACTCAGAGATATTACTGGAGATTTGTACTTTCCCCCTATTAGTTTTGTCTTTTGTAGGGTTGAAAATTAAAAAATGTACCTTTTCGGAATTTTTCTGTTGATTGCAAGGTGAAAGGAATGTTTTTGCCAAATATAAGTTTGTAACTCATTTGGAAGTGGGTAAACATTTATGTCAGTGAGTGAGTGAGTGAGTGAGTCAGTCAGCCTAGTAGCTTTATATAATATAGATGAGCATTGGTCCTACTGGAAAATAATTCTATCACCTGAAACCAAAAATGCATGGGACGAAAAAATACATCAAAATAACATGTTGGTTTCCGACCCTACAAGACGTAAAAAATATAATAAAAGTATTAAAAAAACTATTTTTTTGAAATTTCATTCGAATTAATTTTTAAGTTTTTCGTGGGACATAGAAAAATGTTGGCCAAAAAGTACAAAATCATTAATAACTCCCTAATTAAACGTCGTATGAAAAAATAGCAAGAGATAAAAAAGATGTAATGTGCTAATGTCTACAACATAGGCCATGCACAATATCACACTCAGAGATATTACTGGAGATTTGTACTTTCCCCCTATTAGTTTTGTCTTTTGTAGGGTTGAAAATTAAAAAATGTACCTTTTCGGAATTTTTCTGTTGATTGCAAGGTGAAAGGAATGTTTTTGCCAAATATCAAGTTTGTAAATCATTTGGAAGTGGGTAAACATTTATGTCAGTGAGTGAGTGAGTGAGTGAGTCAGTCAGCCTAGTAGCTTTATATAATATAGATGAGCATTGGTCCTAGTGGAAAATAATTCTATCACCTGAAACCAAAAATACATGGGACGAAAAAATACATCAAAATAACATGTTGGTTTCCGACCCTACAAGACGTAAAAAATATAATAAAAGTATTAAAAAAACTATTTTTTTGAAATTTCATCCGAATTAATTTTTAAGTTTTTCGTGGGACATAGACAAATTTTGGCCAAAAAGTACAAAATCATTAATAACTCCCTAATTATACGTCGTATGATGAAATAGCAAGAGACAAAAAAGATGTAATGTGTTATTGTCTACAACATAGGCCATGTACAATATCACACTCGGAGAAAAATTTCGGCCAAAAAGTACAAAATCATTAATAACTCCGTAATTAAACGTCGTGTGATGAAATAGCAAGAGACAAAAAAGATGTAATGTGTTAATGTCTACAACATAGGCCATGTACAATATCACACTCAGAGAAAAATTTCGGCCAAAAAGTACAAAATCATTAATAACTCCCTAATTAAACGTCGTATGAAAAAATAGCAAGAGATAAAAAAGATGTAATGTGTTAATGTCTACAACATAGGCCATGTACAATATCACACTCAGAGAAAAATTTCGGCCAGAAAGTACAAAATCATTAATAACTCCCTAATTAAACGTCGTATGAAAAAATAGCAAGAGATAAAAAAGATGTAATGTGCTAATGTCTACAACATAGGCCATGCACAATATCACACTCAGAGATATTACTGGAGATTTGTACTTTCCCCCTATTAGTTTTGTCTTTTGTAGGGTTGAAAATTAAAAAATGTACCTTTTCGGAATTTTTCTGTTGATTGCAAGGTGAAAGGAATGTTTTTGCCAAATATCAAGTTTGTAACTCATTTGGAAGTGGGTAAACATTTATGTCAGTGAGTGAGTGAGTGAGTGAGTCAGTCAGCCTAGTAGCTTTATATAATATAGATGAGCATTGGTCCTAGTGGAAAATAATTCTATCACCTGAAACCAAAAATGCATGGGACGAAAAAATACATCAAAATAACATGTTGGTTTCCGACCCTACAAGACGTAAAAAATATAATAAAAGTATTAAAAAAACTATTTTTTTGAAATTTCATTCGAATTAATTTTTAAGTTTTTCGTGGGACATAGAAAAATTTTGGCCAAAAAGTACAAAATCATTAATAACTCCCTAATTATACGTCGTATGATGAAATAGCAAGAGACAAAAAAGATGTAATGTGTTATTGTCTACAACATAGGCCATGTACAATATCACACTCGGAGAAAAATTTCGGCCAAAAAGTACAAAATCATTAATAACTCCGTAATTAAACGTCGTGTGATGAAATAGCAAGAGACAAAAAAGATGTAATGTGTTAATGTCTACAACATAGGCCATGTACAATATCACACTCAGAGAAAAATTTCGGCCAAAAAGTACAAAATCATTAATAACTCCCTAATTAAACGTCGTATGAAAAAATAGCAAGAGATAAAAAAGATGTAATGTGCTAATGTCTACAACATAGGCCATGTACAATATCACACTCAGAGAAAAATTTCGGCCAGAAAGTACAAAATCATTAATAACTCCCTAATTAAACGTCGTATGAAAAAATAGCAAGAGATAAAAAAAGATGTAATGTGCTAATGTCTACAACATAGGCCATGCACAATATCACACTCAGAGATATTACTGGAGATTTGTACTTTCCCCCTATTAGTTTTGTCTTTTGTAGGGTTGAAAATTAAAAAATGTACCTTTTCGGAATTTTTCTGTTGATTGCAAGGTGAAAGGAATGTTTTTGCCAAATATAAGTTTGTAACTCATTTGGAAGTGGGTAAACATTTATGTCAGTGAGTGAGTGAGTGAGTGAGTCAGTCAGCCTAGTAGCTTTATATAATATAGATGAGCATTGGTCCTACTGGAAAATAATTCTATCACCTGAAACCAAAAATGCATGGGACGAAAAAATACATCAAAATAACATGTTGGTTTCCGACCCTACAAGACGTAAAAAATATAATAAAAGTATTAAAAAAACTATTTTTTTGAAATTTCATTCGAATTAATTTTTAAGTTTTTCGTGGGACATAGAAAAATGTTGGCCAAAAAGTACAAAATCATTAATAACTCCCTAATTAAACGTCGTATGAAAAAATAGCAAGAGATAAAAAAGATGTAATGTGCTAATGTCTACAACATAGGCCATGCACAATATCACACTCAGAGATATTACTGGAGATTTGTACTTTCCCCCTATTAGTTTTGTCTTTTGTAGGGTTGAAAATTAAAAAATGTACCTTTTCGGAATTTTTCTGTTGATTGCAAGGTGAAAGGAATGTTTTTGCCAAATATCAAGTTTGTAACTCATTTGGAAGTGGGTAAACATTTATGTCAGTGAGTGAGTGAGTGAGTGAGTCAGTCAGCCTAGTAGCTTTATATAATATAGATGAGCATTGGTCCTAGTGGAAAATAATTCTATCACCTGAAACCAAAAATGCATGGGACGAAAAAATACATCAAAATAACATGTTGGTTTCCGACCCTACAAGACGTAAAAAATATAATAAAAGTATTAAAAAAACTATTTTTTTGAAATTTCATTCGAATTAATTTTTAAGTTTTTCGTGGGACATAGAAAAATTTTGGCCAAAAAGTACAAAATCATTAATAACTCCCTAATTATACGTCGTATGATGAAATAGCAAGAGACAAAAAAGATGTAATGTGTTATTGTCTACAACATAGGCCATGTACAATATCACACTCGGAGAAAAATTTCGGCCAAAAAGTACAAAATCATTAATAACTCCGTAATTAAACGTCGTGTGATGAAATAGCAAGAGACAAAAAAGATGTAATGTGTTAATGTCTACAACATAGGCCATGTACAATATCACACTCAGAGAAAAATTTCGGCCAAAAAGTACAAAATCATTAATAACTCCCTAATTAAACGTCGTATGAAAAAATAGCAAGAGATAAAAAAGATGTAATGTGTTAATGTCTACAACATAGGCCATGTACAATATCACACTCAGAGAAAAATTTCGGCCAGAAAGTACAAAATCATTAATAACTCCCTAATTAAACGTCGTATGAAAAAATAGCAAGAGATAAAAAAGATGTAATGTGCTAATGTCTACAACATAGGCCATGCACAATATCACACTCAGAGATATTACTGGAGATTTGTACTTTCCCCCTATTAGTTTTGTCTTTTGTAGGGTTGAAAATTAAAAAATGTACCTTTTCGGAATTTTTCTGTTGTTTGGAAGGTGAAAGGAATGTTTTTGCCAAATATCAAGTTTGTAACTCATTTGGAAGTGGGTAAACATTTATGTCAGTGAGTGAGTGAGTGAGTGAGTCAGTCAGCCTAGTAGCTTTATATAATATAGACTTACGAGAGGCTTCAATTCCTGCAGTATAGGCCTAACCAGATTAGTCCTTAAAATCACTTGATATCATGCGATATCCCGAGTGTTTACGGCACCAAATGTTGTGGTTAATAGAAATGGATAACGGGAACACTACAATCTGATCTTTATTCAGTCTCACGAAGTGACAAGTCAAGTAGTAACAATAAAAACAAATTACAATCATAAATCGCAATCCATAGATCCACGTCTCAATTCCCCACACAGCCAGACAGACATTTGTCCGGATCGATCTCATAAGTCTACTTTTTCCTCATTTTTGCAAAATGTGAAAAGTAGGCTAAAAACACAAGGCAAAATGCAAAATACGAAACCTAAAAAAAAGGCAGATAACAAAAACACAAAGTAAAATTGAGAAACAAAAGCAAAATCAGAAAACAAATGAAATGAAAATCCACAGCCTGCTTCCAGTCTCCGACCGGGTCAGGAAGGGAATGAATGAAGCCCCCATCTAGCGGCGAGGATATGAACTGTGCCGGCTGCCGAGGCCTGACGCACTCCTCTGGGGCAATGATTAAATGAATGACAGATGAAATGAAATGATAGTGGAGAGTGTTGCTGGAATGAAATTTTGACAGGAAAAACCGGAGTACCCGGAGAAAAACCTGTCTGCCTCCGTTTTGTTCAGCACAGATCTCACATGGAGTGACCGGGATTTGAACCACGGACCCAGCGGTGAGAGGCCGGCGCGCTGCCGCCTAAGCCACGGAGGCTTCCAGAAAACAAATACAAAACTCAATTAGTTATATTTGACTCCGCTCATCCCCCTACAGAAAAATAAAATCCTGCTTACGCCTCTGGTTCCCCTTGCAATGGATATTCAATAAATATAGTCGAATAGCATGTTGTATGTATATGCTTTATGTACTAAAATAATGAATGATAAGGAAAATCTATTATACTAGCAGTAGTGCCCGGCTTCGCCCGGTGGATTTATTTGTTTTATGGACGATAATGAATACTACTACAGAACTGGAACGCTCAAGGATAAGGATCGGAAAGCACCAACACATATTGCAGCTGATAACCTCAGTACACTGCACGAACACCATCGCTCTTATTCGGAGGCATACTATTGTCATGATCATAACTGTATTAAGGGGCATAAGATATCTATTTGCAGTAATTACTCCCCGTGACTGCAATTTATAAGCAGTTCTGAACCAGAACACTGGTAGGGGCGACGTGATGTAGCCTGCATTGTCAGGCAACAATAGACTTAGGTATTATTGAAGCTGTTCGGGAGCGCTTGTTCTTCCGACTTACTGAACAAAAATCAATCCTTAAGGTTACTTGAGAGGTGTAGCCTAATGCTACATTGCCTAAACTATTCCTCTTGAATCTGGCTATCATATACAAAAAGATTTTTTCGAATCCGACTGGTAGTTCCAGAGATTAGCACGTTTAAACACACAAACAAACAAACTCTTCAGATTTGTTCTTCTTCTCTCTTCGTTTTGCCCACTTAGGGAGCGCGCTTGAACGTGTTGACTCGGGTTGTTGGAGGTTTCCTCTTCTTCTCCTCCCAAAATCTCCTCATGAACTCACTATGCCCCTTCATACGTTCGTCCGTCCATTTTTTCCCGTGGTCTTTTTGCTTTTTCGGTGAAAGAATGATTTGTAACTAGAGTTCCAAAAGTCTTACGATTCATGATGATATCTCCTGTAATGTTTATTTCCTTTAAGTCCTGTTTGATTTCTCCTAACCAACTGATTTTGACCTTCTTTGAATTAATTATATCACTCAGTTTTTATAATTTTAAATGATCTTGTCAACTTCGTCGTTACGCTGGGGTCTGGTGTTACGTTACGGTGACGGGACGAAATGTACCCAGATGCACTGAGGTGTGTGACGTCATAGTACTGCTTGGTGCATGTGTACCCCGACAATCTCTACTTCGTTAGTATAAGACAAAAATCCCCGATTCTTGAATGTCACGGGTAATCTCGAGAACCACTGGATGGATTTTGATGCGGTTTTTACCATTCTATAAAAGATATCTCGAGGAAAGATTCTGTAGAAAATAATTTATGTATGATCAAAGGCAGCCAAGCAGTAACGATTTCAGTGAAAAAGTCGAAAACAAACTTGGCGTCCGTGCGCTTCTTAAGCTTAGTCTGGACAAACCGTTAAAAATAGTAAATATAGGCCCTACTATGAGCGTAAGAATTGATCCGCATGAAAAGTTCTACAAAAAAGGCCGGGAGAGCATATCTCTATCTTCAATACATCGCCCACTATAAGTGTTTTTAGACTGGATGGAAGGGGCACGTCCCCGCGCGCTCGACCTTGCTTTGCCCTTGGTTTGCACTTGCCGTTCGCGAGTAATTTGAAACAAGATAAGCAAGATAAGTATTATGCAGATAATTTTCTAACATGTCAAGAGTCTTTGGCAAAGAGCGAAGCGAGAAGCCTCCAGCCTTTCTAGCATTTTTCAGCATTTGTAGCATTTAAAATGATACAAAGTCTAGTCTTTCAGACTGACTGTCACTTTTCTTCCCGTGGTCTTTTTAGCTTTTTCGGTGAAAGAGTGATTTGTAACTAGAGTTCCAAAAGTCTTACGATTCATGATGATATCTTATGTAATGTTTATTTCCTTTAAGTCCTGTTTGATTTCTTCTAACCAACTGATTTTGACCTTCTTTGAATTAATTATATCAAGCAGTTGTTTTGCATATCTGGTGTTGTCCATTCTGCAGATGTGACCATAACATTTCAATCGTCTCTTAAGCAGGGTATCAGTGAACTTATTGATTATTGTGTACAAGTCTGTGGTTTATTAGATCATTATAATCCATTTTAGGTCCGTATTGAATATATTCACTAACAAAACTACTAAAAATTTCCGTCTTTTCAATACAATGTTGTTGATAATCTATTTATCCAACTGGGTACATGTTTCGTACAGTCGTCAGTACTTCCTCCGCCCAAATACACATTTAGTCATAAACAAGTGAAGGGCACAGGGAAAGAATGGACTAAGTCACAATTTTCAAATGTTCTGTAAACGACGTTTAAAGAGTTTAGCTCCGTTTACCAAATTAATCTTTCAAAATAATAAACATATTAGTTTTATTATTCTCTTTTACTACAAACATAAGTTTAAAACTAGTTTAATTAATATCTGAGTAAAAAAAAGAAAATGAGTAGAAAGTTAAACTTAAGGGCCCTTCTTTCCTGGCGCACTGTTTCTTGTTTTTCCCGGTATACTTGGACCCAAGGGTTTGTTTCCAAAACCACCTTAGGTATTGCTTAGGACCAGGAAAGACTGTCTTATTCACATAGAAATATAAAAATATTAAAAAATGGTCTTGGCTCTTTCATTCTCTGCACCCTTCAAGTATGATGCACACTATCAATCTCATTCAATGAAAATAACTCTGAAAAAAAAAACATAGTACAGACTAAACACTGATACCACACGTCAAAACACGATTTGTCGCCACAATTGGTCAAAACACATAAAACTTTGTCCGTCGATCCAATATTCTCCCGATAACCTTCTTCTTATTTGCTAAAAGGTTAAGAAACTATGCCTGTGTTTCTCCTTGTACAAATTTTGACATGCGTTCTCTAAAACATTGCAATTCTTGCTGCATCAGAGTATGGTGCAACAATGAATGTCTTATGCCGCTGTTTTGCTATGGTGAGACGATGAATGTCTTATGCTGCTGTTTTTCTCCTCAGCAAGAAATGCAATGTTTTAGAGAACGCATGTCAAAATTTGCACAAGGAGGAACACAGCCATAGTTTCTTAACCATTTAGCAAATAAGAAGATTTTAGGTTATCGGGAGAATATTGAACCGACGGACAAAGTTTTATGTGTTTTGACCAATTGTGGCGACAAATCGTGTTTTGACGTGTGGTATCAGTGTTTAGTCTGTACTATGTTTTTGCCAGGGTTATTTTCATTGTATGTGATTGTTAGAGTGCATCATACTTGTTTATGTCTAAATGTGTATTTGGGCTGAGGAAGTACAGACAACTGTACGAAACATGTACCCATTTGGATCAATAGATTATCAACAACATTGTATTGAAAAGACGGAAATTATTAATAGTTTTATTACAAATACCGGATGAATGGAAGGAAGCAATTATTGTTCCAATACATAAGAACGGAGATAAACATAACTGCGGAAATTACAGAGGAATATCCCTACTTGTCACTGCTTACAAATTACTGTCGCACATAATATTACAACGACTAATTCCATACACCGAAGATATAATAGGAGACTATCAGAATGGTTTCCGTAAAATAAGATCAACAACAGACAATATATTTTGTATTAAGACAATCAATGAAAAAGTTTGGGAAATAACAAAAACGTCCATTACCTATTTATTGACTTCCAAAAGGCCTATGACTCAGTCCACAGAGAAACGGTGTGGGAAATGATGGCAGAATACGGAATCCCACAGAAACTCATCAGCCTGGTCAAAATGTGTATGGAGGAGACAGTGAGCAAAGTGACTCACTGTGGATCCGTATCAGACGGTTTTGAAAACAGAACAGGACTAAAACAAGGTGATGCGCTCTCCCCACTTCTCTTCAACATCGTTCTGGAAAAAGTAATTCGGGAAACCAAAGAAGCTGCAACTGGAGACCTAGCAGATAACAAACACAACATCCTGGCATATGCAGATGACATTGTATTAATAGGAAATAATGGAGGAGAAATTGAAGCTTTATTCAGGAAATTAAACGAAACTGCTGCTAAAATAGGTCTAAAGATTAATGAAGAGAAGACAGAATACATGATCATACAGAGAGAAAACATGACTACAGACCAACGCAACAACCTTCATATAGGCAATTTTACCTTTAAGAACACGCCAAATTTCAAATACCTTGGGGTAAATATAAATGACTGCAATAGAAGACAAGTTGAACACCAAATTAGATTACGGAATACAAAGTTTTCTTTTCCCTGCAAAAATTACTTTCCTCCAAACTTTTGACCAGGAAAACAAAACTAAAACTAAACAACACGATCATCAGGCCAGTACTGCAATACAGAGCCAAAACATGGAGTGTGACCAGAAGGGAGGAACACCAACTTACATTCTTCGAAAACTAGGTATATAGAAAAAATGTTGGCCCCATTTTTGACCAGGAAACACAAAGATGGGTTCTCAGATCAAATCATGAGCTCTACAAGTTAGCCAATCAACCCAGGGTAGTGGACGTCATGAAAGCGAAACGGCTGCAATGGGCAGAGAATGTTATCAGAATGGTCGCTGCCAGAATAGTTCGCCAGGTGTACGAGAAGAAGATAGAAGGCTCGAGACCCTCTGGAAGACTTAGGAGTAGATGGCAAGATGGGTATTACTGAATGGGAGAATACTGCGCTGGATAGGAGGAAGTGGAGGCAGATATGTTTGAAAATGTGTCACTTCACCCAACCGGAATCCATATAGCCCACGTGAATGTACAATCCTTATCGGCACATTTTCATGAACTTGAACTCATTATACCTGATTTGTTCCATATCTGTTTGATGAGCGAGACGTGGCTATCACCGCTAAATCAATCTAAATCATTCCACTTTCCCGGCTACACTCTAATACGTAATGACCGTGTTGGGAAGAGAGGAGGTGGGGTAGGAGCTTTCGTTAAGTCAAACCTTAATCCTAAAGTCTTAGCATGTTCTGATAGCCAGTATAATAGGAGGCCTGAATTTATGCTATTTGAAATTGATGCCGCCCATCAAAAGTGCGCTGTCTGTGTTGTTTACAAAGCACCTTCACTGGGTCACTTGGAGGACGTGGAGAATGCGTTACTAAGAATCCTACCACTTTACCAACATGTAATAGTCATGGGCGATTTCAATACTAATATAGGCGACAACACCAAGTCTGAAACTCGGCAACTGCTGAATATGCTTTCGTCACGAGACATGAAAATATTAGAACTATTACCAACACATCACACGCGTACTTCACACACGACAATTGACTTGATATCAGTAAAGAACACTGACAGGGTGCTTCAGTTTTGTCAGACATCTGTACCCGGAATTTCAGCCCATGATTTAATCTATATCTCCTACTCATTAAAGTGTCCCAAGACCAAACCAAGGACCATCATGTACAGAGACCTCTCTAAAATTGATATGAACTCCTTGACAGAAGATGCTCTATGTATCCCATGGCACGATATACTGACTATTCACAACATAGACGATAAGGTACACACAATGACCGAATACTTGACAGAACTTTATGACAGACATTCTCCAGTAAAATCTGTTCGAGCAACGCGACTTCCCGCACCTTGGCTCAGCCCGGAACTTAAAGTACTGATGGCTAAGCGCGATGTGGCACACAGAAAGTTTAAGAGATTGCCAACTCAACAGAATTATGATGATTACAAAAAACTTCGAAACAAAACTTCCCAAACGGTACGTAATGCTCGAATCAGACATGCTCATAACCTGCTAGGAGGTAATATTAAACCCTCTGCGGCGTGGAAGGAACTAAGAAATATGGGAATAGGTAGAGAGAAAATTGACAACCCCATTAATCTACATCTTGACACACTCAACGAACATTTTACAACTATCGGACACTCAGTTGACCCTGACATGAAACACAGAACTTTGATCAATAACTACAGCATCCCCACCCCTAACAGAGAACTATTCCATTTCTCGCATCTTACCCCCTCAAAAGTCAGACGTGCTATTCTTCGAATAAAATCGAAATCTAAAGGGATTGACAATATAGAAATCGAATTATTCAAACGTATCATTGATATTATACTTCCCACAATAACACACATATTCAATCACTCGTTAATGACAGGTATGTACCCATCGCTTTGGAAAGCGGCCTTCGTCATCCCAATCCCAAAAAATACACAGGCTAAACATGTAAGCGATTATCGCCCAGTCAGTATACTATCATCCCTCTCCAAATCACTGGAATTTATCGTCCACGAACAACTCTCCTCCTATTTGCAAGAGCACAATATCCTTGATGAACACCAATCCGGCTTCCGCAAAAATCATAGTACTAGTACTGCACTACTCGAGGTCACGGATGACATAAGAAAGGCTATGGACAGTGGGCTAGTAACAATCCTAACACTGCTTGATTTCAGTAAAGCCTTCGATTTTGTTGACCATGACATATTACTCTCTTGTCTATTTAAAATTCATCTCTCCAAGAACAGTATCCAATGGATGGACTCTTATTTACGTGGACGTCAACAATGTGTTAAAATTAACTTAAATCAAATGTCTTCATGGCGTCCAGTTGAGAGAGGAGTCCCTCAGGGGTCAGTCCTTGGACCGCTCCTGTTTTCAATATATATAAACGACATTCCGCCATCAATCACTAAATGCAAACACCACCTATATGCTGATGATGTACAAATCTACCTGCATTCAGCACCAGAAAAACTATCGGAAGCAATCGGCACCTTTAATGAAGACTTAACTGAAATCTGTAACTGGACTCGCTTACATGGACTACGACTCAATGAGGCTAAAACCCAAGCAATCATAATCTCCCACCCGAAAATCCTCCTAAAACTAAAAAATGAACCCACATTACCAAAATTACGCTTGTGCGATTCCCCAATCGAATTCCGTGAGTCAGTTAAAGATCTAGGCGTTATTATAGATAAACATCTTTCCTGGACGCAGCACGTCTGCAATGTTTCCAGAAAAGTATTTTCCGCATTGAATTCACTTAGAAGATTCTGGAATATTTTCTCTCGTGTATTAAAGGAACGACTTGTTTCCTCCCTAATATTGCCTCATTTTGATTACTGCGATGTGGTATACAAAGATCTCACTGTTACTCTTAAAAACAAACTCCAACATGCACAAAATGCCTGTGTACGCTACATATTTAATTTACGGTACTATGACCACGTCACCCCCGCTTATGAGCAACTTAACTGGTTACGTCTAAATCAACGCCGCGACCTCCATTCTTTATGTATTCTTCAACAAATACTCTCAACTTCAACTCCAGCTTACCTGCACTCTCAGCTTCACCGCCTCTCGTACGAGCATACTCTTGGAACACGGTCAAAAAAACGACACACTCTTGCTGATACCCATACACCGTACAGTACGCTATACCAACTCCTTCGTTGTTGCTACTGCACGACTGTGGAACAATCTGCCTCGCTCTGTCAGAGGAGCAACCCCGTCCAGCTTCAAGCAGCGTTGTCAGCAGTACATACTCACTAAGTAAATGAAAGTTGAACTCAATATTTATGCTTATATTCTTACGTCGTATTACATATATTCAAACTTTCCAATTCTCACTTTCTCATTTACTCTCTATTTAGATATCTAAATAACCTCCTTCAGTAACGACTAATTATCTTCATCATCATCTTCATCACCATCATTAGTCTACTTTTTTTCAGTAGCCTATTTCCTTTACCTTACTGTAATTTTAAGCTTACTCCTAAGTATCTTAGTTATTCACCCTAACAATGCAACAATTTACAGCCTACACCACCAAGCTAATCCAGTTTATATGTATTTTATACTGTATAAATATTGTAAAATTGTTAGATTTAAGTTATATTTGTATTGTTCATCATTTATTATTTGTATAATCTGGTTAGATGGAAGAGAGGGCCCAATGGCCCTAATCTTGCCAGTCAAAATAAATCGATCTATCTATCTATATGGGATCGTCACGTCCCAGAGAAGCCAACAGAGTGCGTGTGAGTGAGTGAGTTTGTTAGTCTGTGGTTTTCCTTTTAATCCATATACCATTAACATAAACGGGGCCAAATATTTTCCTGAGAATTTTACGTTCCTATATTTCGATTTCACCAATTTCAGAGTGGCCTTCTGGAGATATAGTTTCGGAGGCGTACAATGCTTCCGGAAGAACAGCTTTATTATATTAGTCTAGATTTTGTTTTTGGTTTTCCTGAGAATTGGGAAAATGAAAGTTTTCTTTCTGTTATTTTGGCCATTCTGTAAATCACGAGATCGGATGGAT
Source organism: Meconema thalassinum (assembly GCA_946902985.2). Taxonomy (NCBI): domain Eukaryota; kingdom Metazoa; phylum Arthropoda; class Insecta; order Orthoptera; family Tettigoniidae; genus Meconema; species Meconema thalassinum. The sequence continues at coordinate 93,628,765 of OX336388.2, forward strand.
TCGAGTCGTGCCTCAGCTACCCTACAAGTGGCCTCCTTAAGACTATCAGTCGTCACAAACTGTCGCAGATTGCTTTTTATAGATCTTTGATATATAAATCACTCTGTTATCACCGACCTACCTAATGAAGTCCATCTCCGTAACGAACTATTTTAGTTCGGCCATAATCCTATGTGTCACGTACCAGGCCAGTGTATGCCTCCGCAGTAATTGGGCGTTAAATCAATATATGCGTACAGGGTGCTTCAGAAATTATGCTACAAGGCCAGTTCATGTGAGGATATCGTCACTGAACATCTGACAATATGCCTTCCTTCGGAGGGGAAGTAAAGCCGGCGGTCCCATGTCATAGATTTATGGCATGTTAAAGAACCTTCCACTAATTACAACTGTGTGAAGCTAAATTGTATAGGTTAGGAATGTAAACAACGCTCTTAGGTTCCTACGTTCGTTGCCAAGAGTTGACTGCGGTGGCGTCTAGTAGCTAAGTTCTGAACTAGGTCTAGTAGTCGTTGACGGGGGCGTTTGGTGGCAAAAGTAGAAACTATTTGAAAAATTCAAAGTTGCAGTTCTTACTTGAATTAGAAAACAGATACACACATTAATACAGCCATCACAATTAACACCGGTTATCAGACAGATTCTACACACACCCAAAGTACACGGGGCTATATGACCGCGTTGTCGCAGCCCCTAAACTGAGGAACCAACCAATTATCTGACAAAGTTAATAGCGGACCCGTGCGAAATATCTCTCATGTTCATAAACCACACTTTCTCCAAAAGGTTTATAATGAGAAACTTAACGAGAAAGGTTGTTATGTTTTTATTTCAACCAAATGATTATAGAACACTATTTACATTTCGGTTTGAATTCCAAGTTTTACGTTCCCTAACTTAAGAAGGCAATCACTGAAAATTGGATCATCATAACACTCACCGGTTATTCGATATTTATGAAATTATACGATTTGAGTACTCATTCCTTTGATTTACTGTTTCTGAAAACCATGCAAAATGATAAAGGAAAGACCTCAGAATGATGAAATGACATGAAACATGCGTCACAGCGGCCAAAATGTGCAGTGGACAGCAATTATGGAGGGTAATTTCCTACAGCAACAGTATCTGCAAATCGCACACATCGTACATCTTTGAAAGTCAATTTTAAAGAAATTACAGATATTTATGAAATTAGAGTACAATTCCTCACTGCTAATGTCCATTCTCTTTCATTTGTATGCTCATTTGTCACGATCGGTCGCTTGTGAACGCCGCAGGAGGGATCTATACTACTGAAATAATATATACTAGCGGACCCGTGCAACAATTCTCGCATGTTCATAAACCACACTTTCGCCGGCATCTCAACGGCCAAAATGCGAACTGAACAGCAACAAGAAGTTCCGTGACGAACTAAAGAGCCTACTTTTCTTAAAATTTAAGATTCATGCCAATAATTAATCTATATGGATCTATCTAGAATAATGACGAAATTAAGTTGGTAATAATAGAGAACTACAGTTGGCAGCCATGGTGACTGAATATATTCTTAATTCCATCTCTAGGTACAGAATACAAAATTTGGATAGCATGGACGTTACATGCAGTTAAACATTGGATCTATCAATGCACGTAAAATCATGTTGGCAATAATGACATACATGTATTGGTCAGAAATAATCTGAAATACTATGATCTATTGTTGTGACAATTTTGAATGAAATCCATTAGTTAGTATAGAAGTTACATGCATTTTAAAATTGAACCTATCAGCAGGCTTAGAATCATGTTGGCAGCACTGGCGTAGGCCTATATTAGTTACTCCAAATTAATCTAGAATGCCAGGTATCATACGTGTGCAAAGTTTACAGCTATTGGCTTGCATACTTTCTGATATATTGATATTAGGATAACAAAAATAGAGACAGTATTTATTAACAGTTGGCAGCCCTGGTTACTCTTAAGAAACGGCATAGTCATATCTGTTATGGTACACATAGCTCACACAAAATTTGGTTGAAATCCAAATGATAGTATAGAAGTTACATGTATTTAAAGTTGGACCTCTCAGCAGGCTTAGAATCATGTTGGTAGCACTGACGTATATAAGTTACTCCAAATTAATATAGAATGTCAGGTACTACACGTGTGCATAGTTTAAAGCTGTCGGCTTGCATACTTTCAGATATATGGGTATTTGGATTTAATAAATTGAGAGCATTTATTAACAGATGGCAGCCCTGGTGGCTCTTAAGAATACACTCAGTCATATCCACTTATGTACACATAGCACTTACGAAATTTGGTTGAAATTCAATTGATAGTGTAGAAGTTATATGCATTTAAAATTTGGACCTATCAGCAGGCTCATAATCATTTTGGCAACACTGCCATGTATGTCCTCCTGGAAATTAAACTGCAATATTACTATCTATAGGTGTGCCAATTTTGAAATAGCTCCCATTCATACCTTCCAAGATATCCAACATGGAGCTCAAATTTCAATTGCTATTTTTCAGCAGTTGGTAGCACTGACATCATTTTCAAATATGGCCGTGAGATATTCAGGTATAGATCTTTACTCCTACCAAATTTTGTTTCGATTGCTGCAGCCGTTTATGAGTTGATAGGGGGGGGGGGGACACACACACAGCCAGACAGACAGACAGACAGACAGAAGGACAGACAGACAGACACACATTTGCCCAATCTCATAAGTCTACTTTTTCCTCATTTTTGCAAAATGTGAAAAGTAGGCTAATGATGCTGTTCATGTCCTCGACCCTTCCTTCCATAACTAAGCTTGCTATTTCTGGGTGTCTTTGTTAGTATGTGTCCTACCAACCTATCTCTTCTCTTCATTAGCAGTCGCCAGAAACATCTCTCCTCTCCCACTAGTCTTAATACCTCTTCATTCGTAACGCTATCTACTCATCTGATCTTCATCATTCTCCTGTAACACCACATTTCAAACGCTTCAATTCTCCTCTTTTCTGCTGCACCAATAGTCCAAGTTTCACTTCCAAAGAGCGTTACGCTCCAAACAAAGGCTTTCAAAAATGACTTCCTAACACCTAAATCTATATTCGACGTCAACAGATTCCATTTCTGTAGGAATTAAAGCAAAAAGGAAGGAAGCTTGTAGTTTAACGTGACCGTCAATCTCGAGATCACGGGCCACGGGACCCCCTATTTACGTGGAATCCGAACCACAGGACATGGCATTTCACTTCGAAAATCTCACATGCACTGACCGGGAAACGAACTGTAGGAATGCTCTCATTGCTTGAGCTAACCTACTTTTATATCCTCTTTGCTTCGTTCATCACTGGTCAATTTGCTTCCTAAGTAACAGAAGAGTCCTACTTCCTTTAGTTTTTCACCTGCCAATTTGATCTCCATACAGGATTCTGATTTATTTCGGCTGCATTCCAATATTTAGCCTATTTTCAATTTTGAAAAAATAGGCTTATGAGATCACCTTTTGTCCGTGTGTGTGTGTGCGTGTGTGTGTGTGTGTGTGTGTGATTCGTGTGTGTGTCCCCCCCCCCTAATAAAATCTAAACGGCAGGAGCGATTTCAATGAAACTCGGAAAGTTCATAGCACTATTCCCGGCGACCTCGACCGTGCCCTTCAAATTTTGTTACGACTCACCAATCCAACATGGCGGCTGTGCGAAATATTTCACCAGCATTCAATATCTCCGAAACTATTACCGATATTACCCTGACATTTTCTATGGTGATAGAGGGAACTACTATAAGTTCACTTATGTGACTTTTGAAAACCTGGTAACTACAAAACGAACATGGCGGCCAAGCGAATTTGCGACTTTTAAATAGACGTTTCTCGCGATTTGACCAATCAAACGCAATGCAACTTGGTACAGTGTATGTTTATATACATTGTAATACACCAACATCAAACTTCGTTCAATTGTTTACATAATCACAAGATGGCGGATGTGCGAAATATTTCACTGGCATTCTATATCTCTGAAACTATTAGCGGTATCTCCCTAAAATTTTGTACGGAGATAAAGGGCACTACTGGAAGTCCATCTATAAGATTTTCAAAAACCGGTTAACTACAAAACGAACATGGCGGCCAAGCGAATTTGAACATTTTAAATAGACCTTTCTCGCGATTTAATGTTCCAAGCGCACTAAAACCTGGTACAGGAAATATTTATACACATTGTAATCCACTGGTGTCTAATTTAGTTCAATTGTTTACATAACCTCAAGATGGCGGCAGTGCGAATTTTAAAATTAAGTTTTTATTTCTTGTGATGTAGTCATGCGATCAAAGTGAAAGTTTGAATAATGAACCTACGCAATAATTTTCCTTCAATGGTACATGACTCTATGGCCTATACATTTAACAATTCAACATGGTGACCATCCGAAATATTTAGACGATACTGAATATCTACGAATCTATTTTAGCAATCAAACTGAATTTTTTAATGTTCATAGGGGCTTTGAACTTAAGTTCACCTATAGGACTTTAAATAACCTGGTGATCACAAATCCAACATGGCGGTGACGCGAATTATAAATATTCACATGGACGTTTCTCGCAATTTAACCATCCGCGTGCAGTGAAACTTGGTACAGTAAATCTTTATCCGAATGTTAATCCACTGGCATCTAATTTATTTCAATTGTTTCCATAACCTCAAGATGGCAGCTGTGAAAAATTTTTAAATCTCCTTGTTTTTTCTTGTGTCCTAATTATGCGATTGAAGTTTGAATACTACACGTTCACAATAATCTGCATGTAACAGTACATAACTCTAGGACCTACATATATAAAATCCAACATGGCGACCATCCGAAATATTTAGTCGGTTTTCAATATCTACGAATCTATTACAGCAATCAAACTAAATTTTTGTATGTTGATATAGGCAATTAACATAAGTAGGATATGAAAATAGGCGGTATAGTTCTTCACGGAACTACTTGTTTTGTTTTAAATTTAGTATTTTTATCGTGAATTCTTTCCTCAAGACAGGGCCCATACCATTCAAAAACTCTGGCTTGTCGGCCAAGATGACGATATCATCAGCAAATCTCAGAGTTGAAATTATTTCTCCTTGAATCTTCACTCCCACATTACATTTTTCTACAATTTCCGTCATTGCTTGTTCAATGTAAAGATTGAAAAGTATGGGTGTTAAGTTGCAGCAGCCTCGCCTTACACCTCTAAAAACAGTTGTTGTTGTTGTTGTTGTTTCCAATGGCTAGCCCGGATTCCAATCCATCAGCTTTTTTGCGTTCAAATAGAGTTGTGTGAGGTTTCCTGAAGTTCTGGCAGTCACATCAAGTTTGTTGCAATGTAGCAGGTGCCCCTTATCCATTTTACTTCCAGGTTCGTGACTAAGTGTGCATTCTTCAGATCTCAGGATGTTGATTCGTTTCCGATGAGCTGCAAGGCAGACATGGCCAGTGTTAAGTCTGAAGAAGGCTACAGCTTCTCTTCTTGGTGTTAATTTATATTGATCCCATTTAACATCAATGTCCTTCCATAATTTGGTTTCTGCTGTTTTCTTTGCCATTTCTCAAACCTGTTTTTGATAGCATTTTTCAAGATCCTTTTTTCAGACATAAAAACAGTCTGACTGACAGGTTGTTGTAGTGTGGTACCTTTTTTTAAGCCTATTTTCAATTTTGAAAAAATAGGCTAATGAGATCACCTTTTGTCCGTGTGTGTGTGAGGTGTTGGCTATGTGTGTGTCCTCCTAATAACTTCTAAACGGCTAGAGCGATTTCAATGAAACTCGGTAAGTTCATAGCACCATTCCGGACGACCCCGACCGTGCCCTTCAAATTTTGTTACGTCTCACCAATCCAACATGGCGGCTGTGCGAAATATTTCACCCGCATTCAATATCTCCGAAACTATTACAGATATCACCCTGGAATTTTTCACGGTGATAAACGGAAATACTAGAATTTCACATATGTGACTTTTGAAAAACTGGTAACTACAAAACTAACATGGCGGCCACGCGAATTTGCGAATTTAAATAGACTTTTCTCGCGATTTAACCAACCAAACGCAATAAAACTTGGTACAGTATATGTTTATACATATTGTAATGCACCGCCATCTAACTTGGTTCAATTGTTTACATAACCACAACAGGGCGGATGTGCGAAATATTTCACCGGTATTCTATATCTCTGAAACTATTAGCGGTATCATCCTGAAATTTTGTAAGGAGATAAAGGGCACTACTGGAAGTTCATCTACAAGACGTTCAAACACCGGTTAACTCAAAACGAACATGGCGGCCAAGCGAATTTGAAAAATTTTAATAGACATTTCTCGCGATTTGATGTTCCAACCGCAATGAAATATGGTACAGGAAATGTTTATACACATTGTAATATACTGGTATCTAATTTGGTTCAATTGTTTACATAACATCTAGATGGCGGCTTTGCAAATTTTAAAATTAAATTTTTATTTCTTGTATCGTAATCATGCGATCGAAGTGAAAGTTTGAATAATGAACCTACGCAATAATTTTCCTTTAATGGTACATGACTCTATGGCCTATACATTTAACAATCCAACATGGCGACCATCCGAAATATTTAGACGGCTCTGAATATCTACGAATCTATTATAGCAATCAAACTGATTTTTTTTCTTCATAGGGGCTATGAACTTAAGTTCCCCTGGAGGATTTTAAATAACCTGGTGATCACAAATCCAACATGGCGGCGACGCGAAATATACATATTCACATGGACGTTTCTCACAATTTAACCATCCGAGTGCAGTGAAACCTGGTACAGTAAATCCTTATACGAATGTTAATCCACTGGCATCTAATTTATTTCAATTATTTCCATAACCACAAGATGGCAGCTGTGCGAAATTTTAAACTCTCCTTGTTACTTCTTGTGTCCTAATCATGCGATTGAGTTTGAATGCTACACGTACACAATATTTCATGTAACAGTACATAACTCTAGGACCTACACATAAAATCCAACATGGCGACCATCCGAAATATTTAGTCGATTCTCAATACCTATAAATTATTACAGCAATCAAACTGAAATTTTGTATGTAGATAGAGTCAATTAACATAAGTAGGATATATGAAAATTACCTGCTATTCCAACATGAGAAGGGATCCACTGAAATGAGATCTGTTTGTGGAGTCTTTGAAGGGTTTTTCTCATACAAAAAATGTCTTTCAGTTCTTTATTTTGAGGCTTAAAATTTGACTCTTATTATAAGAATTTTGACATTATGAAAGTTGGTTTTGGTTGCCACAAGCATGCTATTACTGTGATATGAGTATCATTTGTCAACAATATTTGTAGCATGTTTCAAGATCGAATGAATATTGACATTTTATTTCCCTCTTAAGCTGGATCACCCCCCCCCCCTCTCCCCCTTCCCCCCCCTCCCCCCTTCCCCCCTAATGGTAGCGCTAATTGCAACGTTGTTATCGGTAGCACATCGCATCGGTGACGACTATGATTCTAGAAACTGATACCAAATTTACTTTAACTTTTATTTCACTCTCTTGCAATGGAGATTGCTTTTGAATAATTTTGTATGATTTTTGTTAATTTTCTTTATTTTGGATTTGGCTGATTTTTTATTTATTTATTTATTTGGATTTTTTTGAGCTGGTTTTCTCCAATTTTGACCATTTGTAATTGTTTTCTTTTTTGATTTTAACTAATATTTATTTATTTGTGTACAGAGTGTTTCACTTGTATACACAACAGACATGTGGGTTGCCTACCACCTGCAATAGAGCCGCGAGAATAAAAATGCATCGGTCAAATCAAAATGTAACAAGGATGAGTTGGACAGCCATCTTTCCACTCGGTATCGGGATATTTTTGTGGTGCTTGGTAGCTGGACATGTTTGTGGGAGTGCTTTTGGAAAAGGGACGGAAATGGATGGGAAGGAAGTGCATGGGACGGAGACAATAAGCGCACGCGGTGGCGGAGATCGGTACAACGACGTACTGTAGGTCGTGTGGCTATGGGGAATGCATATCGCATAAAGTTTAGTTCACGGTTTGGAGACCCCATTTAAGATATTCATACAATAAATCATCCTCAAGTTGTCGTTCTTTGGTGTGAAAATATTCATTTTATCATATTTGCTGAAAACAATTACGATTTATTAAATCATCATACTTTTGCTGTATTCTTATTTAATGTAAGCACTCGATGTACTGTCGGCCATGTGGCTATGTGGAATCTATATCGCATCAACAAACACTCCAAACAACGTAGGAATTCAGTATATTAACGCCGATTACTAACAATAATTGAAACTTCGTTGGTCTAAACATATCACTGGGAGAAACACATTTAATATACTTTCCGCACACCTAATTTTTAATCGTGCCTATACTTGGCAGTGCGCTCTATCAGCAAAACGAGGCCATTTTCAATAACATCGCTGACATGGGTTCACTAACTGGCCGGTAAAGTAGGCAGTGGATTGCTTCCGCCACGGCAAATAATAATTATGATTCATTAAACGGTCAGGATTTGGCACTGGAGTTATACAAGTAGTTATTTCAATGACCAACAGAGTTCACTGTCAACAAGGGATTTGCGCTCCCGGGACACACATAGTAGGATAACATGCCAAATGTTACACATCATATGCGACTACTGTAAGGCTCGTATAATTTTTGTTATCTTCCATGTAATTCCTTTTATAAATTTAACGGCAAAGTGGCCCTAGGAACAACACGTATTTTATTAAATTAAGAGTTACTACCAGAACAAAACGTGGCATACTGATACTTTACTGCTTGATGTAACTATTATAAAAATCAACAGTGTTCGTTAAAGAAAAGAAGACAAATTGTTGAGCAATTTTTAGTAAAAACATTGTTATTTGCCTGACAATGGGCCAATAAGAAAATAATTGGAGTCAGGCTCGAAATTCGAAACCCGGACCATAGGCTCCGCAGTCTCTCGTGCTAGCGTCTTTTCTTTTATTAGCTCTCTACAGAATTACAGAATTTTCAAATATGATAAATACCATACCATTTCATCACAAGAAAATCCAGATAGTGTCCATATTTATCGTACAATTGTCCCCTTTCACTAAGCTTCCAAAGCTCTTTCTGCAGGTGATACCTGAGATCCAGGAACGAGAAATGTTGCTCATTGTCCATCACGAAGTGTACATATTGGCCCATTATCCACACAATGGCAGTCTGTTTAATTTGGGGGAAGGCGGTCACCGACAAACGAATCAACTTCCTGTCATCAAGGTCATCCGTGGGCACATTTAATAGTTGACATACTTTTCCCTTACACCACAGCCACGTGGAGGCAACTCGCGTGCATGATGTGAAGCGGTGTATCGCCGTATCAGTTTGACCACATATAGTACACCATGGGTAAGCTTCAAGACGGATGGTATATCGCCGTAGAGCCGTTGGGATGAGATCGTTGAGGAAGATAAAAACCTGGGAGTGTACAGCAGAAGAAATGGTCATAGCCCCAAAATTTTTCCAAACAGTGGGCCAATGGACGTAGAGGGTGGTGGCCTCGATTCGCGGCTTGGAGTGTACCACTTGCCGCAACATGTTATAAATACTTTTCGTCGTTGGAACAGTCCCTGAAGGCATTTGGCGAACAGTTTCCAGAAGGTGCTGTTGATGGTCCCTAAATATCTTCGGCAAAGCTCTATCACAACCACGGGCTGTGTTTCGAATATCTTTGTATAGCGCTTTCGTAAAAGTGTCATGTTGGGAAAGAATGGTGATATCATTCTTGCAGAGGAGTGCACGGCATTTCATGCCATGAGCTGTTAGCCCTAGCCCGCCTTGCCGGGATGGGAGATACAGCTGTTCCCGTTGTACTCGAAACAGAAATCCTTGCCATATAAACCAACCTGTATATTTTGACAATTGGCTCTCAAACATTATGGGAAGTGGGAAAAGTTGTGCGACATACCATATTTTAGAGAGCGCAAACACGTTGAGGACCATGACCCGTTGCACTATATTGAGGTTTCTTTGACCAAATTGGATCAGCACTCCCCTAACTTTGGCAATGACCTTAGTCCAGTTTGCTTGCACTGTGTCCAGAAGCGATTGCTTCCAGGTAATGCCATGAATTTTCACCTCATTTACTATCCGGAACCAGGGCTGTTGGGTAATCACTGACTTAGTATTGAGCGGAAGCAAAGCAGTTTTCTGGTGGTTCGATTGTGCTCCAGAGGCGATATGGTAGAGCTGAAGGACGCTATCGATGTGGGAGATGTCTTCATTATTGCGGATCAATATGGATACATCAGCATAGGCGCACATGCCAAAAACATGTGTGGACAGTTTGTAACCCTGTAGCTTCACCTGGGTAGTCCAAATGAACGGTTCAAGGCCAATGACTAAAAGTAGCATGGAAAGGGGACATCCTTGCCTAACTGATCGTTGTATTGGAATCAGAGGGGAAAGAAAACCGTTGACGAGCACTCGAGACGTAGCATTACAATTTATCATACGAATGTAGTCAATAAGGATTGCAGGAAATTCAAAGTGCTGCAAGACCATGTACAAGTATTCATGACTGATGCGGTCGAAAGCTTTATCAAGATCTAAGGTGAGAAAACTCATTGGCTCAGTGGGGAGCAGTTCGGCTTTTAGGTGTAGGTCCCGTAGTATCGCTAAATTTGTTAGCATAGTTCTTCCAGGAATACTGCAACATTGTTCATCACCAATGATATCATGTAGAACAGTCTTCAATCGGCATGCAAGTACTTTGGTAAGGACTTTATAATCACTGCAGAGCAGAGTAACTGGCCGGAAGTCGCCAACTACCATGGGAGAGGATGTTTTTGGTATCAGGACTATGGTACCCTCGTGATGTGATTGACAAAGAGCACGACGTTGGAGAATGGAACGCAAGACGTGACAAAATTATTTGCCAATGAGAGGCCTGAAGTGTTTATACAGTTCATATGGCTGTCCATCAATGCCAGGTGAGCGGTTATTTGGGAGGTGCTTAACCACAGGGTGAATCTCTTCATCCGTAATATCCGCGCTGAGCAGAGTTTTGTTGTCCGGAGATAGTTGGGTACTGCAAGATGAAAGCAATAGGGTCACATTCTGTGGATCAATTGGAGCCTTAGCGTAGAACCGTTGATAAAATAATGATACTTCACTACGTAAAGCGTCAGGGGAGGTGACGACACTTCCAGTACTGGTGCGGAGACGGTGGATATATTTACGTTGCCGCTCACGTTGTCCTTTGGCGATATGGTATACACTTGCACTTTCGTCCGGGAGCACTGTACGATCTTTTAAAGCCACGTTTATATGAGCGAGCGTTCGTTGCTGTAGAGACAGGAGCTTGGTTTTAACTTCCCGAATCTGGTCATACATACGCTCCCCAGCATCAGATCTTTGCTGGAGCTGGCGAAGAGCTCGATAGTAAAATTCAACTGTATCCCGTCTTTCCCGACCTCGTTGGTAGGATATGTTCTTAAGGACGCGGCGGATCCCTGGTTTAACTAAATTATCCCACCAGTCAGCACAGTCGCGAAAGTTGCATTTTTGTTGGACCCATCGAGTCCAGTGTTGCCTGAAAATAGCTTGGCATTCCTCCTCCAGTAACAGCGAGCAATTCAGTTTCCAATAACCTCTTCCTATGTGAAATATGGGATGGAGGTTAGTGAAACTGGCAGGTATCACTTCATAACGTCTAGGCTGGATAAGTTCCTGGGAAAAGTAGATGCGGTCAATTCGTGATGAGGAGTTGTGACTTATACAGGTGTAATGGGGCAGGGGCACCCTTAAACTATCCACAGCATCAATGAGGTGTAGGGAGGTAAGGGGGGTCCTGAGAGCCGGGTTGACACCTTGGTATTGTACCCGTTCGTCCTGGGGATGCGATGACCCATCTGCTATAACATCACATCCCTGGAGTTCCAGGACAGAGCGGAGTTAAATGAACCTCTAGTCAAATAAGGAATGTGTCGGAAATTCAGTTGAATTCGTGAAAAAGCAGTGGGTTTCACGAGACAAAGTATCTCTAGGGTCGTTACGGGCTTAAGTTAATAAAAATAATTCAAATATAAATGGGCGCCATCAACTGAATTCCTAGCAAAACCACTTCCTTTCCGGATAAGCCTTACTCAAGACAAGGAAAGAAAAAGGAACATCACACCATCATCAGATCACAACTAAGATAAAAACAAATTTATTTTACTTTGATAGTCAGACAGACATTTTAAATATAAATCCTACCTAAGAGTATGGTCGAATGCAAAGTTAAATTGTCATTGTCCAAAAAATCGAACCATCTCCTTTCTAATGCAAAATTATTTCAATCCACTTATCAAGAAAAATGTATAAAGTTCTCTTGGGTTCTCAGGATCACTGTCGCACTATGTCTTTCGTCACTGACATTTGTGAAACCTGAGACCTAATTCTCTTTAATTTAACATCAATGTGGATTTAATTAAGTTACTAATCTGCCTAAACATACACATATAATAATCACTCATGTTAAATATCACATAAATTATGGTTTGCATGGTATAATTTGAACGTAGAACATGTTAATCAAATGTTCCTAAACATTGAATAATTAATTTACATTATTTACATCGTCATTAATCTCTTATCTGTGAATTACAGAAAATTCAAATTCTCATTGGTCATCCTCATCATTATTATCAAATTAAATATTTCTCACATTAATTCTCACTTCAAAATTCCAAATATTCCTGTCAGAATCGTTAATTCCTCACCATTACATCATTTAAATTCACATTTCAAGTTGCAATTCCTTCGAATCATCTCTCAATTAAATTTATTTAATTTCATATAAATTCATTAATCATCAGCTTCTTTAATTAATCATCACCTTCTAATTCAGTTATTCATCATCATTACAATCGTCTAATAATTCATTTCAATCAGTTTAATTAATTCAATCTTTAATTCATCCACTTATTTAATTCATCGATTTATTTCAAAATTTAATTTATCAACTTATTTAAATTTCAATCATCTGGTTATTTAATTTTATTATTTCATCTAGTCATTCTGATTTTTATTTCATTAGGTCATTCTGATTTTTATTTCATTAGGTCATTCTGATTTTTATTTCATTAGGTCAGATCGTTAATATGCTTAAATCTCAGATTATTATTTCATTAATTATTATTTTCAGAAAATATTGTATTATCAACTTCATTTACTTGTTTAATTTCCTAACAAATTGTTTAATAAGGTTTATAGAACGTTGTCTTACAGTTTTATTACTTCCAAGTTATATCTCGTATTTAATTATCATGCCAAAATATTATTGTCTCCACGACATCACGTTGGATCTAACTATCCACAACGACATTATATTTCTTCAATATTCCAAATATCACATTTGAATATAAGAATTGCTACAAAAACTCCATAAATATTCAGCACATACAGCATGAATTTCAACAAATACGCTAGACTGGGTATGACAACCTCATGTCCGCTTCAAAATACATTATCAACGTTGCAACTATCAAATGGCAAATTCCACAAAATGCCTATCACAAACTTCTTTTAACCACGTTGCATGATCTACAAAAATATATAAATGGCTTCAAATTATTAACGCACATAATCTCCAATGACTGTAATTACTCTGATCATATCTAGACAACTTCTTAAACAATTGGAAAAACATTACTTCAGTAATTTAATATTTGCTTTCAAATAGCATAAATTCTCTTTCACAAGTTTCATAATTCACATCGTAGAAAAACACCAATGTGCTATAATCTCTCACATCAAAATCTGCAATACTGATCTGCCTTAAAATAATTATGACCATTAATGATTAATCTTACAAGATTAAATTACTTTAAATCCTTCTCAAAGGTATCAAACACAATTATAAAAATCATCAAAGCATCAGCTGTAATAGCTGTTAAATCTGAAATTACTCTCAAAAGAGTATAGCAACAAAATATTGGATTGGCAAACAAGAATTACTAAATGCAATCCTGTTGACATTTATCGTTACTTTATTTAACAAAATTTCGACTGATATGTGACTAGTAGTTCCTTGTTTAATTCACTTACATCTCGTGTACATTCGGATGATAAAATGAGTTCCTCAATGGCGAGTAAGATGTGTAACCACCGTGCAATCGTATAAATACGAAGGACCTCGCCCCGTCGACTTGGATGATAGTTCCCTAAACGATGGGTAAGGCGAGTACCACCATACAATCGTATAAATACGACAGACCCCATCTCGTGGACTATATGAGTGAATGTACCAGAAAGGAATCAACAAGTTTCTAGTTGTCATATAAAAGCGACGTTCATTCACTAAAGTGAATAACTTCTTAATATCTCCAAACAATCCAATGGAAAAAATCCCTACTGATGAATAATACACACTCGCTAGTATGCAATGAACTGACGAAGTAGTTTCTGATAATCAATTGCAGATCACGAGTTCGAAATACTCGTTACACAAAAAAAACTATCCATGAAAAATATCCTAGCTGGAAAAATGTCTATAAGATCAAACATCTTCTTAATAAAGTCAAACAACGGTGAGAATATCGAATAATGATGCCTGCCATATCATATGGTCACTCCATATTCTAGCAAATTCGAAGTATATAAATTCAAACCATGTCTTAATAATCAAATCACTCCTATTAGAAAAATATACATGTGTGCCCAGTATTCATGAAAATAATCGTATCAGGTAGATAGAACTCTTACAATACCTTTCATTATCAGTTGTAATATAATTTCCAAGATCGTCGATTTTCCCTACCTAAAGATTTCTCGTAAGATCGGCGTGAATATCATTTCATCCATGAAATGATGATTTCCTTCGAAATCCCAAGCGAATCAGCTGTTGGACTCCTCTCGTCAGGAACCGAATCCATCGCTCTGTGGTGCCATCTTGTCTCTATTCACGTTTACTCGATCATGTTGAACCTCGAATTACCCATAGCGGATATCGTCCAACTCCTTCTCGAAAAGTTCATGGTAACAGCGGACCCCCTACTCTTCTTCTAATATACGCCACTGTTCCGATAAATGTTCAGTTTGAGAATTGTAAGTCCTCTCTCAACTTACTGCGAAGTTCTACTTAAGTAAAATAAAATTTTTACTAGATAGTGTTCCAGATTACGATACACCCTGTATCTGTCTATAATTTGTAATCCATGAAAATGGCATAAGATAAAAATCTTATAAATGCACGCTGTAATGTTCATCAGAGCCTATGCTAAACATTCAGTTTACTTGAAATAGTAAAAAGTCGCTTTGAATGTATTATATAACAGCATGGTTATAATGTTAAATGTGAAAGCCTGTGTTCGAACAACGTCGAAATGAAGCTTGAAACAAAGTCTTCATATGCGATCAGTGCGGTTTTGAAATACCCCGGCTATCCACAATTGTCCTCTCGGCTAGCCCGGCTGGATCGATGACCCGCTCGGCCTCTGTTGCTCGGTGATGCGAGAAAAGTCGCCTACACTTGCCGTGACGGCTTACGTGTGTTGCGTGACCTTCAATGCCCGTCTCGCTGTGCTATAGGACTGCTCTGTACTGCTCGCCTCGTTGAGCCTAACTGAACTGCTAAGCGCTGCGTCCCAGCTTATGAGTTCCGAGCGGCACGTGGCTGATTCTCCCCACCACGGTGCTCCCACGTCACGAAGATAGTCTCGAACCCGACTCCTCTCGGCTGTTCTGTTATACAATAACTTATTTCCATAAAATTATTTCCACATATAATTCATGTCATATATACTCTTCTAAGTTGTTTTAACTTATTATAATCCCATATATATTTCAATAAAGCTTCACATCTTTATTAATAATTCTATCTTCTCACAGATTTCAATGCCTCCTTGATTCTTGACCTCCTACGTCATCTTGGCTTTCTTCTTGACGCGATCGATGCGCTATCTTATCTGAATGCTTCCCAAAACTTCAACTACAGCTTAATGTCAGCTGGCGTAGCCGATAGCCTAAAATAGGTATCGGGTACAGTATGGACTAGTGGAATCCTCTTGGCGTTGAATACAATTGAAATCCCCTGCAAGAATAAGTTTTTCCTTAACGTCGTGCAGATGAGGCAGTATACTCTGTTGAAAGAACATTTTTCGTTCCACACGTTTATTGGACCCGGATGGGGCATATACATTTATCAGGGTGGTATTGTTTATGTGTCCAGATATTATGCGTCCTGATGGATGACATAGCACACCTTCGAGTGGGATATCATGTCTTATGAGGAATCCGGTCCCTCTATTCGTAGTACCGGTATTGATGTATTGTTTGTAGAAGGCAGATATGGGCAAACAGGGTATAGCAACTTCTTGAATGAAGGCAATGTCAATGTCTGCATCTCGAAGGAATCTCTCCAACAATTGAAATTTCAGAGGGCATTCTATTATATTGATATTCACAGTGGCCACAGTGAGAAATTGCGCCATTAAGAGAAGTATAAAAGCTGTGCTAGACATACTGGAAGGTGGACTCAAGAAAAAAAAAAGACACGGGTGAGAAATATACTGGTGCACTATGTCAAATTAGGTTGAGATAGTTCCTTATGACTGCCATTCATAGGCCGGCTGTCAGCGTTTGAGAGCGTTCGTGGGTCCCTAGATGACGTAGAATGAAGATTTTGTTTCTTTTTCACAGCTGCGGGAACGTTTGTAGAACCAGTTTGATTCTTCGGGGCTGGTACGGCAATCGAGGCATTTGTTTTAATCTTCTTAGATACGTTCTCATATCCCCGATCAACCTGCTTAAGTGAGTCGGTAGGTACCAGAGAATGTGGGGTCAGTGAAGGCAAAATTTCTGTGGCAGCCTGTAGAGACGGCAGAGTTGGTTCTAAGGCTGCTATACAGGTTGCCGATAGCACAGGGGCACTCTGTGGCTCGCTGATCTGGTCAGTGCAAGGTACCAGTTCTGCGTCATGTGTGTCCGAGGCCACTTCTGCTGTTGTCCCAGCTGACTGATCCATAAGCATTTTTTCATGTGACGTTTGCTGTGACACAACATCCGAGTATTGGACACGTCGTTGTTGTGTAGGAGTTATACCGAGGGGAATCATTTTCTTTGGGCAGTTGATACGTAGATGTGTGTTAGCATTACAAATTAAACAGGTCTGTTTCTGTCCATTATACGATATATAGCCAGAATGGCCACCAAAAGTCTCAGTGGAGGGGATATCTTGTTTAATTTCCATAGTGACTGCACGTATTCCATTATACACCGGGAACTGATAAGCAGAAGACCATTGTTCTTTCCTGACGTCACTCACAGTGCCATATTTCGACAGGACGGATTTGAAAATTTCAGGGGGAACTTCGAGTGGGATATTAAATATATGCACTGTGGTAAAATTTGAATCCGCTGTGGAGAGCTTAATATTAGTCATTTCGCCTGAGTCATACTGAAATTTAATAGGAGCTGCAAAAGTATTTAGCAATTTCTGATAAGTAGATACTGTATGCTGATTACCTTGATGTACATGGTTCTTTCTTGCGCATTTAACTGGATGGCTTCTACTTGGTCGACAGTCAATCGGAGGGTATCGCTAATCCAGCGGTGAATTTCTCCTGGTATGGGGCGAGAACTCTGCCTGTCCCATTCACAGCGTACGGTGTTTTTCCTCTGGTATCCGGACATGATTTTCAGCGGGGTTTCCTGGGTTTCTGGTTTTGTTGTCCTATCTGGAACACTACTTGAAAATGTATTGTCCGAATGACACACGGAAGGTCTGTACACCTGTGGAACTATCGGAAGCACCGGTATTAGGAAACGTACACTCTTCCAATGCGGTAACACAGCTCGCACACACGCACCTAACTCGGCCACGACTAGTGACCAACTGCTGCGTCTGAGCCACCGTGACAGTCTTTGAAACCAAAGGACAGAAAAGCCCAAGGCACAGGGACCAGAGATAGAGGAATTAGCGAGCAAGAACTTCTCGCGGCTCTATTGCAGGTGGTAGGCAACCCACATGTCTGTTGTGTATTCAACACGCTGTACATTAAGGGGTGACGTATGTAAAAATGAGTAAAAGTGGTAATTTTTTTTTATTCGCCCAGAATTTACCTTACGGTATCAAGATTTTAATTCCAAAATATTACAGTTAAATACCATCTTTAAATTGAGAGAAAATAGTGTATGTAACTGTTTGTAAACTGCCACACCCACTTCTGTAGGAAAAATGTGACGATAATCTGACATCATCAGATGATGAAATTAGAAACAAAGGCTCATCAAAGGAGCCATTCAATGAGGAAACAGCTGGAGGAATAAGAGGAATCAGAGGGAAATGGATATGGTCTGCACTAATTCATTAGATGAGTGGCAATACAATATATACAAATTCAAATCTTTGATTTAAGTTTTCCACAACTTACATTTTTGTATGATTATTGTACCTTTTCTCCTACATCATTAAAGATACAGTGATGAAACTTGGTATGCTGCTGTATACCATTATACTAAGTAAATCCCTGGAACATTTTTTTAAAGAACATATTTTGGATTTTAAGGGGTAACATGTCATTATTCTTTTTCCTAAATTAAGTCCATCAGATTTTGAAGTGCTGTTAAAAATAAAGTAAATAGATATCAAAAATTTGTTCCACAGATATCTTTAACCTGGTCTTAATATATTACATGTCAAATTTTGTAACTTACAATGTGATGGTTTCGTAGAAAAGGTACATATTAAGGGTACATGTTTCAGAAAATTCAAATTTTCCTAGCTGAAGAACCATTTGAAGTATCACCACGAAAACCAACACAGACATGCCTAGCATACTGATAATCATGTGTGTAAAATTATATAGCATTATCTTTAAAACTCTGGGAGTTACAACACTTCTTTTACTGGAGAGCAATTTTGCATACGTCCCCCCTTAATGCTGTCACGGCCCAGAATACTATTAAAATTATTCATATTTTTTGTATATTGCCGTGTCAACATATATAAATTAAATTCCTAGACGTTCCTTTCTAAATAGAAATGGAATGAATAGAAAAGGAGGCAAGGTTCCTCTTGAAACGTCTAGGAATTTTATTTTTATATTTCACATGGACATAGCCACAAAATATGTTTTTTTTAAGTCGTTTACCCTCCAGGTTGGTGGAACCCACGGACTCAACGAGGTAACTCACCACTACCAATTCTACGGGCAGTGTCCTACAGCTGGGAACATCGAATCGGAAGGGATACAACTGGTGAGGTGGGATTGGCACCTCGCCCAGGCGGCCTCACCTGCAAAGCGAACAGGGGCCTCATGAGGGAAGGTATGGGATGGCGAGGATGGATAGGCAAGGAAGAGGGAAGGAGGCGGCCGTGGCCTTGAAGAAGGTACCATCCCGGCATTTGCCCGAAGACGAAGTGGGAAACCACGGAAAACCACTTCGAGGATGGCTGAGGGGGAATCGAACCCCCTCTACTCATTTGGGCCACCCGAGGCTGAGTATACCCCGTTCCAGTCCTCGTACCACTTTTCAAATTTTGTGGCAGAGCCGGGAATCGAACCCAGGACCTCCGGGGCGGCAGCTAACCATGCTGACCGCTACGCTACGGAGGCGACTAATAATTTTTATAATTGTTATTTTCCTCTCTTTTTGAACATTGAGACTTTATAGTACATTATGCGACGAGCCTATAATGGCAATGATTAAGATACGAGTATGTTTATAAAATGAGCGGAGGATTAAAAAATGTTGGCAGCACTGACGTACAGTACATTAGTTACCCCAAATTAAATTAGAATGTTAGGTACTATACCTATGTAAAATTTAGAGCTGTTGGCTTGCATATATTCTGATTTATAGATATTAGGGTAAAAAGATACAGAGCATTTAATTACAGTTGGCAGCCCTGCTGGCTCTTAAGAATACGCATATTGATATGAGTTATGTTACAAAAGTCACATACGAAATTTGGTTGAAATCCCTTTGTTAGTATAGTAGTTATATGCATTTAAAGTTTGGACCTATCAACACGCTTAGAATCATGTTGGCAGTACTGACGTATACTAGGTGCTGCAAATTAATGTGGAATATACGTGTGCAAAGTTTCGACCTCTTCGTTTGCATACTTTCTGATATATTTGTATTAGGATAGAATAATAGGGAGAGCATCTATTGACAGTTGGCAGCCCTGGTTGCTCTTAAGAATACACACAGTCATATTTGTTATTGTACACATAGTACATACGAAATTTGGTTGAAATCCCTTTAATAGTGTAGAAGTTACATGCATTTAAAAATTAGACTTATCAGCTGGCTTAGAATCATGTTGGTAACACTGTCATGTATGGCCTCCTTGAAATTAAACTGAAATATTATTATCTATATGTGTGCCAACTTTGGAATAGCTCCCATGCACACCTTCCAGGATATCCAACATTGAGCTCAAAATTCAATTACGATTTTTCAGCAATTGGTTGCAGTGAATTCATTTTCAAATATGGCCGTGAGATATTCCGCCATATATCTTTACTCATACCAAATTTGGTTTCCATAGCTGCAGCCGTTTAGGAGTTGATAGGAGGGGGGGGGGGCACACACACCGCCAGACAGACAGACAGACAGACAGACACACATTTTCCCGGATCGATCTCATAAGTCTACTTTTTCCTCATTTTTGCAATATGAGAAAAGTAGGCTAAAAATCGAATACATTCAAAGTTCGTAAGGGCCAAAAATATATCTCAGTCTAGTTTTTTGATATCCTCAACCATTGACCAAAGGGGTGGGGAAAATGGAGTTTTGAGAGAAAAATAACACAATAGGCATTACCCTTTATGGGATAGTGGTCTCTATATTAACCACCTGCCATAAGGACAGTTTATGCTTTCAAAGATGCTGATAGTTGATTCTTTCAGCCAAATTTCTGAGAATTTTCATGCCGAAGTGCTAGTATTTCTAAAAATAAAATATTATATACGTATCTACTTGACGTATTGTGTTGGATAAAATTAAAAAAAAAAGAAAACTAAAAACATTAACAATTAGAGTGTAAAAATAAAATATAAAGATAGAAATAAAAAATAATAAAATAAATATCCCCCCCTATATTATTCTGTTAAGGTCCCATTCCAGTTTTGTACCGAAAATAAGGTCCCATTAACACCAACCTACACATAACGGGTACCTACAGGTTCAGCATAAAACAATGCGTACGCGAAACGCACTCAAATGCCCCACAATTAAATAAATACCGTAAATCATGTATATTTACAATGAAATAATGAAGGAATGCGACACGGTAACCATGGTAACAGAATCTCACAGGTCCATCTATTTCTGTAAGACGCAATGCAATTCTAATTATCACATTACTGTGAACGTTTCCAGACGGTTATAAGGTTATCACTGAACCAAATTAAGCTGTAAAATGCATCAATACATCCAGTATAATGCGCTTAAGGGGGTCAAGGGGCTCTCTAGAATTTTTTCACGCAATTTTCACGTGTGAGTGTGGTACGGAACGTCTTTTTCACCAGACTATAAAGGGTCTCCGAAAACCACATTTAAAGGCCCTTAAATTAACAGTGTCTGTGATATTCCCAGAAATCTAACTACACCTATGAAGGAATGACAAACCCCTAACCACTGCACCAGTAGCTGAATTGATAAGGTCTGATTATTCATACCAAGGATAAATCAGTCATAGCATTCATGATTGAGATTTTGCTAAGAGTACTCTTTACAACTAGAATATTCGCGGGCGAAGCCGCGACGGGTAATGCTAGTTTTTATATGTTAGTATAGATTTGGAAATTTTTGAGCTGGTTTTCTCCAATTTTTACCATTTGTAATTGTTTTCTTTTTGTATTTTTAATAATTTTTATTTATTTGTGTACATTAAGGCGTTCACGGCCCGGAATTCTAATAAAATTATTAATATTTTTGGAATACTCCCCTGTGAAAATAAAATAATGCAATTCCTAGGCGTTCCTTTTTCAATAGAAATTAAATGATTAGAAAAGGAGGCTAGGGTTATTCTTATATTTCACACGGAAATATCCGAAAAATATTAATAATTATTATTTTTTGAACTTTTTGAGCTTTTTGACTATATTTTATTGTGTTTTTTGTGGTATTTTTACTAATTTTGTTTATTGTGCTTTTTTTAAATTTCTATGTCCTTTCTTCGTATTTTCTTTTACTTTTTAAGATTTGACAAATTTTGACTAATTTTGAATGTTTTTTGGTGTTTTATACATTTTGACTTTCTTTCAGTATTTTTATTTTGACTAATTTGTTTTGTAATTTACCAATCTATGGTTAATCATAGGTGCGAGTTCCTGATGAAACTGACACAGGCCGTGAAAGCCTGCGATTTAAATACCATCATTTTGCTCCTTTCAAATGTACACACGAAACTTAACCATTTCAAACCTCGGTCGAGTTCCTTAATAGGCATAATCGGACCAACGGGATGGAAATGGGCGGCGATTTTCGAAAAAGTGAAATATCATTAAAACTTTCTTGGTACGTAAAAAATCGAATACATTCAAATTTTGTACTATTCTTCGGATAAGGGCCAAAAAACATATCTCAGTAAAGTTTTTGATGGCGCCAACCATTGACCAATGGGGTGGGAAAAACGGAGATTTGAGGGAAAAAGAACACATAGGCCTTACCCCCCTTAACAATTTATGGCAGAGCCGTCCAGTCATTGCGCTCCGGGAGCACTGGTCAGTTAGACTAGCGCTCCTTCCTCTACCACCACTACAATGTGACAGTGAGGAGACGGACGATAGTAGTGTATTTGCAGGGGTTCAGATGCCACCGCCACCGCTCCACCGCTGGAATACTAAAATGGTAATATCTCGCGAACCAATCAGGCTAGAGACTTGTACGAGGTGTCATTGAACTCGGGCTGATACCCCCTTTCCTATGGACAAGATATTTCAACCCCGAAAATAAAACCTACCCCTACTAGGGGGTGAAATTGTATTTTTTTTGAGAATCTCTCTTTCCAATTGCAACATGTGAGAATTTGAATGCTAATATGGAATGAAACGTTGTTCTACATAAAGTGCATGTGTTCGGTGGAAAGCCACTATGAATTAACATGCTAGTTTTTTGTTTTTACACATGTCCACTCATAGGTTTGGTAAGAGGGCGGGCTTTTTTAAAGATGGCGGCTGTAGTGTAACCTAACCTAACACAATCTAATAGGTTATTGTTGACGGGTCATTGTTGACGGATTATTGTTGGCAGGTCCATGTTGACGAGTCCCTGTGGACGGGTCATTGTTGACGAGTCATGGCTGACGGGTCCTTGTTAACGAGTCCCTGTGGACGGGTCATTGTTGACGAGTCATTGTTGACGGGTCCTTGTTGACGAGTCCCTGTGGACGGGTCATTGTTGACGAGTCCTTGTGGGCAGGTCCTTGTGGACGAGTCCTTGTGGATGAGCCCCTTTGGACTGGTCTCTACGGACTAGCCCATGCATTTATTTAAATTATGTCAAAGGGCCTAACTACATTTTGCGTGTAAAGCAATGTGTTGAACTGACGTTGTTCACTAATCCCCGACTACTATAATGGGATAACGATATGAAAGGAAAGTGACGAAATAAATGTGAGCATACAAGGGATCTAACTTGGTGGATGGATGAGTTCTAACGAGTCATTTGTAGTTGAAAGAGAATAATACATGTTCTTAAGATGTTAAAACTGAGGAGATGGTATGTGCAGTAAAATGTCTTGTATATTTCCTGTGTCATATTACAGACATGGCAGAGAGCGCACAGATCTGTTGCTATTACTAACGCTGCAGTAATTTGAAACCGCAAGTGTTCATTAAGACAATGGGTGATGATCATGCAAAGTTAGCAGTTATTGGATATTACACAGGTGTTCCTTCCGGTGTCATGTTGCTGACATGGCAGAGAGCGCACACTGCTGTTGCTATGGCTGACGCTGCAGTAATTTGAAACCTCAGGTGTTGATCAAGACAATGGGTGATGATCATGCAAAGTCAGCAGTCATTGGATACCACGCAGGTGTTCCTAGTGTACTTTGGACTCTAAGCTGTATTGGGAAAGGAATTGCAATGATCTGCAAAAAACTGCTGACATGAGCGATGAGAGTTTATATAAGAGGGGTGTCATATATCTCTCTACTGTCAGTCTTTATTATTCGCTTTGAGTGAACAGTGCTCTATTACTGCTCAAGAGTTGTAAAAAAAGCCGTTTTGGTAGAAAATCATTAAATTATTTTGCAAGGTAAGTACTTATTATTAATGGATTGTAGTATTTTATTACTAATTGATGTTGAAGTTATTGATTGGAATGTATTTATTGATTGATTTATTGATTAATTTGTTTACAGATAATTGGGTACCTGTAGGTTACCAGATTCCTACAATCTGTTCATTCAGTGTCAGCAGTTGATCAATTATAAAAAGGTAAGTGCCCCTCTAATAACTTTTAAACAGCTAGAGTGATATTTTCCAATGTTCACCACTACATGTCAGTGAAAATGGTATATTTAGCAGTCAAAAGTTGGAACTACTTGACCATGATGTGTAAAGCTAAATTTGTAGGTTAGATTTTGATTACCGCTCTATTAAGTCCGAATGTTCATTGCTAGGTGTCAGTGACAGAGGGAATATTTAAAGTCTTAACCTCAGTTCACCTAACTTTACCTAACTTAACCTTGTCACGTGACATGTTTTACAAGTTTAGACTTGCTTTATAACTGACTATGGCGTCACAGTTAGCTCACTTAACTGGTGGCTGCTGGTTTCTATCACGTGACATGTTCTACAAGTTTAGACTTGTTTTAAGACTGGCTATGACGTCACACTTAGCTCACGTAACTGGCGATCGCTAGTTTCTATCACGTGACATGTTCTACAAGTTTAGACTTGCTTTAAGACTGGCTATGACGTCACACTTAGCTCACTTAACTGGTGATCACTGGTTTCTACCACTCTATCAAGTTCCAATGTTCACCACTAAGTGTCAGTGACAGTGGTATGTAGTAACCCTCAGTTAGAACTACATGATGTTAGACTTGCTAGGAGTTCACAGATGATCGATTTAAATGCCCTGCTATAACCATTGACTGGAATATAATTAAACTATTTAAATTGTACTTTTGTTTATCATTTATTAACATTTATGATTACTTTCTTTTATAGGTAATTTCGAAAGGGGTCATCATGTTCAAGTGTGGTGACTGTAAGAAACAGTTCTCAAGACCTGACAGCCTTCTACGGCACGCAAATGTTAAACATGACATTATAATGTTTGTTTGCAGTCATTGTGCTACCACATTTAACAGACAGGATAGTCTTGGACGGCATGTAAATCTAAAGCATGTCAGTTCAACACCATTTTCGTGTTCAGTTTGCGATCTTGGATTTTGTGCTGTAAAGCGATATAAATCCCACATGGTTGAAGTGCATGGAGAACAACAAGAATTAAAAACTGTAAAACCATCAACTAGCACGGAACCTTTAAACGAATGTAATGCTCAAAAGCGTAAACGTTCTCAAGATTGTGAAAATAGTTGTGCATCAAAAAGAAAGAAGAATGTTGAACCTTTGCTAACACATTGTAATGTATGTAATATTGATATACCTTCTTCAATCATTCATGGACATTTACGCAGTATTCCACATAAAAATAACGCTAGTCATGAAAGAAATTCTGGGAATATTCAACAAATTGGTAGTGCGTTTAAAAGTCGAATTGCTAGTTATAGACTTTATAGTAAAGAAAAAACTCAAAGTATTGAATCATTATTAAAAAATGTTCAACCTACTGTGTTTGGCCTGGTATGTAATGTTTTATTAGAGCATAAAACAATTAAAATGAATTTTGAACTTTTTGGACTCTATGTAAAAACTGGGAGTGAAGGTGAAATTACAGATATCAAATCTTTTAATACAAAAAACATAATTGTTAGCGAATCAACTAATATTAGTGATATATACCAACATTTTTCAAGTGCTATCATTGTGAAGAGTGAAGAGTTCCAGGAAAGGGAGTCAGGCTGGGCGTTAGTTGAAGTACTTTATTTAGAAACCAACATGAATAAATATAATCCCCTTCGAGCATCATCATAAGTTGATTTGCCAGGATGGATCAAACGTAAGCATGCTTGTGTAAACGTTATGAATAATGATGACGCATGCTTTGCATGGGCTGTAACCTCAGCTCTCCATCCAGCAGTGAGGGACACGATGAGAACGTCATCTTATCCTCACTATTCTTCAGTGTTAGATTTAAAAGAAATAGAATTTCCTATGGCGATAAAAGACATTCAACGTTTTGAAGAGCTGAACAATGTAAGTATTAATGTTTATGGAATTGAAAATAAGAGTATAGTTGGTCCTCTATATTATACTCAGGAAAAAAAGGATGCTCATGTAAATTTACTGTACACAACTAAAGGTGAAAATGCTCACTATTGTTGGATAAAACATTTCAGTAGACTTGTTGGTAGTCAGTTATCAAAATATAAGACTAAAAAGTGGTTGTGTGATGGTTGTTTACTATATTTCAGAAAAGAGGACCAACTAACTCAACACCAAAAATGGGGATGTAATAATGTGTGTACGGTATTACCGACTCCTAAAAATAACATTCTAAAATTTAAGGATTATGAGAAACAGCTTCGAGTACCATTTGTTATATATGCTGACTTCGAGGCTTTGCTAAAACCATTTAATACATGTTCATCGAATCCAGCCCAACCTTTCACCAACACTACTCACATTCATGAACCTTTTAGCTTTGCATATTATATTAAATGTAGTTATGATGACTCTTTAAATAAGTTTGAGCTCTATAGAGGACCTGATGCACCTAAAGTTTTTATGGAAAGACTTGAAAAAGATGCCATCCGTATATCCTCTATTTTAAATACGATCATTCCAATGGAGCCACTAACTTCATCAGAGCAAATGAATTTTGAAACTGAAACTAATTGTTTTATATGTGGTGAATGTTTATATACAGACAGGGTTCGCGATCATGACCATTTAACAGGAAAATATCGTGGTGCTGCTCACCAAGAATGTAATTTAAATTATAGAGTAAGTAAATTCATTCCGGTCATTCTACATGACGGTAGCAAATACGATAACCACTTTATCGTTAAAGAATTTGGAGCTTCAGATGTGAAAATTGATGTGATTGCAAATAATAAGGAACAATACATATCGTTCACAAAATACATCAAAACTAGCAATAAAAAAAACCATTAAACTGCGATTTTTAGATTCATTCCGCTTTATGTCGAGTAGTCTTGATAAGCTGGCTAGTAATTTAAAATCAGATCAGTTTCATGAAATTCAACGTGTCTTTCCTAAAGAAGATGATTTTAATTTGATTCGTCAAAAGGGTATATTCCCTTATGAATATATTAACGGTGTGGAACGTCTTGAGGGGTGTTCTTTACCACCGAAAGATGCATTTTACAGTTCCTTAAACACAAGTCATATCAGTGATCAGGAATATTTACATGCACAACGTGTATGGGCACAGTTTGACATTCAAACTTTAGGAGAATTTTCAGACATATATTTGAAGACAGATGTGTTGTTATTAGCAGATGTTTTTGAAAATTTTCTGAATGTTTGTATGAAAACTTATGACCTTGATCCTTGTCAGTATTTCACAGCTCCTGGGTTAAGTTTCAGTTCAATGTTGAAAAAAACGAAAGTAAATTTAGAATTAATGACTGATATAGACATGATCAATTTTATAAAATCATCAATTCGAGGTGGATTAAGCCAATGTAGTGGACGGTACTCTAAAGCGAATAATAAATACATGCCTAGCTACAACCCTTGTGAAGAGTCAAAGTATATTGTCTACCTCGATGCAAATAACCAATATGGTTGGGCTATGAGTCAATATCTACCACTGAAAGAGTTTCGCTGGCTGACACAACCTGAAATTGATGTCTTACATGTTGACACTCTTAATGATAACGATGATAAAGGATATATTTTAGAGTTAAATCTTGAGTACCCTAAAGAGTTACATGATGATCATAATGATTTACCATTTTGTCCTGAGAATATGAAATCTCCATACATCACATCACGAACAAAAATGTTAATTGCTAATGTAAATGATAAATGTAAATATGTAATACATTATCAAAACTTGAAACAGTGTCTACAGCATGGATTGAAGTTAACTAAAATTCATCGCGTATTGCAGTTTCATCAGTCAGCTTGGCTCAAACCGTATATTGATCTGAACAATAATTTAAGAACACAGTCAAGAAACGCGTTTGAAAAATATTTTTAATAACTCATGAATAATAGTGTTTTTGGAAAGACTATGGAGAATGTTGATAAACGAGTTGATGTAAAGCTGATAACAAAGTGGGAGAATGATGGTAAAAGGTATGGTGCGAGCAACTTAATAAACAAGCCTAACTTTCATAGCTGTTCAATTATTCATGAGGATTTAGTTGTAATACAAATGAATCGTCTTAAAGTAACTTACAACAAACCCATATATGTGGGTTACACCATTCTGGAATTGTCAAAAACACTTATGTATGAATTTCACTATGATTATGTAAAGAAAAACTAACTTGATATTGCTAAATTACTCCACACAGACACAGATTCTTTTATTTATGAGTTTAAAACTGATGATTTTTATGTGGATATCAAAACTGAGCTAAATAGGTTTGATACAAGTGACTATCCCGAGGATAATATTTACCATTTACCTCTAGTAAACAAAAAGGTTCTTGGGAAATTTAAGGATGAATGTGCTGGTGTTATTATAAACACCTTTGTAGGCACAAAATCTAAATCATACAGCTATATGACAATTGATGATGTAGCAGTAAAAAAATTAAAAGGAGTGAAAAAGAATGTTGTTAGTAAAGAGTTAGATATAAGAGATTATAAAAACTGTATAGTTAGTAACCCACCTGTATTATATAAGAAAATGTATGTATTTAGAAGTAAAAATCATCAACTACATACCAATTTGCTGAACAAAGTTGCTTTAAGTAATGAAGACAACAAACGATTCATTATACCCAACACATTTGATACTCTTGCTTGGGGAAACAGTCGCATTGACTATTACTTTACTTAAGTCTAATGATTACTATATTGTAATATTTGTAGTGTGTTTTATATTGTAATAATTTTTGTAAAAACTGTAAATAGAATGTATAATGTTAGGCTACAGTAGTTTAGTAAAAAATAAGATAAGTAATACATTTTAGTGTAAAATGTTTGCTTTTGTATATTACGAAAAAGATTTTAAAAAATGTACAGAATGTGTGAACTAAACAAGGGGAATGTAAAAAATGTAAAGTGGAAATTGTAAATATCCATGTGTGAAACAGTGAAATGGCTATCACCATTTTAAAATTATAAGACATTGTGATCTGGTAAACCTTGTTTTTTTATTTCACAACAACAAAAATGTACAGAATGTGTAAACTAAACAAGGGGAATGTAAAAAAATGTAAAGTGGAAATTGTAAATATTCATGTGTGAAAAAAAAATGAAATGGCTATCACCATTTTTAAAAATAAAAGACATTGTGATCTGGTAAACCTTGTTTTCATTTCACAACAAATAGGGCTTTACAAAATAGAATACAAAGAAATGCCAATTCCTCAATCCTTTTCATTGTTCATGTCCACTCATCATTAACTTTCCTATTATAGCCAACCTACCCCCCACTGAGACATCACAGGATGTCAAACGTTGTTTAGCTCTTTTCAACAATACTTTATCCACTACACGTCTGAAAGCAGAATGACTATGACGATAAGAAAGGTCGTGTACTATACATGCTTGATCCAAAGAATTAATAGATATTCACTTAGCATAGGGTCTTGCGACCATGATTTTGGTACATGTTGCCTGATTTCTTTCACGGTATTGTCTGTCACATAATAAATGAACAACTTGGAGAATACTAATAATTCTTCTTTGGTAAAACTATCTGCATATCGAGGGCAGATAACCTTGTAGTTCCACCCTGAAAAAACAACAACACTACCTCTTGCATAGTATGTGATGTTGATGGCTCCTGAGACGTGGAGGATGGATTAAACATAACTTTTACAACAAGTTGCTCAATAAAGAATGCTCAATCTTGAGTCACAGTATTTCTTTTTTCATAAAACGTGATAGCAAAACACTATTGATTATCATTCAGCATTAGAGTTCTATATGAAATAGATAAGAAAAGGGCCATACTATACTTTTATATAGGTAATAAACGGATCATACTATACTCTCAACTACCCTAGTTACATCTACGTTTCAAGGTCACTCTCTTGAACATTGTCGGAGACTATCGATAAACACTTATGTTCAAACGGCACACTCTTGCGGCGCGCGCGGGCATGAATAATTCAGGATGATGTTAATGGCTTATGTGGATGGCTTAGGTTGGTGGCTTATGGCGGCGTTTATGGTGGCTTTTGTTGGTGGCTTACGGTGGCTTATGTTGGTGGCTTTGTTGGGGGCTTACGGTGGCTTATGTTGTTTGTTTATGGTGGCTTATGTTGGTGGCTTACGGTGGTGGCTTATGGTGGCTTATGTTGGTGGCTTACGGTGGAGGCTTATGTTGGTGGTTTACGGTGGCTTTTGTTGGTGGCTTAGAGTGGCTTATGATGATGGCTTTTGTTGGTGGCTTACGGTGGTGGCTTATGGGGGACGGGTCCTTGTTGACGGGTCCCTGTGGGCGGGTCCTTTGGACTGATCCCTATGGACTGGCCCATGCATTTTATCCAAATTATGTCAAAGGGACCCGCCCACAGGGACCCGTCAACAAGGACCCGTCCCCCATAAGCCACCACCGTAAGCCACCATAAGCCACCACCGTAAGCCACCAACAAAAGCCATCACATAAGCCACTATAAGCCACCAACAAAAGCCACCATAAACCACCACCATAAGCCACCACCGTAAGCCACCAACATAAGCCACCATAAGCAAACACCATAAACCACCGTAAGCCACCAAAAAAAGCCACCAACATAAGCCACCGTAAGCCACCAACAAAAGCCACCATAAACGCCGCCATAAGCCACCAACCTAAGCCATCCACATAAGCCATTAACATCATCCTGAATTATTCATGCCCGCGCGCGCCGCAAGAGTGTGCCGTTTGAACATAAGTGTTTATCGATAGTCTCCGACAATGTTCAAGAGAGTGACCTTGAAACGTAGATGTAACTAGGGTAGTTGAGAGTATAGTATGATCCGTTTATTACCTATATAAAAGTATAGTATGGCCCTTTTCTTATCTATTTCATATAGAACTCTAATGCTGAATGATAATCAATAGTGTTTTGCTATCACGTTTTATGAAAAAAGAAATACTGTGACTCAAGATTGAGCATTCTTTATTGAGCAACTTGTTGTAAAAGTTATGTTTAATCCATCCTCCACGTCTCAGGAGCCATCAACATCACATACTATGCAAGAGGTAGTGTTGTTGTTTTTTCAGGGTGGAACTACAAGGCTATCTGCCCTCGATATGCAGATAGTTTTACCAAAGAAGAATTATTAGTATACTCCAAGTTGTTCATTTATTATGTGACAGACAATACCGTGAAAGAAATCAGGCAACATGTACCAAAATCATGGTCGCCAGACCCTATGCTAAGTGAATATCTATTAATTCTTTGGATCAAGCATGTAAAGAACACGACCTTTCTTATCGTCATAGTCATTCTGCTTTCAGACGTGTAGTGGATAAAGTATTGTTAAAAAGAGCTAAACAACGTTTGACATCCTGTGATGTCTCAGTGGGGGGTAGGTTGACTATAAAAGGAAAGTTAATGATGAGTGGACATGAACAATGAAAAGGATTGAGGAATTGGCATTTCTTTGTATTCTATTTTGTAAAGCCCTATTTGTTGTGAAATGAAAACAAGGTTTACCAGATCACAATGTCTTTTATTTTTAAAAATGGTGATAGCCATTTCATTTTTTTTCACACATGAATATTTACAATTTCCACTTTACATTTTTTTTTACATTCCCCTTGTATAGTTTACACATTCTGTACATTTTTGTTGTTGTGATATAAAAAAAACAAGGTTTACCAGATCACAATGTCTTTTAATTTTAAAATGGTGATAGCCATTTCACTGTTTCACACATGGATATTTACAATTTCCACTTTACATTTTTTACATTCCCCTTGTTTAGTTCACACATTCTGTACATTTTTTAAAATCTTTTTCGTAATATACAAAAGCAAACATTTTACACTAAAATGTAATACTTATCTTTTTTTTTACTGAACTACTGTAGCCTAACATTATACATTCTATTTACAGTTTTTACAAAAATTATTACAATATAAAACACACTACAAATATTACAATATAGTAATCATTAGACTTAAGTAAAGTAATAGTCAATGCGACTGTTTCCCCAAGCAAGAGTATCAAATGTGTTGGGTATAATGAATCGTTTGTTGTCTTCATTACTTAAAGCAACTTTGTTCAGCAAATTGGTATGTAGTTGATGATTTTTACTTCTAAATACATACATTTTCTTATATAATACAGGTGGGTTACTAACTATACAGTTTTTATAATCACTTATATCTAACTCTTTACTAACAACATTCTTTTTCACTCCTTTTAATTTTTTTTACTGCTACATCATCAATTGTCATATAGCTGTATGATTTAGATTTTGTGCCTACAAAGGTGTCTATAATAACACCAGCACATTCATCCTTAAATTTCCCAAGAACCTTTTTGTTTACTAGAGGCAAATGGTAAATATTATCCTCGGGATAGTCACTTGTATCAAACCTATTTAGCTCAGTTTTGATATCCACATAAAAATCATCAGTTTTAAACTCATAAATAAAAGAATCTGTGTCTGTGTAGAGTAATTTAGAATTATCAAGTTAGTTTTTCTTTACATAATCATAGTGAAATTCATACATAAGTGTTTTTGACAATTCCAGAATGGTGTAACCCACATATATGGGTTTGTTGTAAGTTACTTTAAGACGATTCATTTGTATTACAACTAAATCCTCATGAATAATTGAACAGCTATGAAAGTTAGGCTTGTTTATTAAGTTGCTCGCACCATACCTTTTACCATCATTCTCCCACTTTGTTATCAGCTTTACATCAACTCGTTTATCAACATTCTCCATAGTCTTTCCAAAAACACTATTATTCATGAGTTATTAAAAATATTTTTCAAACGCGTTTCTTGACTGTGTTCTTAAATTATTGTTCAGATCAATATACGGTTTGAGCCATGCTGACTGATGAAACTGCAATACGCGATGAATTTTAGTTAACTTCAATCCATGCTGTAGACACTGTTTCAAGTTTTGATAATGTATTACATATTTACATTTATCATTTACATTAGCAATTAACATTTTTGTTCGTGATGTGATGTATGGAGATTTCATATTCTCAGGACAAAATGGTAAATCATTATGATCATCATGTAACTCTTTAGGGTACTCAAGATTTACCTCTAAAATATATCCTTTATCATCGTTATCATTAAGAGTGTCAACATGTAAGACATCAATTTCAGGTTGTGTCAGCCAGCGAAACTCTTTCAGTGGTAGATATTGACTCATAGCCCAACCATATTGGTTATTTGCATCGAGGTAGACAATATACTTTGACTCTTCACAAGGGTTGTAGCTAGGCATGTATTTATTATTCGCTTTAGAGTACCGTCCACTACATTGGCTTAATCCACCTCGAATTGATGATTTTATAAAATTGATCATGTCTATATCAGTCATTAATTCTAAATTTACTTTCGTTTTTTTCAACATTGAACTGAAACTTAACCCAGGAGCTGTGAAATACTGACAAGGATCAAGGTCATAAGTTTTCATACAAACATTCAGAAAATTTTCAAAAACATCTGCTAATAACAACACATCTGTCTTCAAATATATGTCTGAAAATTCTCCTAAAGTTTGAATTTCAAACTGTGCCCATACACGTTGTGCATGTAAATATTCCTGATCACTGATATGACTTGTGTTTAAGGAACTGTAAAATGCATCTTTCGGTGGTAAAGAACACTCCTCAAGACGTTCCACACCGTTAATATATTCATAAGGGAATATACCCTTTTGACGAATCAAATTAAAATCATCTTCTTTAGGAAAGACACGTTGAATTTCATGAAACTGATCTGATTTTAAATTACTAGCCAGCTTATCAAGACTACTCGACATAAAGCGGAATGAATCTAAAAATCGCAGTTTAATGGTTTTTTTATTGCTAGTTTTGATGTATTTTGTGAACGATATGTATTGTTCCTTATTATTTGCAATCACATCAATTTTCACATCTGAAGCTCCAAATTCTTTAACGATAAAGTGGTTATCGTATTTGCTATCGTCATGTAGAATGACCGGAATGAATTTACTTACTCTATAATTTAAATTACATTCTTGGTGAGCAGCACCACGATATTTTCCTGTTAAATGGTCTTGATCGCGAACCCTGTCTGTATATAAACATTCACCACATATAAAACAATTAGTTTCAGTTTCAAAATTCATTTGCTCTGATGAAGTTAGCGGCTCCATTGGAATGATCGTATTTAAAATAGAGGATATACGGATGGCATCTTTTTCAAGTCTTTCCATAAAAACTTTAGGTGCATCAGGTCCTCTATAGAGCTCAAACTTATTTAAAGAGTCATCATAACTACATTTAATATAATATGCAAAGCTAAAAGGTTCATGAATGTGAGTAGTGTTGGTGAAAGGTTGGGCTGGATTCGATGAACATGTATTAAATGGTTTTAGCAAAGCCTCGAAGTCAGCATATATAACAAATGGTACTCGAAGCTGTTTCTCATAATCCTTACATTTTAGAATGTTATTTTTAGGAGTCGGTAATACCGTACACACATGATTACATCCCCATTTTTGGTGTTGAGTTAGTTGGTCCTCTTTTCTGAAATATAGTAAACAACCATCACACAACCACTTTTTAGTCTTATATTTTGATAACTGACTACCAACAAGTCTACTGAAATGTTTTATCCAACAATAGTGAGCATTTTCACCTTTAGTTATGTACAGTAAATTTACATGAGCATCCTTTTTTTCCTGAGTATAATATAGAGGACCAACTATACTCTTATTTTCAATTCCATAAACATTAATACTTACATTGTTCAGCTCTTCAAAACGTTGAATGTCTTTTATCGCCATAGGAAATTCTATTTATTTTAAATCTAACACTGAAGAATAGTGAGGATAAGATGATGTTCTCATCGTGTCCCTCACTGCTGGATGGAGAGCTGAGGTTACAGCCCATGCAAAGCATGCGTCATCATTATTCATAACGTTTACACAAGCATGCTTACGTTTGATCCATCCTGGCAAATCAACGTATGATGATGCTCGAAGGGGATTATATTTATTCATGTTGGTTTCTAAATAAAGTACTTCAACTAACGCCCAGCCTGACTCCCTTTCCTGGAACTCTTCACTCTTCACAATGATAGCACTTGAAAAATGTTGGTATATATCACTAATATTAGTTGATTCGCTAACAATTATGTTTTTTGTATTAAAAGATTTGATATCTGTAATTTCACCTTCACTCCCAGTTTTTACATAGAGTCCAAAAAGTTCAAAATTCATTTTAATTGTTTTATGCTCTAATAAAACATTACATACCAGGCCAAACACAGTAGGTTGAACATTTTTTAATAATGATTCAATACTTTGAGTTTTTTCTTTACTATAAAGTCTATAACTAGCAATTCGACTTTAAAACGCACTACCAATTTGTTGAATATTCCCAGAATTTCTTTCATGACAAGCGTTATTTTTATGTTGAATACTGCGTAAATGTCCATGAATGTTTGAAGAAGGTATATCAATATTACATACATTACAATGTGTTATCAAAGGTTCACCATTCTTCTTTCTTTTTGATGCACAACTATTTTCACAATCTTGAGAACGTTTACGCTTTTGAGCATTACATTTGTTTAAAGGTTCCGTGCTAGTTGATGGTTTTACAGTTTTTAATTCTTGTTGTTCTCCATGCACTTCAACCATGTGGGATTTATATCGCTTTACAGCACAAAATCCAAGATCGCCAACTGAACACGAAAATGGTGCTGAACTGACATGCTTTAGATTTACATGCCGTCCAAGACTATCCTGTCTGTTAAATGTGGTAGCACAATGACTGCAAACAAACATTTTAATGTCATGTTTAACATTTGCGTGCCGTAGAAGGCTGTCAGGTCTTGAGAATTGTTTCTTACAGTCACCACACTTGAACATGATGACCCCTTTCGAAATTACCTATAAAAGAAAGAAATCATAAATGTTAATAAATGATAAACAAAAGTACAATTTAAATAGTTTAATTATATTCCAGTCAATGGTTATAGCAGGGCATTTAAATCGATCATCTGTGAACTCCTAGCAAGTCTAACATCATGTAATTCTAACTGAGGGTTACTACATACCACTGTCACTGACACCTAGCGGTGAACATTGGAACTTGATAGAGTGGTAGAAACCAGTGATCACCAGTTAAGTGAGCTAAGTGTGACGTCATAGCCAGTCTTAAAGCAAGTCTAAACTTGTAGAACATGTCACGTGATAGAAACTAGCGATCGCCAGTTACGTGAGCTAAGTGTGACGTCATAGCCAGTCTTAAAACAAGTCTAAACTTGTAGAACATGTCACGTGATAGAAACCAGCAGCCACCAGTTAAGTGAGCTAACTGTGACGCCATAGTCAGTTATAAAGCAAGTCTAAACTTGTAAAACATGTCACGTGACAAGGTTAAGTTAGGTAAAGTTAGGTGAACTGAGGTTAAGACTTTAAATATTCCCTCTGTCACTGACACCTAGCAATGAACATTCGGACGTAATAGAGCGGTAATCAAAATCTAACCTACAAATTTAGCTTTACACATCATGGTCAAGTAGTTCCAACTTTTGACTGCTAAATATACCATTTTCACTGACATGTAGTGGTGAACATTGGAAAATATCACTCTAGCTGTTTAAAAGTTATTAGAGGGGCACTTACCTTTTTATAATTGATCAACTGCTGACACTGAATGAACAGATTGTAGGAATCTGGTAACCTACAGGTACCCAATTATCTGTAAACAAATTAATCAATCAATCAATCAATAAATACATTCCAATCAATAACTTCAACATCAATTAGTAATAAAAGACTACAATCCATTAATAATAAGTACTTACCTTGCAAAATAATTTAATGATATTCTACCAAAACGGTTTTTTTACAACTCTTGAGCAGTAATAGAGCACTGTTCACTCAAAGCGAATAATAAAGACTGACAGTAGAGAGATATATGACACCCCTCTTATATAAACTCTCATCGCTCATGTCAGCAGTTTTTTGCAGATCATCGCAATTCCTTTCCCAATACAGCTGAGAGTCCAAAGTACACTAGGAATACCTGCGTGGTATCCAATGACTGCTGACTTTGCATGATCATCACCCATTGTCTTGATCAACACCTGAGGTTTCAAATTACTGCAGCGTCAGCCATAGCAACAGCAGTGTGCGCTCTCTGCCATGTCAGCAACATGACACCGGAAGGAACACCTGTGTAATATCCAATAACTGCTAACTTTGCATGATCATCACCCATTGTCTTAATGAACACTTGCGGTTTCAAATTACTGCAGCGTTAGTAATAGCAACAGATCTGTGCGCTCTCTGCCATGTCTGTAATATGACACAGGAAATATAACAAGACATTTTACTGCACATACCATCTCCTCAGTTTTAACATCTTTAGAACATGTATTATTCTCTTTCAACTACAAATGACTCGTTAGAACACATCCATCCACCAAGTTAGATCCCTTGTATGCTCACATTTATTTCGTCACTTTCCTTTCATATCGTTATCCCATTATAGTAGTCGGGGATTAGTGAACAACGTCAGTTCAACACATTGCTTTACACGCAAAATGTAGTTTGGCCATTTGACATAATTTAAATAAATGCATGGGCTAGTCCGTAGAGACCAGTCCAAAGGGGCTCATCCACAAGGACTCGTCCACAAGGACCTGCCCACAAGGACTCGTCAACAATGACCCGTCCACAGGGACTCGTCAACAAGGACCCGTCAATAATGACTCGTCAACAATGACCCGTCCACAGGGACTCGTTAACAAGGACCCGTCAGCCATGACTCGTCAACAATGACCCGTCCACAGGGACTCGTCAACATGGACCTGCCAACAATAATCCGTCAACAATGACCCGTCAACAATAACCTATTAGATTGTGTTAGGTTAGGTTACACTACAGCCGCCATCTTTAAAAAAGCCCGCCCTCTTACCAAACCTATGAGTGGACATGTGTAAAAACAAAAAACTAGCATGTTAATTCATAGTGGCTTTCCACCGAACAGATGCACTTTATGTAGAACAACGTTTCATTCCATATTAGCATTCAAATTCTCACATGTTGCAATTGGAAAGAGAGATTCTCAAAAAAAATACAATTTCACCCCCTAGTAGGGGTAGGTTTTATTTTTGGGGTTGAAATATCTTGTCCATAGGAAAGGGGGTATCAGCCCGAGTTCAATGACACCTCGTACAAGTCTCTAGCCTGATTGGTTCGCGAGATATTACCATTTTAGTATTCCAGCGGTGGAGCGGTGGCGGTGGCATCTGAACCCCTGCAAATTCACTACTGACGATGTTCGGACCACACTGACTAGGTACGTACGTACAGTCGTGCGGCCGACGGCTCTCGTGGGATTGTTGACATATTAATAGGGCTGTTTTGCCATAACAAATATACCGCATATACAAATCGAATGGTACTCTGATGTATGGAATGTGCAGGAAACGAACACAAGTGTTAAGTAAAGAATATTGTGATTTATTCCAAACTGAAATGTGAGCATATTAGAGAGGAAAATTCAACAACACATTGTGTTCTTTTTAACGCATTACATCTCTGTTGCACACTAAACATTTGGCATGCCCTTTATAAGCTGTGCAGAAAAATGAAATTTCCTATTGTGCTTTAAAGACTGCTGCTTCCCCACTCCTTTTTTTTGTATGCTGTTCAGTCATGACCACTGCGAAACTGATTTACTTACACGTTGTCAACAAAGTGCATTGGATTAGACTAGCGACTGATGGATCGGCTGCACACTTCAGCGTGCTTAGCCAGCCAAGCTCCTCCCACCACTTCTGAAACTACCTTCCAACAAAGCACTCGGAGCACTG
This sequence comes from Meconema thalassinum, assembly GCA_946902985.2. Classification (NCBI taxonomy): domain Eukaryota; kingdom Metazoa; phylum Arthropoda; class Insecta; order Orthoptera; family Tettigoniidae; genus Meconema; species Meconema thalassinum. The sequence goes on from OX336388.2 coordinate 93,668,040, forward strand.
TCTTAGAGCACGGCCGGAGCGCTGTCTGGATGGCCCTGTTTTATGGGATAGTGGTCTCTATATTAACCACCTGCCATAAGGACAGTTTATGCTCTCAAAGATGCTAATGGTTGAATCATTCAGCCAAATTTCGGAGGATGTTCATGCCGAGGTGCTTGTATTTCTAAAAATCAAATATTATACACGTATCTACTTGACGTAATGTGTTGGATAAAAATAAAAAAAAGCTGAAAACATTTACGATTAAAGTGTAAAAAAATATAATAAAAGAAATATAAAAATTAATATGAAAATAATTGTAAAATCAATTGGAAATTGGTTAATTTATTAATTGAATAGAAAATATATCAAAATTAATCTATAAGAACATAAATTATTGTGTACGTGTAGCATTCAAACTTCAATCGCATGGTTAGGACACAAGAAGTACCAAGCTGATTTTAAAATTTCGCACAGCTGCCATCTTGTGGTTATGGAAACAATTTGAATAAATTAGATGCCAGTGGATTAACATTCGTATAAGGATTTACTGTACCAAGTTAAATTGCGAGAAACGTCCATGTGAATATTTATACTTCGCTTCGCCGCCATGTTGGATTTGTGATCACTAGGTTATTTAAAGTCCTATAGGGGAACTTAAGTTCATAGCCCCTATGAACATACAATAAATCAGTTTGATTGCTATAATAGATTCGTAGATATTCAGAGCCGTCTAAATATTTCGGATGGTCGCCATGTTGGATTGTTAAATGTATACGTCATAGAGTCATGTACCATTAAAGGAAAATTATTGCGTAGGTTCATTATTCAAACTTTCACTTCGATCGCATTATTACGAAACAAGAAATAAAAACTTAATTTTAAAATTCACACAGCCGCCATCTTGAAGTTATGCAAACAATTGAACTAAATTAGATACCAGTGTATTACAATGTGTATAAACATTTCCTGTACCAGATTTCATTGCGTTTGGAACATTTCATCGCGAGAAAGGTCTATTTAAAATGTTCCAATTCGCTTGGCCGCCATGTTCGTTTTTTAGTTAACCGGTTTTTGAAAGTCTTATAGATGAACTTCCAGTAGAGCCCTTTATCTCCGTGCAAATTTTCAGGGTGATACCACTAATAGTTTCAGAGATATAGAATGCCGGTGAAATATTTCGCACATCCGCCATCTTGTGGTTATGTTAACAATTGCACCAAGTTAGATGTCGGTGCATTACAATGGTCATAAACATATACTGTACCAAGTTTTATTGCGTTAGGTTGGTTAAATCGCGAGAAAAGTATATTTTAAAGTCGCAAATTCGCGTGGCCACCATGTTAGTTTTGTAGTTACCAGTTTTTCAAAAGTTACATAGGTGAACTTCTAGTAGTTCCCTTTATCACCGTAATAAATTCCAGGGTGATATCGGGAATAGTTTCGGAGATATTGAATGGTGGTAAAATATTTCGCACAGTCGCCATTTTGGATTGGTGAGACGTAACAAAATTTTAAGGGCACGGTCGGTGTCGCCCGGAATATTGCTATGAACTTACCGAGTTTTATTGACATCGCTCCAGCCGTTTAGATTTTATTAGGGGGGACGCACACACACCTCACACACACACATACACACACACACACACACACACGGACAAAAGGTGATCTCATAAGCCTATTTTTCAAAATTGAAAATAGGCTAATAAATATATAAACAAAAAATAGACAAAGAATTAATAGAGCAAGAATACGAAAATTGGAACTAGCTTTTCAACTGACGAAGGATACCTACAATAAGAAGATCTTATTCATAATGTTGAATTTTGGGCTTATGCCGTGTTTTATTATATTAAAATTCGACGCGTTTGGAAAGAAACCATGTCTTTCTTCGTCAGGAATAGTCTGGAATACGACAAATGATTGCTAAGAGAATGCAACAAAGAACATATAAAAGGTGCCCAAAGATGGACGCCTTTATAGCCCCATGTTAGAGACAACGGAAAGCAGCAGTATATTACTTTCTCAGGGTTCTGATAATAGGTAGCCAGGATTCACTGAGATTGTAGCCGGTGTCGCGGTTGAAATTATCTGGGTGTTTACGTATTTCAACCGCCTCCCTGATGATTCTGGGGACGATATTGCTTTATACGGGCAAGAACATCCACTCCTTGGAACATGACATCATGGCCAGGTGTTAAAGCATGATCAGCAACAGCTGATTTATCAGGTTGAATGAGCCTGATACATCTATTATGTTCCTTAATGCGAGTGCATATTGTTCTCGAAGTCTGCCCGATGTAAACCTTGCCATCAGGGAGGCGGTTGAAATACGTCAACACCCAGATAATTTCAACCGCGACACCGGCTACAATCTCAGTGAATCCTGGCTACCTATTATCAGAACACTGAGAAAGTAATACACTGCTGCTTTCCGTTGTCCCTAACATGGGGCTATAATGGCGTCCATCTTTGGGCACCTTCTATATGCTCTTTGTTGCTTTCTCTTAGCAATTATTGTCGTATTCCAGATTATTCCTGACGAAGAAAGACATGGTTTCTTTCGAAACGCGCCGAATTTTAATATAATAAAACACGGCATAAGCCCAAAATTCAACATTATGAATAGTAACACGGGCCGTGAAAGCCTAAATGATAATATAAGAAAGATCTTTCTATTGCAACTAAAATCCGACATTACAATACGGTAATTAAGCCGGAAAGTCTCTATACTTCAGAATGTATGTTCTCCATTACAAAAAGTGAAATTGAAGAGCTAGAAAAAGGAGAGAAGGATACTTAAAAAAATATTGGGAACATTAAAAACCGAAAGTGGAGAATTCAGATACAGGAAAAAATGACAACCTCTACAAATTTTAGTATTTGAATGGTTCATTATGGTTCCGTATTGATGCAACAATTAGTATTAATATTTTGCAAAAGTTCCGCCTAATCAATACCTTTATTTTACTAAATATAAATGATCACTTAGTGGTCATTGGTACAAGTTTCGGGGCCTAATTGTTTTGGCCCCTTCATCAGCCTGTGTAGATAAAAAGTCAAGGCAAACAGGTGGACGGATAGCTTAACACTCATAAAACTACCAAAAAGCTGAGCCATTGTATTTTCATTGACATCTGCAAGCCACGGTATAGCTTATGGTTTATTTCAAATGTGCTATTGTCGTCCACATACTCTACTTCAGAAGATTTGGGACCACTTTAAGAATGCACAATTTCTGTGATCAACAAGAAAGGGTCAAATTTTAGAGTGTGTTCACACTATATTTTTTTTCTCTCCAAATTTCAACTACTGTATTTCTTTCTTCCTTTCTTTCCTTCTTTCATTCTTTTATTTTTATTATATTTATGTATTTTATTTCCTTATGTTTCTTTGGATAAACATCTTTCCTCTTTCATTATGGTGCACCATAATAGGGTTTTTTGAAGGGAATATTTTATGAGTGTTAAGCTATCCGACCACCTGTTTGCCTTGACTTTTTATCTACACAGGCTGATGAAGGGGCCAAAAAAATTAGGCCCCGAAACATGTACCAATGACCACTAAGTGATCATTTATATTTAGTGAAATAAAGGTATTGATTAGGCGGAACTTTTGCAAAATATTAATACTAACCTCTACAAAAATTAAGGAATTGAAAAAAATCAACGATACGATCAGGAAGAGGAGGGTTAATTTCTTTGGACATGTAATGAGGATGAATAACACCAGACTCACAAAACAAATTTTCTGTCATTTACACAAAAGCATGAATGGTAATAAATGCGTACAAAGTATAAAAAGAGATGGAAGTATTGGTCAAGACACACCACTTTTCAGGATTATGATCCAAAATGTCAAGGGTTTCCAGGAGAAGGAAAAGAAGAAGCGGGTTAACATCTGGACGTAAGAGAGAAGAAGGAGACAAAGTGAAGTAATGAAGAACTACTGGAAGGCAACAAAGGATCAAGGAAATAAGAGGCAGGGAATGCAATGGGGTATTTTACGCGGACCAAAGATGGACAAAATCGAGGAAAGAAGAAGGAAATTAGAGAAACAAAAAATACCATTAAGATGGTATATTGGCTTTCACGGCTGGTCAATTAAAACTCAGCAATTCTTCTAGGTTTGTGCCGTGTCTTGTGTGGGGTTACGCCTAGGGCATCAAGCTGCAAACTATTGGGCTGATGATCTAGCAGTTTGGTCAGAATATGCTTCCCACATAAAGATTTGTTGTTGCAAAATTTGGTAGAGACTAGATTATTAGGTTGGTCGTAATTACATTTTAGCCTTTAACATTTGGGTGGCCGCGATTACGTTTCCGTCAAGATGGCGGTGATATAAAACATGACACTGAGGTGGCCTTTTCTAGTGCTACCTCTGTACCAAATTTCGTTCCATTCGGTTTCACCGTGTTCGAATTAATAGGGGGAATCGATTTTCACACAAAGATGGCCGCCATCCACAAAATATTAGGCTAATGACCTATTAGTTTCGTCAAAGGATGCTCCCTCCATAATGGTATGTTGATGCAAAATTTGGTAGAGATCGGATGATTAGGTTAATCGTAATTTGATTTAAGCTTTGAATATTTGTGTGGCCGCCATTACGTTTCCGCCAAGATGGCGGCGATATAAAACATGACACTGAGGTGCCCTTTGCTAGTGCTACCTCTGTACCAAATTTCATTCCATTCGGTTTCACCGTGTTCGAATTAATAGGGGTAATCGATTTTGACACAAAGATGGCCGCCATCCGCAAACTATTAGGCTAATGACCTATTAGATTTGTCAAAGGATGCTCCCTTTATAAAGGTATGTTGTTGCAAAATTTGGTAGAGATCGGATGATTAGGTTAGTCGTAATTTGATTTAAGCTTTGATCATTTGGGTGTCCGCCATTACGTTTCCGTCAAGATGGCGGCGATATAAAACATGACAATGAGGTGTCCTTTGCTAGTGCTACCTTTGTACCAAATTTCGTTCAATTTGCGCTCACCGTGTTCGAATTGATAGGGGGGGACAGACATTCAGAGTACACACACTCACACACACACACACACACACACACTGACTCACACACATACACACACACAGACAGACACACTTTTTTTCGCCCTGTAGTGATCTCATAAGTCTACTTTCATTTTTTGCAAAAAATCGAAAGTAGGCTAATATTAAATGTCAGAAAACTGTATAATAATTAGGATCATTATAGTACTATTCTTCATTATGAAACAGTTTCTACAGCCAATGAGAGCTCATTCATTGACAAATTAGGTAAGGATAGCTTCGACCATGCCCTCAAAATCCAACATGTCGGACATGAATACCATGATTTGAAAGTTCAAATTGGATGGATATTGTAGTTACAATCCCAAACACAAAGACAAAATCAGTACGAACCTTTACGGTAACAAGAACATACTATGACATGTATGAATCTACGTCCAGAAGTTAGCAACACAGCATCCTTCTATATAAATTACCGACATGGAAAGTGCACCGACCCATATGTTCGCGTAAATATTCTGGTGAATATAAGACAAGAAATATCACTGTACCTTAATATCCCCAACTCCAATATCTACACAGCGCATTGCTTTCAAACGACTTCGGTGACAATATTAGTGAATGCTAGTTCTGATCGGCACTAGACTGTAAACAATAGCATTACCAAGCAAAGTAAATGGTCTCTGCTTTCAAAATTATTTGACCCATGCATGCGCTCGGTTCAGTCAGCAAACCACCCAGCGCGCTCTGTTCACTAACTGAAGTTACTGAATCCCACAGATATGTATGGATATTTATGTTAAAACATATAATAAAGTTATAATTATCGTCGAACATAATCAGTCGTATGCAACTCGCCTATAATCGTAATTAAGACACTCGTGTGGAAATTATAAAACTCGTTACGCTCGTTTTATCAACATACTCGTGTCTTAATTATTGCCATTATAGGCTCGTTGCATAATGTACTATTATTGTTTTGGTGGCGTGCAAGTAAAATAAATGAATTCAAAATTATTTGAGTTAATAATAATATTTAAAATATATTTCAATACTGATTATTTAATGACACAATATTTTCAGCGTCACTCAACACACTCCCACACCGAACTGAAGTACCTGGAATGCAAAGCAATTTTTTCGCTATACTTGCAAGATGTGTAAGTTGGACTGAATATATTTTCCACCATTGTAGAGGGTCTGCGAAGTCAGCTTCCAGTTCCCCCAACGACTTGCACAATGCGCAGCACAAAAAGACAATTTCAATAATATGACAATAATAGCCTGTCCGGTATTTCCTTTCCTATTGTTAGGTAGATTTCATTAGAAAGCTAACTATTGCAATGGGTACCATGTTTCGACTTCCGGAAAATTTCGACATATCTTCGCGTTTCACATCCCCCAGACCCCAAAACCACCATCAGTTCAAAAGTTTATATATAATTTATGTATATATGTATCTATATATATATATATATATATATATATCAGTTTCTTGTGGACACGATAACTGCCGTAATTTTGCACCAATCACTTTGAATTTTTTACATAACATGTATCCCTATAAAATCTCGGTCGAGTTCGTTAATGGGCAAAATCGGTCGAAGGGGGTGAAAATGGGGGGCTTTTTTCGAAAAAGTGAAATTTCGCTATAACTCTCTTAATACGTGAAATATCGAATCCATTCAAAGTTCATAATATGTGTCGGATAAGTGCCAAAACATTATGTCAAATAAGTTTTTTGATAGCACCAACCATTGACCAAAGGGGTGGAAAAAAGTGGGTTTTTCGGGAAACATTAATCATATCTCTCTTAATAGGCACAATATCAAAACCGTACAAAATGGACAATATTCCTCCAATAATTACCTAAAACGTTTGTCTGAAAGATTTTTCGATATGACCCACCATTACGCCACGGAGTGAGCAAAATGATTTAAATTATAAGAAAATTCCAAGTGCCAAGAGTGGTTGCCATGACAACTTTACTTTTAATTGATACGGGTTGAACCATCAGCAGTTGCTATGACAACGCCACTGCACGAGATCACATTCTGTTTTCATATGTCTGTGGGAAGCGACTTCGGTATCGGAACTGGTAGCATGCTGAACTTCTATGCCCAAGGTCGCGGGTTCAAACCCGGCTGAAGTCGTCGGATTTACTAAGAGCGCAAAAAAACCCTGAGTATGCTTTCCTTCGGAGGGGAAGTTCCAACGTTCGTTGCGAGTTGATGGTTCCGGTGGCATCTAGTGGCCAAGTTCACAGCTAGGTGTCGTTGATGGTAGTATTTTAAATTATGTAGCCTATTTTAGGTAGATTTCATCAGAAAGCTAACTATTGCAATGGGTGCCATGTTTCGACTTCCGGAAAATTTGGACATATCTTCCCGTATCACATCCCCCAGACCCCAAACCACCGTCAGTTTAAAAGTTTATATATATATATATATATGTGTGTGTATATATATGCATATATATCAGTTTCTTGTGGACACGATAACTGCCGTAATTTTGCACCAATCACTTTAATGTTTTACATAATATGTAACCCCTTAAAAAATCGGTCGAGTTCGTTAATGGGCAAAATCGGTTAATGGGGGGGGGGAATGGGGGGGGGGGCTTTTTTTTTCGAAAAAGTGAAATGTCGCTATAACTCTCTTAGTACGTGAAATATCGAATCAATTCAAAGTTCATAATATTTGTCGGATAAGTGCCAAAAATTTATGTCAAATAGGTTTTTTGATAGCACCAACCATTGACCAAAGGGGTGGAAAAAAGTGTTTTTTTCGGGAAACATTAATCATATCTCTCTTAATAGGCACAATATCAAACCCGTACATAATGGAAAATATTCCCCTAATAATTACCTAAAACTTTGTCTGAAAGAATTTTTGATCTGACCTACCATTACGCCAAGGGAAGAGAAAAATGATTTCGGAATTAAAGAACATGCCAAGTGCCATCAGAGGTTACCGTGACAACGCTTCTAAATTGATGAGGGCTGAGCTATCAGAGGTTGCCAAGACAACGCCATTGCACGAGATCACATTCATTTTTCCATCTGACTGTGGGAAGCGGCTAACTGGTAGCATGCTGAACTTATATGCCCAAGGTCGCTGGTTCAAAGCCGGCCAAAGTCGTCGGATTTTCTAAGAGCGCTAAAAAACCCTCAGCATGCTTTCCTTTGGAGGAGAAGTTCCAACGTTCGTTGCAAGTTGCTGGTTGCGGTGGCATCTAGTAGCCAAGTTCACAGCTAGGTGTCGTTCACGTTAGGATATGGTACAAAATTAGGAACTACTACTTAAAATTGACCGTCTGCAGACCTTACCTGAATTACAGACTAAAACAGTCATCACAATTAACACCGTTTATCAGATTCTACACACCCGGGGTTACATGACCACGTTGTCGCAGCCCCTAAACTGAGGAACCAACAAAAATCTCTGCGGGAGATAAAATTTTGCGAGAAGAATTAACAGACTGTCTGATAGTTACACATCAGTTCCAAACCTTGCATAAGGACAGTGTGATCAGAAGTATAAAAATGAACCCCGAATGACAAGAAGGTTACCATCCCCATAAGACAATAAAATGATAAAAATATGCATACAAAAACGAAAAAAAGTTGATTTTTAACCTCCAAATGTAAAATACTTTCTTGCAATCAATGAGGTCTGATCCTCCTACGAAAACCTGCATATTTTGCCTATTGTAGCCAATCCCCTAGTTTGCCCGGTGAAATCTACCTCCGCCTTCCGGCGTGCCGAGAGGATTTTTTTGTAAAAGCGGTGGGCAAATCCCTCAGTTTAGAAGAAAGCAATTAAGGAGATATTATCACTTTTATCTTTCTGAAGCAAAGACATGAGCATCAGCTAAATGTAATAACCTGGTTGGTTGGTTCCTCAGTTTAGGGGCTGCGACAACGCGGTCATGTAGCCCCGTGAGTAGTGGTTTTGTGCCGGTTCAAGGCCCTCCTCCTCCTCCTCTCCTCCAAGATGGCGGCGGCGCGATATCTCCCGAACGCTTGGTTGGATGTTGACGAATGAGGTGTTGTTGAACTCGGGCTAACACCCCCTTTCCAGTGGACAATATATTTCCACCCCAAAAGTAAAACCTACCCCTACTAGGGGGTGAAATTAGAATTTTTTAGAGAATCTCTCTTTCCAATTGCAACATGTGAGAGTTTGAATGCCGATATGGATTTAAACGTTGTTCCACATAAAGTGCATGTGTTCGGTGGATAGCCACTATGAATTAACATGCTTGTTTTTGTTTTTTACGCATGCCCCACTCATGGCTTTTGTAAGAGGGTGGGAGAGCGGATCCCTATGGATGGGTTATTGTTGACGGGTCATTGTTGGCAGGTCATTGATGACAGGTCCTTGTGGACGAGTCCTTGTGGACAGGTCCTTGTGGACAAGTCCTTGTGGACAAGTCCTTGTGGACAGGTCCTTGTTGACGAGTCCTTGTCCCTTTGGACTGATCCCTTTGGACGGGTCCCTTTGACCTGGTTCCTACGGACGAGCCCATGAATTTATTTAAATTATGTCAAAGGGCCTAACTACATTTGTGTGTGTGTTGAATTGACGTTGTTCACTAATCCCCCACTACTATAATGGGATAACGATATGAAAGGAAAGTGACGAAATACATGTGAACATACAAGGGATCTAACTTGGTGGATGGATGTGTTCTAACGAGTCATTTGTAGTTGAAAGAGAATAATACATGTTCTTAAGATGTTAAAACTGAGGAGATGGCATGTACAGTAAGACGTCTTGTTACTTCCTGTGTCATATTACAGACATGACAGAGAGCGCACAGATCTGTTCCTATGACTAACACTGCAGTAATTTGAAACCGCAAGTGTTCATTAAGACAATGGATGATGATCATGCAAAGTTAGCAGTTATTGGATATTACACAGGTGTTCCTTCCGGTGTCATGTTGCTGACATACCAGAGAGCGCACACTGCTGTTGCTATGACTGACGCTGCAGTAATTTGAAACCCCATATGTTGATTAAGACAATGGGTGATGATCATGCAAAGTCAGCAGTCATTGGATACCACACAGGTGTTCCTAGTGTACTTTGGGCTCTAAGCTGTATTGGGAAAGGAATTGCAATGATCTGCAAAAAACTGCTGACACGAGCGATGAGAGTTTATATAAGAGAGGTGTCCTATATCTCCCTACTGTCAGTCTTTATTACTCGCTTTGAGTGAACAGTGCTCTATTACTGCTCAAGAGTTGTAAAAAAAACCGTTTTGGTAGAAAATCATTACATTATTTTGCAAGGTAAGTACTTATTATTAATGGATTGTAGTCTTTTATTACTAATTGTTGTTGAAGTTATTGATTGGAATGTATTTATTGATTGATTGTTTGATTGTTTTGTTTACAGATAATTGGGTACCTGTAGGCTACCAGATTCCTACAATCTGTTCATTCAGTGGCAGCAGTTGATAAATTATAAAAAGGTAAGTGCCCCTCTAAGAACTTTTAAACAGTTAGAGTGATATTTTCCAATGTTCACTACTAAATGTCAGTGAAAATGGTATATTTGGCAGTCAAAAGTTGGAACTACTTGACCATGGTGTGTAAAGCTAATTTTGTAGGTTAGATTTTGATTACCGCTCTATTAAGTCTGAATGTTCATTGCTAGGTGTCAGTGACATAGGGAATATTTAAAGTCTTAACCTCAGTTCACCTAACATAACCTAACTTTACCTAACTTAACCTTATCACTTGACATATTTTACAAGTTTAGACTTGCTTTATAACTGACTATGACGTCACACTTAGCTCACTTAACTGGTGGCTGCTGGTTTCTATCACGTGACATGTTCTACAAGTTTAGACTTGTTTTAAGACTGGCTATGACGTCACACTTAACTCACTTAACTGGTGGTTGCTAGTTTCTATCACGTAACATGTTCTACAAGTTTAGACTTGTTTTAAGACTGGCTATGACATCACACTTAGTTCACTTAACTGGTGGCTGCTGGTTTCTTTCACGTGACATTTTCTACAAGTTTAGACTTGCTTTAAGACTGGCTATGACGTCACACCTAGCTCACTTAACTGGCGACCGCTGGTTTCTATCACTCTATCAAGTTTATTTATTTATTTATTTATTTATTTATTTATGCTTGTTTACAACAGGGTCTTTAACCCCAATAACAGTAAACCTACAAAATTTTAACAGTAATTCTAATTTTTTTCATAACTTAAATCTAATCTTAGCATCTAAATTAATTACATAATAATATATTATTTATAGCTTAACTCTAATGCTGTTACATATTCTACCTTTTTGTTAATTAATTACACTCATGGCAATGTGGTCATAAATACCTTTACAAATTTTTGGAGACTAAGATCGAAGTCTAGACTTTTATTACACAATACAGCTTTATTGTAATTACTGCAGAGTCTATAAAGCGGTGAATGTTTGTGTGACATGGTGCATGTTTTCTTATTCCTAAAAGTTGTCCACGTTCTTGAAGATAGACGTGGAACATTGAAATTCAGCAACGATAAAAAATAAGAGTTATCTACCGCAGAATTTACAATCTTGTGTAAGATCTTGGAATCATTTATTTTCCTACGATCTTCCAAAGCAATAATTTTTAGATTATTCGATAACATTTTATATGGGACCATATATGGGTAATTTCCGCTCATTTTATAATGTATAAATCTGGCGAATCGCTTCTGTACTCCTTCTAGTAATCTTATGTATTTTTTACGCCACGGATTCCACACTACGCTTGCATATTCTAATTTCGCCCTTACGTAAGCATTAAAGAGTGTAATGGCCGTTTTCACCTGCCGAAAAGGTCTTACATTTCTAATGACGAAGCCTAGTGCTCGGTACGCCTCACTTGTTACCTTGTTGATGTGAGAAGCGAAAGTCAAACCTTTATCCAGTTCCACACCAAGGTCACTTACACCATTAACCTCCCGCAGCGTATTCAACCCCAGCTTATACTGGAAACTAACTTTATTCTTCCTTCGGGTAAATGACATTGTGACACATTTCGTTAGATTAAAATTAAGTTTATTTTTCCTACTCCATTCAAAGATGTTGTCCAAGTCATTTTGTAGAAGATAGCAGTCATGAGCAGAGGATACAGGACGGAATATCTTAAAATCATCAGCGTATAGAAGACATTTAGAGTGCTTAATACATTCAGAAATGTCATTGATTGCTATCAGAAACATAATCGGTCCAAGGTTCGACCCCTGGGGAATTCCGGAATTTACGGTATATTCCATTGATGAATTTCCGAGAAAGTATACATATTGCTGTCTACCAGACAGATACGAGCTAAAAAATCGTAAATTTGCTTGTGAAAAAACGAAATTGTTTAATTTTGTCAAAAGAATATCGTGATCTATACTATCGAATGCCTTTTCAAAATCCGTGAAAATAGCATCCATCTGTTCTCCGATATCCAACTCAGATGAAACATCGTGGGAGAAATTCATCAGATTTGTGACTGTGGATCTCCGTTGCATGAATCCATGTTGTTGTTCTGATATGGCTGGCGCTACATGAGTAACAATTCTGTCATGTAAGATAAATTCAAATATCTTTGCAACAGCTGATACTATACTCACGGGTCGATAGTTCTTTATTAATGTTTGGTTACCTGATTTTAAAATAGGACAGACGCGAGTTTTTTTCCAAATATCTGGGAATGTATTTGTACTAATTGCTAGGTTATAAAGGAAATGAAGGGGATCTTTTAAAATCTGTGAGCAACCCTTAATTACGTAAGGGGGTATTTGGTCCGGGCCCGCTGATGTTTTTGGTCTCAGTTTTTTTAACGCTCTATCAATTTCCGCCATTGTTACTTCGCTTATGTGCAGGGTTACTGGCGTATTTGCCTCATCTTGCGATATTCTGTAGGAAGAAGGGTGTTGTGAGTACACCGACTGGAAGTATTTTGCAAAACCCTGAACAACCGCTTCCCCGCTTTTTAGCTCTTCCTCATTGTATTGCATTATAGTACATGTACCATTGGCCCTTCTCCTGCTTTTCACGTACGTCCAAAAATTTTTACAATCACTATTAATGTTATTTTCAACTGTTGTTATATATTCTTTATGAGCTAGTTTGATGTCTGTTTTGGTCTTGTTTATTAATTGTTTGTATCTCAATTTGCTATATTCAGAGTAGTCTTTTCTTTTTCTGTGGAAGTCTTTATCTTTCAAATCATTAATTATTTGTTTTGTAAACCAAACAGGGTATTTACTGGTTTTAAAAGGCATTAATACCGGGACGGTATTTTGGAAAACTTCGTAAACTTTATCATAAAAAAAATTAACTGCTGAATTTATTTCCATAATTTTGTAGAGATCGTCCCAATTTGTGTCTCTTAAACCGAGGTACAGTTCATCAAATTTAGCTTTTTAAAATTAAATTTAGTTTGCTCTTTAATTCTGAAGGTGTTTTTGGCTCCATTGAGTGGTACAGTTAAATCCAGTGCGGGATGGTGGGCATCTTCGGCTAAAAGAGGAGTATTATGTCTTACAAGATTTAGGTTTGTGTAGTTAGTGAGTATTAGGTCAAGAGTTCTTCCATTCGAATTCTGAATGTTGTTGTAAGTCTTAAGTTGAAGTAGGTTCATGAAGTTATACAGTAACTGTGAATGGCTATTTTTATCTACATCATTAATTTCTGTACACGTTATTGTAGGAATGTTAAAATCTCCCGCTATAATGATGTTATTATTGTACATTTCAAAATGGCTCTCTATCCACCCTAGCATTTCATGGTAAGACTCAAGGTCCGAGCTAGGAGGAATGTACAGGGAACAGACATACCAGATTCTTCCTTTTGTTTCCAGCTTTAACAGCAAGACTTCTGAGTTCTGAGACCTTCCTTCAGCCTTGAGTACGGTAATCCCCTCTTTTACCGCTATTAGCACCCCACCACCAGTCCTGCTTGAACCTCTCTCTTGCCTGTATACTCTGTATCCAGTGTTAATGACCTCAGTGTCATAAACACTGGAGTCTAACCAAGTTTCTGTTAAAATACATATATCTATATCATTACACAATAGGTTCTCGTTAAACACATACAATTTAGATTTCATACCACGTACATTCTGATAGTAAATTGACAATTTATCTATTTTAAATTCCGTTCAGATCGTCCATACTATTAACTACTATGATACGGGAAGTTCCAATGTTCACCGCTAGGTGTCAGTGACAGTGGTATATAGTAACCCCCAGTTAGAACTACATGAAGTTAGACTAGCTAGGAGTTCACAGATGATCGATTTAAATACCCTGCTATAACCATTGACTGGAATATAATTAAACTATTTATATATTGCACTTTGTTTTTATCATTTATTAACATTTATGATTTCTTTCTTTTATAGGTAATTTCGAAAGGGATCATTATGTTCAAGTGTGGTGACTGTAAGAAACAGTTCTCAAGACCTGACAACCTTCAACGACACGCAAATGTTAAACATAACATTATAATGTTTGTGTGCAGTCATTGTGCTACCACATTTAACAGACAAGATAATCTTACACGTCATGTAAATTTAAAGCATGATAGTTCAGCACCATTTTCATGTTCAGTTTGTGAACTTGGTTTTTCTGCTGTAAAGCAATATCAATCCCACATGGTTGAAGTGCATGGTGAACAACAAGAATTGAAATCTGTAAAACCAACAACTAGCACGGAATCTTTAAACGAAAGTGATGCTCAAAAGCGTAAACGTTCTCAAGATTGTGAAAATAGTTGTGCAACAAAAAGAAAAAAGAATGGTGAACCTTCGATAACCCATTGTAATGTATGTAATATTGATATACCTTCTTCAATCATTCATGGACATTTACGAAGTATTCATCATAAAAATAACGCTTGCCATGAAAGAAATTCTGGAAATGTTCAACAAATTGGTAGTGCGTTTAAAAGTCGAATTGCTAGTTATAGACTTTATAGTAAAGAAAAAACTCAAAATATTGAATCATTTTTAAAAAATGTTCAACCAACTGTGTTTGGCTTAGTAGAAAATGTTTTAGTAGAGCATAAAACAATTAAAATGAATTTTGAACTTTTTGGACTCTATGTAAAAACTGGGAGTGAAGGTGAAATTACAGATATCAAATCTTTTAATACAAAAAACATAATTGTTAGCGAATCAACTAATATTAGTGATATATATCAAAATATTTCAAGTGCCATCATCGTGAAGAGTGAAGAGTTCCAGGAAAGGGAGTCAGGCTGGGCGTTGGTTGAAGTACTTTATTTAGAAACCAACCTGAATAAATATAATCCACTTCGAGCATCATCATACGTTGATTTGCCAGGATGGATTAAACGTAAGCATGCTTGTGTAAACGTTATGAATAATGATGACGCATGCTTTGCATGGGCTGCAACCTCAGCTCTCCATCCAGCAGTGGAGCATCTTTATAGAACATCATCATATCCTCACTATTCTTCAGTGTTAGATTTAAAAGAAATGGTATTTCCTATGGCGATAAAAGACATTCAACGTTTTGAAGAGCTGAACAATGTAAGTATTAATGTTTATGGAATTGAAAATAAGAGTATAGTCGGTCCTCTATATTATACTCAGGAAAAAAAGGATGCTCATGTAAATTTACTTTACATAACCGAAGGTGAAAATGCTCACTATTGTTGGATAAAACATTTATGTAGACTTGTCGGTAGTCAGATATCAAAAAGAGAACATAAGAAGTGGTTGTGTGATGGTTGTTTGCTACATTTCGAGAAAGAGGACCAACTAACTCAACATCAAAAATGGGGGTGTAATCATGTGTGTACGGTATTACCGACTCCTAAAAATAACATTCTAAAATTTAAGGATTATGAGAAACAGCTTCGAGTACCATTTGTTATATATGCTGACTTCGAGGCTTTGCTAAAACCATTTAATACATGTTCATCAAATCCAGCCCAACCTTTCACCAACACTACTCACATTCATGAACCTTTTAGCATTGCATATTATATTAAATGTAGTTATGATGACTCTTTAAATAAGTTTGAGCTCTATAGAGGACCTGATGCACCTAAAGTTTTTATGGAAAGGCTTGAGAAAGATGCCGTCCGTATATCCTCTATTTTAAATACGATCATTCCAATGGAGCCACTAACTTCATTAGAGGAAATGAATTTTGAATCTAAAACTAATTGTTTTATATGTGGTGAATGTTTATATACAGACAGGGTTCGCGATCATGACCATTTAACAGGAAAATATCGTGGTGCGGCTCACCAAGAATGTAATTTAAATTATAGAGTAAGTAAATTCATTCCGGTCATTCTACACAATGGTAGCAAATACGATAACCACTTTATCGTTAAAGAATTTGGAGCTTCAGATGTGAAAATTGATGTTATTGCAAATAATAAGGAACAATACATATCGTTCACAAAATACATCAAAACTAGCAATAAAAAAAACATTAAACTGCGATTTTTAGATTCATTCCGCTTTATGTCGAGTAGTCTTGATAAGCTGGCTAGTAATTTAAAATCAGATCAGTTTCATGAAATTCAACGTGTCTTTCCTAAAGAAGATGATTTCAATTTGATTCGTCAAAAGGGTATATTCCCTTATGAATATATTAACTGTGTGGAACGTCTTGAGGAGTGTTCTTTACCACCGAAAGATGCATTTTACAGTTCCTTAAACACAAGTCATATCAGTGATCAGGAATATTTACACGCACAACGTGTATGGACACAGTTCGACATTCAAACATTAGGAGAATTTTCAGACATATATTTGAAGACAGATGTGTTGTTATTAGCAGATGTTTTTGAAAATTTTCGGAATGTTTGTATGAAAACTTATGATCTTGATCCTTGTCAGTATTTCACAGCTCCTGGGTTAAGTTTCAGTTCAATGTTGAAAAAAACGAAAGTAAATTTAGAATTAATGACTGATATAGACATGATCAATTTTATAAAATCATCAATTCGAGGTGGATTAAGTCAATGTAGTGGACGGTACTCTAAAGCGAATAATAAATACATGCCTAGCTACAACCCTTGTGAAGAGTCAAAGTATATTGTCTACCTCGATGCAAATAACCAATATGGTTGGGCTATGAGTCAATATCTACCACTGAAAGATTTTCGCTGGCTGACACAACCTGAAATTGATGTCTTACATGTTGACACTCTTAATGATAACGATGATAAAGGATATATTTTAGAGGTAAATCTTGAGTACCCTAAAGAGTTACATGATTATCATAATGATTTACCATTTTGTCCTGAGAATATGAAATCTCCATACATCACATCACGAACAAAAATGCTAATTGCTAATGTAAATGATAAATGTAAATATGTAATACATTATCAAAACTTGAAACAGTGTCTACAGCATGGATTGAAATTAACTAAAATTCATCGCGTATTGCAATTTCATCAGTCAGCATGGCTCAAACCGTATATTGATCTAAACAATAATTTAAGAACGCAGTCAACAAACGCGTTTGAAAAAGATTTTTATAAACTCATGAATAATAGTGTTTTTAGAAAGACTGTGGAGAATGTTGATAAACGAGTTGATGTAAAGCTGATAACAAAGTGGGAGAATGATGGTAAAAGGTATAGTGCGAGCAACTTAATAAGCAAGCCTAACTTTCATAGCTGTTCAATTATTCATGAGGATTTAGTTGTAATACAAATGAATCGTCTTAAAGTAACTTACAACAAACCCATATATGTGGGTTACACCATTCTGGAATTATCAAAAACACTTATGTATGAATTTCACTATGATTATGTAAAGAAAAACTATCTTGATAATGCTAAATTACTCTACACAGACACAGATTCTTTTATTTATGAGTTTAAAACTGATGATTTTTACGAGGATATCAAAACTGAGCTAAATAGGTTTGATACAAGTGACTACCCCAAGGATAATATTTACCATTTACCTCTAGTAAACAAAAAGGTTCTTGGGAAATTTAAGGATGAATGTGCTGGTGTTATTATAGACACCTTTGTAGGCACAAAATCTAAATCATACAGCTATATGACAATTAATGATGTAGTAGTAAAAAAAATAAAAGGAGTGAAAAAGAATGTTGTTAGTAAAGAGTTAGATATAAGTGATTATAAAAACTGTATAGTTAGTAACCCACCTGTATTATATAAGAAAATGTGTGTATTTAGAGGTAAAAATCATCAGCTACATACCAATTTGTTGAACAAAGTTGCTTTAAGTAATGAAGACAACAAACGATTCATTATACCCAACACATTTAATACTCTTGCTTGGGGAAACAGTCGTATTGACGACTATTACTTTACGTAAGTCTAATGATCACTATATTGTAATATTTGTAGTGTGTTTTATATTGTAATATTTTTTGTAAAAACTGTAAGTAGAATGTATAATGTTAGGCTACAGTAGTTTAGTAAAAATAAGATAAGTAATACATTTTAGTGTAAAATGTTTGCTTTTGTTTATTACGAAAAAGATTTTAAAAAATTTACTGAATGTGTGAACTAAACAAGGGGAATGTAAAAAATGTGAAGTGGAAATTGTAAATATCCATGTGTGAAAAAGTGAAATGGCTATCACCATTTTAAAATTAAAAAGACATTGTAATCTGGTAAACCTCGTTTTTTATTTCACAACAACAAAAATGTACAGAATGTGTAAACTAAATAAGGGAATGTAAAAAATGAAAAGTGGAAATTGTAAATATTCATGTGTGAAATAATGAAATGGCTATCACCATTTTTAAAAATAAAAGATATAGTGATTTAGTGAACCTTATTTATATTTCACAAAAAAATGTACAGAATGTGTGAACTAAACAAGGGGAATGTAAAAAATGTTAAGTGGAAATTGTAAATATTCATGTGTGAAAAAATGAAAATGAAGAAATGACTATCACCATTTTTTGAATTAAAAGACATTGTGATCTGGTAAACCTTGTTT
Organism: Meconema thalassinum; assembly: GCA_946902985.2. NCBI lineage: Eukaryota > Metazoa > Arthropoda > Insecta > Orthoptera > Tettigoniidae > Meconema > Meconema thalassinum. Next base: position 93,687,003 of record OX336388.2, read on the forward strand.
TTATTTCACAACAACAAAAATGTACTGAATGTTTAAACTAAACAAGGGGAATGTAAAAAAAAAATGTAAAGTGGAAATTGTAAATATTCATGTGTGAAAAAAATGAAATGGCTATCACCATTTTTAAAATAAAAGACATTGCGATCTTGTAAACCTTGTTTTATTTCACAACAAATAGAGCTTTACAAAAATAGAATACAAAAGAAATACCAATTCCTCAATCCTTTTCAATGTCCATGTCCTCTCATTATTAACTTTCCTTTTATAACACTAATCACAATGACGACTGCCAACCTCTCTCCCACTGAGACATCACAAGATGTCAAACGTTGTTTAGCTTTTCAACGATACTTTATCCGCTACACGTCTTAATGCAGAATGACTGTGGTGATAAGAAAGGTGCATGCTTGATCCAAAGGATTAATAGGTATATCACCATGCTGCAAAGGTTCTTCAAGACAAGTTCCAGGACTACACAAATAATAACCAGGTAGGTAGATTTCGAAAGTCAAGCATTGAATTACTTTGTTAATGACGCCATTGCCAGTACAGGTCTGGCATATCCTTTTCCATCGATGGTAAAAAGGTTTGATCTTCCTCCTCCTCTGTGGATGATGTTTGTTGTTGTTGCTTTTTTTCTTCATTTCTCTCGTGGTATGAGGAAACAAAGTCTTTACACTGACTTTTATGACCATGATACAGTTTGACTAGCTGACAAGTAGCACACTGTCGCATAGAGGGTATTTTTGCCATAGCCACTTGCTCATGGTGATCATAATCCGTACATGGTTGCAATTCACTTAACACAGGGTCTTGAGTCCATGATTTTTGTACATGTTGCCAGATTTCTTTCACTGCATTTTCTGCGACATAATAAATGAATGATTTTGGAAGAGCCAATAATTCTTCTTTAGTAAAACTGTCTAGTTTCTTTTTACACACAAAGAACTTTCCAATCGCTTTATCGGTAGCATCCCCTTTCTCCATGGTATTACGTTGATGTTTACACGTCGCTTGTAGAAATCTCACTGGTGTCATCCACAGGTAAACCTTTAGTTTTAATTTTATTTAACAACTCCCAGCAGGCATTGGTGGATAGCCAATGAAACAATTGCCACACCTGTGCCAAGGCTTAATGGGTAATATTGTCACAGGGGCAGCGATCCATGAGTGTTTGCAGCGATGGACAGCCCATGTCCATTAAATCGATAAATTGACAGTAAGACGCTAAAAACGATTGTAGCCATTGACGTTTTTCACTACCTTTCACAAATATTACATGGGCAGAAGACAAGTGGGCTTTCATGACCATGTCCAGGTGCTTATATGAAATGGTTCCCTGCTTCCACTCTAGTTGCATATGAGTTTCAATCCACTGGGTTTGTTTACGGTCTTTATCACACAACAAAACAAACGCATAAGGTGGTTTAAACACCAAATGAGTAGCTTGTGATATCCAAAAAGTGGAACAATCGATGATGGCCACTTCTTTAAATATAAATTTGTTATCTCCAATTTTAAACCCTTGACAGTCGACAATCAGTGTACGCAACATGTTTACTCTTATCTGGATCAAGTCCAACTGACCACAGACTGACAATTGTTCAGTAAGGTGTACCCATGTCATTTACTTACATTCCATTCTAGTAAAAGAAAAGAAAAACATCGAGTAGTCACTATAGAGGTTGAATGTAGAAAAAATACTGCAGTGATGAGTGTTGGTATTTCCTACAAGTTCAAACTTGCGCGTTCCATCGAGAAATGACTTTAAACCATATTCATTGATCAACACCACATAAATGTGTTCATAAATGTCATCTATCGTGTATCCACCAGAGTTCAGGGTGAGCACAGAATCATCATAGTAAAACTTGTTGTTCACATTTTCACGTATGTTGTATATTCGATTGTATGTTTCAAGAGAAACAAGTCCTAAACCATAAGGTTTTTCACTCAATTCGATAGGAGGGTAAAAGTCTAGGCTCACTTCAGGTCCACGCCCATGCAGTGTAAACGTCTTACTTTCCACCGACATACTGTTGACGTTTTTGCTTATGTTGCGTTTTATATAAAAAAAATTAAACATAAACGTCCACACTGTTGGCTGTTAAACGTTTGCTCACGTTTCACATTATAATATATCTTGATCCTGTTTCCAAAATAGGCAACTAGTTCCATGGGCGGGGGCAAATTCCCAAAACTGTCAAAGTACCATACAGTAGATCCCTCTTTGACATAAGCTACATAATGTGTTCCAGGTTCTCGGTGATCATCCAAATTGACAACAGCACATTCATGTTTCCAGGGTCGTGAGGGTAATTGGTTTCGCATAAACACACCTCGAAAATGAGAAAGCTTCAGCTGTTTAGCATAGCTTTCCACTTGCTGATGCGTCAGGGCATGTCTTGCTATGGCTGAGGTTAAAGATGTTTTTTTTATTTCGAAAAGGTGAAATTCCAAATCCTTGTTGATAAAAGGCTGGCTTCAAATTGACATTTCTAGCCCCCATAGCAATGGCCTCCATTGTTTCATTGTGTCGCTGACTTTCTTTGAGTTGTTGCTTGCCTTGTTGCGCGGCTTTAATAGTTTTTGCCACTGCACTGGCACCGCCTAAAAGTGAACCCAGAGCAGCCAGACCAGCAAATAATGCAGGTAAAAATCCCGCTCGTTTAGGGACGGGAATCACTCGTCCTTGTTTTGAACCCTGTCGCTGACGTTTTGGAATAACATGTCTCTGTGCTACACGAAGAGCTTTCCTTATGGTCAACACATTATTTTTTCTTTTTTTCTTTCGCAAGGGCTTGTCCACGAATGTCATAAGCCCAGGCTTTGCCAAGGACAGGCTCATATTTTTAGTCTTTCTCACCTCATATCTTTGTTTCACCATGATGATGATGACCAACAACCTTACACAAGAAAGTTTAAGTCACAACAAACATCAGATTGTTATTTCATGGCTGTATATTCCAATTCTACATAAAGTGGGAAATCATTTATGGTTTTTCCAGCTTGCTTTTCATTCCATGTCAACATGAGATGAAAGGATAATTCGTCTCCTGCATTGACCATTTCATGGTTATGGACCAACATCCTATGACCATTTATCTCTATTTGTAAATGGTTCTCATCAGGTATGGCATATTTGATGTGAATGGTTCCTTTATAGTGTAGTCGATAGTGGCTTAAACCCGAAGCAAGCACATAGGTCAAGTGCTGGTCATGAACTAGCGGTATATGGTTTCTCTCATTCACAGGTTTTACATTTGTCAGATGCACTAAAAATACAGATGGGATAAATTTATAAAGCCTTTTCATTTCATAGGTCACGTATCGCTTGGTACAGACATCATTATCTTCTTGTGGGTCTTCCACGTGAATAATGCGGTGATGATTAGCGCTATAGCCATCCACCGTAAGCTGAGGCACTTTATCATAAAACTCATACACCTTGTTATCCACATACTTTTTTGTAGTAACGTCTGTAGACACTTGAGGATGTTTTACATGAGTTAACCGCTTTCCTTTAAAGTCATAATCTCCTTGTTTTGTGCGTGGCACTACTGACCTATCCACATAGTGTTTATTAGCAGGATCTGTTTCTTGTTTAGGATCATGTATGGGAACAGACCTAGCTTTGACCATCAACGCACGTCCAAAGACATCCATCGTCAACCTGTAGTACGAGTCTACTGTTTCTATGATAAGGCTCGGTGCGATGTATATAGACAGCCTGCTAGCCTCTCTAAGCCTTAGTTGAAATGAAGCTAATTAAGCAGCAAGAGTCATTCCCCGTGAGGGACATGGTTTCCCATCTCTGCCCCACATCACGTGAACAACGCCATGGTTCACTGTTTCCATCTTCCATTCGCTGCATCATTGTGGGACCTTCCGGCTGTGGAAAGACCAATCTTTTGCTGACACTTATTACAGCGCCCAATGGTCTGTGTTTTCAAAATATTTATATTTTCGCAAAATCTCTCTACCAACCCCTCTACGTGTTTCTGGATCAAGTCATGTCTGGATTAAAAAATGAGAATATGGGGTATTTTACATTTTCCACGCAAGAAAATGTTATTTCACCGGATGAGGTAAAGCCTGATTCACTCATGATTTTCGATGATGTATCCACTGAACGATAAGGTATCATTCAAAGCTATTTCAGCATGGGTCGACACAAACATATCGATTGCTTCTATCTTGGACAAACGTATTCTAAAATGTCCAAACAGTTGATTCGTGACAATGCCAATGTCATTGTTTTATTTCGCCAGGACGAGAGGAACTGTCGTTACATTTATAATGAACATGTGAATCCGGATATGACCTTTCAAATGTTTACAGAATTGTGTGGCAAGTGCTGGAACACACAACGTCATGCCTGTTTAGTGATTGACAAACAAAGTGAACTCAACCAAGGGCGGTATCGCTTAGGGTTTGATCATTTTATTGCTATTTAAGGCACTGTATCATTCCCTCTCAAGTCATTTGTCACGACATCATGGCGTTAGCAGAGAGTCAATTGAAAAAGCATATTATTAGAGCAAAAAATACTATTCGCCAAAAGTTTCGTCAATTGAAACGATCGCGTGTGGATCATGCTTTGTTTATTCAACAACATTTAGCACCTCCGCTAAAAGCTATGTTGAAACCCTCTTTCAAGCCATCTGAAACGCTACCTACCGTTTCACAAGCCAGTCAGACGCACCACGAGGACTCTGAGGAAGAGAAAGAGGAAAATGAAGAGGAACAGGAAGATTTAACTAGTGTTAGCGAAGTTGAGGATAATGAGGAACAAGTGTTTACGCCTCAAAAAAAGGCATCACCCCTTGCAGAGTTTTTAAGAAAAAAGAAATCCTTGGCCATGGTCGAAACCCCCTGCCCTTCCAGATCGTCTCCATTTTCACAACTCTTGGCCACCCCTCAACATAAAGCTCAACTGAAAAACATTTTAATAAAATATTATGGATCAACACTGGAACCCTATTTCACCAATCTATTTGTTGGAAACACAGATACCACATATGGCGTTCGCTATGAGAATGATAGTTTTAAAATTGGTGATTCATCGATTAAATTTAGTCGTACTAAAGCTGTCATTAAAAAGATCAACTATAAATTAACACCAGGACTGTTAAAGCTACTATTCTCTCGGACTCCCTCATCTCAAGATTATACGTCAGAGGACCTTAGTAAATATAAATCCATTTTATTGGATACCCATGCTCACAAAAGACAGTATGATCCCACTCAACAAGTGAATGCTAATATATCCCAAAAATATAAAACCATCATTGCAAAAATGTTCCCCACTAGTCAAAGTGGTCGTCGTAAAGTGTCCGCTTCAGGAGTGACATTTAAACCATTAAAACCCCTTGTGGATGTTACCTATTGGCACAATCCAAATAAACTCGTCCGGCGACTACAGCTGTTGCATGCTTCACGTCAAGCCGGCCATACTGGCCACGATTGGGAAATTCAAGAAATTGAGGAAGAACTTCGAAATGCCAAAATTATTGTTTAAGCCCTCGCTCATTAAAATGGGTATTGCTCACGAGTTGCATCGTCCAGCTAGACGTCACTATCAGCGACTCAAGGTGATTTCACAGGGTGTGGATGAACTTTGGCAAGCAGACTTGGTTGAAATGATTCCCTATGCTAACGTTAACGATGGTGTACGCTATATGTTGACGGTCATTGATGTTTATTCCAAAATGGCGTTTGTTGAACCTGTGCGTCGCAAGTCTAGCCCACTAGTCACTAAAGCCTTTCAACATATTATTCAACAATCTAAACCTCAACCTCACCTGCTACAAACCGACCATGGAAAAGAATTTTTCAACAAGGATTTCTCCAGTTTTCTCAAATCTAAGGATATTCACCATTACACCACGTACAGCAATCTCAAAGCCAGCGTGGTCGAGCGGTTCAACCGAACATTGAAAACCCATATGTGGAAAGCGTTTACCGCTCAGGGCACTTATCGCTGGTTGGACTTGTTACCTGAGTTAGTGTCACGTTACAACGACACCAAACACAGAACCATTGGGACCAAGCCACGACTTGTAACTAAAAATATTCCACAACTGGATAAACTGTTTAACCCCATAAAAACAGCAGACCCTAAACGTCATCGCCTTAACATTGGGGACCATGTTCGTGTGAGCAAATTCAAGTCCGTCTTCGACAAGGGCTACACACCAAATTGGGGGACTGAACTATTTCGAATTCGTCAAGTCAACCTGAACAGTCCAGTCACCTATTTACTCGAGGACCTCAACCATCAACCCATAAAAGGCAGGTTTTATCTTCAAGAACTTCAAAAGACAGCGTTTCCTAAACATTACCTTGTGGAAAAAGTGTTGAAACAAAAAGGAAATAAACTATATGTAAAATGGTTGGGATTTAGCTCAGCCTTTAATTCTTGGATTAATAAATTACATGTTGTGTGAACCTATGTGTCTTGTATTTATTTATTTACTCATGTTGTACTTAACCTACAGTCCTATGTACAGTCCTCAGCTATACATGTATTATGAGCAATACATATTTCTTTCTCTCTTCACCTGTGTTCTCTCTTACACTGACTCTCCCCCATTCACCTCCCACCACTGTCAAAACAGGTTGTGACTTGTTAGCTCTTATCGTGCGCGTGTACAGGTGAACACCTGTGTGTTAGATCATATTACACATGAACTCGCATTTTCTCACGTATGAAGCAAAACAGGATGTGACTTGTTTCACAAGGAGGACGGTAATAAGGTCATTTCACACGTGTTCACATGTATTTCGTCACTTTCCTTTCATATCGTTATCCCATTATAGTAGTGGGGGATTAGTGAACAACGTCAATTCAACACACACACAAATGTAGTTAGGCCCTTTGACATAATTTAAATAAATTCATGGGCTCGTCCGTAGGAACCGGGCCAAAGGGACCCGTCCAAAGTGATCAGTCCAAAGGGACAAGGACTGGTCAACAAGGACCTGTCCACAAGGACTTGTCCACAAGGACCTGTCCACAAGGACCTGTCCACAAGGACTCGTCCACAAGGACCTGTCATCAATGACCTGCCAACAATGACCCGTCAACAATAACCCATCCATAGGGATCCGCTCTCCCACCCTCTTACAAAAGCCATGAGTGGGCATGCGTAAAAAACAAAAACAAGCATGTTAATTCATAGTGGCTATCCACCGAACACATGCACTTTATGTGGAACAACGTTTAAATCCATATCGGCATTCAAACTCTCACATGTTGCAATTGGAAAGAGAGATTCTCTAAAAAATTCTAATTTCACCCCCTAGTAGGGGTAGGTTTTACTTTTGGGGTGGAAATATATTGTCCACTGGAAAGGGGGTGTTAGCCCGAGTTCAACAACACCTCATTCGTCAACATCCAACCAAGCGTTCGGGAGATATCGCGCCGCCGCCATCTTGGAGGCGGGGAGGAGGAGGAGGGCCTTGAACCGACACAAAACCACTACTCCCGTGTACTTTGGATGTGCGTAGTATCTCTCTGATAACCGGTGTTAATTGTGATGGCTGTATTAGTGTGTGTTATCTGTTTTTAATTCAAGTAAGGACTCCAAACATTCAATTTTTAAGTCGTTTCTACTTTTGCTACCAAAGCCACCGTTAACGACAACTAGTTCTGAACTCGGTTACTAGATGCCACCACAGTCGGCTCCTGGCGACGAACGTTGGCACCTAAGAGCGTTAGTCAAACCTAACCTATAATTTAGCTTCACACAAGTGTAATTGGCGGAAGGTTCCTTTACATGCCATAAATCTATGACATGGGATCGCCGGCTTTTTCTTCACCTCGGAAGGAAAGCATACTGAGGGATATTTAACGCTCTTAAAAAATCCGACGACTTCGGCCGGGTTTGAACCCGTGACCTTGGGCATAGAAGCTCAGCATGCTACCAATATGCCACCGAAGCCACTTTTTAATGACCTGTCAATCCTACAATAGCATTGTGTTTGTTAAACAATTGGCATTAGCAGTTGGTCTGAAGATCTGGGCTAGCGCTGAGCCCAATAATACACAAAACATTGAATTACATATTTTAAAGCTTACTTATTTATATGTGAAGTCAAGACGTCTGGTTTGGGATGAAAATGTCTCGATGATGGCGTCATCAAAGTTGTAGTCGGGCCTCTTGTGAAGTTTCTTAAGAAAGAACTTTTCAATTGACATTAATGCCCAACCGCATAAACTTTCTTGTTTATGCTTTGAATGACAATATGACTTTATGTTCGACCCTGACTATTTATTATATGTCAGAGAACTGTATCATAATGATGGTCATTATACTACTATTTTTCATTATGAAACAGTTTCTCCCACCAATCAGAGCTCAAGAAACAGTTGTTTGACCAATAGCATATCACCTGCGCTGAGTTCCACGGCCTTTTAATTTGAATTTCACTGCGTGGCCTGGTGTCATAGTAGGGTAATCGAGGAGGCGATGGTCGAATACAAGGGATTCTCTGCGTCTCATGCGCTCTGTTCAGAACATAAAACTGGCAAAATCTCGACAGATATTTATGGATATTTATGTTCGAACATAAAATAGTTATAATAGTTATCGACGAACATTAACAGTCGTATGCAACTTGCCTATAATGATAATTAAGACACTCGTATGGAAATTATAAAACTCGCATACGCTCGTTTTATAAACATACTCGTGTCTTAATTATTGCCATTATAGGCGCGTTGCATAATGTACTATTATCCTCTTCGGCGCAGAAGACGTTCTTTACACAGATGCTGAGGTTGCTGGTATTGTCTCAATTAATGTTGCCAATTTTAGGACTTAAGGAATCACTTTGTTTAGACTATTTTCATGCATGGCCGAAAGAATTTCATGGACTGTTTTTTAGCCTATTTTCAATTTTGAAAAAATAGGCTTATGAGATCACCTTTTGTCCGTGTGTGTGAGCGTGTGTGTGTGATTCGTGTGTGTGTGTGTCCCTAATAAAATCTAAACGGCTGGAGAGATATCAATGAAACTCTGTAAGTTCATAGCTCTATTTCGGGCAACCCCGACCGTGCCCTTCAAATTTTGTTACGCCTCACCAATCCAACATGGCGGCTGTGCGAAATATTTCACCAGCATTCAATATCTCCGAAACTATTACAGATATCACCCTAGAATTTTGTATGGCGATAAAGGGAACTACTAGAAATTCACTTATGTGACCTTTGAAAACCTGGTAACTACAAAACCAACATGGCGGCCAAGCGAATTTGCGAATTTAAATGGACGTTTCTCGCGATTTAACCAAGCAAACGCAATGACACTTGGCACAGTATATGTTTATATACATTGTAATGCACCGACATCTAACTTCGTTCAATTGTTTACATAAGCTCAAAATGGCGGCTGTGCGAAATATTTCACAGGCATTCAATATCTCCGAAACTATTTATGATATCAACCTGAAATTTTGTACGAATGATAAAGAGCACTTCTACAAATTTATCTATGTAACTTTCAAAAACCTGTAAACTACGAAACGAACATGGCGGCCAAGCGAAGTTGACACATTCTAATACATTTTTCTCGTGATTTAATCATATGAGCGCATTGAAATGTGGTCCAATAAATAATTATATATATTGTCATTCACTGGCATCTAATTTAGTTCAATTGTTTACATAAACTGAAGATGGCGGCTGTGCGAAATTTTAAAATTAAGTTTTTATTCTTGTGTCGTATTCATGCGATCGAAGTGAAAGTTTGAATAATGAAGCTACGCAATAATTTTCCTTTAATGGTACATAACTCTATGGCCTATACATATAACAATCCAAAATGGCGAGCACCCGAAATATTTTGACGGATCTCAATATCTACGAATCTTTTACAGCAATCAAACTGAATTATTTTATGTTCATAGAAGCTATGAACATAAGTTCACCTATAGGACTTTCAGTAACCTGGTGAGCATAAATCCAATATGGCGGCGACGCTAAATATAAATATTTAAATGGATGTTTCTCGCGATTTCACTATCCAAGTGCAGTGAAACTTTGCACGTTAAATGCTTATACAAATGTTAATCCACTGGTATCTAATTTATTTTAATTGTTTTCATAACCACAAGATGGCAGCCGTGCGAAATTTTAAAATCTCGTATTTATTTATTGTATCCTAATCATGCGATTGAAGTTTGAATACCACACGTACACAATAATCTTCATGTAATAGTACATAAATAAAAATCCAAACTGGCGATCATCTGAAATATTTAGACGGTTCTCAATATCTACGAATCTGTTACAGCAATTAAACTGAAATTTTGTATGTTGATAGAGGCAATTAACATGAGTAGGATATATGAATATAGCCTGTATAGTTCTTCACGGAACTACTTGTTTTTTCTTGGAGAAATCGAATACTTCCCCTGAATATAAGACACTTAACTCATTAACGATCTTACTTGATCAAAGTGACTATTATATGACTGAAATAATCTGTTTATTGCCTCATTTGGAAATATTTCCGTATAAACTAAAAATTCATTTCAATCTAGGAGATGTGCAAACTGAAGTTTCCCATAGTCAGAAAATCTGTCGTTAATTTCCATGTGCAGCCGATCTAGTACGCAGTTATAAAGCTTCTTATATCTTAATTCATCATCACCTTTTCTTCGCTTCATTGTAGGCTCCGTTGAACTGTCTGAAGGAGTCATCACTTATCACATTTTCAATGAAGGCTCTTGGTATTCGTTCAATACGTTTACAAGCCGATATGTAAAATTCCATCTAGTCTGTGCTACTTTCGGAAGTCTCTTGATCATGAATTGTTTCAGTTTTTCCGATCTTTTGGGGAATACTGAAAAAACAAGTAGTTCCGCGAACAACTATACAGCCTATTTTCATATATCCTGCTCATGTTAATTGCCTCAATCAACACACAAAATGTCAGTTTAATTTCTGTAACAGATTCGTAGATATTGAGAACCGTCTAAATATTTCAGATGATCGCCAGTTTGGATTTTTATTTTTGTACTATTACATTAAGATTATTGTGTACGTGTGGTATTCAAACTTCAATCGCATGATTAGAACACAAGAAGTAAGAACGAGATTTTAAAAGTACGCCCAGTAGCCATCTTGTGATTATGCAAACAATTGAAATAAATTAATTGCCAGTGGATCAACATTTGTATAAGCATTTAACGTGCAACGTTTCACGGCACTCGGATTGTTAATTCGCGAGAAACGTCCATTTAAATATTTCAACTTCGCGTCGCCGCCATGTTGGATTTGTGCTCACCAGGTTACTGAAAGTCCTATAGGTGAACATATGTTCATAGTCTCTATGAACATTTAAAAAAATCAGTTTGGTTGCTGTAAAATATTCATAGATATTGAGAACCGTCGAAATATTTCGGAAGCTCGCCATTTAGGATTGTTATATGTAAAGGCCATATATTTATGTACCATTCAAGGACAATTATTGCCTAGTTTCATTATTCAAACTTTCAGTTCGATCGCATGATTACGACACAACAAATAAAAACTTAATTTTAAAATTTCGCACAGCCGCCATCTTGAGGTTATGTAAACAATTGAATTAAATTAGATGGCAGTGCATTACAATCTGCAAAATCATTTACTGTACCACATTTCACTGCGCTCAGAGTGATAAATCACGAGAAAAGTCTATTAAAATATTTCAAATTCGCTTGGTCGCCATGTTCGATTTGTACTTTACAGGTTAAGAAATACACATAGGCAAACTTGTATCAGTACCCATTATCACCGTACAAAATTGCAGGGTGATATCTGTAATAGTTTCGGAGACATAGAATGTCAGTGAAATATTTCGCACAGCCGCCATTTTGAGGTTATGTAAACAATTGAAATAATTTAGACTCCAGTGCATTACAATGTGTATAGACATTTGCTGTACCAAGTTTCATTACGTTTGGATATTTAAATCGCGAGAGGAGTCTATTTAAAAGTCTCAACTTCGCTTGACCGCCATGTTGGTTTTGTAGTCACGAGGTTTTTCAAAGTCTCATAGGAGAACTTCTAGTAGTGCCCTTTATCACCGTACACAATTTCAGGGCGATATCGGTAATAGTTTCGGAGATATTGAATGCTAGTGAAATATTTCGCACAGCCGCCATGTTGGATTGGCGAGACGTAACAAAATTTGAAGGGAACAGTCGAGGTCGCCGGGAATAGTGCTATGAACTTACCGAGTTTCATTGAAATCGCTCCAGCTGTTTAGATTTTATTAGGGGGGGGGACACACACACACCTCACACACACACACACACACACACACACACGCACACGCACGCACGCACACACACGGACAAAAGGTGATCTCATAAGCCTATTTTTTCAAAATTGAAAATAGGTTAAAAAACAGCTATACCAGATAGTGTTTTGCAAAAGATACGACATTGTGGAATGGATCATACGGTTTGTTGCAAAACCAAATTGAGAACATGACTGTAACAATGGACAAAAAGTGTTTGCGGGTACTTTTCTTGAATTTTAGTTTTAATCCATTAATGTTCGCCGCCATCACTGCTGCACAATCATAAGTCTGTGCAAGTAACTTTCTGACGATATTATACTCTGCAATTACATTTTCCACATGCGGAAACAAATCTCCGGCAGATTTTCCTGAACTGACACTTGAGTCGTCCAGTTACAAAACTCGTTTAATCCACTTGTGAATAAGAATCATTTTCATGGGAAACATTTCTCTGGACTTTACCCCACGTATCTTTTGTGTTTGTTGTTTTCTACTTTTAGCTTTGTGTTTTTGATTTTGTGTTTGCTTTGTGCTTTTGCTTTTGAATTTTACTTTTTTCTTTTCTTTCTTGGTTTTATGTTTTCTGCTTTTCCTTTTTTTAATTTTGCTTTTTGCTTTGTGTTTCTTTTTTGTTTGTTTTCTGAGTTTGCTTCTGTGTTTGAATCTTGCTTTTTGCTTCTTTTTTGTTATGGCATTGTGTTTGTTTCCGGCTTTTGCTGTTTTTTTTTTTAATTTTGCTTTGTGTTTCTTTTTTGTTTTGTTTTCTGCTTTTGCTTTTGTGTTTGAATTTTGATTTTTGCTTCGTCGTTTTTGTTTTGGTTTTGTGTATGTTTTCTGTTTTTGCTGTTTTTTGTGTTTTGCTTTTTGCTTTGTGTTTTTTTGTGCTTTTGCTTTTGTGTTTGAATTTTGCTTTTTCCTTCGGGTTTTTTGTTTTTTGTTTTGTGTTTGTTGTCTGGATAATCGAAATAAAACAAAATAAACAAAACAAAATCAAAATAAAACAGAATAAAACAAAATAAACAAAACAAAATAAAACAAAACAAAAAAACATTTTAAAACAAAATTAAACGAAATAAGGTAAAACAGAAAAGAAAATAACGTAAAATAATATAAAATAATAAAATTAGGACGACTCATTTGTGAAACCTATGAATCTTTCTTCAGTATCGCCGTTACTGACTACGTACCTGAAAACAGTGGCCAATTGACTTTGATTTGATCAGTCACTTGTTTCATCGATAACAATGGATACGAAATGCGCATCTTCTATTTCAGCTTTTATGTTCTTGATCAAAACTCCACTTACTGCAGATATTATGTCATTTTGAATTGCAGGAGATGTACCACGAAATATTATAGAGCTCTCAAGATGATTGGCAAGTAAGTGATCAAATTCACTTAGAGAATACAAGTATTCAATATAATTTCCCCTGTTGTCCGATACCATGATTTTGTTATGGCCCCGAAAAGCTAATTCTTGCTTTCCGAGAAAAAAAACTGCGTTGATTAGACTTAGTAAAATTTCACGATTATTATTACAAGAGCATTTTGTTGGTCAATATGCAGAGCATGTTGTTTATCTAGCTGTAAATCTATTCTTGTATTACCAAAGTTTGCAAAGTTCATGCTACTGCAAATGTGAGCTTTCGATATGTCATGCTTTTGAACTGCTGTGTGAAATGAGTTCATATTTGAAAATCTTTCCATTGGTCGTATATTAACTTCACGACTAAATAAAAAACAACCCCCAGGGGCTCACATCTGGTGGGACGTGGGTTGGCAACCACGGGACCCCAGCCGAGTCCGGGTGCTGGGCTCCTCTCCGTCTTCTTTCCTGTCGACCTCCCTTGGTCAACTCTTGTTCTTTTCCGACCCCAACGGTATTAGGGTATCCGAGGCCTAGGGAGTCTTTCACTTTCCCGCCTTAACTGGCCCTTTTCTCATATTTCCTGATCCCTCCTTCTTCGAGGGGTCAGACCTTTTGTTTTCTTTTCATTATATTTCCTTTTCTCTTAAGATTATCGCACTGTTTTTGATAATTGGCTCCCCGTGTATCTAAATTACCTTAAGCGAATTGTTTCGGTCTAAATTGCATTTTGCGATTATTTTCAACCTCAATTGCATTTTGTAAGGATTGATCTAAATTGCTTTCTAGTAAGTCTTTCAATGTAAGAGCAGGACAATTTAGTGAGCATTTTTAATTTCAATTGCATTTTGTAAGTATTTTCAACCTAAACCACATTTTGCAAGCATTTTCAATCTAAATTGCATTTTGTATAGTGGGCATTTTGTAAGTATTTTGATTGTCAATTGCATTTTGTGTGTATTTTGAATATAAATTACATTTTGTAAGTATTTTCAATCTAAATTGCATTTTGTAAGTATTGTCAATCCAAATGAGTAGTTTGAATTTATCATACATTTCGTAAGCTTTTTCAATTGCATATTGTAAGTCTTTTGAATTTCAACTGCACTTTGTGAGTATTTTGAATCTAAACCGGCCTTTTTCAATCTGAATTGCATTGTGCATTTTCAATTTCAATTGCATTTTGTAAGTATTTTGAAAATCAATTGCATTTTGTACGTATTTTCGAACTCATTTGCATTTTGTAAGTATTTTGAATTTCAATTGCATTTTGTATATATTTTCGATCTCATTTGCATTTTGTAAGTATTTTGAATTTCAATTGCATTTTGTAGTTCGACTCTACATTGCATTTTTTTAACGTATTTTGAACCTATCCTACATTTTGTGCGTGTTTTTCAATTTATTCCTTTTGTGAGAATTTTCTTCTCAATTCCCTTTTGTACGTATTTCCACTCTCCATTTTGTGAGTCGTTCCAATCTGAGTTCATTTTTGTAAGTACACAGTCTCACTTAATTTTCGTTATTATTATTTTTATTTCATTGTCATTTTTGCTATCACCCAGGCCATTAGGGGCCGATAACCTAGATGTTAGGCCCCTTAAAATAACAATTATCATAATCATCATCAAATAAAAAACACGGCCAGCTTAGAGAGCTTAGAACTGCCAGATAACCAATTCTACCTAGCATATATAGATGATGTGAAATGACGTGTAGCCTATACAGGGTCTTTCATATAAAATAAGAGCGCCAAGCGACGGCTTTGTTAACTGCAGCTGCGGTCACCTTGGCCGAGCTTGTGGCGCACCACGGCCCCCTGCTGTAGTATTGAAAGCGCGCGCATAGTACATACGAGGGCTGTTTTTTTTTTCAAGTTCCGATGGACTGTATAAAAAATAACAGATTGACATTACCAAACTTGACGTTGCAATAAGCGTGCAGGTGCTCAGTCGCCAGTCTAAACCTCAAGTGCAAACATGGTGAGACAGTTATCATTGCAACATCGTATTTTTTTATGTAAAACTTATTTTGAGTCGGCTCGGCGGGTACGTGATGCATTTGTTCAGCAATTTCCTGATGAAGTGCCACCTTCACTAGCACAGATTCACGTAATTGCAAATAAGTTTGACACTACTGGCTCGGTGCTCAATAAAAACATTCCCTCACACGAACAGTTTTAACAGAGGATGGGCTAGATGACATTGGTGAAAATCTTGAACGGTCTCCGAATAAATCACTCACAAAATTAGGACAAGTAGGGGTTTCGGTTTCATCAACAATAACTAACTAACTAAAGTAAGATTTCAGCATTGTACACACGCTAGCAAGGCCGCTGCATCATATAGGATTGTACACACGCTTAAAGCTTGACGCGCCACAAGCTCGGCCAAGGTGACCGCAGCTGCGGTAACAAAGCCGCTGCTTGGCACTCTTATTTTATATGAAAGACCCTGTACTCGCTCTGCCCTTCCTTCGTATCGGCACACAATTGCAGTTCAGGTGTAGGCCTAGTCATATTCATAATATGAACTTCCTCACTGTATGGACGACGGCTGAAAGGAACTTCTAACAAACTCTCTATTGTACAGTCATTGGCATATATGGCCCCCGCTGGTCTTTGTTCCATCATCTTCTTACAAAATCACAACTGTCACTAAATAAAAATTCTTCAGCATACACACACTAAAATAAATCGCACATCGAAAATACTACAACTTCTAAAACATATTTCCATCTAGGCGCGTGATAATCTATATTTATTGTAGTCTATTTTGTGCTTTATTCGCTTTAGGGGGCACATACAGCTTAAGGAGCCACAACAATAACGATTTTAACTGTGCCTGTCATAAATCTTGTGCAACAATGATATACATTTCCCTGGAAACACACACACCTTGCTATTAGAAGCAAAGTTATTTTTTTTTCAAATTTCAAATGGTAATTATTTTTATCAAATTTTAAAAAATTTGGTTCTTGTTTTGTGCTGACCTTCACCGTTTCCCTGATATCTCCCGTGTTTATAGGAATTTTTGGAGTTTTCTTTTTTTAACGTGAGTGTTAAACCTTCTGCTTCAAGATGAATCTCGCTCAAAACCGTTGTGGTTTTAATTAGTCTTTCTATGAAACGTTAACATTTTTTTAGTTTGGTCAGAATAAAAATGGAAATAATGACGCTTAGTGAAAGTATGCGAGATCCATTTTGTAGCAGAAGGTTTAACACACACATTAAAAAAAGAAAACTCCAAAAATTCCTATAAACACGGGAGATATCAGGGAAACGGTGAAGGTCAGCACAAAACAAGAACCAAATTTTTTAAAATTTGATAAAAATAATTACCATTTGAATTTTGAAAAATTTTAACTTTGCTTCTAATAGCAAGGTGTGTGTGTTTCCAGGGATATGTATATCATTGTTGTACAAGATTTCTGACAGGCACAGGTATAATGTTAAAATCGTTATTGTTGTGGCTCCTTAAGCTGAATGTGCCTCCTTAACTTCGCAAGAAACCGCTGGCTGTAGCGGCAACTGGCTCGCTATTAGCGCTGAGCCTTCACGATACAAGGGTGGGTGCAGAGAGCTGGGGAGAGCGGCTTAAGGCTGCCGCTTTGTGGGTCGGTTTCTACAGCGCTGCCGCGTTGACTACGGTACGCACTAACCATCAATTCTTTCGATAAAGAAGAATGTGCATGGAAGTCATGATTGTTTGAATGCTTTATTGAAACTGCAATAGAGTGTTTTTTTTTATTATTATCGAATTTGGCCAACTATGGACCACAAGGAACTCAAGACTTATTGGCTTTGTTTCTCTTCTCTTCCCAGAACTTCTTCATCCTGTCACTTCATTGTTTTCTCTCCTCCTCGGAAATGATCCGTTTGGGCCTCCTGCTTGGTGGTTTCTCTTGAAATGATGTAACTCCGTCAACTCGACTGCGGAACTCTCTTCTATCGTAGGCCATCGGTGGAGTAATTCCAACTTCCGCTGCATCCCTCTTCACCTCATCTACCCATTAAGATGTAACCTTTAACCCCATGATGTAGCTGAAGATCCTTTTGGTCAGCCTGCCTTCATCCATTCGTAGTAAATGTCCGTAGAACTTAAGCCTCCGCTTCTTCATTACGTCTGTGATCTTTTCAGTACACTTGTAAAGTTCTTCATTTTTCCTCTTCTTCCATGTCCCTTCAGTAGTCTTCTGTGGTCCAAGTATTTTTCTCAGAATCTTCCTTTCTCTCTTTTCTAGTACTTGAAGTTCTCCGGTTTTTTACTTAAAATAAGACACTGTGAAGCGTACAATCATTCAGGTTGTACTACCGATTTGTAGTGTCTGATTTTAGCCTTGTATGATAAAGCTCGTTTGTTGTATTTATTCTGGGTTAGTTTGTAGGCCAGGTCCAGTTTTCTGGTTCTTCCTTTGAAAGTGCATGGAAGTGCTACCGCTGGTAGCCCGTAAATACTCCCCTGGGCATTAGTCTAAATCTCATGTCTGTAAAATGAATATAACTCAACTAGTCCCGACATGTAAATAAAAACATTGATAACTCAAAATTTTGAGGTAACAAATATACCCATATAATTAGGCTACTAAAGCCTTCGTGGCTTAGGCGGCAGCACGCCGGCCTCTCACCGCTGGGTCCGTGGTTCAAATCCCGGTCACTCCATATGAGATTTGTGTTGGACAACGTGGAGGCAGACAGGTTTTTCCCCGGGTACTCCGGTTTTCCCTGTCCCAATTTCATTCCAGCAACACTCTCCACCATCATTTCATTTCATCTGTCATTCATTTAATCATTGCCCCAGGGGAGTGTGACAGACTTCGGCAGCCGGCACAGTTCATGTCCTCGCCGCTAGATGGGGGCTTCATTCCATTCCCTGACCCGGTCGGTCGACTGGAAGCAGGCTATGGATTTTCAATTAGGCTACTGCAGGGCCATCCAGACAGCGCTCCGGCCACGCTCTAAGCCAGTGCTCCGAGCACTTTGTTGGAAGGTAGTTTCAGAAGTGGTGGGAGGAGCTTGGCTGGCTGAGCGCGCTGAAATGTGCAGCCGATCCATCAGTCGCTAGTCTAGTCCAATGCGCTTTGTTGACAGCGTGTAAGTAAATCAATTTCGCAGTAGTCATGACTGAACAGCATACAAACAAGTAGTTCCGTAAAGAACTATACAGCCTATTTTCATATATCCTGCTCATGTTACTTGTCTCTATCAACATACAAAATTTCAGTTTAATTCCTGTAACAGATTCGTAGGTATTGAGAACCGTCTAAATATTTCAGATTGTCGCCAGGTTGGATTTTTATTTTTGTACTATTACATTAAGATTATTGTGTACGTGTGGTATTCAAACTTCAATCGCATGATTAGAACACAAGAAGTAAAAACGAGATTTTAAAATTACGCACAGCAGCCATCTTTTGATTATGCAAACAATTGAAATAAATTAGATGCCAGTGGATCAACATTTGTATAAGCATTTAACGTGCAACGTTTCACAGCACTCGGATAGTTAATTCGCGAGAATTGTCCATTTAAATATTTATACTTCGCGTCGCCGCCATGTTTGATTTGTGCTCACCAGGTTAATGAAAGTCCTATAGGTGAACATATGTTTATAGTCTCTATGAACATACAAAAATTCAGTTTGGTTGCTGTAAAAGATTCATAGATATTGAGAACCGTCTAAATATTTCGGAAGCTCACCATTTATGATTGTTATATGTATAGGCCATAGAGTTATGAACCATTCAAGGACAATTATTGCCTAGGTTCATTATTCAAACTTTCACTTCGATCGCATGATTACGACACAAGAAATAAAAACTTAATTTAAAAATTTCGCACAGCCGCCATATTGAGGTTATGTAAACAATTGATTTAAATTAGATGGAAGTGCATTACAATCTGCAAAATCATTTACTGTACCACATTTCACTGCGCTCAGAGAGTTAAATCACGAGAAAAGTCTATTAAAATATTTCAAATTCGCTTGGTCGCCATGTTCGTTTTTTACTTTACAAGTTTATGAAGTATATATAGATAAACTTGTACCAGTACCCTTTATCACCGTACAAAATTGCAGGATAATATCTGTAATAGTTTCGGAGATATAGAATGTCAGTGAAATATTTCGCACAGCCGCCATTTTGAGGTTATGTAAACAATTGAACTAAATTAGACTCCAGTGCATTACAATATGTATAAACACTTGCTGTACCTAGTTTCATTACGTTTGGATGGTTAAATCGTGAGAAAAGTCTATTTAAAAGTCTCAACTTCGCTTGGTCGCCATGTTCGTTTTCTACTTTACAAGTTTATGAAATATACATAGGTAAACTTGTATCAGTACCCTTTATCACCGTACTAAAATTGCAGGGTGATATCTGTAATAGTTTCGGAGATATAGAATGTCAGTGAAATATTTCGCACAGCCGCCATTTTGAAGTTATGTAAACAATTGAACTAAATTAGACTCCAGTGCATTACAATGTGTATATACATTTGCTGTACCAAGTTTCATTACGTGTGGATAGTTAAATCGCGAGAAAAGTCTATTTAAAAGTCTCAAATTCGCTTGACCGCCATGTTGGTTTTGTAGTTACCAGGTTTTTGAAAGTCTCATAGGTGAACTTCTAGTAGTGCCCTTTATCACCGTACACAATTTCAGGGCGATATCGGTAACAGTTTCGGAGATATTGAATGCTAGTGAAATATTTCGCACAGCCGCCATTTTGCATTGGTGAGACGTAACAAAATTTGAAGGGCACGGTCGAGGTCGCCGGGAATAGTGCTATGAACATACCGAGTTTCATTGAAATCGCTCCAGCCGTTTAGATTTTATTAGGGGGGGGACACACACACGAATCACACACACACACACACACACACACACGCACACACACACGGACAAAAGGTGATCTCATAAGCCTATTTTTTCAAAATTGAAAATAGGCTAAAAAGGAGTGGTGAAGCAGCAGTCTTTAAAGCAGAATGGGAAATTTCATTTTTCTGTACAGCTTATAAAGGGCATGCCAAATGTTTAGTGTGCAACAGAGTTGTAATGTTTAAAAAAAATTGTTGTTGAATTTTCCTCTAATATGTTCACATTTCAGTGTGGAATAAATCACAATATTCTTTACTTAACACTTGTGTTCGTATCCTGCACATTCCTTACATCGGAGTATCATTCGATTTGTATATGCTGTATATTTGTTATGGCAAAATAGCCCTATTAATAAGTCAACAATCCCACAAGAGACGTCGGCCGCACGATTGTACGTACGTACGTACGTATCTAGTAAGCGTGGTCAGAACATTATTGTCCGTCTCGTCACTGCCACAGTGTAGTGGTGGTAGGGGAAGGAGCGCTAGTCTGACTGCCCAGTGCTCACCGAACGCGGCCGCGCTGCCAGAGCGCAATGACTGGACGGCCCTGCTACTGTCTATAAACGTTCAATTTAAGCAACAATTAACAATTAACACCGATTATCAGGCAGATTCTACACACACCGAAAGTACACGGGGCTTCATGACTGCACTGTCTCAGCCCCTAAACTAAGGAACCAACCAAGGACAAGATTGAAAAATGGCGGATTGAGTCCGTCTCTTTGTCATAGTACTTTGTTAATAGAAATGTATATATTCATCGTATGGCATACATGACAGTTATTTATAAGTTGCCATCAAGTTTAGAAACATCATGAAGTGTCCCTGGGAAGAAGTCGCTGAATTCACCACTGTAAGATGTTTGTGGGCATTCTTGAACTAGGTGCCGAACAGTCTGTCTTTCAGCACCGCACTCGCAACATGATGAAGATCTTTGCCTCCACTTGCATAGGAGATCCCCGCATACACCGTGATTAGTCCGGATTTTATTTATAAGGTGCGTTCAAAAAGTAACGTGCCGGAGGCATAATTACAGAAACCATTACCTGTATGTTAGAAGTATTGGCCCTGGTTGTTGAGGCACTTGTCCCACTGTGACACGAGGCGGTGAATGGCGGTCTCATAAAATTCCCTGGGCTGCGATGTGAACCAGTTCCGCACGTACAGCTGGACGTCGGCGTCCGAGTTGAATCGTCGGCCCCGTAGAGCCCTTTTCAGGGAACCAAACATGGCGTAATCACAGGGAGAGAGGTCTGGACTGTATGGAGGGTGGCCGAGAACCTCCCATTTGAATTTCTGCAGGAGTGCCGCGACTGTGTTGGCCGTATGAGGTCGTGCATTGTCGTGGAGCGACCACGGTGGCTATAGCGATCACTGTCACTCTGCGGTCCTGGGTAATGAGTGCATCAACCAGCTGGACGTTGTCATCGGTAATGCAGGGGGGTGCCCCAGACCGGACATCATCGGCTAACGACACCCGTGCTTCCCTGAAGTGCTTGTGCCACGCCTTGACCCTTGCAAGGGACATGCAGTGTTCGCCGTACACTTGTGACATTCGGCGATGAATGTCCGTTCTCCCTACTCCTTCCGCTGTCAGAAACTGAACAACACCTCTTTGCTCTTCGGTTGACGCCTCCATGTCACTGTTTGCAATGCGACTGGCAGCGTTGGATGATTGATGCATGCTGCTGCTCGTTTTTCATCGTCTTGTGGCGTGCATGCGTGCCCTCTAGCGATGGGCTGTGACCTTCCACGCTCTGGTCGGAACCACACCTCGTCACACACGCCACGATTAGCCGATGTCGTCATCGGTTTGCGCATTCCAGCCTCCGGCTGGTTAATTTTTGAACGCACCTTATAATTTTGACCATGTCTTTCTAGGCTGAATGTACCCTGGTAACTTCTCAGTTGTGCATGGCATTGCTGAACTCTATGGAGGGGCAAACGAATTCCAATCAGAAGACCATAGGAAAAGGGTCAGAGTAGACCTTCAATTATTCTTCTTCTCTCTTCGGTTTGCCCACTTAGGGAGCGCGCTTGAACTTGTTGACTCGGGTTGATGGAGCTTTCCTTTTCTTCTCCTCCCAAATTCTCCTCATGAACTCACTATGCCCCTTCTTACGTTACTCCGTCCATTTTCTTCCAGTGTTTTTTTTTAGCTTTTTCGGTGGAAGAGTGATTTGTAACTAGAGTTCCAAAAGTCTTGCGATTTAAGATGATGTCTTTCGTAATGTTTATTTCTTTTAAGTCTTGTTTGATTTCTTCTAACCAACTGATTTTGACCTTCTTTGAATTAATTATATCAAGCAGGTTTTTTTGCATATCTGGTGTTGTCCATTCTGCAGATGTGACCATAAAATGTCAATCGTCTCTTACGCACGGTATCAGTGAACTTATTGATTTCTGTGTACAAGTCTGTGGTTTTCCTTTTGATCCATATACCATTAACATAAACGGGGCCATATATTTTCCTGAGAATTTTACGTTCCTGGATTTCAATTTCACCAATTTGAGAGTGGCCTCCTAGAGATATAGTTTCGGAGGCGTACAATGCTTCCGGAAGAACAACTGTCTGGTATTGCCGTAGTTTTGCATTTCGTGACATCAGTCTTTTACTATAGTGATTCCATGTTATTCGGTATGCTTTCTGTAGTTTGGCAGCTCTCTCTAAATTGGCTTTCCTGTCCAATCCAGATGGTACAATAATTTCTCCTAAATATTTGGAGGATTATTATTATTATTATTTTACACGTTACAGGCCTATTAGACCACGCGAAGCAATCATGACATTTTGTTCTTCCTGTCTTTCCAGTACTCTTTCATTCGTGCACTAAAGGCCCTCTCCCTTTCTTCGGTCCACTTCGGTCTTTGGGCTGTAGGTGCTGCTCTCTCTGACAACACTTCCCACTTGTATACTTTGTGTCTAAATACGCTTTTGTCTATGACGTCTTCTGGGTCGACCTGTGCTTTTACTAGATCAATTTTGACTTGCATCATCCAGGGTGTAGTAATCTTGAGCCGCTGTAGGTATCTAAGAATTTTGTTGGTGAGTCTGGTTTGTGGGAGTCTGCTGATGTGGCCGCAAAATTTTAGGCGCCTCTTTCTGATGTCTGCTGCGAGGTTGGACAATTTCTCTGTGGTGTCTCTGAAGTGAAGCCTGTGTCCTTCATCTGTGTGCTTTGGTCCAATTATTTTCCTTATTATTTTTCTTTCCTCTGTGAGGATTTTTTCCAAGTCGCCCTTAGTGTGTAACGTCAACGTCTCACTAGCATTAAGCACCTCAGGTTTAATAACCGTGTTGTAATGACGAAGTTTAGTGAATGTGGACAGACATTTTTTTGTTGTAGACACCCTGTGTCTTGTACAAGGCTCTCTTCATTTTCATCAACCTAGTGTTCTGCGCGATTTTCTCTTTTCCCGTCGGTTCAAGCACTTCACCTAGGTATTTAAAGTGGGCGACTCTATTGATCTTGCCATATTTCGTGTTTAAATTCTGTATGTTGAATTTCGTACAGAAAAACTCTGTCTTTTGGAACGAGATCTGTAGTCCTACTCTTTCGGCGCACTCTTGGAGTACTTCTATTATTATTATTATTGGTGTTATTATTATTATTCTCCTTCGTTATGCCCATTCAAAAAGCACGTTTCAATTCGTTAGTTGGCCTGATGGTTTTCGCCTTCTTATCCTCCCAAAATCTCTTCATGAATGCACTGTGTTGTATCTTGCGTTCTGTGGACCTCTTCCTACCAGTTATGAATTTGTGTTTGCCTGCTGTTGCACTAAAGGCTCCATGATTTTCTATGATGTATGTGATATTCATTTCTTGTAGGTCCGCCTTAGTTTCTTCTGACCAGTTTATTCTGTCCTTCTTTGTGTTGATTACTTTAAATCGGCACCGTCCAAGGTCAAGCCGCACGGTGCAGTCCAAGGAGGATGTATGGCTAGAGCTGCATCTTAATGCAAAATTTTGACACCAACCTATTGCACGGCGCAAGTAGTTCCAACTGACAATATGAGATGGCGCGACGATACACTTTCGAGCGCGATCCGTCCCCGACCTGGCCTACTTGCCCCTCTCCCCTCCCGGCCTGTGCCTAATTAACCCTTTCCCCTATTCTACCCCCCACCCCCCCCCCACCTCTACTTCATATTCCTTCCTTCCTTTCTTTCTTTCTTTCTTTCTTTCTTTCTTTCTTTCCCCTGTCTTATAATGGTCATATTTTATTAATTGGTCTAATAATAGACGATTTCTTCCCCCTGTGATATCAGGTAGAGAAGAAAACATAGGCTCTATCGGAATAGTTGTGGATGTTTCAAGGTTATGAGCCCATGTTTCCACAAATCACATAGCATGACATAGGCCTACCCCACAGATATGTACAAATAGAAAGAGTAGGCTGCTATATTACAATATTAAAAATGAATTGTAAGACAAAATTACAGCTGCTCTTATCACACACCTGTATTATTTAATTGTCAGTGCGGTACTTCCTATCAATCGAATTTAGAAATATCACATTTGAATTACGGGAAGCGTTGGAACAACCAGCTCTTATTTTGAATTATATCGATAGTATATAATATCGTTTTCGAGCGCAGTGTATCGACTAAAATCGATGTGTGATTCAATATAATTCAATGTCTTCGTATAATATCTTTCGAAACCGATTGTATTCCTTTCTAAGCACTGCAATATGTATTTACTATTGATATATATTCAAATATTAATTAAATAAACAACATTAACACGAATACTCACCAATTTTCCGATTTTACTGCCATCTATATAAGTACAACTCAACTATATCGTCGTACGCGATGACTGCTAGCGTTTTTAACGTTGTCAGCAGGTACTACTACAAGACAAGCTAGCGTTGGCACCAAAACACCCTATAGAGTTCACCCAACCGGTGCAGTCAGTGTGTGTCTGTCTCAGAATAACAGGTGTGCATCCTCTCCCTTACCGTACGTCATCACTTCCTCTCCACTCCGCGCGGCAGGGGAATGTCATCGTTCAAGAAACGTGTAGAGGTCAATTAGCAGGCGACGAATGCATTCTCAAATTTCCATCTGAAATGCCTTCTCGGAACCTTGGTTTGTTACGTTTTAATATCGAAAAATTCCTCTCGGCACGCCGGAAGGCTGAGGTAGATTTCACCGCGCAAACTAGGGGATAGGCTATAATAGGCAAAATATGCAGGTTTTCGTAGAAAGATCAGACCTCATTTTTTGCGAGAAAGTATTTTACAAATGGAGCTTAATTAACTTTTTCTTCGTCTTTCTATGCATATTTTTAACATTTTATTGTCTTATGGGGACGGTAACCTTCTCGTCATTTCAGGTCCATTTTTAGCCTACTTTTCACATTTTGCAAAAATGAGGAAAAAGTAGTCTTATGAGATCGGGCAAATGTGTGTCTGTCTGTCTGTCTGGCTGGCTGGCTGTGTGTGTGTCCCCCCCCCCTATCAACTCCTAAACGGCTGCAGCAAACGAAACAAAATTTGGTAGGAGTAAAGACTACACCTGAATATCTCACGGCCATATTTGAAAATGATGTCAGTGCTACCAACTGCTGAAAAATCGCATTTGAAATTTGAGATCCATGTTGGATATCTTGGAAGGTATGAATCGGAGCTATTTCAAAATTGGCACACGTATAGATAATAATATTGGAGTTTAATTTCCAGGAGGCCATATATGGCAGTGTTGCCAAAATGATTATAAACCTGCTGATAGGTCCAAATTTTAAATGTATATAACTTCTACACTATCAATTGGATTTCAACCAAATTTCGTATGTGCTATGTGTACATAAACAGATATGACCGAGCGTATTCTTAAGAGCCATCAGGGCTGCCAACTGTTAATAAATTCTCTCAATTTGTTTTAATCCAAATACCCATATATCAGAAAGAATGCAAGCCGACAGTTTTAAACTATGCACACCTATAGTACCTGACATTCTATATTAATTTGGAGTAACTTATATACGTCAGTGCTACCAGCATGATTCTAAGCCTGCTGAGACGTCCAACTTTAAATTCATGTAACTTCTATACTAACTAATGGATTTCATTCAAAATTGGCACAACAATAGATCATATTATTTCAGATTATTTCTGACCAATACATGCATGGCATTGTTGCCAACATGATTTTACGCGCGCTGTTAGATCCAATGTTTAACTGCATGTAACGTCCATGCTATCCATTGGACTTCAACCAAATTTTGTATTCTGTACCCTAAGAAATGGATCTAAGAATATATTCAGTCACCAGGGCTGCCAACTGTAGTGCTTTATTAGGCTACATTATGCCAGGTATACAGTATTTCGAACTAATTAGAAATTTCGATATTACCAACTTAATTTTGTCATTAATCATTGGCATGAATCTTAAATTTTAAGAAAAGTAGGCTCTTTAGTTCGTCACGGAACTTCTTGTTATTCTAGTGGTCACACTGTCCTTACGCAAGGTTTGGAACTGATGTGTAACTATCTAACAGTCTGATACTTCTTCACGCAAAATGTTTTATCTCCCGCACAGATGTTGGTTGTTTCCTCAGTTTAGGGGCTGCGACAACGCGCTCATGTAACCCCGTGTACTTTGGGTGAGTGTAGAATCTGTCTGATAAACGGTGTGAATTGTGATGAATGTATAATATTAGTCTGTAATTCAGGTAAGGACTGCAGACGGTCAATTTCAAGTAGTAGTTCTTAATTTTGGTATCAAATACTACCGTCAACGGCACCTAGCTGTGAACTTGGCAATTAGATGCTACCGCAACCAGCAACTTGCAACGAACGTTGGAACTTCCCCTCCGAAGGAAAGCATAGTGAGGGATTTCTTTAGCGCTCTTAGAAAATTCGACGACTTCGGCCGGCTTTTAACCCGCGACCTTGGGCATAGAAGTTCAGCATGCTACCAGTTACGTCACCGAAGCCGCTTCCCACAGAGTCAGATGGTAAACTGAATGTGATCTCGTGCAAAGGCGTTGTCATGGCAACCTCTGATAGCTCATACCTCATCAATTTAGAAGCGTTGTCATGGTAACCTCTGATGGCTCTTAGCATTTTCTTCTAATTCCGAAATCATTTTTCTCATCCCTTGGCGTAATGGTGGGTCATATTAAAAATTCTATCAGAGAAAAGTTTTAGGTAATTATTAGGGGAATATTATCCAATTTTGTACCGTTTTGATATTGTGCCTATTAACAGAGATATGATTAATGTTTCCCGAAAAACCCACTTTTTCCCACCCCTTTGGTCAATGGTTGGTGCTATAAAAAACTCTTCAAACATACATTTTTGGGCTTTATCCGACACATAGTATGAACGTTGAACGGATTCGATATTTCACATATTAAGAGAGTTATAGCTATATTTCACTTTTTTTCGAAAAAAGCCCCTCATTTTCACCCCCTTGGACCGATTTAACCCAGTAACGAACTCCACCGATATTTTATAGGTATACATATTCGGTAAAAAAATCAAAGTGATTGGTGCAAAATTACGGCAGTTATCGTGTCCACAAGAAACTGATATACATACATAAATTATATATAAACTTTTGAACTGACGGTGGTTTTGGGGTCTGGGGGATGTGAAACGCGATGATATGTCGAAATTTTCCGGAAGTCGAAACATGGTACCCATTGCAATAGTTATCTTTCTAATGAAATCTACCTAAAAAAGAACCTTTCACATACATAGGTAGAACAGAACATACTCATAAGTTTGACGACCTCGTGATGAAGGCGAGGAAATTCGTCAGACGTAAACAAATTCCGTAACTCCCATTCTTTCTTAAATTGCTGTTGCACATCGGCGCTCTGTTGCCTCTTAGCACTTGCCATGTTAGCTTGCCACTGTGGGTGAGTGGATAGCGTGTCGGTCTACTTACCCCTAGATTGCAGGTTCGCTCCTGGCCGTGGTAAGGGATTTTTGAAAGGGGGCTAAAATACGACACGCATGTCATACGATGTTGGCATGTCAAAGAACCCATTTGAATTCAGTAGGCCGTGTTCAGAATGGCAAAATTAATCTCGAGATTTTCCGCCAACACAAAGTTCCTCATTTCTCTACTAGAAAGCGCTATAGTGTTCAAGGAGATTAGATATCTAACCTCCTTGACTTTCATAGTGATTCAAGGAACAACGAAATTCGACATTCAAGCTACCCTCAGGGTGTAAAATAACAAATCTTGCACCCGGCACCCGAGGCCATACGATATTATTATTATTATTATTATTATTATTATTATTATTATTATTATTATTATTATTATTACTTGCCATGTTGTAATGATAATGGTCACTGGCCTTTAACAGATCGCAAGGGAGGGGTCTGATCACGAATTGATAATGAAATACACGAGTCGCATTTCAGGATACGTCCCTCCCATAATGCGCACCGTTGTCTACCGTGACCGACCTGGCACCACGCCCACTACAACTCTACACTGCACATTCACAGGTGTTGCAACTGTGCGACTTTGCGCAGTGTGAAGTAGTTGGGACGCTGCTGCTTTAAATAATCTATTGGTTATTCTGTCGCTGTCCATTCTATAAATATGGCCATAGAATTCCAGACGTATCTTGCGTACGGCATCAGTGAACCAGTCAGTTAAGGAGTAGAGGTCCGCTGTTCTCCTCTTAATCAGCAATCCATTTTCTCTCCTGGGACCATAAATTTTCCAGAGAATTTTCCGATCTTGCTTTTCAATTTCCGTAGTTTTAGAGTGACCACCAAGAGATATGGTTTCTGAGGCGTATACAGGGTCTTTCATATAAAGTAAGGACGCCAAGCGGCGGGTTTGTTATCCGTTAGTGTGGTGGCCTTGACCGAGCTTGTGGCGAGCCGTGGCCCCCTGCTCTAAGCGTGTGTACAATCCTCTATGAAATATTACCTTATAAAAGTTGCTGGAAGTGTCGTCCTTCCTGGGTTATACAGGCATTGTATGTGATAACCACATTTTGGCTGACGCGAGTGAGTCATGCCACTGTATTTTTTCTGATTTTTAATTTTCTGGTTTTTATTGAGTACTGAACCAGTAGTGTCAAAGTTATTTACAATTACGTGAATCTGTGCTAGTGAAGGTGGCACTTCATCAGGAAATTGCTGAACAAATGCATCACGTACCCGCCGAGCCGAATCGTAATTAAAATAAATTTTACATACAAAAGTACGATGTTGCAATGATAACTGTCTCAACATGTTAGCAGCTGTGGTTCAGACTGGCGACTGACAACACCTGCACACTTATTGCAAGGTCAAGTTTGTACTATGCGTGCGCTTTCAATACTACAGCAGGGGGCCATGGTGCGCCACAAGCTCGGCCAAGCCGGCTTCAGCAGCGGATGACAAAACCGCCGCTCGCCGTTCTTACTTTATATGAAAGACCCTGTAATGCTTCCGCTTGCAGGTGAGGCCGCCTGGGCGAGGTGCTGTCCACATCTCCCCAGTTGTATCCACTCCGACCAGATGTTCCCAGCTCTAGGACTGCCCGTAGAGGCGGTAGTGGTGAGTTCCCTCGCTGAGTCCATGGGAGCCACCAACCTGGAGGGTAAAATCGATTTTTTAAAATTAAAAAGAAAAGAAAAATAAAGCTTCCGGTAAAAAGAAACTGTCTTGTAGTTTTGTAAGATATTCCACTTCCCTCGTAAAAAAATAAAAATAAAAGATACAGCCAGTCTGAGAGACTAGACTTTATATCATTTCAAATGACGCATGCTACAAATGCTACACATGTTAGAAAGGCTTCCCGCGCGGGCAACTCTTTAAGGGTCACCCTTTATTGAGTCTGACATCTTTCACAACTCTTTAAGGGTCACCCATTATTTGAATCTGATATCTTTCAAACCTCTTTAAGGGTCACCCTATATTTGAATTGAATCTAACATACTGTACACCTCTTTAAGAGTCACCCTGTATTCTTATCTGACGTCTTGTATATCTCTTTAGGAGTCACCCTGTACTCCTGTCTGACATCGTGTATACCTCTTTAGGAGTCACCCAGTATTCTTATCTGACATCTTGTATATCTCTTTAGGAGTCACCCTGTATTCTTGTCTGACATCTTGTACACCTCGTTAAGGTTCACCCTGTATTCTTATCTGACATGGTGTACATCTCTTTAGGAGTCACCCTGACTGACATCTTGCACACTTCTTTAGGAGTCACCCAGTATTCCTGCCTGACGTCACGCACTCGCCGTCTCCGTATCCCACAACGGCAGACCCCAGCAGTAAACTCAGACTCGGTGCATATGCACTGAACAACATGATGACGTCATACACGCCGTATCCGTACCGCATAACGTTAGACCCAAGCATAACGACGAAGTCGACAAGACCATTTGAAATGATAAAATTATTATTATTATTATTATTATTATTATTATTATTCCTTCGATTTTGGCCTACTGTGGACCACGGAAAACAACTGATTTGTTGGTTAGTCTTTTTTTCTTCTCCCAAAATTTTTTCATCCTTTCACTGTGGTTCCTCCTCCTCTCATCTGACCAGGTGTTTTTGGCCCTTTTACATTGCTTTTCCTGGAACCCCTTGAATTTATCAATCTTAGCTCGAAACACATCTCTATTCCAAATGTCTTCTGGATTTATCCCCACTTCCTCCATGTCTTTTCTCGTTTCCTCTATCCATAATGTAGTTGCCTTGATCTTGGTGATGTAGTTAAAGATTCTCTTTGTTAGTCGACTCTCGCTCATTCTCATGAGGTGTCCATAAAACTTCAACCTCCTCTTACGGATGGTGTCTGTGATTTTCTCTGCCTGTCTGTAGAGATCTTCATTTCTCCTCTTCCTCCATGTACCATCTTTTTGTTTTTCAGGTCCAAGGATCTTTCTCAAGATTTTCCTTTCCTTCTTCTCTAAATCCTTGATTTCCCCTTTCTTATTCAATATCAAGCATTCTGAGCTATAGAGTCCCTCTGGCTTGACAACCGTGGTATAGTGTCTTATCTTTGCCCTGTAGGATATAGTTCTCTTGTTGTATCTATTTTGTACTAATTTATAGGCTAGCTCCATCTTTCTAGCTCTTCCTCTATTTGCTTCTTTATCAAGTCCATTCGGCTGGATCCATTCTCCAAGATATTTAAATTTATCAGCTCTCTTGATTTTCCCATATCTTGTTTCCAGATGCTTTTCTTTATTGTGTTTGTACTCCATGTACTCTGTTTTTTCGTATGAGATCCTGAGTCCAGTCTTCTCAGCTATTTCATGTAATTTTTCAAGCATTATTCGAGCTTCGTCTTTTCCTTTGGCTAGCAATGCCATGTCATCAGCAAACGCTAAGCAATCCACCTTTACACCTTGCTTTCTTGTTCCTAAACAGATTCCTTCTATACCTTCTTCTTTTATTGCTTTCCTCCATACTCTCATTATTTTTTCCAGGACGATGTTAAACAAAATTGGTGATAGACCGTCTCCTTGTCTGACTCCTGTTTTAATCTCAAAAGCCTCTGAGATTTCTCCTTGAAATTTTACTTTGGAGACGGTTTCTGTTAGTGTCTGTTTTATAATTGCCCGCGTTTTGCCATCTATTCCAAATTCCTCCAAAACATTGAAGAGTGTCTGCCGGTCGATGGAATCATATGCTTTTCTGAAATCAATGAACACAACTACGGTGTTTTTGCTTCGTAGAGCTCTTACTCTCAGAATACTTTTCAGACCTAAGATCTGTTCCACACAGGATCTTCCCTTTCTAAAGCCCCCTTGATATTCACCTATTTGATGATCCACCTGTTCTTCTACGATGTTTAGCAACGCCTTGGAAAGTACTTTGTAAGCAATGGATAGTAGCGAAACTCCCCGGTAGTTGTTTGGGTCAGTCCGATCTCCCTTCTTATGGAGCGGATGTATAAGTGCGCCTTTCCAGTCTTTGGGTATTTGTTCATTTTCCCAAATATCACAGATTAGACGGTGTAAGTTCTCCGCTAGCTTATCTCCTCCAATTTTCCACATTTCAGCTACTATACCATCTTCTCCTGGTGCTTTGTCGTTTTTGAGTTCTTTAATGATTTTCTGTATTTCTATGAGGCTTGGTGGTTTAGACTGTGGATTCATCTTTGGTGGCTTCTCGAACTTCAGTTTTTCCAGTGGTTCCTTGCAGTTTAACAGGCTTTCAAAATACTTGGCCAACAGGTGGCAATTTTCGTTGTTACTCAATGCGAGTGTACCATCCTTCCTTTTAAAACATAGACTTGGAGGTTGGTATTGTTGTAATTCTTCCTTAAAAGTTCTGTAGAACTTTCTGGTGTTATTCTTCTTGAAGTCTTCTTCTATACTTTCTAACCGGTCTTTATCATATTGTCTCTTTTCTCCTCTGATGATCTTGGCAGTGGCTTTCCTTTGTTGACTGAAATAATTCCAATTTTCCTTCGTTGGGTTGGAATACCACCTCTTCCATGTCTTCAGCCTCTCGTCAACAGCGTTGTCACATCGTATGTTCCACCACCTGTGTTTCTTTTTTCTTTTTCGCTGCCCCACGTTTTCGACCGCTTTAGTTAACGATTCTCTAATTTCTTCCCAGTTATTCATTTCCAACTTTGACAGGTTTTCTTGATAGATATTTTTGTTTTGTTTCAGAATTTCCGTGTCGATCCTTGGTTTCCTTTTACCTCTTTTTTGATGCCTATTCGGTTGAAATTTTATTTTAATTTCTGACAGAAAGTGGTCTGTGTCGATTTTCAAACTTTTTCTCACTTTTACGTTCATGATCTCGCATCTGTTTTTTGTTGTAATTGCAACGTGGTCAATTTGAAATTCGCCTAATATTGGATTGGGTGAAATCCATGTTTTCTTCTTCTTTGGGAGGGCTTTGAAGTGCGTAGACATAAGTTTTAGGTTGAACTGCTTACAAAAGTTGATTAATCTCTCGCCGTTTCGATTTGTTCTGTTATGTGCAGGATATTCTCCAACAATCCTTTTGTATTTTCTTTCTTTTCCTATCTGGGCATTGAAATCACCAACCAGGATTTTTACATTTCCAAGGGGAATTTTTGATGTCTCATCTTCGAGTGTTTCCCAAAAGTCTTCCACTTTCTCCTTGTTCCTTTTATTGTCTTGGTTAATGGGAGCGTGGGCATTGATGATTGTGTAGGATTTGTTCCCTGATCTGAATGATAGGAATGAGATTCTCTCCGACGGTGAGCTAAATTTTGTGAATGAATTCATTAGGCTTTTCTTGACCACGAAAGCTGTTCCTAGAATTGGCAGTCTCCCATTTGAGATTGTATACCCGGGTTTGCCCTTGTATATTCTAAAGCCATCCGACTCCATTGTGTCTTCATCCAGAAATCTCGTTTCTTGCAACGCTAAAATGGATATGTTTCTTTCTTTCAACACTGTAGTCAATTGTCTCAGTTTTCCTGTTTGACGGAGTGTGTTAATGTTCAGTGTTCCAAGCAGATGTTTTTGTTTAGATCTTATTTTCTGTGATGGGGTTCCAGGAAGCTCCGACTCTTCCTTACATGACGATCCAAGCTCTCCAGAATCCAAAGGCCTGGTTGCACCACTCATGGTGGTGGGGGATTTCCGTTTCCGGCTGCCCCCTGGAGTAGTTGTCATTGAAGACGTTTCCATCATGTCAATTGTTGAAGTCATTGAGAAAACAGGAAATCCTGTTTTCGGAAATAGAACTGAGGTTGTAAGCCCCAGAGCCCTTTTCTCTCGGGGTGGGTCCCCAAGCCTTTGAGAATCCCTTCTCTACCCACAAGGCAGTGGTTCCAACTGATCAACCCCACTTGGGAGGGATTGCCTCTTCCGCCAATTCCGCCGTACTGATGATCATCATCTCCGCCATCATTGCCGTTGAGGTCTTCACCGTAACCCTGGTAAGGGGCCCTCACAAGGTACTATCACCCGGAGCCAGGTGAACCAAGGTTTTTTTGTGAGGTGTTACTCCTCAATCACTCCTCCTTTGTCCTGGCTTGTGACAGGCAGAGCCTGGCTTCCCCATGTGGGGCCCAGGTTGGCGGAGTTATTATTATTATTATTATTATTATAGTTCCATGTGCTAATTTAATGTTTCAGACAGTGCACCAGTATTTCCCTAACTGAATTAACGTGCCCAATTTGTCCAAAATACAGTTTGTTCGCAACCTTCGGTTGAGATGCCATTGGGATGTTTTTACGACAGTCACTATAAGTCTGCTTTATGCAACGTCCAGTTGTAAAGATATGATAGAGACCTTTGAATCTTACCAGTACTTTGCTCTTAATTTATACTTGAGGGCCTGGGTGATAAAATGGGCCTGTAACGACCAATCGCAGCTGCAGATAGCCTACTTCAGCATTCACTTTCTTGTCCTTCGCCAGAGGCTCACTACTAGTAGCGACCATGGGACACGGGACCCCAGGTTCGTCGCCAGGAGCCGACTGCGGTGGCATCTGGTAATCAAGTTCTGGACTAGTAGTCGTTGATGGTGGCGTTTGGTGGCAAAAGTAGGAACTACTTGACAAAAAGAAATCAATGTCTGCAGTCTTCACTTGAATTGAAAACAGATACACACACCCCAAGTACACGGGGCTACATGACCGCGTTGTCGCAGCCCCTAAACTGAGGAACCAACCAATCATTTCTCTTCGTCATTATCTCTCCTGTCGACCTCCCTTGGTCAACTCTTATTCTCTTTTGAACCCGACAGTATTAAGGTATCCCAGGTCTAGGAGGTCTTTCACTTTTCCGCCTTAATAGGTCCTTGACTCTTCATTCCAGATACCCTCATTCATTAAGTGGTCACACCTCTTCTCTTCATCTCTCCTTTCTTCACTCCGATCTTCTCTTTTCTCTCCCCTCTCATCTTCTTTCTCCCCTCTCCTCTCTTCACCTCCCCCCCCCCCCCCCAGAGGCTCACATCTAGTGAGTGAGTTGGTGACCACGGGACCCCAGCTGAGTTTGGCATTGCTTCCACTTACTTGTGCCGGGCTCATCTCCGTCTTCGTTCCTGTCGACCTTTCTTGGTCAACTCTTATTCTCTTCCGACCCCGACGGTATTAGGCTATCCGAAGCCTAGGGATTCTTTCACTTTCCCGCCTTAATTGGCCCTTGTCTCATCTTTTCTGATCCCTCATTTTTCGAGGGGTCAGCCTTCTTTTTATTTTCCTGATATCTCCTGCCTTCAGCTCAAGGCCCTCAAGGAGGCAGGGTGTGTGTAACCCCACCAGTTCTGGTGCACCCTGGATATAGCTACACCCTCAAGGGCTTACGGCTGATGAGTTTGGGAATTGGCGACACCAAGGGATTCCTGAGCTGGGTCTAGTTTTCCCCCTTTTTCCATTGTCTTTTGGGCAGACCCTCTCCTCTCTCCCTTTCCTCGCTGCCTTTCTTGGCTCTCCTTCCTTCCAAGTCCCTCAATTCTCATTATTCGAGCGTTGAGGGCATTTCCTTTCCTCCTGTCTTTTGTTTCTCCTTCTTGTTTCTCATTTCCTCTTCTAGTTTGTAAGACAACTGTTTTGTTTTAGTTGTAAGTTTCATTTGATCATCTTTCATTTTTACTATCACGCAAACCAGTAAGGGGCCGATAACCTAGATCATATCTTCACCTCTCTCCTCTCTCTCTTCTCTTCGCTCTCCCCTCTTCTCTTCGCTCTCCACTCTTCTCTACGCTCTCCCCTCTTCTCTACGCTCTCCCCTCTTCTCTCCGCTCTCCACTCTTCTCTTCACTCTCCCCTCTTCTCTCCGTTCTCCCCTCTTCTCTTCGCTCTCCAGTCTTCTCTCCGCTCTCCACACTTCTCTCCGCTCTCGCCTCTTCTCTTCGCTCTCCCCTCTTCTCTCTGCTCTCCCCTCTTCTCTCCGCTCTTCCCCTCTTCTCTCCGCCCTTCTCACCGCTCTCCCCTCTTCTCACCGCTCTCACCTCTTCTCACCGCTCTCCCCTCTTCTCTTCGCTCTCCCCTCTTCTCTCCGCTCTCCCCTCTTCACTTCGCTCTCCCCTCTTCTCTTCGCTCTCCCCTCTTCTCTTCGTTCTCCACTCTTCTCTCCGCTCTCCCCTCTTCTCTCCGCTCTCCCCTCTTCGCTCTCCCCTCTTCTCTCCGCTCTCCACTCTTCTCTCCGCTCTCCACTCTTCTCTTTTTCTCTCTTCTCTCTCATGTCATAGATTTATGGAATGTAAAAGAACCTTGCAATAACAACAATTTTGTGAAGCAAAATGTGTAGGTTAGATTTGATTAACACGCTTAAAGTTCCAACGTTCTCCACCAGGTGCTGATTGCGGTGGCATCTAATAGGCAAGCTCACAGCTAGGTGTCGTTGACGGTAGCATTTGGCAGCAAAAGTAGGAACTACCTGAAATTGATCATCTGCAGTCCTTACCTGAATTACGGATAACACACACTAATACAGCCATCACAATTAACCCCGGTTATCAGACAAATGCTGCACACACCCAAAGTACACGGGGCTACATGACCACATTGTCGCAGCCCCTAAACTGAGGAACCAAACAACCACCCTCTTGCTTCTCGGCAACTCCTGCCTTCTGCACAAATCCCTAAAGGAGGCAGGGTGTTTTTAGCCACACTCTGAATAATGCTACACCTTCAAGGGCTTACGGTTGGCACCCCTGAGGGATTCCTGAGTTGGGTTCGTTTTCTTATTGCATTTGGGACGGACTCTCTCTTCTTTCCTAACCCATCTGCCTTTCATGGCTCTACTTCCTTCCAAGTTTCTCAACCCTCATTTTTCGTGGCTTGTGAGCATTTCTTTTCCATCATCATATATATTATTTCAGTAGTATAGATCCCTCCTGCGCCGCTCACAAGCGACCGATCGTGACTAATGATCATTCAAATGGAAGAGAATAGACATTAGCATTGATGAATTGCACTATAATGTTATAAATATTTATAATTTCTTTAAAAAATGACTTTTAAAAATGTACGAAGTGTGCGATTTGCAAATTCTGTTGCTGTAGGAAAATAAGCTCCATAATTGCTGTCCACGGGCTACTGTGACAACTGTTTCATGTCATGTTAACATTCTGAGGCCTTTCCTTTCTCATTTTGCATGGACTCAGCACACAATGACATTAGCAGTGACGAATTACATTCTTATTTCATAAATATCCATATTTTAGCCTATTTTCAATTTTGAAAAAAAAATAGGCTTATAAGATCACCTTTTGTCCGTGTGTGTGTGTGTGTGTGTGTGTGTGTGTGTGTGTGTCTAATAAATTCTAAACGGCTAGAGCGATTTCAATGAAACTCGGTAAGTTCATAACACTATTCTAGACGACCCCGACCGTGCCCTTCAAATTTTGTTACGTCTTACCAATCCAACATGGCGGCTGTGCGAAATATTTCACCAGCATTCAATATCTCCGAAACTATTCCCGTTATCACCCTGGAATTTTTCACGGTGATAAAGGGAACTACCAGAAGTTCACTTATGTGACATTTGAAAAATTGGTAACTACAAAACCAACATGGCCACCACGCAAATTTGCGACTTTTAAATAGACGTTTCCGCGATTTAACCAACCAAACACAATAAAACGTGGTACAGTTTATATTTCTACACATTGTAATGCACCGACATCTAACTTGGTTCAATTGTTTACGTAACCACAAGATGGCGGATGTGCGAAATATTTCACCGGCATTCTATATCTCTGAAACTATTAGCGGTATCACCCTGAAATTTTGTATGGAGGCAAAGGGCACTACTGGAAGTTCATCTATAAAACTTTCAAAAACCGGTTTACTACAAAACAAACATGGCGGCCAAGCGAATTTGAAAATTTTAAATAGACCTTTCTCGCGATTTAATGTTCCAAACGCAATGAAATCTGGTACAGGAAATTTTAATACACATTGTAATACACTGGTATCTAATTTAGTTCAATTGTTTACATAAGCTCAAGTTGGCGGCTTTGCGAATTTAAAAATTAAGTTTTTATTTCTTGTGTCGTAATCATGCGATCGATGTGAAAGTTTGAATAATGATCCTACGCAATAATTTTCCTTTAATGGTACATGACTCTATGGCCTATACATTTAACGATCCAACATGGCGACCATCCGAAATATTTAGACGGCTCTGAATATCTACGAATCTATTCTAGCAATCAAACTGAATATTTTTATTTTCATAGGGGCTATGAACTTAAGTTCACCTATAGGACTTTAAAAAACCTAGTGATCACAAATCCAACATGGCGGCGACGCGAAGTATAAATATTCACATGGATGTTTCTCGCAATTTAACCATCCGAGTGCAGTGAAACTTGGTACAGTAAATCCTTATACGAATGTTAATCCACTGGCATCTAATTTATTTCAATTGTTTCCATAACCACAAGATGGCAGCTGTGCGAAATTTTAAAATCTCCTTGTTACTTCTTGTGTCCTAATCATGCGATTGAAGTTTGAATGCTACACGTACACAATAATCGTCATGTAACAGTGCACAACTCTAGGACCTACATATATAAAATCCAACATGGCGACCATCCGAAATATTTAGACGGTTCTCAATATCTACGAATCTATTACAGCAATCAAACTGAAATTTTGTATGTTGATAGAGGCAATTAACATAAGTAGGATATATGAAAATAGGCTGTATAGTTCTTCACGGAACTACTTGTTGAGTGTGCGATTTGCAAATAACGTTGCTGTAACATGCTGCAATTATGAGTTGTCGTCTTAAATCGTAAAACTATCAACCTTTTTTTCTTAAGTCTCTCAATATAAACCTATTGGGGAAAGTGTGGTTTATGAACATGAGAGATTTCTCGCGCGGGTCCGCTAGTGTCTTTTATTTCCCTTTTTCCTCTTCTTCTGTTAATGTTGTTTGAGTCTTCAGTTTTTTGACTGGTTTGATGCAGCTCTCCATCCTCCCTCCTGAGCTAATCGTTTCATCTCTACATAGCTAACACGCCTTACATCCGAGGCAAACTGTTTAACATATTCTAACCTTCGTATACCCCTACAGTTCTTATTCCATAACTAAGTTTGCTATTCCTAGATGTGTCCTACCAACCCATCAATACTCTTCATTAGCAGTCGCCAGAAACATCTCCCTTCTCCCATTCTTCATTTTACTCCTTCTACCCATCTAATCTTCATCAAACTCCTGTATTCAAAACCTTCTATTCTCCTTCTCTTCTGCTGCACCAGCAGTCCAAGTTTCCCTTCCATCGAGCGCCATGCTCCAGATAACGTCTTCAAAACTAACTTCCTAATACCTAAATCTATACTCTCCTTGCCTGAGCCAACCTACTATTTATATCCTGTTTGCTTCGTCCATCACTGGTTATTTTGCTCCCTAAGTAACACAAGTCTCCTACTTCCTTTAGTTTTTCACCTGCCAATTTGATGTCAATAGAGGTTTCTGATTTATTTCGGCTTCATTCCAATATTTTTGTTTCACATTTGTTGACTTTCGTCAAGAGTTCCTTCTTCACGACGGAGTCCATACCATTTATAAACTCATTGAAATCCTCTGGTGTGTCGGCTAAGATGACGATATCATCAGCAAATCTCAGAGTTGAAATTATTAAATTCTCCTTGAATGTTCACATCTACTTTAATTTTTCTCTAATTTCTTTCATTGCTTGTTCAATGTAAAAATGTAAGAGTATGAGTAATAAGTTGCAGCCTTGCCTTACACCTTTTTGAATACCAGCCTCTCTCCCTTGTTCTTCGGCTCGAATAATTGCTGTCTAGTTTCTGTTGTAGAAATCGTTTCCAACTGCTACATATTGAATTGCTCTGTTTGGAAATCTAATACAGTGGAACTTGGATAATTCGAACCTCTAGGGACCAGTAAAAAAATTCGAATTATCCAAAAATTCGAATTAAGAAAGTTCTTTGAAAAGAGTGGAGAAAATATATTGTATTACGTTTACATAATGATTTACGTTCAACAAAGCAGATTAACAGACAGCGGTATTTTATAAAGACTGTATCGTGAATAACCTCAAAAGTTGCAAATGAAAAATAAAACCAAAATGTACTAAGTTATTCACCTATTTAACGACAGTAGTAATCCAGCAATCTAGTTAAGTCTTAGAAAAATCTACTGTTTTTCAAAATAGTTTGAGATTTTTACCTGTTTCCTACAATTAAGTCTCTCGGCCATCACAAAATAATCTAACAAATTTAAGGAACGGAAAACAGAAATACTTACGTAATTTCTACTTTAAACAAATCGCGTAAATTCTGTGATGTGGTTTGTTGCTTGGGCTGCACTCGGAACAGTTTTTCGTGAATTGTCCCAACTCTTTGGCTTCCGATCGAATTTTTATACTAAAAACTTCGAATTATCCTAAATATAATTCGAATTAACCGCGATGTTTTAGCATTGATTGTATATAAAATGCTAGGGACCAAGAGAAAAAATCGAATTAAAGAAGATTTCGAATTATGGAAGTTCGAATTAGCCAAGTTCCACTGTATAGCACACTATTCTAATAATTGAACAACAACTGTATTTCTGTTTATGATTTTTTGTTTGTTTTGGTTTTACAACGACGGGAGACAAATACTTTCCTCAGGATGCTAAAATATCACTGTACAAATCCTACTTACTTCCCATATTGACCTAGGCTCTGGTCTAGAAGCTGCTACAATGACTCCCCGGGACAACAGCCGGATACAAGCAACTGAGATGAAATTTCTAAGACCAAGTATTCAGAAGATTAGATGAGACAAAATTAGAAATGAGTCAGTCCGCCTTAAGCTAGGGCTGAAAAGAAGTGTGCTTGACGAGTCTAAATTGAAATGGTTTGGTCATCTTGTAGAACACCCAAAGCCTATTTTGAAAGGGAGATAATTAAAAGTTTAATTTATACACCAATCAATCAATTAATCAAGCAATCAATCTTCTTGAACTTGTTCTTCTTCTTCATAGCGTCATCCCATAGGAACGAGGTCCGCTTTTTGGATCAAAGCATGCCATTTCTTGCGATCTAATGCTTCCCGCGTGTTCCAGTTTCTTGATCGTAAATCTGCATTAATAGTGTCCAGCCACCGCAATTTTGATCTCCTACGCTGTCTCTGGCCGTCGACCGTTAGATGGTAGGCCGAGCCGATGACTGAACGTTGTGGTGCACGGAAAATGTGTCCATACACTGATCAATACTTACACAAATATAATTACTCTGTTATATATCGTACTGTAAATGTTTTGACCTGACATTGAGGTCGACCCATATAAAGCTCAACCACTCATAATTTCCCTCTGAAAGATCGGAGAAACGAGAAATTTGTTTTAATGACCTCATTGGATTTGCGAGAATCAGTACCACTGCCCATTGGCAAGTTTGTTGATTGTTTCTGTGCATGCGCTCCTCTGTCTTGCATTTGTTGAGGAGCAGCTGGATGACGTCGAACAGACAGAAGGTTATTTTCAACAAGATGGAGTAATGTGTCGTACTTCTAACGCTTCCATGCAACTTGTAACCAGTTTCTTTGGTTACCGAATAATCTCAAACAATTTTGAGGCCCCCACGATCACCCGACCTAACTTCACCGGACTTTTTCATATGGGGGTATCTGAAAGGCAGAATGTACAAAAATAGACCCTGGACATCTGCCGAACTCTGTGAGGTCATTAGACACGAAATAAACAACATTGGTGAATACACACTTCACAGAACGTCATGGAATATGGTGAAACTAGTACAGTTGTGTATGGGTGCTTGTGGAGGGTACTTCCAACATTTACTGTGAGGAATCTCCCAACAAGTTATTGTAACCAGTTTCTTTGGTGACCGAATAATCTCTAAAGATAAGTGGCCTCCTCGATCACCTGATCTAACCTCAAATTTCTTCAAATGTTATGACTGATTAAAGTGGTTCAGGTTTATATGGATCGCTCTGTAGAACATCCCCACTCCTCCCACTGTTCGGTGGCCACGCCTCCCCGGTCATATCGCGGGTGTCGGGTTCTACACTGTATAAGGGAGGAGGTACTGAGAAAGAAACGTACATAAGAATAAATAATAAGCTTTATTGATGTTCCAGCACACATGATGTAAAGTCGAGTCTCCATCACATGTCCGCAACACACCTGAAACACGAAAAGAAGGTATTGGAATATTAGGAGCTGTTTGTCAGTATTGCCAAATTAATTAAAGTAACAGTAGATTCTTTTCAGTTGGTCAACACAAGTGTACCCAATAAAATTTCAAACCCGGCCGCAGTCGTCGGATTTTTTAAGAGCGTTAAAAATACCTCATACTGAGGGAAGGGAAGTAGAGCCGGCGGGCCCATGTCACAGATTAATGGCATGTAAAAGAACATTCCACTAACTACAATTGTGGGATGCTAAATTTCTAGATTAGATTTGATTAACGCTCTAAGTTCCAACATTCTTCGCCAGGTGCTGGTTGCGGTGGAATCTAATAGCCAAGTTCACAGCTAGGTGCCGTTGACAGTAGCATTTGGTAGCAAAAGTAGGAATTACTTGAATTTGATCGTCTTCAGTCCTTACTTGAATTAAAAACAGAGGCGGCTTCGGTGGCGTAGTCGGTAGCATGCTGAGTTTCTATGCCCAAGATAGCGGGTTCAAACCCGGCCGAAGCCGTCGGATTTTTTAAGAGCGTTAAAAATCCCTCAGTATGCCTTCCTTCGGAGGGGAAGTAAAGCCGGCGGTCCCATGTCATAGATTTATGGCATGATAAAGAACTTTCCACTAATTACACCTGTGTGAAACTAAATTGTATAGGTTAAGAATGTAAACAACGCTCTTAGGTTTCTATGTTCGTTGCCAAGAGCCAACTGCGGTGGCGTCTAGTAGCTGAGTTCGGAACTAAGCCAATTAGTCGTTGACGGTGGCGTTTGGCGGCAAAAGTAGGAACTATTTGAAAAATTCAAAGTTGCAGTCTGCACTTAAATTAAAAAACAGATACACACACTAATACAGCCATCACAATTATCACCGGTTATCAGACAGAGTCTACACATACCCAAAGTACACGGGGCTACATGACCACGTTGTCGCAACACCTAAACTAAGGAACCAACCAACCAACCCAATTAAACTGGGCAGAGAGTAACAATAAATTTCCTATTATATAAATAATCGTATGGTCTCGGGTGCCGGGTTCAAGCTTTGTTATTTGCCCCCAAAGGACAGCTTCAATGTCGAATTTTGTTGTTCCTTGGAGCGCTATGAAAGTCAAGGAGGTTAGATATCTAAGCTCATTGACACTATAGCGCTTTCTAGTAGAGAATGGAGGAACTTTTTGTGTTGGCGGAAAATCCCGAGATTAATTTTGCCATTATGAACACGGCCTACTTAATAAATCACTTCTCACACATATGGGGGGGGGGTTAATTCGATGACTAGTTTCGTTCGTTAAGATACCATCATCAGGTCTTGCGATCACCTCGCTTTTTAGTGGCTAGCATTCGGGTTCGATTCACGGCTCTAAATCTGGTGTGCGGACTGAAACGGGGTACACTCACCTTCATGAGGCGGGTTCGATTCCTACCTCAGCCATCTTGGCAGTGGTTTTCCGTGGTTTCCTCACTTCTACTCCAGGCAAATAATGCCCGGATGGTACCTAAATTTAGGCCACGAGCGCTTCCTACCCAAATCCTACGTGAATTACAAATACACATACCCATGTACACGGGGCTACATGACCACGATGTCGCAGTGCCCCTAAAAGAATCAACAACAGCAATGAATTCAGTGGGGGACCCCACGTTTGCCAAGAAACCTTCTACTACTGTGGTTGAG
Source organism: Meconema thalassinum (assembly GCA_946902985.2). Classification (NCBI taxonomy): domain Eukaryota; kingdom Metazoa; phylum Arthropoda; class Insecta; order Orthoptera; family Tettigoniidae; genus Meconema; species Meconema thalassinum. Next base: position 93,731,253 of record OX336388.2, read on the forward strand.
GGCCGTTTTCACAGACTCTTTACTAACGGTTACTTCCTTTTTAACTTAAATAGGAGAGTTAATTGGCGGCTTCGGTGGCGTAGTTGGTAGCATGCTGAGCTTCTATGCCCAAGATCGCGGGTTCAAATCCGGCCGAAGTCGTCGGTTTTTTAAGAGCGTTAAAAATCCCTCAGTGTGCCTTCCTTGGGAAGGGAAGTAAAGCCGGCGGTCCCATGTCATAGATTTATGGCATGCTAAAGAACCTTCCACTAATTGCACCTGTGTGAAGCTAAATTGGATAGGTTAAGAATGTAAACAACGCTCTTAGGTTTCTACGTTCGTTGTCAAGAGCCGACTGCGGTGGCGTCTGGTAGCTATGTTCTGAACTAGTAGTCGTTGACGGTGGCGTTTGGCGGCAAAAGTAGGAACTATTTGAAAAATTCAAAAGTCCGCAGTCCTTACTTGAATAAAAAACAGATACACACACTAATACAGTCATCACAATTAACACCGGTTATCTGACAGATACTACACTCACCCTAAGTACACGGGGCTACATGACCGCAGCCAACCAACCAGAGTTAATACGTGATTATCGTTGATGCATTTCACGAGGCCATTCGGGTTCGCAATTACTTAAATACGTTTCGCGGCTCTTGCGCATGGGTAGACCCTTATTCACACTTGAGAAACATGGCGGACAGAACAAGAAGGGTATAGCACTGATTGTTGTTTGCCATGCTTCCTTGAGATTTTCTGGAACATAATTATAGTGGAACTTGGATAATTCGAACGTCAAGGGACCAGTAAAAAAAATCGGATTGCTCAAAAATTCGAATTAAGAAAGTGCTTTGAAAAGAGCAGAGAAAATATATTCTATTACGTTTACAAAATGATATACGTTCAACAAAGCAGATTAACAGACAACGGTCCAGTAAAATGACTGTATCGTGAATAACCTCAAAAGTTTCAAATGAAAAATAAAACCAAAATGTACTATTCACCTATTTAATGACAGTAGTTATCCAGCAATCTAGTTAAGTCTCAGAGAAATCTACTGTTTTTCAAAATAGTTTGAGTTTTTTACCTGTTTCCTACAATTAAGTCTCTCAGCCATCACAATAGAATCTAACAAATTTAAGGAACGGAAAACAGAACTACTTACGTCATTCCTACTTACAAAAAAATACGAGCCTTACAGTAGTCGCATATGATGTGTAACATGTGACATGTCATACTGCTATGTGTGTCCCGGGAGCGCAAATCCCTTGTTGACAGTGAACTCTGTTGGTCATTGAAATGACTACTTGTAAAACTCCAGTGACAAATCCTGACCGTAATGAATCATAATTGTTATTTGCCGTGGCGGAAGCAATCCACTGCCTACTTGATGCGAGCTGCGCTCTATACCGGCCAGTTAGTGAACCCATGCTAGCGATGTTATAAAAAAAATGGCATCGTTTAGCCCATAGCGTGCACTGCCAAGTATAGGCGCGATTAAAAATTAGGTGTGCGGAAAGTATATTAAATGTGTTTCTTCCAGTGATATGTTTAGGCCAACGAAGTTTCAATTATTGTTAGTAGTCGGCGTTAATATACTGAATTCCTACGTTGTTTGGAGTGTTTGTTGATGCGATATAGATTCCACAAAGCCACATGGCTGGCAGTACATCGAGTGCTTACATTAAATAAGAATACAGCAAAAGTATGAAGATTAAATAAATCGTAATTGTTTTCAGCAAATATGATAAAATGAATATTTTCACACCAAAGAACGACAACTTGAAGATGATTTATTGAGGGAATATCTTAAATGTGGTCTCCAAACCTTGAACTAAACTGTTTGCGATATGCATTCCCCATAGCCACACGACCAACAGTACGTCGTTGTACCGATCTCCGTCACCACGCGCGCTTATTGCTTCCGTCCCTTTTCCAAAATCACTCCCACAAACATGTCCAGATACCGAGTGGAAAGATGTTACACATCAAAAACGCGTAAGTTCTGTGATGTGGTTTGTTGCTTGGGATGCACTCGGAACAGGTTTTTCGGGAACTGACACAACTGTCCACCTGTTTGGCTTCCGATCGGCTTTTTACACTAAAAACTTCGAATTATCCAAAACATAATTCTAATTAACCACGATTTTTTAACATTGATTGTATATAAAATGCTAGGGACCAAGAGAAAAATTCGAATTAAAGAAGATTTCGAATTATAGTAGTTCGAATTCGCCACGTTTCACTGTATAAAGGAAGGCAAATACAGAAGACCTTATTTATGTGCGCGCGAGTAAACACGGCAAGCTAAGCCGGCTGTGACTGGCGCAGATCGCGGGCGCGCGTACCCTGTTCAGCCTTTCCCACTTTTACCAAACATGTTCAAAAATGTGTAGGCCTACTTACTGGCTCGTTTGCCTTCTCTTGATGAATGCAGTACATTTGCATTTGTCTGTTGGCACAGGCTAGAGTAAAATGTGGCTTTTCACCGATGCCTCAGTCTCACTTATGGCTGTCATTATATGGAAGCTACTGAGGTATGGGTGGTGCTTAGTAATGACATTCAGGGCACAGTCAGTGCCTGTGGATGTTGTGAAAGGTTCTACTCATAGGGTTAGTACTGCTGTTCTGACTCAGTGAGGAAAGCAATGGCAAACTACCTCACTCCTCATCTTGCCTAGTACACCTCAATATAGCGCTGCCTTGGGTTTTATCATTTCGAATGATCTTGTCGACTTCGTCGTTGTGCTTGGGTCTAACGTTATGCGTTACGGTTACGGCGAGTATGACGTCATTATGTTGTTCAGTGCATATGCACCGAATCTGAGTTTACTGCTGGGGTCTGGCGTTATGCGATACGGAGACGGTGAGCGCGTGATGTCAGACAGGAATACAGGGTGACCCTTAACGAGGTGTACACGATGTCAGACAAGAATACAGGTTGACTCCTAAAGGGATATACAAGACGTCAGATAAGAATACAGGGTGACTCCTGAAGAGGTGTACAAGATGCCAGATAAGAATACAGGGTGACTCCTAAAGAGGTGCACAAGATGTCCGACAAGAATGCAGGGTGACTCCTAAAGAGGTGTACAAGATGTCAGACAAGAATACAGGGTGACTCCTAAAGAGGTATGCAGGATGTCAGAGCAAAATGCAGGGTGACACTTAACTAAGTGTACAGTATTGTTACGTGCCACCCCCCTAGTGGCACTTTTGTTAACTGGATTACGGTGGGTTGAAGCACAACACAGATTGTTCCCTTAAAGAAATAATTAACTTTATTGCGGCCACAAAATTACACTACTCATCAGCAAATACAAGCAATTGGAACTTTACTCCAGTTTCCTCAAGTCTCTTCCTTGAGCGGACTTGGCCCTTTCACTTGTCAACAAACCACAGAAGTTAAACCGTCTTAATGAGTACGGTGGCCTTGACAGAAACTACCTGCTCCTCTCCCTTATGTACACCAACTACAGTTACTTACGATAACTTGCTGCACGTTGTTCACAAGCTGGGAAGCAATGTCACTGGATTTCGTAACTCGCACGGCACTTCGTCACCACACTTCTGTCGCTCAGGAAAACATGCACTAGCTCAGAAACACACACCCACAGAAAAACTCGGCCCCGTTACAGTTGAAGCCGCTTATACAGCAGGCTGGTGACTCAATGAATTCTAGAATCGTCCAGGACACACGGCTTCTCGACATTTCCTTCACTGGCTGGGTCACAAATATTCTGGACTATCCCTTTCACTTCGCAGCCCGTTGCGTAACGCGCACGTAATACACTGAGGCAGAGCACACACAGCCCGGGGGAGCTGTGACTCATGCGGCGAGCGACAAAACAAACTCACAGCCGTAACACCACCCCCTTCCTAAAAGGGTGATCGTCCCGATCAATCATTGGTCCGTCTGTGTCCCTCCGTAGGCTGCCAGGCGATCTCGATGCACGATCTTCATCTTCGCCCTCGGGCTCCGCTGGATCCTGTAGACGACATCGTTGATCCGTTTCACGACTCGGTACGGGCCCTCCCAGGACTTTTGCAGTTTGGGTGACAGGCCTTTCTTCCGTAATGGGTTGAAGAACCAGACCAGGTCGTCCTCGTGGAATCCGCCAGCATCCGCCTGTTGGTCGTATCGGGTCTTCATTCGGTCGGTCTCGATCCGCAGTTTCCTACTCGCGAACGCGTGCACGTCCTCCAGTTGGTCGACCAGTTTTTGACAATACCGGCATACCGGGACCGGATCATTCCCAGGTCGGCCGAAGGCAAGATCGACAAGTAGACGGAGCTCCCTCCCAAACATGGCCCGGGCTGGTGTGCACCCGGTGGCTTCATGCACGGCGGCGCGGTAGGCCAGGAGAAATAGTGGAAGATGCTTGTCCCAAACCCTCTGGTGCTCGCTGACGACTATTCGGAGATGGTTCTCGATGGTGCGATTGAATCGCTCTACCGTCCCGTCGGACTGAGGGTGTAGCGGCGTTGTCCTTGTCTTCCGGATTCCCAGCAGCTGGCATAGATTCTGGAACACCTGCGACTCGTAGTTCCTCCCTTGGTCGGAGTGAAGCTCCAGGGGTACTCCGTACCGGCTGACGAATTCCTTCACCAGGGTCTCTGCGATCGTCGCGGCTTCTTAGTTAGGGAGCGCATACGCCTCCTGCCAGTTGGTGAAGTAGTCGCTGACGACCAATATGTAGCGGTTCCCTGCCTCGCTTAACGGGAAAGGCCCAGCGACACCGATGGCCACTCTCTCCATGGGGCCGCCCACGTTGTTGGTCTTCAGTGGACCACGTCGTCTTCGTCCTGGGCCCTTGCTGGCTGCGCAATCGTGGCACCTCTCGCAGTGGTTCTCCACGTCAGTTCGGCATCCGGTCCAGTAGAACCGCTCTCTCAGCTTCTCCAGGGTCTTCTTCATCCCTAGGTGTCCACCAGATGATCCTCCATGGACTTCCTTCAGGACTTCCTCCGTCATAGCCTTTGGAACGACGACTTGCTCGCGAGATATCTTCCCGTCGGCGCTCTCCCAGGTACGGCAGATGAGGCCATCCCTTACAACCAGCGAGTCCCACTGCGCCCAGTAGGACTTAAATTTTGGGCTGCAGTCACTGACAATGTTCCACACGGGTCTGAGGACACAGGCCCTCTTCCATTCGGCTATCAGTCCCAGGTCATCATCTTCCGCTTGCGCCCGCATGAAAGATTCGCGGCTCCAGCTCCCTTGAAGTTCCACGGTAGTCCTTCGGCACTGTATCCCGGTGTTCTCCTCCCTTCTGGTAGAGAAGGAGTAGTCTTCGGGGCACGGTCTTCGTGACAGGGAGTCGGCGTTAGAATGCAGTTGGCCTTTCCTGTGCTGTATCTCAAAGTTGTACTGTTGAAGCCTCTCTAACCACCGCGCGAGTTGACCCTCGGGCTGATTGAAGTTCAGAAGCCACCGCAGGGATGCAAGGTCGGTCCTGATGAGAAATTCTTGTCCGTACAGGTACTTGTGGAAGTGTTCAATGGTCTTCACGATGGCGAGCAGCTCCTTCCTGGAGACGCAGTAGTACCTCTCTGGCTTTGACAAGGCTTTGCTGAAGTAGGCCACTACTCTCTCCTCGCCGTCCACTATTTGCGACAGGATTCCCCCCTATGCCAACGTCTCTGGCATCGGTATCGACGATGAACCTTGTTCCAGGTCTGGGGTAGGCCAGAATAGGCGCGGTGCACAGAGCCTGCTTGAGTTGTTCGAAAGCACTGTGGCATTCTGCTGTCCACGTGAAGAGTTGGTCCTTCTCAGTCAGTCGATGTAGTGGTTTAGCGATGTCGGCGAATCCTCTCACGAAGCGACGGTAATAAGTGCAGAGTCCCAGGAAGCTTCGTAGTTGAGACTTGTCCTTCGGGACTGGCCACTCCCTCACAGCTGAGGTCTTCTCTGGGTCGGTGCGCACCCCTTCCTCGGAGACAATATGCCCAAGGTACTGGACCTGCTTCTGGAAGAGCTGACACTTCTTGAGGCTCAACTTCAGCTGGGCAGCCCGTAGCTTCATCAAGATCTCCTTCAGGTTGCTGTAGTGCTCCTCGAAGCTTCTCCCCAGAACGATGACGTCGTCTAGGTAGACCAGGCAGGTCTTCCAGTGTAGTCCCCTCAGAATGGACTCCATTAGCCTTTCGAAGGTCGCGGGGAGTTGCACAGACCGAATGGCATGACGGTGAACTGCCAGAGCCTGCTGCCCACTGAGAACGCAGTTTTCTCGCGGTCCCTAGGGTGGACCTCCACCTGCCAGTAGCCACTCTTCAAATCCAAGGTGGAGAACCATCTTGACCCTGATATGGTGTCCAGGGTGTCGTCGATCCGGGGTAGAGGGTAGCTGTCCTTTTTCGTGACGTCATTCACCCGCCTGTAATCCACGCAGAACCTGGTGGAAGCGTCCTTCTTCTTCACTAGCACGACAGGAGAACTCCAAGGACTATGTGATGGCTCGATCACTCCTTGCTCCTTCATCTCTTCTACCATCCGGTCGACTTCAGCTTGCTTGGCGAGCGGGACACGTCGGAATGGGGCCCTAATCGGTGCGCTTTCCCCAACGTCGATTCTGTACCGGACCAAGCTTGTCCTGCCGAAGTCTTTGCTCCCCACGGAGAAGACATCCTGGAATTCGTGTAGCAGGTCCCGAAGTTGGCGTGATTTTTCCTCGTCTAAATGGTCCTGGGATCCTTGGTACAGCTTCTGTAGTTCTTCCAGCAGGGCGCGTCTTCTTCGGTTGTCCGTCTGCAGGTGTCCGTCCGTCGTGTCTGTGATGCGAGCAATCCAGGTAACGGGCTCGCAGACTCCTAGGTTGGTGTCCCGGTGAACCGTAATATCGTAGTCGTTCAGGTTGGACAGGCGGACATACGGCCGAGACGTCGTGTTGATGAGAGTCTTGGCAACTAGCAATCCTTTTGTCTGGATGTCCTCATAGTTTGGCTCGATGACAGCCGCCACTCCCTCAGCTGTTCCGTCAACCATTACGGCAGCGCTGACTTTCGTCCTGGCGGGAACGATGACGTCCTCTCTCAACCTTACCCGTCGTGCGGCGACGGCCTCGTGTGCTGGTTGCAAAGCAAGTTCCTCACTTCCGAAGTGCAGGGTGTTGGCACTCAGATCCAAGATGATGTTGTTCTGGTCCAGGAAGTTCAGTCCGATGATCACTTCATTTGATACGTCAGCCACAAGCACTGGATGCTTTATCGCCCGTCGACCAATGACGAACTCCAGTGATGCTTCGCCATGTACCGGTGCAGTCTCTCCGGTCGCGGTTATTAGCTGGAGGTTCCTTTGTGTGGGTTGCACTCTCCACTTCGGGATCACGGTGGGATTGACGATGGTCCTTGATGCTCCCGTGTCGATTAGCATGGGCCAGCTCTCTCCGTTGACGACTCCATCGACCATCAGGCTGCTATTGTCCCTCCGTAACTTCGTCACACGCACCTGGACTGCCGGGGCTAGACGACTGTCAGAAGCCAACCTTTGCCCCCCAAGGCTGGCTAATACTAGTTTCCTTGGGCCGCGCGGTTTTCAGACGACTGATTTCCCGTCGGATACCCTCGGCGGCGGCGATCACTGCAGTCCTTGCTCAGGTGGCCTTTCTTACCGCAGGTCCAGCAGGTCGGTAGTCCTCTTTCGGGCCGCCTCTCCGGTTGTCTTCTGGCTGTGTCGTTGCTGGTGGTGCCGCGACTATCGATGAAACGGCTTAGCGCCTCCATCAATTCGTCGGCTAGGGGCTTGGTCTCGTTGGTTTTTGCTGGTTCGTCGACGTCCACTCGACGCACCCGCGCGTGCATTCTAGATTCCTGTTTTGCCGTCTCGAACTCAAGTGCGTGGCTCAGCGCATCTGCCAGGGTCTTATTGCGCGCGAATCGCTGCGCCTGTTGAGTGTCCGAGTCCCGTATCCCGTCGGTGAAGGTCTGCGTCGCAATCTGTTCCAGAAAGTCGGCCGGCGCTGTTGGATAGGCGAGCCTTACGAGGCGTGCGATGTCCATCTCGAACTCCTGCAGGGTTTCCGCGTTTTTCTGTACCCGGGTCCGGAGCTGCATCTGGTAGGCCTGCTGAAGATGGCTATCTCCATATCGGGACTACATATGGGCGATCAGTGAAGCGTAGTCCTGGGATCCAGTCGGGATGGCCTGAAGGACGTTAAGGGCGTCACCTCTCAACGCTACAATGAGAGCTGTAGCCTTGTCTGTGTTGTTCCAGTTATTTATGGAACAGGCCGCCTTGAACTGACGTAAGTAGGTGCTCCACGGGGCCTTTCCGTCGAAGGTTGGGGGCGTCACTCTGCTATGGCCCGTTCCTGATATTCCCGTTGTAACGGTAGGCGGGCGTTGGCGCAGCTCGGCAACTTCCTCTCGTAGAGCGTTGAATTTCTCCTCCACCCCCGTCAGTGGGCGTTGTCGCAGCTCGGCAACTTCCTTTTTTAAGGCGTTGAATTTCTCCTCCACACCCATCAGCGGGCGTTGGCACAGCTCGGCAACTTCCACTTGCAAAGCGTTGAATTTCTCCTCCACCCCCATAAGCGGGCGTTGGCGCAGCTCGGCAACTTCCACTTGTAAGGCGTCGAACTTCTTTTCCACTGCTGCGACTTCCTCACGTAGGCCCTGTTCTAATTTCCTTTGGCTCTCCTCTAATTTCGTCAGCAGACACTCTTCCAGATTTTTCTGGCCATCCAGAAATTTGACGGTTAGGTCCTCTGCTAACTTATTCTGGCCGTCCTTCTGGTCCTCTGCTAACTTCTTCTGGCCATCCTACATCTTCTTCTGGCCGTCCTCCATCTTCTTCTGGCCGTCTTCCATTTTGGTTCCCATGCCACTTAACTTTTCTACCAATGCTGCCCATTGCGCCTCCATTTTAGTTGTTTGTCTTGTAAAGGGCATGCACTCTCAGGAAAATTAGAGAAAATGACCTGCTTGGGTTTTGAAACCAGGACCGCCAGGTGTTGTGCTTGTGCTCGAGTTCGTAATCCGGCTTCTGACACCAGTTGTTACGTGCCACCCCCTAGTGGCACTTTTGTTAACTGGATTACGGTGGGTTGAAGCACAACACAGATTGTTCCTTTAATAGCACATTATGCAACGAGCCTATAATGGCTATAATTAAGACACGAGTATTTTTTATAAAACGAGCGTATGCGAGTTTTATAATTTCCATACGAGTGTCTTAATTACCATTATAGGCGAGTTGCATACGACTGTTTATGTTCGACGATAATTATAACTTTATTATATGTTTTAACATAAATATTCATAAATATCAGTTGAGAGTCAGCTACTGGAATTTTGTGATCGCAGAGCGAGCGTTGGGTGTTATATCTCTGCCTTTCAAGAGCTTTGAACGACCGACGCATGCGCTCTGGGTGTTTGCAATGCCATATGCAAACCATATGTTTACATCTGCCGTCCCTCAGTAATATTGTCACCGGTGTCAGTTGAAGACAATGCGCTGTGTAGAAATTGTGGTTGGTGATTTTAAGGTACAGTGCTATTTCTTGTCTCATATTCGCCAGTTTATTTACGCGAACATATGGACGGTGGGTATTCCATGTCGGTAATTTATTATAGTTCGATGTTGTGTTTATGTCCGACATGTTGGATTTTGAGCGCATGCCTGAAGTTATCGTTACCTAATTGGTCAATGAACGAGCTCTGATTGGCTGGAGAAACTGTATCATAATGGAAAACAGTGTTATAATGACCATCATTATGATACAGTTATCTGACACATAATAGTGAGGGTCGAACATAAAGAAATAATTAACTTTATAGCGGCCAGAAAATTACACTACTCATCAGGAATAAGTTGACCGGTACTTACAGATGTTCGCTTCAGCAGTGGTGACCTATCTCTACTAATTCTGGGGTTGTTGCTCCCAAAAGAATTAGTCCTAATACTCGCAGCACAATTAATTTTGATTCACACGCCATTTTTACTTTTATGATTACTATTACGTTTGCTACTGTTGCAACCAGCATCCAACGATTTAATTGGCTTCGTGGATCTAGTATCATACCAATGCTTGGAATCCGTTTTGGGTCGTCGCCTAACTCCGCTCGTGAATTTAATAATGCATAGCATATTCGACCAGCATTCCTGTACGAATAATTTGCCGCTATAGTTGAAATACAGATGTACAGATATCAGACTACAATAATTTGTGCTGTTCGAATTAAGCGATCTTGGCGATATACTTAAGACTAGGCTCATCATTCAATCAAGAACTTATAGCCTGCAACTTCGTTATTGTATCAACACGATGAGTGTAATACTGTAATGTCTCTTCCTCAACACACAAAACCAAAAAGACAAGTCATACTCCCATGGAATACCGAAGAATAATTCTACTCCCGTCCGGAGTTCTAAAACCGAGTTCCGTCCCACACGGAATCTGAAAATTAGTCCACACCGCACTGCGGTCCTAAAATGAGTGTCTCCCACTAGCTTCCACAAAGTCTAAGTACCGTCATCATCCCCCACCAATACATCGGTTTACCTGGGTTGATCCACGGACTCCCACCAATCCCAACGCCTGATTCTCAACATCACCAAATATGGAAACAGCACATCGCTCGAGCTCATACAGAGATGCCAAGTCTCACTCTTACTCACCCTTCCTGGTGCTCGGGTTTTACCTCGTCTCTGAACACCAACTCGTACTTGCTTGCCTGAGTGCACTTTCCAGTTACATTATTTTAACATCAACCCAATGTTAAAATATTCCAACTTCCCTTGATTTGGATCCTGCTAAAATACAATCCTTAAAAGCTAAACCAATTACTTGTAAATCAAGCACGTCATAATATACATTCTGATAAATAAGTATAAGACATAAAAAGACCTCAAATAAAAATATACACATCACATTAATAAAATCCGTAACTCCCCAGAACACGGGTTCAGTTCCTTGTAACCGGAGCGGTTACAAGATAACAGATTCAAATAATTGGTGCCCCTTAAAGAGTTGTAAAAGATGTCAGACTCAAATACAGGGTGATCCTTAAAGAGGTGCCCGCGCGGGAAGCCTAAGTTAATGGGTAATGGTGTCTGTGGAAAGAGTCCTGAGGCTTCGAGCGAAGCGAGAAGCCCTCCTGAACCTTTCTAACATGTGTAGCATTTGTAGCATGCGTCATTTGAAATTATATAAAGTCTAGTCTCTCGGACTGACTGTATCTTTTTGTGGGTATCTACCCACATAACCTAACGGCGGTACTTTTTGAGGATCTAACCAGCCTTCGGGCTGACCATCTAACAGAGACCCTACTTACAGTGCTCATAGGCGATGCTAAAAATGTCCTTCCTCTCTTGTAACACACACCTGACATCTTCTGATGAAAGAATGTCTGTCAACACTTTTATAATTTACGGAGCCTGTTTCCTTGAATCGTTTAGCGAGCCTCCTAATTGTACTGGCATTAGGCACAGGTCTTCCTGGAAACTTGATTCGAAATTTCGTCTCGTTTCAGAGCAAAATTATCTGCTTTTCATATACGAATTATGGATGTACACACGTTCACGCAATATGATTTGGTGTCTTGGCATGACCAACAATCACAGTAATCTCCATACTCACTAAACGTGCAACACTAACGTCTAAACCAGGTGAGTTAGCCGTGGTCGTTATGGCGTGGCTGCAGGCAGTCGCTCACATTCGGGAGGCGAGGAGGTTCGAAACCCTCCGGCGGCAACCTTGAAGATGGTCTTCTGTGGTTTCCCATCTTCCTTCCAAGCAAATGCCGGGGTTGGTCCCTAACTATTTCCAATTTCTCGTCCTTACATTCAAACATCCCTCCCCAGACATCACTCCATACGCGACGGTACTTGTAGCTCACCCCATTTGTGTCCGACTAGAAGCAGCTACAAACTGGCAAGCCGAACATGTCCTCGGACACTCCCGGCAGTAAAAGCCATCACTAAAAAAAACTAACGTATAAGCTTTGCAGATACACGTACAAATGAATGACAAAACACGTGTGAACTAACAATATGAGTCAGCGGAGCGCGCCAATCACCGGCTGAACTAGGTACGCGCCTAGCTTGTCGTGTTGACTCGCGCGCACATAGATAATGACCCTGTATTTAGGAGAACTTGCAGTAGTGTGTGAACATTGTTTACTTAGCTAAATAAGATACGCTGTTCCGTTTTCGTTGTAACGTTACAGACTCTTGAGTTCATTGAGGACAGATGGTTCTGAGCGCTGCATGAAATAATCCTAAGACTACCATAACATTTCTCGCTAAGTCTGTCATAATATTGCAGGTAGAAATGCAAAACGTTTACCCTGTCGTGTCCAAGCTCTGCTGATTTGAATGAATTCCTATTGTTTGGAATTTAGCTTCTCGTTTTCTCTTAGAACTTATTTTTAATTGAGTAAATTTTCAAGGTCTTATTAAAACATGTCATTATGTTGGTACACTGTTCAGCTGAAGTATTGATGTCACTGCATCCAAATGTTTTCCACATTCATAGCTATATGGGATTCTACAATTTTTGTATTTGATAGGTATTAAATCATTCATTGACATTTTGATTACAAAGTATTTACTTTTTAACCACATATATAATAAATAGTACAAGTTAAAGCTACACTAAAAATTCTAGCTATGAATGTATTTAAAATGTGAAAACAAAATGGATGCTGTGGAATAAATACTTCAGCAGGAAAGTGTACCAACTTAATAGCATGTTTTTATAACCCTTGAGAAAGTACACAAACTGCCCAGAGTAAATGAGAAGCCTAATTCCAATAAGTTGCAATCCATATGAATCAACAGGCCTTAACCTCAACATGCTGTAGGGTTTGCATTTCTAACTGTAATATTATGGTAGATACAGCGAGAAATGTAATGTTAGTTTTAGGATTATTTGATGATGCGCTCAGAACTATCTGTCCTTAAACAGAGATGGAAGGAGTTTGAATCCCACTTAAGATATGCTTTTTATTTCCGTATTCTTCTTTCTTGGTATTAAACATGCATGATGTTTCATAATTTCATTGTCATAAACATATTTTATATTCATATGGATGAAAGTTCGTGTGAAACTCAGAAACAAACCGCCATTGCGATATGCACGCGGTAGATTTCAGCTGTTTCCTTCCATTTTGACATTGATTTAGAGTCAGTAATTTTTCTCGGTTTGTAACGTGTCTTGTGTGGAGTTTCGCTTAGGACACCAAGCTGGCTCATCGGCGACTCTTGGTGTCCCCGCCCGGACCCCCACAGGAGTAACGAACTGCGCAATACCTCCCTTTATATAGAGTGCAACTGCGCTACTGGACTGCGAGAACTAAAAGCTCGAGCAGCCTCAACCTCCCTATGAAGGCTTTCAAAAAGTTGGTATATTGGCTTTCACGGTCAGTTAATTTAAACTCAGCGATTTTTCTAGGTTTGTGCCGTGTCTTGTGTGGGGTTTCGCCTAGGACACCAAGCTGGCTCGTCGGCGGGCTCTATATAAAGGGAGGTAGCGCGCAGTTTGCTACTCCAGTGGGGTACGTGCGGGGACACCAAGAGCCCGCCGATGAGCCAGCAATTCTTCTAGGTTTGTGCCGCGTCTTGTGTGGGGTTTCGCCTAGGACACCAAGCTAGGCTCATCGGCGGGCTCTTGGTGTCCCCGCCCGGACCCCCACATGAGTGACGAACTGCGCGCCACCTCCCTTTTAATTCTTTAAATTCTCCAGCCGTGAAAGCCAATATACCATTGATTTTGAGAATTGAGCGATCAGATTTGGCCATTTAACGTAATTCCTTGTTAGTGGTAATTGACGAGCGTTTGTGTTCGATGAAATGCTCATGCAAAGTTGAATAACCTTCAGTGATGGATTGGGAGATAATTGATGTTGGTGAAAGTGGCTCTTAATAATCCTAATCGCTATGCCATTGCAGGAGTTATCATGCGATACACTTACATTGTAAGCATCAGAATGATCACATCAAACGCGAATGCTTGCTGAGTGAAAAGCTAATCACACGATACAATTAGTTCCCTTGCCAAACCCAATAGGCATGCAAAACTCGCAGAACCATTTGTAAGCTGGTAGCATTCGCAAGTAAAGGAGAAATGAGTCGTCCAGTTGCAAAACTCGTTTATTCCACTTGTGAATAAAAATCTTTTTCATGAGAAAATTTTCTCTGGACTTTGCATCACGTATCTTTTATGTTTGTTGTTTTCTACTTTTTGCTTTGTGTTTTTGGTTTTGGGTTATGTGTTAGGTTTGTGCCTTTGCTTTTGAATTTTACTTTTTGCTTTTCTTTCTTGGATTTGTGTTTGTATTCTGCTTTGCTTTTTGAATGTTGCTTTTTCTTTGTGATTCTTGTTTCTTGTTTTCTGCTTTTGGTTTTGTTTTTGCTTTTTGCTTCGTGTTTTTTGTTTTCGGTTTTGTGTTTGTTTTCTGGAAAATCAAAACAAAACAAAACAAAATAAAATAAAACAAAATAAACAAAACAAAATCAAATTTAAAAAATAAAAAATAAAATAAAACAAAACATTAAACAAAACAATTTAAAACAATATAAAACGAAACAAAACAAACAAAATAAAATAAAAAATAAAATTAAATAAAATTAAACAAAATAAAACAAAATAAAATGAAATTAAATAATACAATGAAATTTATGTTCGACCCTGACTACTATACGGTATGTCTAAAAACTGTACCATAATGATGCTCATTATAACACTATTTTTCATTATGAAACAGTTTCTCCCACCAATCAGAGCTCAAGAAACAGTTGTTTGACCAATTAGATAATTAGATGCGCTGAGTTCCACGGCCCTCTAATTCAAATTTCACTGTCTGGCCTAGTGTCATAGTGGCGCAATCGAGGAGGCCATGGTCAAATACAAGGTATTCTCTGCATCCCATGCGCTCTGTTCAGTTCATAAAACTGGCGAAATCTCGACAGATATTTATGAATATTTATGTTCGAACATAAAATAATTATAATAATTATCGTCGAACATAAACAGTCGTATGCAACTCACCTATAATGGTAATTAAGACACTCGTATGGAAAGTATAAAAGTCACATACGCTCGTTTTATAAACATACTCGTGTCTTAATTATTGCCATTATAGGCTCGTTGTATAATGTACTATTACGACATGATCCTTATTCACAAGTGGATTAAACAAGTTTTGCAACTGGACGACTCATATGTATATTGTTTGTGTGAGTCTTCAGTCTTTTGACTGGTTTGAAGCAGCTCACCATTCGTCCCTGTCCTGAGCTAATCGTTTCATCTTAAAATAGCTAGCACACCTTACAATCTGTTGAATATATTCTAACCTTGGTATACCCCTACAGTTCTTGTCTTCCAGCGGGCCCTCCCGTCTTTCCCTTTCATATCTGCCCTTCGTGGCTCTCTTTCCCTCCAAGTCCCTCAATCCTCATTTCTTTTATTCCTGTCCTTTTTTAGCTTATTTTCATTTATGAAAAAATAGGCTTTTGATATCACCTTTTGTCTGTGTGTCTGTGTGTGCGTGTGTGTGTGATTCGTGTGTGTGTCCCTAATAAAATATAAACGGCTGGAGCGATTTCAATGAAACTCGGTAAGTACTGAACCCATGGGAGGGGTGCAGTATCGAACCCATATCCTTGTATTCCAGAAAGGAAATAATTAATGCAGGCTTTAGAATGGAGTTCTGAAGCTAGTTGAGAAGCATCGTATAGAGTGAGGCGTGGATAAGTTGTGCAACCATAGATTGCCAGGCCACAGCTGTCCGGTGATGTCACTAAACAGTCACCAGAGAGCCGGTTACGCACTCGATAAATATAGGTCTGAAAAATATTCCATTGAATGAGAGAGATGTAGTTTCGGAAATAGCCTTGAGTCAACGGTAAAATGGCATCGTCGCTTCAAGGGAGGAGCCAGGAAATTAGAGAAATAATTGAAATTAAGCCATTTGCGGGCATTAAAATAAAGAAAGGACTCCATCAGTGTTAATTATCCAGGGAAAGAGATTTTTTAGAGTGGATAAAGTCCATAGAAATGGTACAAGAAAGAAATGCAAATTCAGCATTACGTATTCGGTGAGTTCCCGGACCAGGATCTTATGGTGGGAGACAAAAAGAATACACCGCCCACATGGTTGAAGAGATCATTTGAATTAATATTAAAGATTTGTACGATCGATTACTGGAAACTTAGATATTGTTGAGACGTTTAAAACCTCAGCTTTTC
Source organism: Meconema thalassinum (assembly GCA_946902985.2). Lineage (NCBI taxonomy): Eukaryota > Metazoa > Arthropoda > Insecta > Orthoptera > Tettigoniidae > Meconema > Meconema thalassinum. Next base: position 93,747,425 of record OX336388.2, read on the forward strand.
AGAGATATTTTTTATAAAATCGTACGACGATTATTTTGGAAATTGGTGGTGGAGAAGAAGAGAAATTTATTTATTTGACCAGAATCAATTATAAGGGCCAGGAGCCCAAGGGAAATCATGCAGTAATCCATCAGACCACGTATCTGTCGTGCTGCTCGTCAGCACCGGCAGTCTTGTTCAGTCAGTGGGACTCAAACCTGTATCACGACGCGGAAGTACTCTAAATAGAAGTACTGTCCAGCTTTCTTCAGTGTCTCCGCGCTTTAAAAAACGTTGAAGTTCTTTTCAAAAGGAAAGTATCGTCAGAAATTCGAAAAATTAATAGTCTACGGTGTTAGGCCAAGTTATAAACTTTGAGCAAAAACATACGTTAGACGACGAGGGTAGTCGAATCCCAGACACAAGTATTTGAAGTGACATCGTAGTATCTCGAAAGTATACGAGACATCAGCAGACAGTAGCTACTCTAAAACGTTTTCCCAGTGCGTTAGTATAACCACAGTAGGGTCAAACGTAGCTAACACCTAATTTTCCTGTATTGAGGAGATTAGCGTGACAAAGTGGCGATAGAGTTAGGAGTCTGCAAATAGACATCCGTAGCCACGTGGAGTTTCAAGGAAGTACTCTACAAAGAAAAGACAATAGTCGTCAGAATTTAGTTCAGACGCATAATAATACAGACAATTGTCAAGCACAGTATAGTGACTTCGGGGGTAAACGTGACCACATACCGTTTCCCATATAGACAATTGCAAACCGGAAGGGACAATATTATCGTGCAGTACTGTAAGTGCCGATAAATTCAACACCAGAATTAGGGGAAAATTCATAGACAAGGAGGTGAATTTCGTACGAAACTGTCAATATCCAAATAAGAGGTAGAAGGCAGCGGTCGAAACTTGCACCCCTAGGATTTGGATCAGAAAGAATTCACGTGTGTAAGGCAGTGTTTGATGCCACAAAGGTGAAATTCTGTGTGTAAATATAAATATTAGTGAAAGTTATTTTTTTTTTGTATAGTAAAAATGACACCCGATTGTTTTATAGAGCATTTAAGAATGAAATCACTGGATATTCAGCGCCGAGTTTAAATTTCAAAAGGGAAGATGGTACGCTAGCATTAAACAACAAGGAAAATTGTGATATCTTGGCTGCGTATTTTGAGAAGTTGTTAAATTGTCCAAAACCGACAGACAAGTTGAGTTTCAAATTTACAACACAAAATTTTGACTCTACGCCCCCAGATGTAAATGAAGTTAAATGTATTATCAACTCACTTAAAAACAATAAAGCCTCAGGCAAAGATGGAATAATTGCAGAAATGTGGAAGCTTGTAGATGATGAATTTTTAATAGCGACGACAAATCTATTCCAGAAAATTTGGATTGAGGAAGCAATTCCAGAAGACTGGTTAATCGCCTTAATTCATCCACTACATAAAAAAGGCTCAAAAATTGATGTCAATAGTTATAGGGGGATCTCATTGTTGTCTGTCACATATAAAATATTTGCCAAACTACTTTTAAACAGACTTGAACCACAGATCGAACCACAGCTTGGCGAGTTCCAAGGAGGTTTCAGAAGGAATAGATCGTGTGCAGAACAAATTCTTAGTTTAAAATTGATATTAAAATATTACAACAACAGGCCAAAGAATATCTTTATCTCATTCGTTGATTTTCAGAAAGCGTATGATTCAGTGGATAGGGATACTGTTTTTGACACATTGAAGGAATACCAAGTTGATCAAAAAACCATAAATTTAATAAAACTTACATTAACTAATACGATTTCCAGAGTCAAATTTTTAAATGAAGTTAGCGAGCCCTTCGAGGTAAAAACTGGGCTAAGACAAGGGGACAGTCTATCACCACTGCTTTTCAATTTGGTCTTGGATAAAGTCATGAGGACGTTTTGGGAGAAGAACGATTCAAGTGCTAAAATTGGTACAAAGAATAAGAACCTCAGAGTCAAAGGTTTAGCATTTGCTGACGACGTAGCGTTGTTTGCTGAATCAGAACAAGAAGCTATTAACCAAATTGATCAGTTAAAAGAAACGGCGGAAAAAGCGGGCTTACAGATTTCGTTGGTAAAAACAGAGATGATGACAAGTGATCAGAAATACACTAAGAAAATGATAAAAACAAATTATGGGAGCACCAGGGTCACTGACCGATTTAAATATCTTGGAGAAATAATTAGTAGCAATGGGACGGATAAATTGGCAATCGAGAACAAAAAAGGGAAATTGGAAAGATTAAATTTTTGTACAAAAAATATATACAATAAAAAGAACCTGTCTATCAATGCAAAATTACGACATTTTAATACTGTTGTTAGACCAGTCATCTTGTACGGCATGGAAACTACAAATATAACCGGAATGGAGAATTTGCTCAAGATAGAAAGAAGAATTTTAAGAAGGATTTATGGTCCTAGGAAAACACAGGAAGGTTATAGACTGAGATCGAATGCAGAAATTTATAGTAAAATCGACAACCTTGAAGTGATGATCAGAAAACGGCGACTTCAGTTCTACGGACATATGGTCCGCATGGATTGCTCAAGGTTAAACAAACAAATTTTTGATAAAATCTGGAACTATAAAGGACAAGGAGGCTATGTAAAACAAATGAAAGAAGAACTTCAAAAATTCAAAATTACTGAAGAAGATTGTCTAAATCGAATAGAGTACAGAAAAAAAATTTTTGGTCTCAAAATTCTTGTCGGGGAGAAGAAAAATCTCAACAGAGGAGAATGGACTGCTGAAAGAAGAGCTGCACAGTCGACCAGGATGAAAGACTTCTGGAAGAGAAAGAAGGAAACTAGACCTATAAAGAAGTGATATTTGCGTGGTCCTTGTTGGCCTGTCCGCGGTGTATATATAAAATATGTGTGTAATCCCTGATATTAATCTAAAAGTGTGTAATCTAGAGGGCAATGGTAATATGTGTGTCATCATGGAGTGAGAAATCCAATGTGGGCCAAATGTCGCTCCGCTGGGATTCGGATAATTTGGCCGGATAAATCATGTAAGTAACACCAAAATGTATTATGTGTTTTAGATTCGGGAATCTCGTGTAACAATGATAACCATGGAGAAAGTATTCTCCATCATTGAAAGTCAGGGATGTAAAACTGTGTGAGAATGATAAGTGCGGGATCTAAAAATTAAAGTAAAAATTACTAAAAATGTAAATGTGTAATCTAAGAAATTGTATTCAGGGGAATACTAGTAAATGAAAAAGAATAATGTTATTTAAAAAGACAAACAGGATAATATAAAAAAATGTTAAAATTATGGAAATAATATTCAAGCATGAGCCGTTATGTGCTAAAATGATAAGAATAATGTAATGATTAAACCAATTATTGAAGTAATATTCAAGTATGAGCCGTTGTGTGCTAAAAATAATGATAATGATAATTATTGAACCAGTTGTGTTCTTGTAAATGAAAAGTCGAGATTAAGTTAAAGGCAAAACTACTATTTTTGGACGAAGAAATTCATTACGTTGAAATAAATATTATACTTTGGAAGGCATCACGAATGTATTGATTGTCGCCATTGAGCGCTATATTATTAATGGTCATGCTATAATTGCGGTGAAAATAATGCCAGGAGGTTATAATTGCGGAGATCAGCTGGACAGAAGTAAATGATTATGTGTGTGTTTGCTGTGACAAGCTTTAAAGGGTGCTAAATTTATTGTCAAGCGCGGAATTGTGTGCGAATACCTTTTCCCAATGTCGCTATTATTATTCGGAGGAGTGGTCAGATACCCTCGCTCTAGGAGTTAGCCCTAAGCCCTCGACAATGGAAGTATTCTAGAGGCTGGCCAGAGAATCGAACCGGAATTTTCTCACGTCGGAAGCCCCTTAATTATGATTGGTTTTATTGAATTCTTACTTGCCAGTGTTAAAACTCCGAAATTATAATCATACCTGAGCTACAGAAATAGGTCATTAGAACCTCAGAATATTGTTGTTAAATGAAAGTGGTGTGTCGCCTTTCCAAGTCTCAGATTCACGCTTGTTTGAAAGCTGTGTGTAAAGTGCCGTCCAGGAGGGAGGAAGCATTGACTCGCCTTCACCGTCATAAATTTAAGCCTGAAGTGTCTCGACGTTTTCTTAATGAAGATCACTGTTGGGGTAGACCAAGAACAGAGACAGACCCTGTCTGCATTCTGTTATAATAAACCTTTAACGGACCGGTAATCTGTACCGAGTTTTACTATGATTATTTATCCTTGCCGTTGTATTATAGATCCGCACTTCATGAATAATTAGATTGTCATTTGAGACAATAATGAAAATCCCTTTGTATTGTTGCATGATAAATGTTATTGTTCCCAAGTGATTGTTGGAGGTATCGGGTAGCTGGGAGTCTACTTTGAGTTGAGTAAATCAGTAGTCTCCGACGCTTGTGTCGCATGAGATTCCCGAAAACAAATATAGTTTGGTAGTGTTGGAGAGAGGGATGATATATTGTGAATATCACATGGTACCCAAATGAATGATACCATTGATTTTTATTAACTCAGTTTTTTAATATATTCAAACTTAGAATATTTAGTGTGTTTTTAAACAGAAAATTATATGTAATAAATTTTTCCGAGACTTTTAGAGCTCGTTTTGAGAGAATTTTATAATGTTGCTAAATGGAAGTGAGATCAGTTTTGATAATTTTGTTTAGGGTACAGTGGAACCTCAAATATCGTTTTTTTTTATTAATGTGTATTTGTTCCCTGTTCATTAGAACAACTGTGAAGTTGATTCAGTTTGTTTTGTGTATTGTAGCGCCAAATTTTGATAATTATATAGTTTTATAGTAGGGTTTTGAATTTCATTTCAGTGAAGTGTTATCCTAAGCTTGATCCTAAAATGTGTGAATCACTCAGTGGGAGGACGTTCTATGCCCCCCAAGAGGTAAGACTGAGCAGCTGGACAGTGATTTGCATATTTCTTGTACAAAAGGGCACAGTACATACCACTATTCCGGACGACCCCGACCGTGCCCTTCAGATTTTGTTATGTCTCACCAATCCAACATTGTGGCTGTGCGAAATATTTCACCAGCATTCAATATCTCAGAAACTATTACCGATATCACCCTAGAATTTTGTATGGTGATAAAGGAAACTACTAGACGTTCACCTATGTGACTTTTGAAAACCTGGTAACTAAAAAACCAACACGGCGGCCAGGCGAAGTTGCGACTTTTAAATAGACGTTTCTCGCGATATAACAAACCAAACGCAATGAACCTTGCTACAGTATACGTTTATACACATTGTAATGCACCGACATCTAACTTCGTTCAATTGTGTATTCCCCGGCCGAAACCCCTAGATAAACCCAGGTAATCTCAAACGGACCAGTGCCCCTTCCCCTAAAAATATAGATCGTTATTCAACACTATAGTTTCTTTAGGGCAAAGGACATGGAGACTAGCTCCTTAAGTAGAAGAGGACCGCGCGCCCAGAACCGGGTCACCTCTCCACCGCTCGTACGGGTGATCTTACAAAACCTACCTTTAACCGATAAAAACTCAATTCAACGAAGGTAATAATTCTTAGAACCACAGGAAATTTAATATTGAAAATCTATATAACAATATGAACATACCGGTACATCACAAAATCCGTGTTCCTTATTTTTGCCCTCGAACAATGTGCGGTTACATGATCGAACTCAAATATAATTTCAATTTACGTAGTGAAGCATCTCAAAACAACTCTCAATATGTGTAAGGATGGACGAGGAAAGATAACATATCGGGACATACATTTTAATCATATTACTTCTTCTAGACTTCCCATTCACAATCTAACACAATCGAAGAACAAGATTTTACATCACGAGATATCAATAATAATGTAAAAAAAATCAGTTGACAATCAAAAAGCCCCCCAAAGAAAGAGATATGTAACCGCACCGCCTAAATGTTTGACCTATCCCAATACGGCCGTCATCATCGGCTCAGTTAATATCGGGACACTCAAACCAAGGGAAAAGAATACAATTAATTATAATATTACATTGTTCCGTTACAGATCATTTCTCATCACAGATACTGTTCTCTTCCACAATTTCGTTAATTACTTATTCTGTAGGTGCAGAGACGATAGATGTCAAATATGGTGTTGTCCACGAAGTATAACCGGAGTGTGTATGAAGTGTGTCAGTGCAACTGGCACAGTTTACATAACCTCAAGATGGCGGCTGTGCGGAATATTTCACCGGCATTCTATATCTCTGAAACTATTACCGGTATCACCCTGAAATTTTGTACGGAGATAAAATGCACTACTGGAAGTTCATCTATGAGATTTTCAAAAACCGGTTAACTACAAAACAGACATGGTGGCCAAGCGAATTTGAAAATTTTAAATAGATCTTTCTCGCGATTTAATTATCCAAACGCAATGAAACTTGGTACAGGAAATGTTTATACACATTGTAATGCACTGATATCTAATTTAGTTCGATTGTTTACATAACCTCAAGATGGCGGCTGTGCGAATTTTAAAATTAAGTTTTTATTTCTTGTGTCGTAATCATGCGATCGAAGTGAAAGTTTGAATAATGAACCTACGAAATAATATTCCTTTAATGGTACATGCCTCTATGGCCTATACATATAACAATCCAAAATGGCGACCATCCGAAATATTTAGACGGTTCTCTATATCTACGAATCTACTGTATTACAAGAATCAAACTGATTTTTTTAATGTTCATAAGGGCTATGAACATAAGTTCAACTATAGGACTTTCAATAATCTGGTGATCACAAATCCAACATGGCGGCAACGCGAAGTATAAATATTCACATGGACGTTTCTCGCAATTTGACCATTTGAGTGCAGTGAAACTTGGTAGAGTAAACCCTTATACAAATGTTAATCCACTGGCATATAATTTATTTCAATTATTTCCATAACCACAAGATGGCAGCTGTGCGAAATTTTAAAGTCTTCTTGTTACTTCTTGTGTCCTAATCATGCAATTGAAGTTTGAATACTACACGTACACAATAATTTTCATGTAACAGTACATAACTCTAAGACATACATAAAAATCCAACATGGCGACCATCCGAAAAATTTAGTCTGTTCTCTATATTTACGAATCTATTACAGCAATCAAACTGAAATTTTGAATGTTGATAGTGCAATTAATATATGTAGGATATATGAAAATAGGCTTTAGTTCTTCACGGAACTACTTGTTTTCTAGTATGTAAGTTGTTGGTAAGTCAGCAGTTACTTTTAGTTGTTCGTTTCATGTCATTATCACTATCAAGCAAACCATTAGGGGCCGATAACCGATAAAAAGATCGACAAAATAATGAAGAATTTAATATGAGAATAAATACAAACAAAACAAAAAAGGTTATCTGGAGTAGAAATGGCGAAAACCAGACAGCAATAGAGTTAAGAAATGAAACGATACAAGAAGTGAGTGAGTTTAATTATCTGGGAAGTAAAATCATGAATGATGGAAGAAGCAGCAAGCCCAAGCCAAGAACGATTTTTATATAAAGAAGAACCTATATACTGCAAAGAACAATAGTCTTAATGGGAGGAAACAAACGTTGAAAACCTATGTATGGAGCGTCACGCTATATGGCAGCGAATCGTGGACAATAGGAGAGAGAGAGAGAGAGGAAAAGACTACTAGCAGTTGAAACCTGGTGCTATTGAAGGATTATGAAAATCAGCTGGCAGGAAATGGTCACAAATGAGGAAGTCTTTAGAAGAGTGGGAGAGAGAAGACGCTTACTTAAAAATTTAAAAAGAAGACGGAATCGCCTCGTGGGCCACATACTGCGACACAATGGAACACGAGGGAACAGTAGACGGCAAGAATTACAGAGAAAGACCCAGACTGGAGTATATGATTCAAATACTGGAAGATATGAGTTGTGGCTCGTACTGCGAACTGAAGAGGAAGGCGGAGAGACGGAAAGAATGGCGAGCTGCTGCCAACCAGCCTCACGAATGTTAACCACAGAGAGAACCTAGATGTTAGGCCCTTTATGACAACAATTATCGTCATCATCATCATCATCAATCCATCTCTTCACATGACCTCGCCATCTGAGTAGACTCATACGAACAACTCCATCTAGCGTGTTCATTTCTAACTTAGCCTTTATCATTTCATTACGACTACCCTCCTGCCATTGCTCCCATCTACAGGGTATTTCATATAAAGTAAGAACAGTGAGCGGCGGCTTTGTTATCCGCTGCTGCAGTGGCCTTAGCCGAGCTTCTGGCGTGCCACGGCCCTCTGCTGTAGTATTGAAAGCGCGCGCATAGTATATACACGTGCAGGTGCTCAGTCGCCAGTCTAACATGGTGAGAGAGTTATCATTACAACATCGAATTTTTGTATGATAAAATTTATTTTAAGTATAAGTCGGCTCGACGGGTACATGATGCAGTTGTTCAGCAATTTCCTGATGAAGTGTCACTTTCACTAGCACAGATTCACGTAATTGTAAATAAGTTTAACACTACTGACTCAGTGCTCAATAAAAGATCAGAAACATTACACTGGCAGAACTCACTCGCGTCAGCCAGAATGTGGTTACCAGATACAATGCCTGTATAACCCAGGAAGGACGACACTTCCAGCATCATTTATAAGGCAATATTTCATATAGGATTGTACACACGCTTAAAGCAGGGGGCCATGGCGCGCCACAAGCTTGGCCAAGGCCACCGCAGCAGCGAACAACAATACTGCCGCTTGCCGTTCTTACTTTATATGAAAGACGTAGTATTTGTCCTAGCAACCATTCGTGCTACCCTCATATCAGTTATCTCTAGCTTACTGTAGGATATTTTATTATAGATACCCGAGTTTAGGCCTTAACTAACACACCTATTGAACAATGAGTTATACCAATATTTCCCTTGTTTACTTCTGCGTTAGGCTATATAAGCCAATTATTCTCAACTTTAATAATTATTAAATTATTATTATTTTGCAAAAATGAGGAAAAAGTAGACTTATCTGTCTGTCTGTGTGTGCGGGTGTCACCCCACCCTATCAACTCTTAAACGGCTGCAACAATCGAAACAAAATTTGGTATGAGTCAAGATCTCTACCTGAATATCTCAATTCCGTATTTGAAAATATTGTCAGTGCTACCAACTGCTGAAAAATCGCAATTGAAATTTGAGCTCCATGTTGGATATCTTGGAGGGTATGCCCAGGAGCTATTTCAAAATTGGCACACGTATAGATAATAATATTTCAGTTTAATTTCCAGGAGGCCATACATGCCAGTGTTGCCAAAATGATTCTAAGCCTGCTGATAGGTCCAATTTTGGAATAACTAATATACGTCAGTGCTGCCAACATGGTTCTAAGCCTGCTGATAGGTCCAATTTTAAAATGAATGTAACTTCTATACTAACTAATGGATTTCATTCAAAATTAGCACAACAATAGATCAGATTATTTCAGATTATTTATGGCCAACACATGCATGACATTGTTGCCAACTTGATTTTACGCGCTTTGTTAGATCCAATGTCTAACTGCATGTAACGTCCATGCTATCCACTGGACTTCAACCAAATTTTGTATTCTGTACCTTAAGAGATGGAACTGAGAATATATTCAGTAACAGGGCTGCCAATTGTAATGCTCTCTTAGGCTACATTATGCCAGGCATACTGTATTTCGAACTAAATAGAAATTTCGATATTACCAACTTAATTTCGTCATTTTTATAGACCATATAGATTAATCCTTGGCATGAACCTTAAATTTTAAGAAATGAAGACTCTTTAGTTCGTCGCGGAACTTCTTGTTTTTTAATTGTGGTTGTATTAAAATTGTCCGGGATTTTGGTTTCTTTTCTAGGAACCGCTCACTTAAAACTATATACATGGAAAACTAGTTGTCTGAGGGTAATGACATTTTTATATTGAACCCATCTGTAATTGGTTCAAGCGTCGAATCCATAAATTATTTGCGAAAGAAGAGAGGAAATAATACAGTCTTTAGAATGACTTAGAAAGATTTTAAGAAGTGGGTTGTTATAATGTGGCGCAAGAATGGGTGACCACGAGTAATACGGACGTGAGATCATGTTTGACGCATCGATAGGAGCTGGCTCATGATTATAAATAGAACGAGAAAAACTTTCCACGACGAGTAAGAGAGAAGAGGTTTCGGAAATAGACCTTACTCAGCTAGAAAATGACAACCTCGCAATGGTGCAAGAAGAGAAATAATTACAATTAAGCCATTTGCGAGCATTTAATTAATGAAAGAAACACATCATTGTTGATCATTCTGGAATAGGGATTTTTGTGTGGGGAAAAAGTTTATAATATTTGCACAGGAAAGAACTGCAGACGTAGCATGACGTCATTACTAATTCCCCGAGACCAGAGTTGGTAGGGATGGAAAAATAAACCTCAACGCCCACATATCTGAGGAGACAAATTATTTAATATCTTGGAATTGTGTGATCGATTTTCATGATCAAAGAAACCAGTTTTCGTTTAGAACAAGAGCTTTCCAGAGATATATTTTTCAAAATTATACGACTATTACTTCAGAAGTTGGTGCTGGAGAAGACGCGGATTTTATCTTTTTTGCCGCCGATTACGATATAAACCCTGGAGGTGCCAGGAGGAGCATGCAGTTATTGTCAGCCTACGGGCGTGACACTGTGTCACTATCATCGTTAATACAGTTAACAACAGGCCTCGTACGGAGGTGCTGCATCACAGCTAATGCAGTTTCAGACAGCCCGAGGGGGCGTCACTGTGTCACAACAATTCAGTTCCGTGAGCGCAGAGGCGCTGCACGATGGATCATCAACTACAAGACAAACTACAAGTAAACTCCTAGTACAGGAGAACTGCATCAAAGTACATTCAGTTTATAAAAGACGCCAGAGAGCGTGATATTGTGTCGCAAAGTATAAAAAGTTATTTTAGTGAGCGCGTAGACGCTGCACGCAGGAACAATTATCGTTCAAGTTCACCAGTACAGTCAAAGTTTAGGCTGTGGACTTGAGAAATAACAGGCGATAGGTACTCGAATATAATAGTTCAGTTAAAGAACCGACGCATCATAAGGTTTCGAAGTACCCAAGGAAAGTGAAATAGACAGTTCTATCTACGTTAAGGAACCCAAGCAGGGTAGAACGAAATAGTAACGCCTAGTGTTCCGTAAATTTAGGGACTAGAGCGCAGGACGATAAAAATCAGGAATTGTAGTTCCAGGCTTTGTCTAGGTAGACAAATGAACAGTAAACATTGGGGGAGTACTCCAATAAGCTACAAATCAAAGGAACAAAAAGTACAAGGAAATTACTAGGTCATCGATAAACAGTTCGAGCGATCGAGATAGTAATACATCAAGGACAGACTTTTATTTAGACGAACAAGGTAGCGTCTAGCAAGATACGACATCGTGCAGTAAAGTTATAGTAGCAGATAGTCAAACCCAGGATTAGAAGATCAGCCGTTCCAGTGAAGTTTAGTTCGATCGAGACTTTCCATCATCTCGTCAGATTAGGAAGCCGAAGTGCTATAGTACAACCCTTGGAAACGGGAAAGGAAAAGAAATCACGTGTGTAAGGCGAATAATTAACGCCCAAGTGATAAAAATTTTATGTAATGTAAATATAGTGAAATATTTTGAGTGTAATATTTTAGTGAATTGTATTGTGTTAAGTGAAAACGAATACAAAATGGTATTCGTTATGTTCCAAGTGATTAAGATAAATATTTTATGTGGTGTTAAAAAGTGTCATTGAGTGTAAACGTAACCATGAAAATGGCTTAAGAAAAAGTTGGTGGGCGAAAATGTTCCATCGCTGGAGAATTCGGTCGCTGACCGTACCGTCATGTGAGTAACTATTTCATTATTATGTGTTTGGGAAGATTTGCGTATGATCTTCATGAGAGAGAGAGAGTAGGGATGTTTAATAACAGGTGAAAGAATGATTGCGCGATCTGAACGATTAATTTGAGAGAAATATAATAAATATGTGTAATATAAATGAATCCCTTGTGGAATGTATTCAGTAAAATATCAGTGTAATTGATAAATTATATAAATATGAGAAAGCAAGAGTAATAATAATAATAATAATAATAATTATATGAATGAATATTGTGATGAATTTTATATTGAAAGTGGTAGCTTCCGAGCTCCTTTAGATGAATTAATACATGTTATGAATACATGTTCTTTACGGTAAAAATGATTATTGTTAAGGGAAGAAAAGTAATATATTTTGAGATGTAGATCAAACGTTGATTCTGAATTTATTTAGTTCTTTGAAGGCAACTTGGCTAATTAATGTATGAGCGCCATGTAGCGCATTGAAGTAATTTATCACGCTAGGAATGAGTTGAAATGATCGGTAAAAGTAATTATGAGGGACAGTTAGTCGTGGTGAATGAACTATTATAAGCCCTCAAAGTTGTGATAGTGATCACGAGGCATTGTGTGTTGTATGTTAAAAAGGGTGCTATTTATGTTGTATTATGAGCGCTGGTAAAAGGCGAGGCCTGCCCTAAGTCGCTAATGTTATAAGTCCTCCAAATTGGGATACAGCTCCCGAGGCATTTGAAAGGATCGAACTCAGAGTCGTCCGTGTTGAAGCCCCTTAATATTGGTAGTATTATTGAATTTTTCTTACCCACTAATGAGGACACTTCATAATTATTATATACCGAAGCTAAGAGAATAGGTCTGTAGAATCTAAATATGTTGTTTTATGAATTTGTATTAGAAGCCTTGTCATTCAGAGAATTGCATTTGAAACAGCTGTGTGGAAAGCTGATGTAGCCAGTCCCTTGTGAAAGCGAGACTGTGAGCTCTCTTCTCTCCCTGCAATAAATCACGCCAAGTAGTTAAGATTAGACCCTTACCATCTGGTAGTGCGGTAGGTTAGGACGGACTGTTTGAGTCATAATACACAAAAGTGTTTAAAGATTGTTTAAACGACCCGGTCTTTGAACCGAGGTCCCTTTATATCCATTATTATCGCTTGCAGAGTTCAGATCGTTGCTTTCTTATAATATAATGGTGTTTTAAGATAAAAATGATAAATTCCTAACTTGGTTGTTCAATAATTCAGTGATTCACGAGTTCTATTGAAGACATTAGATTCCGGGAGTAATCTTAAGTTTGACTTGTTCAGTAGTCTTCTGTAGCTCGGGAGTTCGCAAAATTTTTCCCAATCACGGTAGTGAGTTGATAGCTTGAGAGAGAGGGATGGTAACATATGAGCATTGTGAAAGCCCAAAATTAATTGATGATTAGCCATACTTTGATAATGATGATTAAAAGATATACTCATGTAAATAGTAATTGATGTGTATTAAATTGATAACACAGTGTATGTAAACATTAATAATAATTAATCGGTATTCTGCCTGAAGGCAGGTCCGAGCCTCCGAAGAGGCTACCCCCAGCCGGAGTTTACTTGCGGTAGGGTGGCCAGGGCCTTTCCGCTCCTCCTTATGTTAGCCAATAGCGCGCAGTGCCTAGAACCGGCATACCATCCAAGTTCCGACTACGCCCAATGTTGCTTAACTGCGGAGTTCTCAGGGGATCCGGTGTTTCAACACGGCTCGGCCGTTGGCATATGTAAACATTACCGAGCCATTTGGTGCTCTTTATTTTTAAGAATTTGAATTGACACCATATGGAAGTGAAACTTAGTTGAGGTTTGTTGGTTTTTGGAAAACCAGTCATTGTGATTTTGTAATTGTTTTATATGAATTCCTTGTTCAACTTTGGACAAGTGTGAAGTGGAGTGTCAGTATTTTTATTTTTAATTCTTGTAGTGCCATATTTTTGGATAATTAAATATTTTAATAGTAGGATTTGATTTTTGTTTATTTTTGGAAGTGTATCCTCTGCTTAATCCAAAGTGTGTAAGTCACAGAGTGGGAGAACAAACCATGAACCCCGATACTCCCAATTGAGCATTGCTGGCAAACTGTGATTTGCATATTTCATTGTTGAATGCGCACAATATGTTATAGGCACAAGTATTGGTACTGTAAATCTCAAGTTTCAATTTTTTTTCAACCATCCAAAATGAGATTCTTATACTTTTTCTAAAGTAATTTTATCTCAGCCCAGGATAAACATACAGCAGCAAGAGTGGCCTCATTGTGAAGCTCTGATTTGTCATAATCATTAACTATAACGACTGCAAACGTAAAGTGTGATACCGAATTTATGAAGAGTGTTATTGATAGGAGGTTTTGACCGCGCTGACTCGTGTGAATGAAAGCGGGCATGAGATATCCTGAATCTAACTAGTTTTCACTTCCATACCGCAAGGTTTGTTTAAATACTGAGCGATGTGGGGAGAGTTTCGAAACTTCACCCTCTGTCTGAAAAGTTCGGCGAATGGGCTATATTACGAACGGATTGTTGACTTACCTGACAGCCGTTACTGTCCTTCGAAGTAATCCCCGTGGATGGTTATGCACTTCTGATAACGACTGAACTAGTCCTGGAAATTCCTGGCATAGTCTTCTTTAGAAATAGCCTTCAGTTTGGGTCGTCAAAACTCGAAATTGAAAGCAAGAGAGAAGCGTGAATTTATGCAACCTGCCTTGCACACCTGATAGACGGGTGGCAGCGTGAAGGGTGAATATTCCTTGGAATGGAATGGTCCTGAAAACCATCGTCACGGGTGACGAGACCTGGGGCCTGAGGTACGACTTCGAAGGCAAGCGTCTAAGTATGGAGTATCTGGGTCCAGGGTCGCCGAAAAGCCCTGAGGGGCCTGAGGTTTTCGGACATTACGGATATCCAACGTAATGTGACGACCCAACTGAAGGCTATCACCCAGGAAGACTATGCCAGGACTTGTACAGCCGTTCTAAGAAGTGTATAACCATCCACGGGGATTACTTCGAAGGATAGTAACGGCTGTTTCAGTTCATAATATAGACCCATTCACCGAACTTTTCAGACAGAGGGTGTAAATTATTTTCTTTCTTACGAAATACTGTAGATCGCAACTGGTTGTTTTTCACAGATTTTGTGTTTGTCAATACAGTTACTATATTAATTGTTGACGGCTTACCATGAACTCAGCTCATACTGGCGGTATCCTCCACGTCCTTCTTTGTCCGGTTCTCCATAAAGTCGATAGGTAGCGCTCCAGGCCCTGTGAGCTGTACGAGTGGTAAGAGACCCTCCAGGTCTGCCTTGAGCTCTGCAGTCACTGTCGGAAGACTCAGAAGATGGTTGAAGAGCCCAGCAAGGAACTCCCCACGGGTATGGTAGTTGTTGACACTGAAGCCCGCGCTGAACTCTGGTTGTAGGAAGGTCTGTTCCAAGAACCTGAGCACATTCTCCAACATCTCCTGCTGTTGAAGCCCCAATTGGTTGCTCGTGAGAGCTAGCATTATCTTGGTCATGTCGATAGTCTTGGAGCTCACGGAGGAAGAGGAAACCCGCTCAGCCCCAACACCGTCCAGCAGAACCTTTGGAAGGAAGTAGTTCACTGCTGCAGCTAACTCTGGGGATTGCCTCACCAGCTCGCTCTTGAGGCAGGTTGACAAGATAGCCTTCATCAGGGAGCCTGGTCATACACAAAATGTAACTATATAGTATATACGAAATGTTCGGGTAATCGATTAATCTAAGGAAGGCATATTAAAGGTTTTTAACGCTCTTATAAAATCCAACAACTTCGGCCGAGTTTGAACCCGCAATCTTGGGCATGAAAGCTCAGCATTCTACTGACTACTCCACCAAAGCCGCTAATGTTCTAATATTAATTTCCTTTTTTTTTCCCTTTTTCAATGTTTAAATATTTGATGATCGACGATGTCGAAATGTGAATATTATACGTCATAAAATTGTATCATAATGATGGTCATTAAAGTAGAGGAAAGTGACCAAAGTAGGACCCCATTTTGTTTTTTACCTGTATTGTTATTAATTTCATCTTTTTAAATTTGAATTTTAGCTAGATGAGTTCTTTGATATGTTTTATAACATTGTATCTGGTTCAGATTAACTTATAACAGCCCAGTTTTTCCTATGAAATGTTTTCATTAAAAGTAACAAAAATGACCTCTTGGAAAAAGTATGCCAATGTCGGACCCCTCTTAAGAATGAACGTAAAATCACATAAAATCACTAGACAAGTAATGAAGAACGTGAAAATACTTTATTTTTACATTATATAATGTCTTGTTAGGAACATAACTTATTGTTATGACCACAAAATCTGGAAACCGACCACTTTGAGAGTTTCCCATTTTCTCACGCAAGGACTGATATTTTTTTGGGTCATCTGAATCAATATTTTGAATGGCTTAAATAAAACACAAGAAATTTTAATTTTAATTTAAGGAGTCCAACACAGGATTATTAGGGGTCCGACTTAGGATTTTTAGGGGTCCGACTTAGGAAAGCCGCGGGGGTCCTACTTAGGTCATCTTGTACTTGATATTTTCGAGGCTATGAAAAAAATAGGTATTTCGACAAGCAAATAGAACAATTATCAAGTGCATCGCTTACTAAAGGCAGTACTGTAAACACAATGAGACTTACCCTCTTTGAAATATAAAACAATCACTATTCCATGAGCACGTGTATAAACATCCACTCACATGAAAAGCAGTAATGGCGGAACTGACGGGATACTCCCCACAGTCCAGTGCTGCCACTTCCACAACATAACATTTCCTTTCATATCTTCACATTCATTATTGTGCCACCATGCGGAAGCTCTGTCCAAGCAAAATAATGCAGGGGTCCGACTTAGGGACTCGGGTCCGACTTTGGTCACTTTCCTCTACTGTTTTCCATTATGATACAGTTCTTCCAGCCAATCAGAGCTCATTCATTGACCAATTAGGTAAGGATACCTTCGTACATGCTCTCAAAATCCAACATGTCTATATAAATTACCGACATGGAAACCGGGTGAGTTAGCCGAGGTTGTTGCGGCATGACTGTTGGCAGTCGCTCACATCCGAGAGGCGAGGAGGTTCGAATCCCCCCGCCGGCAACCTTGAAGATGGTCTTCTGTGGTTTCCCATCTTCCTTCCAGGCAAATGCCGGGGTTGGTCCTTAACTATAGGCCACAGCCGCTACCTTCCAACTCCTCGTCCTTACATCCAAACTTTCCTCCCCAACGGTACTTGTAGCTCACCCATTGGGTGTCCGTCTCGAAGCAGCTACAAAACTGGCGAGCCGAACATGTCCTCGGACACTCCCGGCACTAAAAGCCATACGCTAAAAAAAAAAAAAAAAAACGACATGGAAAGTGCACCGTCCATATGTTCGCGTAAATAAACTGGCGAATATGAGACAAGAAATAGCACTGTACCTTAATATCCCCAACACCAATTTCTACACAGCGTATTACTTTCAAACGACTTCGGTGACTGTTTGCCTGAATGCTGGCGCACATCGGCAGGCTGTAAACATATGGCCTGCATATGGCATTGCCAAGCACACAGAGCGCATGCGGTGGTCGGTCAGAGAACTTGGAAAACAGACATATCAAACCCAACGCTTGCACTCCGATCACAAAATTCAAGTGGCTGAATCTCAACAGATATTTATGAATATTTACCTATGTTAAAACATATAATAAAGTTATAATTATTGTCGAACATAAACAGTCGTTGCCTATGCAACTCGCCTATAATGGTAATTAAGACACTCGTATGGAAAATATAAAACTCACTTACGCTCGTTTTATAAACATACTCGTGTCTTAATTATTGCCATTATAGGCTTGTTGCATAATGTACTATTAATTTTAATTTTTAATTCTTTAACCATATTTTTTATTTTTAACTTTAAACCTTTTATGTTTTTTATTGAATTTTTTATTTTGTATTCGTTTTCATTTTATTAATGATTTTATTATTTTTACTTTTTATTTTTTTAATGTTTTGATATGTAAATTTTTTAAAATCTATATATTTATTTAATTTAATTTCATTGCATTTAATGGTGAGTTAGCCGTGGTCGTTACGGCATGACTGTTGGCAGACGCTCACATCCGGGAGGCGAGGAGGCTCGAATCCCCCCGCCGGCAACCTTGAAGATGGTCTTCTGTGGTTTCCCATCTTCCTTCCAGGCAAATGCCGGGGTTGGTCCCTAACTATAGGCCACAGCCGCTACCTTCCAACTCCTCGACCTTCCCTTCCATCTTTCCTCCCCCACGGTACTTGTAGCTCACCCATTGGGTGTCCGTATCGAAGCAGCTACAAAACTGGCGAGCCGAACATGTCCTCGGACACTCCCGGCACTAAAAGCCATACGAAAAAAAAAGAAAAAAATTGCATTTAATTTAATTTAATTTTATTTAATTTCAATGAGCTTTACTTGGCTTGACTGGAATCGATTAATACACGAACCGAATAATAGATTTCTCGGCTAACCAATAATTCGATCAATTCATTAGTAGACACGAGATAAGAAAATAAGTTTTAATGAGAGGTCATCGCTTAATTTGAGTTGCGCTTATTTTCACAATGATGTATAGAAATTATTATAAAAGTTACTTTTTTTCCTAAATATAGTATATAAAGTATCCTTCCTTGGTTCTGTTAACAATAACCATATAAGAGTCAGTGACAGTGGAAGGACAAACATCAATCGAATTAAGAAGGGTTTCGAAAAAAGAAAACGAAGAGTTTTCAGCAATGATTTTGAATTCTTGTTTATTGTTTACAAATTAGGACAGGAAATATTTGTTTTACTCTTTTAGCCTTGTTTTCACAAGTAATAATAATAATAATAATTTAATGCAAGCTTTCGAGTCACGAATCAGAAAAATGGAAATGGCATATAATCTAACAAAGGCCATTTGCAACAAGAAATCCATATCAACAAATGCCAAGTTAAGACACTACCAAACAGCCATCCGTCCAGAGGCTTTGTATGCTTCAGAGTGCCTTGTAATGCTCCGCAAGGGACTAATAGAGAAGCTGGAAGTGAAGGAAAGAAAAATTCTAAGAAAAATCTTGGGTCCGGTAAAAGAAAATGGGGAATATAGGAGACGGCACAACCACGAACTCTACACCCATGTGGAAACAAGATGTTCAGTAAAGAACATATAGCCTACTTTCTCCTAAATGTATGAGTATAGTTATAACTCGTTGTTATTATCAAAGAGTATAATAGAATCATTTCTTGGTTGGAGACCTTAGAAACTATTTACCTCTACCAAACGCCACAACCTAGAAAAACTACTACCATCATTGAAGAAAGATAGATAAGAAGTATCTCAACAATGTTATGGATCTGGAGTCATAATCGACCGGACTGGCTGCGTGGCTCAGCGGTAACGTTCTCGCTTGCTGGGCCCTAGGTTGCAGGTTCGTATCCTGGCGCAGTCAGCTGGCATTTGAGGGTGCACAAATGCGAGGGAGCCGTGTCAGTAGATTTACTGGCAAGTTAAAGATCCCCTTCGGGCCAAAATTCCGGCACCCCGGCGTATCTAAAAGCAGCAGTAGTTAAAAGGGACGTAAAACAAATAACATTATTATTATTGTTATTATTACATAATCGACCTGCCGTGGGCAACATCCAACTTTGTGTTGAGGCATGTCTTTACACGTCTGGTTGTGCATGGCTTTCACAACCCTAATTGAATTAACAAATCTTTCCATGACCCTACAGAGACGTGTGTATACAAACTATGTGGATATTTTCGATTGCTATTTGCCTGAAATAAAAGTATTAATTAATAACCGGAACTAGTACCAACGGCAAGACTTCAGTTACTATGTGAAATCGTTTTGTTCTTTACTTCAAATAACATTTTCAAATAACGCACAATAGGCTGTTACAAACCCTTTAAAATCAAAAGTAAAAATTTATCGTAGTATCATCTTGCCATTCTTCAAGTTCAATGCGAATAGAATGCCAATGGTATACGGTACTAACCACTGGAGTCCCACGTAGACCAGTCGTGACATCTAGTGGAGAAGTATCGAACAATATAACCCTAACAGGGCGAGTGCATTCTAGTGGCCATAAGAAACTTTTCAATAAAATCTTGAAGTTAATAAGTAGGCCGGCGTGCAGTTACCTTTTTGGCTGCTAGATGTCTCGAGCAAATCTGCTGGTGAATTATGTTTTAATTAAATATATATTTTCCACAGTAATATGCAAAATATAACGCTTAATTTTAAAACGTCTGAATCATTACAAAACAATAAATATATACAATTTCAAGCAAAAAAAAAATAACCATAGGCATATGAGTGATAAGCCAACGCTTTACCACGGAGCCATTTGTGACACCGAACATCGTTCTATATAAAATGACTTACATATAACTTGTTAGCAAATAATGATTTAGACTAAACGATTTCATCAGTGGAGTATATTATTTATTTATAAAGCATTTCATACAAAGTCTATTTATTTTGTATCAGTACGCTATATTGCATGCAATACTCAAATTAGTGAAATATAAGTCAGGCACAAGATATCCGCTGCCATCTTGTCTTCTTACCGAGACGGCTCAGCTTTTTAAAATCACTTCTGGACAATAGTATTACCAAATACACTTTTAATTTCGAACGTGCCTCTTCCTTTAGAACAGTTAAATCGATTCTCGGCTCGATAATCGGAACTGGTGGGTCCCATGATATGGATTATAAAGTTTGCATAATTCGCACGGCCGCCATCCTGACATGGTACGGTGGATGACCTTGTAGTTTGGTCAAAAGACGCGTCCTATTTGAAGGTATGTTGTTACCAAATTTGGTAGAGATCAGATAATTTGGTTAGTTGCTATTTGATTTTACGTTTTGAACGTTTGAGTGGCCGCCATTCAGTTTTGGTAAAGATGGCGGCGATATAAAACATGACACTGAGATGCCCTTTGCTTGTTCTACCTCTGTACCAAATTTCGTTCAATTCGGTTTCACCGTGTTCGAATTGATAGGGGGGGACAGACATTCAGAGTACACACACTCACACACACACACAGAGACTCTCTCTCACACACACACATACACACACACAGACAGACACAATTTTTGGCCCTGTAGTGATCTCATAAGTCTACTTTCATTTTTTGCAATAATCGAAAGTAGGCTAAAAATAACTGATATTATGAGGAAACGGAGAATTGCCTTTTACTGTCATATAACAAGATGAACCCAGCACGATTGACAAATAGAATTTTTACCTACTTCCTCAAAAAGAAAACCAAGGGAGCTTGGTTCACTGAGGTGGACAAAGATTTACAAGAAGTGGGAATTACAGGCAACGATATTTGGGAACGTGCCACCCTTAAACAAAAACTAACAGCACACCGATGTTTCCAAGAAAAGCCAAAACTTCCAACTGGCAAGAAGTGGACTGCAGAAAGGAAACAACAGCATCGAGAATTAATGTGAAAGTACTGGGAGGATGTTAAAGCTCGATGCAACAAGAAACAGTTGAAATGACCTGGATGGCCGAATCGAAAGAAGAAAAAAGAAGAATAGTTTAATGCAGCCAATGGCCATAACATACAACTTAATTCCTATAGATAACAATCGCACGATTACTATTAAAATATTGTAAATTAGTTTTGATCTCTGCTGTACTCCAACAGTGATTTCGTTCTTTTGGAACATTCACTAAAAATGGTATCTTGAGCACTGTAACTTAACATGTTGATAAATGGAGAGATTGAACCCGTATACTTCAGCTTCCACAATATTAATATTATTCATTTTTATGTCATTTATCTTCATACATTCCATCTGTGATTTCATTCATCTCATTTCATAAAGTATAAGAATATTAATTAAGAGTGTTTTTATTCCATCCATTTCACATTATGTTTCATTCTTCTTCTGTGGTGTTCAATCCAAAGATTGGTTTGTAGCAGCTTTCCATGAACTCCGGTCTGTGACTAGTCTCTTCAAGTCCAAGTAATTAACTCAACCCTTGTCGTGAATGATTTGTTTTGTGTATCCTAGCCGTGGTCTACCTCTACATTTCTTTCCTTCCGCATTGACCTCCAGTATTGTGTGCAGAAGACTTTCATGCCTCAAGATATGTCCAATCCAATTGTCTCTTCGGTGAGTAAGCATATTCCATAAACATGGCTTCTCTCCAATCCTTTTCAGGGTTTCTTAATTACTGATTTCATCCACCCATAGAATTGTTAGTATTTTCCTGTAGCACCACATTTCAAAGGCTACTATTCGTTTCTTATCAGCCAAGCTAAGTGTCCAGGTTTCACTACCATGCAACAGTACGCTCCACACATATATCTTCACAAGACGTTTCCTGAGGCTCATACTAATGATTTTGCATGTTAAGAGCTTTCTTTTCTTGTTGAATGCTATTTAGGCTTGGTTTCATTCATCCCATTATTTAGATTTGCCCTTTGCTGGATTCAATCATGCATGGAAATTGTTCCGAAAACTTTTTCAAAAACACAGAATTGTATTTTTTGGCCATAGTGAAGAGGGTGACAACGAGACAGAAATCAGGCTAAATGGCACAAAGCTGGACAGTGCCTCAGAGTTTCAATATCCAAAGATAACCTAGCCACATATGGGATAAACAAGTGCCACGCAAAACCAAGGTGACATTGTATAAATCATACTCCACACCAATCCTCATATACAGCCAGGGCCGGATTTAAGAGTATTCCGCCTATAGGCTAAAGTCCATTTGCCGCCTCCTCTAAAGTTCTTATTTGCTTAATACATTTGTTTTATACAACAAAAGGATAGAGTTCATTGGCGTTTTCATCTTTTTTAAACATAAAGTTCACTTAGTTTAGATAAAACTACAAATTTAATGGCTTACATAATAAATGTTATAATGAAATAAGTAATCTACTTGTTTTTTTTTACTTCTTTTAAGATTCGTAAAAAAATGAAATGGGTTTCAAACTTAATTAATTAATTCATTTGTTCTTGGAGATCAGTGATCACTATTGTACACATATTGTTATTTGTTAATACTAATGACTATCTTTTGTGTAATTGAAGAACTGTGTTCAATTTGAATTAAATTGTCCTACGTGGTGAAATGAAATTACACAAAATGTAGTTAATTACTGGTTTATTTGTTAAAAAATATACAAACTTCTCTAAAACAACTCACCCCACGTAATTTTCGTGTTCAAATTTACATAGCTTTCTTACGAGATTTCTTAATGGCAAACTCGTTAATAATGTCCTCATATGAAAGTGTTTTTGTTGTATTTGCCTCAATACAAAGTAATGAAAGTGAGTTTAACCGTATTTCAGAAATACTAGTTCGCAGATAGTTCTTAACTCTTCAAAGGCAGGAAGAACTGTAGAAGGACTAAAACATATTTTTAAGTAACTTTGTATTCTTAAATTCGTACGGAAAATATTAATAACGTCTCAAATACTTCATTTTAGCTTTTGAATGAATTGCCAAACTGCCGCCCCTGAAAATTTGCCGCTCTAGGCTGCAGCCTACTTAGCCTATTTAGAAATACGGCCTGGAACCACCACACTAACAAGGAAGGACAACTCTAAACTCCAAGCAGCAGAAATGAAGTTCCTGTGTACTATGATCCAGAAGACCTTCTTCTTCTTCGGATGCCTATCCATTAATGGATGTTAGCGGCCACATGATGCATCTTTTGCTTATGAACTGTGATGTGGAATAATTTATCGATGCTGGGTAATCCTGTCCACTGTTGCCCACCCAGGAAATCCTTCTTCGGCCCCTTCTTCTTTGGCCTTCAATCTTTCCTTCCAGTATCAACATGAGAAGTCGATATTTGGTGTTCCGCAAGATATGTCCCAGGTATGCAGTTTTTCGTCTTTTAAAGGTGCATAATAAGTTTCGTTGTCTGTTCATTCTATTCCAGAAGACCGGGAAAGACAAAAAGAATCAGATAAGAGGTGAGGATAGAAGACTCTATACTACAAAAGATCCAGAAGGCTAGAATTAAGTGGTTTGGCCACGTGAAGAGAATACGTGCCAATAAAACTGCGAGAAGGGACTATGAATGAGACCTAGAAGGGAAAAGAGCTGCTGGCACACCTAGAAAATAATGAACTGGTCTAGTGAAGAAGGATGTACAGGAGATAGGCCAGGAATGGGAGAGGATTGTGAACGAAGAACTGTTCATGGATCGAAAGAGATGGAGGGGGCTCGTATACCACACCCGGAAACTGGGGTTGGTCAACGATGATGATGATGATGATTAATGAAGAGCCAAACTTCTTCTTCTCCTTCTTCTCCAGCATGATTAATCCCACTTATGTGGGGTCGCTGATGCGGATATTCCTCCTCCACGTTGTTCTATCCCGGACCATTTCCTCCACAAGCTCCGCAGTTTCATGCTTTCTTGAATGCTGTCCATCCATCGCCTTCTTGGTCGTCCTCGACTCCGTTTCCCTGGTGGAAGCATTTCCATCATCCTATTCCCCACATAATCTTGATCTCTTCTCTTAATATGGCCATACCATCTGAGCCCAGCTTGTCTGACTTTCTCAAAAACTTGCAGCACGCTAAGTCGTCTCCTAATCAGTTCATTTCTCACGTTATCCTACCTTGTATGTCCACTTGCCCATCTCAGCATTCGCATTTCTGCCACGTCCAGTTTTTCTGCCCATCTCCTCGTTATCTGCCAGGTTTCTGCCCCGTATATCATTCCTGGTCTCACCACGGCCTTGTGTACCTTCCCTTTTAATTCTTCTCGTACCTTCTTGTCGCACAGTACACTTGATATTTTCCTCCAGTTGAACCATCCCGATCGTATCCTGCTCTTTATTTCCTCCTCCAGTCAACCATTTTGTTGCCTAACTATACCAACATATCTGAATGAACTCGCTGTTGAGATCTCTACTCCAGCCAATTTTAAACCTGTTTCAGCAACCCTCAGGCTCAGGAACTCTGTCTTATATCTGCTTATCTTCATTCCTCGGCTCTCTAGTGCTTCTCTCCATTCCTCTTACCATTTCTCTGCAAGTTCCTTCGTTTCTGCACACAGGACCAGATCATTAGCGAACATCATGGACCATGGAGCTTCCTTCCTGACTCCCTCTGCCAACACATCCATGACGAGTACAAAAAGTAATGGACTGAGGACGGAACCTTGATGTACTCCAACGTGCATAGGAAAGGAAATGAAAAGCCAAACACTGAGTAAAAACACTAGAATGTGACGAGAATGTTGCAGCTAAGTCAATAAACACTGAAACAAAATCCATTTACGAATTCAAATACCCTAATAACCTGGCCACAATAAACACTCCCAAAACATACTGGAAAATGTTTGAAGTGGTCCAATAATTTACAAAAATCGGGACGATAACTTGAGTATTCGTGAGGTGAGAAAAATTATGAACGATGGGAATCTCCGGCCTAAATCGGGAAAGTTGGCAGGTCTGACAGTGGTTGTAATAAACAAGGCCTAAGATGGAGGTAGATGCTACAAGACTTAAAATATGATGCCATCACAGCATTTATCGGGCGGGAATGGCCCCAGTACAGTCAATGCAAAAAGTTTGTTACATCTTCTTATTTAGGTACACTTTACAACATACATAACTATAAAAAATTCTGGCCTGAGCTTTCAACTAGTTTAAATATATGTCACTATCTCTAACTTATGTAGAATTATCCAAATACCGAGAAAAGTTTTTTTTTTAAATTTATGGTCATTTGAATTTTGGATTTCATAAACCTCAGTGGAATGTAAATGCATGCAAATTCTACAAATGTAATAGAAAGAAGTGCACCTATGTTGTGGAAAAATTGATATCAAGAAAACAACATTTGAAAGTTGGATATGTTCTTTTACTCACATTTAAGTAACTTTTTCTATAGGCATGCAGCATCAGATATAAATTTATTTTAAAAATATTTCCAGTTGTGTAATGAGCTTGAAACACATATTTCTAAATTTTGATTTTTGACCCTTCATCGCTTACATTCTCCCTTGAAGTAAGATGCCATCACAGCATTTATCAGGGGGGAATTGTGGTTTGCAAAATATTTTGTCTGGAGTGTGGTGTCTTACAGTTCGGAAATATGGACAGTCAAACAGAAAGAACAAAAATATTTAGAAAGTTTTGAAATGTGGTTATGGAAAAGAATGGAGAAAGTGAAATGGATCGATTGAATGAGAAACGAGGAGGTGCTAAGAAGGGTAGGAGATGAGAGGAGATTCATGAGGATGATGCAGAAGAGGAAATAATCTTGAGATGGGTCACATACTACGTAGGAATTGTCTACTACAAAGAATCATGGAAGGAAAAGTAGATGAAAAAGAGGGAGAGGAAGAAGAAGGGTTGGAATGTTAACTGATGTGAAGAGATGAAGAAGTTACACGCAAATGAAGGAAGATGCTCAGGACAGAGAGAAATGGAAGACGTGCAGTTGAAAGTGTCTGCGGACAGATCTACTGAAAGATAGAGAATTGTGCAAAAATCACTCTCAGCATAGCCACTGACAGCTTCGGGATTCAAACCTTAGATCTCTAAAATTGATTCAGCTCATCATTATGCGATTTAACGAGCATGGCAATGCCGCAAGCTAAAAGAAATTTCACTAATACTTGCAAGTAGTGCATCGTCCCTTTTCGTAACTTTTCACAAGGTAGATTATTGAAAATATATCATTTATGATTTACATACCTTTCTCGGAGTCCTCACGAGTTCATTTCAATTTCAATTGCCACTGCCTGCACCGGAAATAATTGCTTTTTACGTAAATAAAGCATTTTTCATCACGTTCATTTCACCAGGGCCGCCATGTTACATTGACGCCGGACAGTACGTCATACGTCATGTGACATGTTGCCAACATCGTTGCCAATTTGTCCGATACAAAATGCACCACACGACACGTGAATAATGAAATAAAGTGGGCGTGAAGATTCAAGGAGAAATAAATTCAACTCTGAGATTTGCTGATGACATCGTCATCTTAGCCGACACGCCAGAGGATTTGAATGAGTTTTTGAATGGTATGGACTCCGTCTTGAGGAAAGAATTCATGAAGAAAATTAGTAAATGTAAAACAAAAATATTGGAATGTAGCCGAAATAAATCAG
Organism: Meconema thalassinum; assembly: GCA_946902985.2. Classification (NCBI taxonomy): domain Eukaryota; kingdom Metazoa; phylum Arthropoda; class Insecta; order Orthoptera; family Tettigoniidae; genus Meconema; species Meconema thalassinum. The sequence goes on from OX336388.2 coordinate 93,774,477, forward strand.
AATCCTCTATGCACATCAAAATGGCAGGTGGAAAACTAAAGGAAGTAGGAGACTTCTGTTACTTAGGATGCAAAATAACCAGTGATGGACGAAGCAAAGTGGATATAAAAAGTAGGTTAGATCAGGCAATGAAAGCATTTCTACAGAAAAGGAATCTGTTGACAACGAATATAGATTTAGGTGTTAGGAAGTCATGTTAGAAGGCCTTTGTCTGGAGCGTGGCGCTCTATGGAAGTGAACCTTAGACTATTGGTGCAGCAGAAAAGAGGAGAATTGAAGCGTTTTAAATGTGGTGTTACAGGAGAATGATGAAGATCAGATGGGTAGATAGGGTTACAAACGAAGAGGTATTAAGACTAGTGGGAGTGGAGAGATGTTTCTGGCGACTGCTAATGAAGAGAAGAGATAGGTTGGTAGGAAACATACTAAGACACTCAGGAATCGTAAGCTTATTTATGGAAGGAAGGGTCGAGGACAAGAACTGTAGGGGTAGACCAAGGTTAGAATATGTTAAACAGATTGCCCCAGACATAGGGTGTGGTAGCTATGTAGAGATGAAACGATTAGCTCAGGATATGAAGGCATGGAGAGCTGCATCAAACCAGTCAAAAGACTGAAGACTCAAACACACACCATTGGCCTGGACAAAAATATTGGTCTAGGCAAAAGCAATGGTCTGCCGGATTCGATATAGTACCGAATGCGTGGGGTTGGCATTATTGACTACTTCACAAAGATGGCTGTCAGAGCTGGAATTTCAACTACTGGATATAAGTCGTGCTCCTATTAAGGATGGCTGGGTGGGTCTATGACAGCGGAGGAGTGAAAATCTAATACTAAATCTTCTCCAGATATTCTCCCAACTATTAAATCAGGTAATTTCAGTACTTAAACATTCTTATCGGAACGATGCACTACTAGCAAGTGCCACCGAAATTTCTTGCAACAGCCGGAATTCGAACTCTGATCTCGGAGGGATGACAAGACACTTCTATGAGGTGGTTTAAATGGGAAATAAAAGCATGAGTACGTACCTTTAGTGGTGAACTGATGGATAGGGAAGTCATCCCCCAAAGCTGTTGCCAGAGAGATGGGGTTCAGTAAAAGGATTTTCAGTCTATTGAGCTGTTCCTTATCGTCTGGATGCACTGTGTTTAATACATCTAACAGCTGTTCCATGGTAATCACTTCAGACTTTATCTCCTCCTCCTCTTCCTCTTCATATTCGTCCTCGTCCTCCTCTTTCTCATTGTCAACCGGAAAACACGTGCCGTTAGAACAGGTTGGTTTTACTCCCTCCAACGAACTGTGCGTAATCTCCTTGTGTTGCTTGGGAATCCCTTCAGGTTTTATCTTTGCTTCCTCCTCTTTGGCGACCTCAGTACACGTACCGTTAGAACAGGATGGTTTTACTCCCTCCGACAAAATAGGCATGGCCTCCTGAAGTTTTATAGGAATCCCCACTGGTTTTATCTCCTCCTGTTCCTCTTTCGCGACTTCAGTACACGTATCGTTAGGGCAGACTGAATTTTCTCCATCCAGTGAACTAGGCACGGCGTCCTGGAGTCGCATGGGAATCCCTTCAGGTGTTATCTTTGCTTCCTCCTCTTTGTCCACCTCAGGACATGCACCGTTAGGGCAGACTGAATTTTCTCCATCCAGTGAACTAGGCACGGCGTCCTGGAGTTGCATAGGAATTCCTTCAGGTTTTAGTTTCTCTTTCTCCTCTTTGGCAACTTCAGTACACGTACCGTTAGAACAGAATGGGTTTACTCCGTCTGGCAAACTAGGCATAGCCTGCTGAAGTTGTATGGGAATCCCTTCATGTTTTAGCTCCTCTTGCTCCTCTTTGGCAACATCAGTACATGTATTGTTAGGGCAGACTGGTTTTACTCCCTCCAGTGAACGTGGCATGGCCTCAATAGGTTGCATGTGAATCCCTTCTGGTCTCATCTTTGCTTCCTCCTCTTTGGTCACCTCAGAGCACGTATCGTTAGAACAGACTGGCTTTACTCTCTCTGTCAAACTAGGCATAGCCTGCTGAAGTTGTATGGGAATCCCTTCAGGTTTCATCTTTGCTTCCTCCTCTTTGGTGACCTCAGGGCACGTACCGTTAGAACAGACTAGTTTTTCTCCTTCCAGTGAACTAGGCATTGTCTCCTGATGTTGCATGCGAATCCCTTCAAGTTTCATTTTTGCTTCCTCCTCTTTGGCGACCTCAGTACACGTATCGTTAGGGCAGACTGGTTTTTCTCCATCCAGTGAACTAGGCATGGCCTCCAGAACTTGCATGGAAATCCCTTCAGGTTTTCTCTTCTCTTCATCCTCTTTGGCAACTTCAGTACACGTATTGTTAGGGCAGACTGAATTTTCTCCATCCATTGAACTAGGCATGACGTCCTGAAGTTGCATAGGAATCTCTTCAGGTTTTAGCTTCTCTTTCTCCTCTTTGGCAACATCAGGACACGTACCGTTAGAACAGACTGGTTTTACTCCCTCTGGCAAACTAGGTATTGCCTGCTGAATTTGTATGGGAATTCCTTCAGATTTCATATTTGCTTCCTCCTCTTTGGCAACTTCAGTACACGCATCATTAGGGCAGACTGAATTTTCGCCTTCCAGTGAACTAGGCATGGCGTCTTGGAGTCGCATGGGAATCCCTTCAGGTGTTATCTTTGCTTCCTCCTCTTTGGCCACCTCAGGACATGTACCGTTAGGGCAGACTGATTTTTCTCTATCCATTGAACTGGGTATGACCTGCTGAGGTTGTATGGGAATCCCTTCAGGTTTTAGCTTCTCTTCATCCTCTTTGGCAACTTCAGTACACGTATCGTTAGGGCAGACTGGTTTTTCTCCCACCATTAAACTGGGCATTGCCTCCAGAACTTGTATGGAAATCACTTCATGTTTTAGCTTCTCTTCCTCCTGTTTGGTGACTTCAGTACACGTATCGTTAGGGCAGACGGGTTTTTCTCCATCCAGTGAACTACGCATGGCCTCCTGAAGTTGCATAGGAATCGCTTCATGTTTTAGCTTCTCTTCCTCCGCTTTGGTGACCTCAGTACACGTATCGTTAAAGCAGGCTGGTTCTTCTTCCTCTAGTAAACTAGGTATGACCCGAAGTTGTAAGGAAATCACGTTATCTTTCAGCTGTTCCTCCTCCTCCTCTTTGGTGGATTGAGGACACGTGACCTTAGGACATCCTGGTTTTAGTGCCTCCAAGAAACTGCGTACGGCCTCCTGAAGCTCCAAGCTCTGCAGTTTCTCACGCAGCAAGAGTGATTCTAGAAGGCTTAGGATCAGCTGGCGAGGGCGACTATATTCCCGGCAGGGGAACTGAGCTAACAATAATCTCCAGCTGATCGACTCCTTCTGCAAGCCTTTCATGATGTGACGGGCCTTAGTTCGCACCTCCTCCGGCAGGAACGGGCTGCGGAATGCGTCGAAGTAGGTGATCAGGTCATCAACATCTTTCTTCTGAAATTAACAGAGAGAATAAAACATATACAGTAGAACGTCGTTTATCCCGACGTCAAACAACCGGAACGTCAATTATCCGGACGAGCGAGAGAAAAGAAACGCTTAACCGGATGTACAAGATGGAAGTTTTACGTCGTTTACTGTTGGCAGAAGATGAGGAGAGTGTGATATCTTATTCAAAAAAGCTTTCTCTTAAGGACTACTGTCACTTGATAGCTGATGGATGGAACACTTTAACCCCACAGAATCTTCAAAATGCATTGAATAAATTCATAGGAGAGCAAGAGACCGTTAAGACCACAGACACTTGATGAAGATTTGGATGCAGTGACAAATGAGTTATTCCCCCAAGTTGCTGGATTTTCCGACTGTGATGAAGAAGGCGCACAAGCTTGGTTGGAAAGTGGCATTGACTCAGGTTTTCAAATCTTAGATGATGATGAAATTGCTTCTCTGGTGCAAGAAGATGAAAAGATTAAAGCCTAGATGAGAAAGATGAAGAAGGACCAAGTCATGGAGGAGCTTTTACTGCATTAGAAACTGCGCTATTGTAGTTTGGTCGTACTATGAAATAAACACCTGTTCGATTATCCGGAATAATCGTTATCTGGAATACTTTTGGTCCCAATTAGTCCAGATAAACGACGTTCCACTGTACAAGGTAACAAATGCGGGAAACGTTTCACAACATAATGGCTGGCACAGACCAGCGTTATAGATGAGTCATTGCTAAGGCTCGGAAATTCATGCACTATTAAAAGAATAAACATTGTGAGGTTTGAAGCCATTTTTCAGTGTTGCCTAAGTAAACAAAAGTTTGGTGCTTTTCAGTCGGTCAACACGAATGCACCCAAAAAGAGCTGGGTTATGCCCTAATCCAGAAATAAATTACATGTGATTAATAAATACACTAGGATGACCAGTTTCGATCGTCAAGCGATCATCATCAGATCCATTACACTTAGGTTATAACATCTATGTTTGAGAATACAGGTGAAAATATTTACAATATGTACAATTATATAGTTGCAGTGTTGGTAATGCAACTGTCGGTGTATGCTAATTGTAGTATATCTAGTGTTGGGTGAAATGCTAAAATGGTGATAAAATCCGGAGTTTGTCTGTTTGGGGTGATTATATGGTTTTACAAAATCAACTATGGTTATACTGTAATACTGTAATAATAATATCGTATGGCCGGGTGCAAGCGTTGTTATTTGACACCCAGAGGGTAACTTGCATGTCGAATTTCGTTGTTCCTTGACTATGAAAGTCAAGGTCAAGGAGGTTAGATGTTAGATATCTAAGCCCCTTGAACACTATAGCGCTTTCTAGTAGAGAAATTAGGAACTTTGTGTTGGCGGAAACTCCCGAGATTAATTTTGCCATTATGAACTCGGCCTACTGAATTCAAATGGGTTTTTTGACATGCCAACATCGTATGACATGCGTATCGTATTTATGCCGCCTTTCAAAAATCACTTACCACGGCCAGGAGCGAACCTGCAATGTTAGGGGTTAGTACACCGACACGAATATCCACTCACCCACCGTGGCAAGCTTATACTGTAATAATACAGGCTGATACTTATCCGGTTTGTCTTCCTTACTGGAACTTCGAGCAGTTTCGTGTTCACTCTGGCACCAGTTTAGGTCGACTAACCCGGGTGTTAACTGGACGAAACTGGTTTTTCCCTTACCAATACTGCAACTATATAATTGTACATATTGTAAATATTTTTCACCTGTATTCTCAAACATAGATGTTATAGCCTAAGTGTAATGGATCTGATGATGCTCGCTTGACGATTGAAACTCGTCATCCTAGTGTATTTATTAATCTCATGTAATTTATTTCAGGATTAGGGCATAACCCAGCTCTTTTGGGTACATTCGTGTTGACCGACTGAAAAGCACCAAACATTTGTTTAAATGAATAAATATGCATGCAAATATTTGAAACTTCTCGGGGGCGTGGTGGCGCAGCGGTCAAGCTGTTGACCTCTCACCACGGCGGACCGGGCTCGATTCCCGGTCAATGCATGTGAGATTTTCAAAGTGAAATGCCATGTCCTGTGGTTCGGATTTCACGTAAAAATGAAGTCCCATGGCTCATGATCTCGAGATTAACGGTCACGTAAAACTAAAAGCTTCCTCCCATTAACTTCTCGATCTTAAACCACAGAACCTCCTTCTTACGTGAAATCCGAGCCACCAGACATGACATTTCCCCTACGAACTCCCATAAGCATTAACCGGGAATCGAACCCGACCAGCCTTGGTGCGAGGCAAGCAACTTGACCGCTGCACCATCACAGCCCGGTAAAACAGCAGAGAAACGATTATTAAATGGCCGCCACAATTAAACCAATGGAGTAACATCGGTTTTGTAGCCCACTTATAGAACAGGCAAGATGTGCCATTATGGGCGTATGTTCTCTCAGAAATGTGCTGTGCACCTCCCTTGTTTAAGAGTACGAACCGCCACTGCGTACCTTATCGTTGACCATGTTGATGGCGGCGTACTTGAGCTTAAGGTGCACGTGTAGAGCAAGCATGGCGTCCAACATCTGCTCCGAAAGTTGCCCTCTTCTCTTGATCCTCTCCATCACAGCCACCAGAAGGTCCAATGGCTTGGTGTACTCAAACCGCACGAACCCATCTAAGATGGCGTCCATGTCCAGCTCACCACCTGTCATGGCCGCCAGCAGTTTGTCCTTGCACTGCACGATGTCATCGGGGAATTCTCCTGCAGTCACTAGCTGTAAGAAAACAGTTCGGTTTCATACCCTGCCATGGCCACCTTGAGCACTAGGCAATGTCGTCTGGGAATTCCCCTACAGTCATTATCTGTAAGATAACAGTTCGGTATTATTCCCAGCCATGGCCACCTTGAGCAATGGGCAATGTCGTCAGGGAATTCCCCTAGCAGTGAGATAACAGTTCAGTATTATTCCCATCCATGGCCACCTTGAGCACTGGGCAATGTCGTCTGGGAATTCCCCTACAGACATTAGCTGTAAGATAACAGTTCGGTATTATTCCCAGCCATGGCCACCTTGAGCAATGGGCAATGTCGTCAGGGAATTTCCCTAGCAGTGAGATAACAGTTCAGTATTATTCCCATCCATGGCCACCTTGAGCACTGGGCAATGGCGGCTGGGAATTCCCCTACTGTCATTAGCTGTGAGAAAACAGTTCAGTATTATTCCCAGCCATGGCCACCTTGAGCACTGGGCAATGTCGTCTGGGAATTCCCCTATAGTCATTAGCTGTAAGAATATAATTCATTATTATTCCCTGCCAAGGCCACCTTGAGCACTGGGCAATGTCGTCAGGGAATTCCCCGGCAGTCATTAGCTGTAAGAAAACAGTTCAGTATTATTCCCAGCCATGGCTACCTTGATCACTGGGCAATGTCGTCTGGGAATTCCCCGGCAGTCATTAGCTGTAAGAATATAATTCATTATTATTCCCTGCCAAGTCCACCTTGAGCACTGGGCAATGTCGTCAGGGAATTCCCCAGCAGTCATTAGCTGTAAGAAAACAGTTCAGTATTATTCCCAGCCATGGCTACCTTGATCACTGGGCAATGTCGTCAGGGAATTCCCCTGCAGTCACTAACACTAAGAAAATAGCTCATTTTTATTCCCAGCCATGGTCACCTTGATCACTAGGCAATGTCGTCAGGGAATTCCCCTGAAGTCACTAACTCGAAGAAAATAGTATTAGTTCATTTTTATTCCCAGCCATGGCCACCTTGAGCACTGGGTAATGTCGTCTGGGAATTCCCCTACAGTCACTAGCTGTAAGGAAACAGTTCAGTATAGTTGTTTGAGTCTTCTGTCTTTTGTCTGGTTTGATGCAGCCCTCCATCATGCTTCCCTGGCCTGAGCTAATCGTTTCATCTCTACAGAGCTACCACACCCGACATCTGAGGCAACCTGTTTAACATATTCTAACGTAGGTCTACCCCTACAGTTCTTATCCCCGTCCCTTCCTTCTATAACTAAGATTGCAATTCTAGGGTGTCTTAGTAGCCTATGTGTCCTACAAACCTATCTCTTCTCTTCGTTAGCAGTCGCCAGAAACATCTCTCCTCTCCCGCTCGTCTTAATACCTCTTCGTTTGTAACCCTATCTACCCATCTGATCTTCATCATTATCCTGTAACACCACATTTCAAATCCTTCTATTCTCCTCTTTTCTGCTGCACCAATAGTCCAAGTTTCACTTCCATAGAGCGCCACGCTCCAGACAAAGGCTTTCAAAAATGACTTCCTAATACCTAAATCTATATTCGATGTCAAAAGATTCCTTTTCCATAGAAATGCTTTCCTTCCCTGAGCTAACCTACTTTTTATAACCTCTTTTCTTCGTCAATCACTGGTTATTTTGCTTCCGAAGTAACATAAGTCTCCTACTTCCTTTAACTTTTCACTTACCATTCCAACGTCCATAGGGGTTTCTGATTTCTTTCGGCTGTATTCCAATATTTTTAACCTACTTTTCACATTTTGCAAAAATGAAGAAAAAGTAGACTTATGAGATCGATTCGGGCAAATGTGTGTCTGTCTGTCCTTCTGCCTATCTGGCTGTATGTGTTTCCCCCCACCTATCAACTCCTAAATGGCTGCAGCAATCGAAACAAAATTTGGTAGGAGTAAAGATCTTTACCTGGATATCTCAATGCCGTATTTGAAAATGATGTCAGTGCTACCATCTATTGAGAAAACGCAATTGAAATTTGAGCTCCATGTTGGATATCCAGGAAGGTATGAATAGGAGCTATTTCAAAATTGGCACACGTATAGATAATATTATTTCAGTTTAAATTCCCGGAGGCCATACATGGCAGTGTTGCCAAAATGATTCTAATCCTGCTGATAGGTCCAATTTTTAAATGCACATAACTTCTACACTATCAATTGGAATTGGACCAAATTTCATATGTGCTCTGTGTATATCAACCGATATAACTGAGCGTATTCTTAAAAGCCACCAGGGCTGCCAACTGTTAATAAATGATCTCAATTTCATTTTATCCAAATACCAATATATCAGAAAGTATGCAAGCCGACAGCTTTATACTATGCACACGTATAGTACCTGATATTCTATATTAATTTGGAGTAACTTATATACGTCAGTGCTACCAACATGATTCTAAGCCTTCTGATAGGTCCAATTTTAAAATGCAGGTAACTTCTATACTAACTAATAGATTTCATTCAAAATTGGCACAACATTAGATCATATTATTTCTGATTATTTCTGGCCAATACATGCATTACATTGTTGCCAACATGATTTTACGCGCGCTGTTAGATCCATGTTTAACTGCATGTAACGTCCATGCTATCCATTGTACTTCAACAAAATTTTGTATTCTGTACCCTAAGAGATTGAACTAAGATTATATTCAGTCAACAGGGCTGCCAACTGTAGTGCTCTATTAGGGTACATTATGCCACGTATACAGTATTTCGAACTAATTAGAAATTTTGATATTAACAACTTACAGTAATTTCGTCATTATTCTAGATAGATCCATATAGATTAATCATTGGCATGAAACTTAAATTTTAAGAAAAGTAGGCTCTTTAGTTCGTCACGGAACTTCTTGTTGTTTTACATTTATTAATTTGCATCATGAATATTCTTTCCTCCAGACAGAATCCATACCATTTAAAAACTCATTCAACTCCTCTGGAGTGTCGGCTAAGATGGCGATGTCATCAGCAAATCTGAGAGTTGAAATTATTTCTCCTTGAATCATCACTCCTACTTTGAATTTATCTCCAATTTCCTTCATTGCTTTCAATGAATGGATTGAAATGTAAGGGTGTTATTCTCGGGCAGTTTTTAAAATGTTCGAATTTTTTAATAATTTTTAGCCTACTTTTCGCATTTTGTAAAAATGAGGAAAAAGTCGTTTTATGAGATCGATCCGGGAAAATGTGTGTCTTGTCTGTCTGTCTGTCCTTCTGTCTGTCTGGCAGGCTGTGTGTGTCCCCCCCCCCCTATCAACTCCTAAACGGCTGAAGCAATCAACCCCAAATTTGGTATCTAACCGCCGTATTTGAAAATGATGTCAGTGCTACCAACAGCTGAAAAATCACAATTAAAATTTTAGCTCCATGTTGTATATCTTGGAAGGTATGCAAGGGAGCTGTTCCAAAATTGGCACACATATAGATAATAATATTTCAGTTTAATTTCCAGGAGGCCATATATGACAGTGTTGCCAAAATGATTCTAAGCCTGGTGATAAGTCTAATTCTTAAATGCATATAACTTCTACACTATTAATTGGATTTCAACCAAATTTCGTATGCAGTATGTGTAGATAGACATATATCTTAAGAGCCACCAGGGCTGCCAACTGTTAATAAATGCACTCTCTGTTGTTTTTATCCAAATACCAATATATCAGAAAGTATTCAAGCCGACAGCTTTAAACTATGCACACGTATAGTACCTGACATTCTAGATTAATTTGGAATAACTAATATACGTTAGTGCTACCAACATGATTCTAAGCCTGCTGATAGGACCAATTGTAAATACATGTAACATATACTATCAATTGAATTTCAACCAAATTTCGTATGTGCTATGTATACTACATGCGTTGGTTTTTTAGTTTTGGCGCCAATGCTTCAGTGCTAAGTTGCAACAATGTTGGGCGCTGCCACTTTTACCGATGGTTGCTGCCCTGCAACCCCTCCCTCAGAGCACATGACCTCGCCCGTCCTCACCACTACTCGTGCGCAGTCGTGCCTGTTAGATGAGTAGTGTGAGACCATCGCTCGCGAAAGACAGTCGCAATGTTTTCCAAGCAGGAGCAGAGAACGTGGATACAAATTCAGTGTGCTAGAGGTCGCAGTGCTAAACAGTGTCACCAAGGACTGCAGGAAGCGTGCGGTGCAGCTGCGTTACCGTTCAGAACGGTAGCAAGATGGGTTGCAGCCGTTCGAGATGGGCGCGAACGTGTGGAGCACATGCCTCGATCTGGTCACCCACCAGTAAGTGATGACAATGTACATATGGTGTCCACGTTAGTAGAGGTGGATCGGAACGTAACGATTCGTCAATTAGAGCAAGATACCGGACTGGCGCATTCAACTGTCCTCCACATCCTGAAGGACTTACTGAAAATGAGGAAGATTGCGTCCAAATGGGTTCCGCATGACTTAACCGACATGCCTAAATGGCTGCGATATGTCGCTTGTCGTATGCACTTGCAGCGTTATGAGCGCGAAGGAGAGGCCTTCTTACGGCGTATCATAACCATTGACGAGACGTGGGCCAGATCTTATGAGCCCCAGTTAAAACGCCAATCGAACGAGTGACGGCACCACGGATCACCACGGAAACAAACAGTTCGACCAACCCCCACCAATGTGAAGGTAATGTTGATGCTTGCCTATGATTGGGATGGTGTGATCATTCACCATACTGTTCCCCGAGGGCAAACCGTTAATGCGGCGAACTATTGTTCGTTTCTGCAAGACCATCTCCGAGGAGCTCTGAGAAGGAAACGGCGCCACCACATGGTTACACCGCCCATCGTTCTGCATGACAATGCTAGGGCACACACAGCAGGCATTGTGTCGGCATTGTTGGATCGCTGGGGCTGGCAGGTCCTCTATCACCCCTCATATTCTCCCGACATCAGTCCCTGCGACTATGATCTCATCCCGAAGATGAAGATGACAATGCGCGGGGAGCGCTTCCGTACCATTGAAGACGTTAAGCAGGCTGCCGAGCGCTCTCTCAATAGATTGGGCAGTGCCAACGGGATACAACGACTTCCGCATCGCTGGGAACACGTTGTACGCAACGGTGGGGACTACATCGAGAGCCTTTGAAACTTGGAACCATCTAAGTGAGTTATTAATCCAGTTATAACTAAGGTGCCAAAACTAAAATACCAATCCATGTCTAACAGATATGACTATGCGTATTCTTAAGAGCAACCAGGGTTGCCAACTGTTAATAAATGCTGTCTCTATTTTTACGCTAATATCAATATATCAGAAAGTATTCAAGCCAACATTATGCCAGTTATATTTCGAACTAATTAGAAATGTCGATATTACCAACTCAATTTCGTCATTATTCTTATTAGATCCACATAGATTAATCATTGGAATGAATCTTACATTTCGAGAAAAGTAGGCTCTTTAGATCGTCACGGAACAACTTGTTTTAATTCTTTTCAATTTTTAAAATTTGATATTTTTAATTTTTCAATGTTTTAATTTGTATACAATGTATTATTCTTCTTGATTCGATGAGTCCCCCTGGACCACGTTGTTCCTAACCCTAACGAGCTTTCTTCTTAACCCAGAATTCCTTCTTCCTTGCACTGGGTTGCTTTCCTTTCCTGATCCACTTCACTTAACCACTTTTTTTAAATTACGGGGTACAAATTTTCAATTATTTTTTGCCTACTTTTCTCAATCGAAACCAAATTTGGTATGAGTAAAGATCTCTACCTGAATATCTCAAGCCCATATTTGATAATGATGTCAGTGCTACCAACACAGCAATTGAAATTTGAGCTCCATGTTGTATATCTTGGAACATATGAATGGGAGCTATTCCAAAATTGGCACACATATAGATAATAATATTTCAGTTTAATTTCCAGGAGGCAAGACATGGCAGTGTTGCCAAAATTATTCTAAGCCTGCTGATAGGTCCAATTTTAAATCCACTTCTACACTATCAATTGGATTTCAACCAAATTTCGTATGTGCTATGTGTACATAAACAGATATGACTGAGCGTATTCTTTGAGCCAACAGTGCTGCCAACTGTGAATAAATGCTCTCTTTATTTTCTTAACCATATACCAATACATCACAAAGTATGCAAGCCGACAGCTTTAAACTTTCACACGTATAGTGCCTGACATTCTAGATTAATTAGGAGTAACTAATATACGTCAGTGCTGCCAACTTGATTCTATGCCTGCTGATAACACCAATTATTAAATACATTTAACTTCTATAGTATCAATTGGATTTCAACCAAATTTCGGATGTGCTATCTGTACCATAACAGGTACGACTATGCGTATTCTTAAGAGCAACCAGGGCTGCTAACTGTTAATAATTGCTGTCTCTATGCTTTTACCCTAATACCAATATATCAGAAGGTATACAAGCCAATAGTTCTAAACTTTGCACACGTATAGTACCTGACATTCTAGATTAATTCGGAGTAACTAATATACGTCAGTGCTGCCAACTTGAGTCTAAGCCTGCTGAGAGGTCCAATTTTAAAATGTAAGTAACATCTATATTAACAAAAGGATTTCATCCAAACTTGGCACAACAAGAGATCATAATATTTTAGATTATTTCTGACCAGCACATGCATGACATTGTTACCAACGTGATAGAGCCAATGTCTAACTGCATGTAACGTCCATGCTATCCATTGGACTTTAACCAAATTTTGTATTCTGTACCTTAAGAGATGGAACTAAGAACTTATTCAGTCACCAGCGCTGCCGACGGTTGTGCTCTATTAGGCTACATTATACCAGGTATATTTCGAACTATTTAGAAATTTCCTATTACCAACTTAATTTCGTCATTTTTCTAGATAAGTCCATATAGATTGGTTGGTTGGTTCTTAAGTTTAGGGGCTGCGACAACGCGGTCATGTAGCCCCGTGTACTTTTGGTGTGTGTAGAATCTGTCTGATAACCGGTGTTAATTGTGATGACTGTATTAACGTGTGTTATCTGTTTTTTAATTTAAGTACTGCAACTTAGAATTTTTCAAATAGTTCCTACTTTTGCCGCCAAGCGCCACGGTCAACGACTACTAGGCCAAGTTCAGAACTTAGCTACCAGACACCACCGCAGTCGGCTCCTAGCAACGAACGTAGAAACTTAAGAGCGTTGTTTACATTCTTAACTTATCCAATTTAGCTTCATACAGGTGCAATTAGTGGAAGGTTCTTTAACATGTCATAAATCTATGACATGGGACCACCGGCTTTAAATTTTAAGAAAAGTAGGCTCTTTAGTTCGTCACGGAACTTCTTGTTTTATATAATTTTAATTTTTAATTGCAAGCACGGCATAAAACCCACATCATAATATTTATAACGATGCAATGGAATATTAATCCTTCCAAGATTGACAATAGGCTTACTGTAATTCTTTGAGAGTGAAACCAATCTTGATGAAAGGAATGAAACCTCTTAAAATAATGCAACATTTTTTGACTGTCAAAATTCCATGATTCATGCAATAGCCCTAAAAACTTTTAGATGCCAAGAGCTAAGACTTCAGCCCAATTACCTGAAGGTACATTTTTATGGCAAAGAGTAACAACAGATAGCTCCAGTCAGAGCAGTTAAGTAGTGTTACGGCTGTGAGTTTGTTTCGTCGCCTCGCTGCGTGAGCTGCCCCGGGCTATGCTCTGCCTCTGTGTATTACCTGCGCCTTACGCAACGGGCTGCGAGGACATAGGGGTGGTCCAGAATATTCGTGACCCAGCCAGTGATAGAAATCTCGAGAAGCCGTGAATCCTGGACGATTCTAGAAGCATTCATTGAGTCACCAGCCTGCTATATAAGCGGCCTCATCAGCGAGGGAGGGACAGTGTTTTTGAGCTAGTGCGTGTTTTTACCTGAGCGACAGTAGTGTGGTGACGTGACTTGCGAAACCTAAGTGAGGCTATTGCATGCAGTGAAGTGCTGTGGTGAATTGCGAAACGCCGTGGGCTGTTCCCTAGCCAGCGGACTGCGGAGCAGTGTGTATCAGACTCGTAAGTAGCCTAACGGCAGTTTGTGTACTCAAGGGAGTGTACATGAATTTCGGTGTGAACGACTGGCTAGACACAGGTCAGCCTAATTAGTGAACGGACAGCTGCTCGAGAGTGTGAAAGGTAAGTGTTCCCAGTCAGAGAGGAACTAGAATGAGATACTAATTGCTTGTATCTGTTTATTGTGCGGTGTACTGTAACTTGATAAGACCTGCAATAAAATTACTATTTCTTTAAAAGGACCATTGTTTTGTGCTTCTACCCACCGTAATCCAGTTAACGAAAGTGCCACGAGCCATGGCACGTTACAGTAGGCCTTAAAACTCCCCAAAATTTAGTGATTCTCCATAGTTGGGAGCTCCGTTACCTTGAAGAGCCTCCGGTATTGAATGTGCTCGCCTCTGACGATGGGGGACATGACGTTGAGGAACTGGTTGTACGTGTTGTGGTCTGGCGTACCGATATATGGAAGCACAGTATGCGCTGCCTCCACTAAAAATTCATTCTCGCTAGGCTCGTCAGTCAGCGCACGCAGCACGGCTCCTACCAGGCTATACACGTCCTGCTTGTCACCTGGCAACAAATCGCTCACTGCGAACAAGTGCTCAGGACTATCTTCCAGCAGCACACCCTTGAGGTACTCTCGAGACTCGTCCACCTCGGGGGTGTTTTGAGACAACTGCAAAAATATCAAACAATATTACTAACAGAATCATTTCTGGCAAAATGTTTTAAATAAGTTGAATATTATTTAAATATATTACCAAAACATCTAAAATTGTACGGCATTAGAAGGCTGAGCTTAGAGGGCAGTATCTAGGTGGCAGTGTTGCAGTAGATCACTGATCTGAGAGAGGGCTTAGACAAGAGGGAGAAGACCTGTGTTTGTTTGAGTATCTAGGCAGCAGTGGTGTAGTAGATCACTGTAATTGGAGGGCTTTGACAAAAGGTAGGAGTCTTGTGCTTGTTTGAGTATCCAGGCAGCAGTGGTGTAGTAGACCACTGAGCTTAGAGGGCTTATACAAGAGGGAGGAGACCTGTGCATGTATGAGTATCCAGGCAGCAGTGGTGTAGTAGACTACTGAGATTAGAGGGCTTATACAAGAGGGAGGAGACCTGTGTATGTTTGCATAACTAGGCAGCAGTGGTGTAGTATATCACTGAGCTTAGAGGGCTTATACAAGAGGGAGGAGACCTATGTATGTATGAGTATCTAGGCAGCAGTGGTGCAGTAGATCACTGAGCTTAGAGGGGTTAGATAAGAGGGAGGAGACCTGTGTATGTATGAGTATCTAGGCAGCAGTGGTGCAGTAGATCACTGAGCTTAGAGGGGTTAGATAAGAGGGAGGAGACCTGTGCATGTATGAGTATCTAGGCAGCAGTGGTGTAGTAGACCACTGAGCTTAGAGGGCTTATACAAGAGGGAGGAGACCTATGTATGTATGAGTATCGAGGCAGCAGTGGTGCAGTAGATCACTGAGCTTAGAGGGCTTATACAAGAGGGAGGAGACCTATGTATGTTTGAGTATCTAGGCAGCAGTGGTGTAGTAGACCACTGAGCTTAGAGGGCTTATACAGGAGGGAGGAGACCTATGTATGTATGAGTATCTAGGCAGCAGTGGTGTAGTAGATCACTGAGCTTAGAGGGCTTATACAAGAGGGAGGAGACCTGTGCATGTTTGAGTATCTAGGCAGCAGTGGTGTAGTAGACCACTGAGCTTAGAGGGCTTATACAAGAGGGAGGAGACCTATGTATGTATGAGTATCTAGGCAGCAGTGGTGCAGTAGATCACTGAGTTTAGAGGGGTTAGATAAGAGGGAGGAGACCTGTGTATGTATGAGTATCTAGGCAGCAGTGGTGCAGTAGATCACTGAGCTTAGAGGGGTTAGATAAGAGGGAGGAGACCTGTGCATGTATGAGTATCTAGGCAGCAGTGGTGTAGTAGACCACTGAGCTTAGAGGGCTTATACAAGAGGGAGGAGACCTATGTATGTATGAGTATCTAGGCAGCAGTGGTGTAGTAGATCACTGAGCTTAGAGGGCTTATACAAGAGGGAGGAGACCTGTGTATGTTTGAGTATCTAGGCAGCAGTGGTGTAGTAGACCACTGAGCTTAGAGGGCTTATACAAGAGGGAGGAGACCTATGTATGTATGAGTATCTAGGCAGCAGTGGTGCAGTAGATCACTGAGCTTAGAGGGCTTATACAAGAGGGAGGAGACCTGTGTTTGTTTGAGTATCCAGGCAGCAGTGGTGTAGTAGACCACTGAGCTTAGAGGGCTTATACAAGAAGGAGGAGACCTGTGTATGTATGAGTATCCAGGCAGCAGTGGTGTAGTAGACCACTGAGCTTAGAGGGGTTATACAAGAGGGAGGAGACCTCTGTATGTTTGAGTATCTAGGCAGCAGTGGTGTAGTAGACCACTGAGCTTAGAGGGCTTATACAAGAGAGAGGAGACCTGTGTATGTATGAGTATCTAGGCAGCAGTGGTGTAGTAGACCACTGAGCTTAGAGGGCTTATACAAGAGAGAGGAGACCTGTGTATGTATGAGTATCTAGGCAGCAGTGGTGTAGTAGACCACTGAGCTTAGAGGGCTTATACAAGAGAGAGGAGACCTGTGTATGTATGAGTATCTAGGCAGCAGTGGTGTAGTAGACCACTGAGCTTAGAGGGCTTATACAAGAGGGAGGAGACCTGTGCTTGTTTGAGTATCCAGGCAGCAGTGGTGTAGTAGACCACTGAGATTTGAGGGCTTAGACAAGAGGGAGGAAAACTGTCCATGTTTAAGTATCTAGGCAGCTTTAATAGGATCACAGGTTTCCAGTCACTAATGCCTATTGTTAGCAAGTGCATTTTCCCATTAGACCCACCACAGGACTAGGCCGTACTGCTAGTATTTCACAGAAGCAGCAATGTCATCTACTGGCGGATCCACACAGAGTTTACAGATGAAAGGCTTTAAGTGGCGTTGGATCAAGCACACCATTAGTCAATAATTTAAATTGTTTGAGCTGGGATACTTCCCTTGTTATCATCGTTCCCTCTTATGACGTCCTCCTAGGGGCTCACATCTAGTGGGGCGTGGATTGGCGACCACGGGATCCCAGCTGAGTCCGGCATTGCTTCTACTTACTTGTGCTGGTCTCCTCTCCGTCTTCTTTCCTGTCGACCTCTCGTGGTCAACTCTTATTCACTTCCAACCACGACGATATTAGGGTATCCGAGGCCTAGGGAGTCTCTTCTCACGCCTTAATTGGCCCTTGTCTCATCTTTCCTGATACCCCCCTTCTGCGAGGGGTCAACCTTCTTTTTCCTTTCATGTTATCTCCTGCCTTCTGCTCAAGGCCCTCAAGGAGGCAGGGTGTGTGTAGCCCCACCACTTCTGGTGCACCCTGGATATTGCTACACCCTCAAGGGCTCACGGCTGGTGAGTTTGGGAGTTGGCGATCCCGAGGAATTCCTGAGCTGGGTCCGTTTTGTCCCATTTTTCCTCTGACCTTGGGGCGGGCCCTCTCCTCTTTCGCTTTCCTGTCTGCCTTTCATGGCTCGCCTTCCTTCCAAGTCCCTCAATCCTCATTCTTCGAGGGTTGAGGGCCTTTCTTTTCTTCCTGTCCTTTATTTGCCTTATCCTTTATTTGTTTACCAGTTCTTCTTCTAGTATGTAAGTCTGTAGTTAGTATTAGTTATAGTTTTCATTCTCATCTCATCTTTCACAATCACCCAAACCATTAGGGGCCGATAACCTAGATGTTAAGCCCCTTAAAACAACAATCATTATCATCATCATCATCGTCAAATGACGTACCTGGAGGTGCATGAGGAGATATCCCACCAGAGGCAGGGTCACGTTCAATGTGCCATGTAGGATTTCCCCCATGATGTTACTGAACACCTTGCCCATACGACTCGACACGAGGGGTGGGGCCATCCTGCACATAAGAACGCAATTTTACAGGATCAAAAAGCCAACGTTTCGTGATTGCCTGTCGACCACCACATCCCACGACCATCCGTATGTAGTTTCTGTGATGTGAAGTGGATAATGGTACCTTCTCCACGACACACATCACTCCCTTCTGGACCCACTTGTGAGCTTCAACGTACGCCATATTCACCTGACTTATCCCCTACGACTTTTACCTCCTTCGAAGAATGAAAAACCTAGGAGTGGACGATATGACCTCTATTATAGAATTGTTTTCAGTCGGTCTCCACGATTGTTCCTAGTGATATCGGGTGAGTCTTTTGCCCCTTATTTTTCTAGTTCTCGGCCACACTTCCAACTTCTGATGCCAGCATGGCCGACAGTTCCCCGTCTAAGGTCAAGCCACAATGACACTAAATTACTTTACAAGATTTATGACGACATGGAAGCAAGACCTTGACAAAATCATGTATGCGACAAGTGATTATTCAATGCATCAAACTGTCATACGGGCATGTACAAAGAACATGCAGATTATACGGTTTCAGTTGGATACGAAATTAACGCTGGGTACGGTGACTTACTAATTTAAAAAAGTGAATGAATCTTCGAAGCGGATAGTAGTATCACATCTCATACGCTTTCAGGCAAAATAGTGGGATGAGTAGCCGTGGAGCAATATTCTATGTTCCTAAAAGGTGATCGTCCTGTTTTTGGGAGCTGGGTTCGAATCCCACCACCACTAAATATTTTTATGAACATTTTAAGATTTGGGAATCATATACAAGGGCATTCGTGCCTCATTTGACTAATATCATGCAGTGTTTTTTTTTTTTTTTGGTATAATGTGTATTGGATTGACACAGTGTGCAGCCTAGAAGCACTGGTTATTTCATCGCCATGTTCTTGCATTTGATCCCCCAGGGGCACACATCTGGTGGGACGTGGGTTGGCGACCATGTGACTCCAGCTGAGTCTGGCATTGCTTCGACTTAATTGTGCCGGAATCCTCTCCGTCTTCTTTCCTGTCGACCTCTCTTGGTCAACTCTTGTTCTCTTTTGACACCGACGGTATTAGGGTCTCCGAGGCCTAGGGAGTCTCTCCTGTCCCGCCTTAATTGACTCTTCTCTCATTTTTCCTGATCCCTCGTTCTTCGAGGGGTCAGACTTCTTGTTTTTCTATCAGGTATATCCTGCCTTCTGCTCAAGGCACTCAAAGAGGCAGGGTGTGTGTATCCCCACCAGTTCTTGTGCACCTTGGATAATGCTACACCCCCAAGGGCTCACAGCTGGTGAGTTCGAGGGTTATCGATCCCGAGGGATTCCTGAACTGGATCCGGGTTTTCACCTTTCTCCATTGTCTTTGGGGCGGGACCTCCCCTCTTTCCCACTCTGCCAAGCATGGCTCTCCTACTTTCAAAGTCCCTCAATCCTCATTCTTCGAGGGTTGAGGGCACTTCTTCCCCCTTTCTTTTATTTCCCTTACTCTTCTTTTGTTTTCACTTTATTTTCTTATTGTGTATGTTTGTATTTTTTTTTTTATTTAGTCAATTTACCCTCTAGGTTGGTGGTTCCCACGGACTCAGCGAGGGAACTCACCACTACCGCCTCTATGGGCAGTGTCCTGGAGCTTGGAACATCTGGTCGGGATGGATACAACTGGGGAGGTGTGATCAGCACTTCGCCCAGGCGGCCTCACCTGCAAAGCGAACAGGGGCCTCATGAGGGATGGGAAGGGATGGAAGATTGGGATGGAGAGGCTAAGAAGAGGGAAGGAGGCGGCCGTGGCCTTACAGTAGGTACTGCCCCCGTAAATTGAATTATATTGAGACCGCGATGGCTGTATTGGCAAATATGAATAAAGTTATGGCTGTCATAGTTGTGACGTGTATATTCATGACGTAGGCACGGATGACGTAGAATTCATGCAAGTAGGCTGGTTGAGCTGAGATTCTTGGTGACGTCATGATTTTGTTCGAGAAAGATCTAAGATTTACGACGCAGTCGCAGGAAACATGGTATCGTGCTAAGGAAGAAGTTACGCTATTGGAGGAGAGACTCGAACCAATGAACGATAGTTTGGAAGGAAGAAGGAGATTGCTGAAACTACAATATTTGATTACTTTTGGCATGCAGATTTGTGGAAATCTATTTTCAGTTATGGCATTGATTTGGAATTTTGAAGAAATTAATTTTGAGTTTTTGAAATTTGAAAATCCGTCAAGTATAGCCAAAGTTAAAACTTCTAGCAATGATGGAGCAACAGGCTATGGAAGGGATGGATACGCCCCTTAAGAAGTTATAAAAGGTCGTGCACAGGATAGAGGAGCTCTCATAGCTCTCATATCTCTCATACCGCTGATACCGCATATATATTTCAGATGTCATAGAGTCATTTTCGAGTGAATAAGTGAAGCAAGTTGTCTTTAGCGTGTGGTTAAAGCCCGGCGCATCGAACGAACACGGAGCAGTTCCATTTTACGCTGTTCGAAACTAGGTGAAGTTGTAACGCTCACATTAACGTTTCTACCAGATAAGATATAAAGAGTTAACTTCTGCCTTTATTATAATTCAATTGGGCAGTACAACATTGAGGTGTGTAGAAGATTTGAACAATTTCACAGTTATACTTTGAAAGATATTGGCATTTTAAGGCTGCAGACAAAAGTGATTTTCTCGCCACCTGAGAGGCACTTTTAAATTTCCACAGTATACACTACGGCTGACACGTGTTACAACCGTGATATTGGAGAATACGTTTGGTAATACAACGATACATTCTACTATGGAACATTATAGTCTGGCAGTGCTTTCAATGATTATAACAGAAGTGAAGATGGAAGGCTAAGGCTTTAATGCAATTGGGACATATATCGATGGAGTGAAGTAACAGCATGGAACTTCGTTAATCGTCATTCTACAAAAGCGAGCATGTAGTGAACATCCAACTACACTCATGCATCGTGAATCCATCGCTGAATTATATCAGATGACAGTGGAAATATTTTCATACTCCACCATTATGAATATTTCTGCGGAAATAACTGCAATAAACTTCATGGCGAATTGCGACCGGAACTTCAGGCAACTTTCAAGAGAGGCCAGGGTGGACCCGGCTCATAAAGAAGAGTTTTGCCAGAAGGATGTCTTTCGTATACATGGAGCAGTGCAATTTCCGGAGAAGGAAGCAGTTCGATTCTCCGAGGACGCTGATTCCAGGTTCGAGGTCAGAGCACATCTTCACGCTGGTGAAATGGAACCAACAGCAGTTTTCTTTGAAAACTTTCCTCTAGAACTTCAATCAACAGATAGGTAGTCGTGAACGTTTCTTGTATTATTTGAGTCATGTAGCGATATCTGAGCAACCATTTTCCCATATTTTTGTCCTATCTTTTGCCCCATTTTCTTGCTGGATATTTCTGTACTCAGTACACTTCGATGATTTATGCCTTTTTCTTCGATTTGTTGAGACATTGTTATGTCATTGGCATAGTTAAATAATTTTGGATCAGTTGAGACTGATAATTTAGATTCTCTCAGTAATTTGCATATTTTTGTAGTCACGATTTGACTGTAAAGTTAATGATTTGCTATGGCAGAGTTGAATTCAGACAGCGTGTCACTTTATTAAAGTAATTCTATTCAGTAAATTACTTTGACCAATTTTCTGTCATCCTCAAGAAAGAAGAATAATTAAATGATTTTAGAGCGTTAAAATCTAATACGTTATCGACGATCTTTGAAATACTAGTCGTCTTATGAACATGATTGCAACATAGGCATTTATCATTGCATTATAGACAATTTTATGAAATATGAACTTTGATTACGATTTATTGAATACACTATAGTAATGAACATTTGATAGGAATTTTTCTCAATTCTAGATTGGAACAATAATGTGTGCATTCCACAATCTAATTGTATTCTATTCGACTATTTATGCAGTTTAGATGAACTTTGATTGAAGATAGTATTTTTATACTGCGTTACTTTGAAGATATTAATCTCAATTTTGATAGACCAGTGAGGAGTGTCTAATCGTATTTGCTATTAAATTTATTTGTGATTGGCAAATTTTTACTTCATATCGATTCATGAATGAAACCCACGAAGGTTAAATAATAACAGTCATTAATACAATTGATGAATATAAGAATTTTTGAAGAGGAACAATGGATGTATAATCGTTAGTTCAGTGGACCTGTAAAAGTCGCTGATGAGTAATGCCCTTGAATAATGAAGGAGGTTCCCACAGTAATAAATGAAGTTGTTGAATTTATGAGTGGAGGTTTTTGTATGTAATTTGGAAGATTTTGATGCCATATATATGAAGATATATGATGAATTCTGGGCCTATTGTTGAGCAATTTTGTGCGTTTTGAGCGAAGTATTTTTCCGCTGAATGTATTGTCCTGGTTCTTTGAAAGTTATTCATGTGAAGATACTGTTAAAGTTAACAAGAGTGTTAAATAATTTGAGATGAAGATTTTGAATGGAGGTTACCGTCACAAATATTAATAATAATCATTAAACCTTATTAAACCTGAATTTGACATTTAAATATAACTAACCTTCATTGGTCGATTATATCACCATAATTTAAGTAATTATCAACCGGATAAACGTGTGGTTTAATGTATTTCTTGTATAAATAATATAAACAATATTAATATTGTAAATAATTTTGTAAATATCTTTGATAACAATTTGTAATGAAAGGGATTAATAGAGGCGTGTATAAAATTTCCAATTGTCGTTTGCATTGTTATAAACAATTTATTATTGTTATAAATAATTAATGAACTTTTGTTATTAACATTTAGAGTGTTGTTATTATACTCTAAACAACGCTAATTAAACATGTGGATTGAACAATTAAACATGATTTGGGATTGTTGGAGTAATCCACTGGTGTTTGAATGGAGCATTTAAAACATTTGCGTGATAATATTTCAGTTGAGATGTGGACATTTAACGTGTTTTGAAGGAGAGCTAAGCTCTGATGTAACTCGCTTATGCTAGGGTTGAACGGAGGGGTGAGTCCACTTTGACGATGCAGGTGCATTGCAGCTGGCCCGGACAACTGTATGATAGAGGCCAAGGACGTTTACATAATAGCCTTGTGGCTATAAATAAAATGTGATGTGTATAAACACGCAAAACAATTGCTATATGTGTCTCGTCCCAAATCCCGTTTCCATTCCAAGTGCATTATTATTTTTACGTTATTTTGAGCTTGAGGAAGCTGAAACATTGTATGTAGAGTATACCAGTCCGACAGGAGGATATGGTTATGTGGTCGATGACTTCTGATTGCCACGTGGATTTTGTTGTTTATTTTTGTTAAATTCATTCTTTATGTGAAATAAATTATTGTGCAGTTTAAAGTTTCTCGTCTTCGTTGTGGTTCATTTTAAATATCATGGTGGAGGTTATTGTGTGGGCATACTTTAAGTGATCCAGTTGACAACCCAGTCCCCGAGATAAATTTAAGAGGTAAGTAAAGGTAAGTATGAACCCCCGTATATTTTGGTGTGTTCCACAATAATTTTCTCGTTAACTATTGTGCTCTAATCTCGATAGTATCTGTCAGTGCCATTTTCATTGATGTAGCTGTGCCGGTGCGTTTGATTATTGGCAATCCGATTGAGGGGGCGGATATCTGACAGCCTACTATCCTGATAACGGGGACAGTACCATCCCGGCATTTGCCCGAAGACGAAGTGGGAAACCACGGAAACCCACTTCGAGGATGGCTGAGGTGGGAATCGAACCCCATCTACTCATTTGCGCCACCCGAGGCTGAGTAGACCCCGTTCCAGTCCTCATACCACTTTTCAAATTTCGTGGCAGAGCCGGGAATCGAACCCAGGACCTCCGGGGCGGCAGCTAACCATGCTGACCGCTAAGCTACGGAGGCGACATGTTTGTAATTAGGTTTAATTAAAGGTTCATCTTCACTGTTCATGAACACCCAAACCATTAGGGGCCGATAAACTAGATGTTAGGCCCCTTAAAACAACAATTATCACCATCGTCATCTTGTATTTGATCGCCAAAGCTTAAAATGTGCATAAAAATATTTAGCGGTTGTGGAATTCGAACCCACCTCCCGAAAACAGGTTCGGTACCTTCTACGCACTTAGACCTTTGCTCCACGGCTACTCTTCACAGTGCCTTGCCCGAAAGTGCATGAGATGTGATACTCCTTTCCTCTCCAGAAAAAAGAAATCGTGAATTCGCGTATAACTCTAAAAGATATTCTGCATTGCCGATATTATGGCAATGGTCTCTTATCATATCATAAAGAGACTCGGGTACCTTGTATGTCAATAGGCAGTACGGTATAATGAGGAAGTTAGTTCTTATGTTCTTGGACTATGAAATGTGCTATCAAACCGTCCAGTAATGACCACTGGTCCCTGCCACCTTTTGAAAACCAAATGTCGGAACAATTAACCTTGTCTTCAGAAAATATTAAAGGTGTTATGTACACATCAATGTAATGTAGTCTGAAGGACATTTTCTAGGAGCATATCTGCCCTCAGAATTTATATCCCGTGCTTAATTGCAAGTTTTTAAAACCCTTCCTGTGTTCTTTTTATCATTTTAAATGATCTTGTCGACTTTGTTGTTACGCTGGGGTCTGGCGTTACGTTACGGTGACGGGACGAAATGTACCCAGATGCACTGAGGTGTGTGACGTCATAGTACCGTTTGGTGCATGTGTTCCCCGACAATCTCTACTTAGTTAGTATAAGACAAAAAAACCCGATTCTTGGATGTCACGGGTAATCTTCGAGAACCACTGGATGGATTTTGATGCGGTTTTCACCATTCTTTAAAGGATATCTCGAGGAAAGATTCTGTAGAAAATAATTTATGTATGATCAAAGGAAGCCAAACAGTAACGATTTCAGTGAAAAAGTCGAAAACAAACTTGGCGTCCGTGCGCTTCTTAAGCTTACGCTGGGCAAACCGCTAAAAAATATCAATATACTATGAGCGTAAGAATTGGTCAGCATGAAAAGTTCTACAAAAATTCCGCGAGAGCATATCTCTATCTTCAATACATCGCCCACTATAAGTGTTTTTAGACTGGATGGAAGGGGCACGTCCCCGCGCGCTCTGGTGAGCGTGACGGCATCCCGCGCGCTTCACCTTGCTTTGCCCTTGGTTTGCACTTGCCGTTCGCGAGTAATTTGAAACAAGGTAAAGTAAAGCAAGATAAGTATTATTCGCGAGAAGCCTCCAGCCTTTCTAGCATTTTTCAGCATTTGTAGCATTTCAAATGAAACAACGTCTAGTCTTTCAGACTGACTGTCACTTTTTAATAATAGTATTAATAATATTAATAATAATTATAATAATAATAATAGAAAATAAGTAATACTTAAACCAGAAGCCTTATATGCAGCCGAAACATTGTCTCTCACCACCCAGGGACCGCTTGAAAGGCTGGAGGTCAAGGAGAGAAAGATAATACGCAAAATCTTAGGGCCCAAATTTCATAACAAGAAATTAATCCATGTCAGGGACGAAACTCTTTACCAAAGGACTGAAAAACTCTCGGACACAATAAGAAAACGGAGAATTGATATTTATGCGAACATCCTCCGAATGAATTCAAATAGACTAACCAAAAAATTCTTCGACCACTTTCGTAATTAAAAAGACCTCTTTGGTTTAAGGAAACCGAGAAAGACCTCGTGGAACTCCAAATTACAGACACCATGCTCATGGACAAAACAGCCAAAACCGTCACCAAGAATAAGAAGCAACGGTTCCAAGTGAAACTCAAACAAAAGCGTACGATCCACATCTCTGCCGAAGAAAGGGAAGCAAGATCTCAAAGGATGAGGCAATACTGGGCCAAAAGGAAAGCTCGAAACAATAAAAAGTGATTGATTTCATGTACCCCAAAGTTGGGTGAAACAAATAAAGAAGAAGAAGAAGAAGAAAATGGAAGTCGCTTTCAAACCACCCGCAACATACAACCTGTGACAATAAAGTTCGGTGAATAATCCTGTACTATCAACATAGATGAACAATGCACGAGAGTGACCCTATTGTCCTTCGAAATAGTCCTCTCCCGTAACTATGCAACGCTGAGATCGGCGACACATGTCCTGGAAACTTTGCAAGAAGGCGTCCTTTGGGATGGTGTTTAAAAGCCTAGTCACGTTGCGTTCGGTGAATAATGTCAGAACGGTCGACCTGGCAACATTGGTGACACAACGCAACGTGTAAGACCTGTTTGATACAGTGCAAGTTTAGAAGGATTAATTTATGCAACCTACCATGCACACCTGTTCGGCGGGTTGCAGTGAGAAGGGTGACTGTTCTGTTGTGGAATGGAAGATGAGAAGATCACAGGCATAATGCGAAAACACAGAGTTTGCTCCTACGGTCCGAGCGAGGTGCGCCATGACGCATTATGGGCTCCATCTCGGCAACGCTGTACAGCTTGCCCCGTATCAGCTAGCTGATGAACGATGTCTTAATTCCCCGTACAAATACAAACTCATATAAAATAAGTGAATTATTTTAGGTATTTTACAGTCATACAGCATAATCTTTTGATGAATAAGGATTACAACGCGACCAAGAACTACATTTTCCAACCACCCCGAACCGAGAAAACGTTACCTTACAAAAATTATAACAACTTTGTTTCTTGGACACACTAAATTTTGAAATTAATAAACCAGTTATAAAACATTCCATTGTATATTGTGTTAAAATTTGGATTCGATCTGATGATGGGTGTTTGAGAAACTAATTCTTAAATGTGACGCATGGTTGAAACACGCTTAAAAACGGGCACTTTTTGTGTTACAACAGCGATAAAAAAATATTTAAATATAAATTAAAAATTCCGAACCAACATGAACTAACGTAAAATAGAACGACAAAAATGATAATGTTATTGAATTCAATGTAGGCCTATTGGTTACTTCACAAACAACCTTCTAACTCGAGTACACACCATACGAATACTTTGGTCGACAGTAGAGGGTCTGCGCGACAACTCTCGCATGTTTATATACCACCCACCCGGCTTTACTGTTATGCGGGCTCGAGGCGACACAGTTCTCGAAGGGGCTAGGCCTATTGTCATTAATTCTTCCCTTGACCAGAATCTTGCTTTACTCGTGTACCGATTACGTGCCGAGTGTGACCGTGCCGGACGCGACCCAGTAAAAATCGTGGCTGTAGTGACCCTGTTAGTAGCTTACAGTGCCCCATGCGACCCATTGTTCGAGAGAAGAATTGAAGATGTTATTTCCAAGCTGACGTAAATCCATGAAATCGTGTTTTTGTTTTTTCGTATAATTAAATTCAGAAATGATTATCAATATAATGTAATTTCAATCATTACTTTATGCACACCTGACACTGTGTTTTAAAAATCTCCTATTAATGGAAATTGTGGTAATCGTCTCCAGTAAGTTGGAGTTAGAACGTTTTGGAAATATATCATATATTGACATTCGCTTTGAGTGGCATTTATGAATATTTAAATGGTTTAAAGACAACAAACACCAACTGATGCTCTACAGTCTTCAAAGTTAGCCCTGGCCTTGATTTATCACGTGATGTCCAGAGAACCATCGGATTGGTCAACATAGATATAAGACACATTGGAAATAAATACACGTTGGAGTTACATCACTTTGCAAATAAACGTAGTTCTTAGATCTCTGTTAATATGGGATATACGACGTATTGCGACTTAAAACCTTTGCTTTACGTTGAGAAAACCTATAAACTTGCTTATGAAAGAAAAAACTGAAAAACCATCAATTTTGGATTTACGTCACTTTGTATATACGCTCTTCAATGTTTACGGTGCTTAATCTAACCTAAGCAGAATTTTAGCAGAGACAGATGTGTTAGATATTCCCAGATTCCACCGATACATCAGTGCTTGGGTCGCTAATGGCACGACACCTTTGTACCTGGCTGATTATTGAAATGTATGATTCACATACCTTTCTGGGAGTCATTAAGAATTGAATATTCTGTAAATTTACTTTGTCCACTTTTCATTACAAACTATCACTATGCCATTATCGGTACATGTTTCGTCACATGGTGTGCCTTCTTCAGCCTTTCACCACAATATCATACCATTATTACAGCAATTTATGTCCATTTAATATACGAAGGGCGTACTATACAGATTCATTGAAAAAGTTTGGAGCAATTTCAAAACATCATATCTCCCGTTGTAAGTGGGATACATTAATATTTCGACCTGAAAACTAATCAGGAACTCATCGTGTTTTAGTTTTAGATGTGACTGTACTCCACCCGTAACCTGCAGCCGATGCGCAGTATGAGTGCGCACCAGGAAGCTGCCACGCCGGTCCTATTCAATGGCCACCTACAGTAGAAGCCCCAACTTGACCCACCTAGACCTTTTTTATGGAACGTGGCGCTCTATGGAAGTGAATCTTGGACTATTTGTGCAGCAGAAAAGAGTAGAATTGAATCGTTTGAAATGTGGTGTTATAGGAGAATGATGAAGATCATATGGGTAGAAAGAGTTACAAACGAAGAGGTACCAATACGAGTGGGAGAGGAGAGCTGTTTCTGGCGATTGCTAATGAAGAGAAGAAATTGGTTGGTAGGACATATACTAAGACACCCAGGAATACTAAGCTTAGTTATGGTAGGAAGGGTCGAGCACAAGAACTGTAAGGGTAAGGGTAGACTAAGGTTAGAATATGTTAAACAGATTGCCTCGGATGTAGGGTGTGGTAGCTATGAAGAGATGAAACGATTAGCTCAGGGCAGGGAGGCATGGAGGGCTGCATCAAACCAGTCAAAAGACTGATGACTCATACAACAACAACAACGCAAAGAAACATTGCATTCAGTTAACTGAATAGCTCTTAATAAGAATTGTACAGCCGCCTGAATCAATACTATAAAGAAAATTAATTATTTAACTTGTTTTTAGTACATGTTTCGAGGATTAATTACATTTTATACCCTTCATCAGCTAAAAAACACATTGAAAAAACAAAATAAAACGTAGCACAATAATAAGATACGTTATTAAACCTAATATGGTGCACCATATAGTATTACAATGTAACATTGCCCTAATCTCATACACCATATGCTTTGAACTAACCTCTCTTTACCAAGATATCATTTTCCATCATGTCATGTTACTTGAAGCCGCTTTGAATTGAAAAGGCTTAAAAATGGATCTTTAAGC
This sequence comes from Meconema thalassinum, assembly GCA_946902985.2. Taxonomy (NCBI): domain Eukaryota; kingdom Metazoa; phylum Arthropoda; class Insecta; order Orthoptera; family Tettigoniidae; genus Meconema; species Meconema thalassinum. The sequence goes on from OX336388.2 coordinate 93,803,912, forward strand.
ATACAGGCTCTTCATTAATTATAGACCTACATGGATTGGTGAAGTATAAATAACAGAAAAGGCTTATCGTGCTCTGAATGGACGAATGCCATCAAAATGTCTTGCAACATCTCAGCGGTGAGAGCTGTGCCGGGGAGAAGTCAGCACACAACCCTATGCCGACAACCAGGATGTGACCAACCAGAGACGCTAGGACATGTCCTGGGCCAATGTTCTAAAGGAGAACTGTTACGAAATTCCCGCCATCACCGAGTTCGATCATCAATTGCCACTTCCCTGATGAAATTGAAATGGGAAGTTTATGAGGAAGTGCACTGCATTTCGGAAAATGGTAGTCACCGTAGAGCAGATATCGTTGCCATTGACAGGAAGAACGGAAGGGGTTTGGTCCTGGACCCCACGGTACGAATGGAAGTGGACATTCCGCAAGCCGTACGAGTCAACGAGGAGAAAGAGGCTATTTACCGACCATGCATACCTCACTTGAGTGAGAGATATAACTTACATAAAAATGCATGGAAAGTGAATGGCCTTCTATTCGGATCTCGTGGAACATCTTATAAGTTCGTCGTGGATATCCTCAAGAAGCTTGGCATCATCGAGGATGATCTTGAGAAGATCTGCTTGGGCGTATTGAGAGCTTCACTCAACATGCTACGTAACCATTTATATGGTATATCGTAATGACATGTACTGTAGAGCTAACAATGCACCTACACTGTATTCTGGATCTTTATGGTCTCCCGGAATGCCGGGCGGATGTCCTTCAGGAAATATATATATTCCAAATCTACCATTTCAAGCTTCAATACGGAACTACTATTTGTCGTAAGCACCTGCAAGCTGATCACCGTCACCATCTATTTCATTTCATTTTATTCTGATCTTATAACCTAAATTATATGGTGCACCATATTAGGTTTAATAACGTATCTTTATTACTGTGCTACGTTTTATTTTGTTCTTTCATTATGTTTTTTAGCTGATGAAGGGTATAAAATGTAATTAATCCTCGAAACATGTACTAAAACAAGATAAATAATTAATTTTCTTTATAGTATTGATTCAGGTGGGTGTACAATTCTTATTAAGAACTATTCTAGCATATCAATATGGAACCACCATGAGTCATTTAAATAATGTAATTCAGTGAACCGGTCAGAGATCTGCTACATTTAAGACAACGTATCACCGCTACTGTTGCTACAATCACGCCTGAGATGATCCAGCACATTTGGGCCGAAATCGACTATCGACTGGATGTTTGCAGAGCCACCAAGGGAGCGCACATAGAAACATTATCAGGTATGAGAAAAAAAAACCTTTTTGAGTTGATGAATTTAACACCAAAAAAACGAGTTTACCCTCCAGTTTGGTGGAATCCACGGACTCAGGGAGGTAACTCACCTCTACCGCCCCTACGGGCAGTGTCCTAGAGCTGGGAACATCTGATCGGAATGGATACAACTGGGGAGGTGTGACCAGTATCGCGCCCAGGCGACCTCACCTGCAAAGCGAACAGGGGCCTCTTGAGGGAAGGGAGGGGAAGATGAGGAGGGAGAGGCAAGGAAGAGCGAAGATGGCGGCCGTGGCCTTACAGTAGGCACCATCCCGGCATTTGCCCGAAGACAAAGTGGGAAACCACGGAAAACCACTTCGAGGATGGCTCAGGTGGGAATCGAACCCACTCTACTCATTTGGACCACCCGATGCTTAGTAGACCCCGTTCCAGTCCTCATACCACTTTTCAAATTTCGTGGCAGAGCCGGGAATCGAACCTAAGACCTCCGGAGCGGCAGCTAACCAGGCTGACCACTACGCTACGGAGGCGACCAACAAAAATAATACTCGTTTTATTATCTCAAATTGTTCCTGAGCTATGATTTTTTTGAAATCGCTGCTACCTCTTTCGATGACCCCGTATTGTTTTGCACTTTATTTTGTTCTACCCAAATGAAGTATATTACACATCAGTTGTTACGTCCACCTTCTCAACATAATCCCCTTGTAACTTTATGCACTTTTGCCATCGATGTGTCAGTCTGTCCAGACAAGATCCAGCTGACTTCATGGCTAGGCTTGTGACTGGTGATGAGACATGGCTCCATTTACTATGAGGAACAAACGAAACAAACAGTGGCGGATCCAGAGGGGGGCACCAGGGGCAAGTGCCCTCACCGAAAAACCAGTAGTGTGCTACATTGATATTGCCGATAAAAAGGATTGTTTCTCCAAACTGCACTGCAAGTAAAATCTTTGCTCTATTGCCTGCATTCATGTAGCATATGTGGTCAATGTTTGTTATCATATAGTATGTAATGGCAACACTGTTAATATAATCGCTACATCGACAGTGTTGCAAGTGCAGAGAGATCTTTTAGCAATCTGCAACTTGTCAAATCATGGCTACGAACGCGAATGACAGAGGAAAGGTTGAATGGCTTGTCTGTTATTTGTTCACCGTGATATAAATGTTGACGTTGAAAAGGTTCTAGAACGTTTCTCTGAAGGGGGTAAACGAATGATCGCCCTGGATTTTATTTTGTAATAGGCATGTATTTTGCCTAGGATAGTCACCGAATAGAATCCCAATCAGTATTCAATACAACTGTGTTTTTAAATTTATATTTATGTGACTAGTAGTGACTCAGTGACTGACAATGTTGGTACTATGTACATATTTTGTAACATTTGTGTAGTAGACTTGTAGGCCTATATTGTCTTCAGATAGTCACTATGGTTGCAAATGTTTTAATAGCCTACATATTGGACTGTGTAATGTGCATTACAATGTGGAAATGTAGGCTACATATTTTGTACAATTAATTTTTTTTTTACATAATGACAATGACTTGAAATTGAAACCAATAAACCATTTTAATATAATGAATTTCTTGTAGAATTATAAAATATGGTGGTTGGATGTAGTGTAGTGTGTGTAGATTAAATAAAAATTTAGTAATTTTTTTACATATTTTCTGTAGCTACCGGTACTCTGAAATCCTAGTGCTCCCTCCGAGATGAACCTCTGGATCCGCCACTGGATGCAACGGAAGCATAGGGGCAGTCCACCGCCAATGAAATGTCGAACTGTGCCATCAGTTGGCAAACGAACGGCGACAGTGTTCTGGGACACAAAGGGCATCATCCTCATTGACTGGCTGGAATTGGGGGCCACGATTAACAGTGCAGTATATGTGGCAACCCTTAAGTGCTTACGTCGTGCCATTCAAATTAAGCAGCCAGGAAAATAGGCTAAAGGTGAGTTTCTGCAACATGGCAATGCCCGCCCCCACACTAGCCGAGAGACCACCGCTGCCAGTGATCCAGTGGTATTCATGGTGCTGACACACCCTCCATACTCTCCCGACTTACCACCAAGTGATTATCACATGTTCGAGAGGCGAAGGGTGGCGTAGTTGGTAGCATGCTGAGCTTCTATGCCCGAGATCGCGGGTTCGAATTTTTTAAGAGAGTTGAAAATCACTCAGTATGCCTTCCTTCGGCGGTCCCATGTCATAGATTTATGGCATGTTAAAGAACCTTCCACTAATTACATATGTGTGAAGCTAAATTAGTATAAAAATGTAAACAACGTTCAGGTTCCTACGTTCGCCGACTGCGGTGGCTTCTAGTAACCAAGTTCTGAACTAATAGTTGTTGACGGTGGCGTCTGGTGGCAAAAGTAGGAACTAATTTAAAATTTCAAAAGTGTGCAGTCCTTACTTGAATGAAGAAACAGATTCACACACTAATACAGTCTTCACAATTAACACCGGTATCAGACAGATTCTACACACACACCCAAAGTGCACGGGGCTACATGACCGTGTTGTCGCAGCCCCTAAACTAAGGAACAAACCAACCACCTGTTCGAGAACATGAAGAAACCTCTGCGTGGTCACTGTTAAGCCATGGGTACGCAGCTTTCCGAAAGAATGGTTTCAGGAAGGTCTGGAGAGACTGACACATAAGTTACAAGGGGATTATGTTGAAAATGTGGACGTAACAGCTGATGTATAATGTACTTCATTTGGGTGGAAAAAAATTAAGTGTAAAACAATATAGAAGTCTCCTCCGTAGCGTAGCGGTCAGCATGGTTAGCTGCCGCCCCGGAGGTCCTGGGTTCGATTCCCGGCTCTGCCACGAAATTTGAAAAGTGGTATGAGGACTGGAACGGGGTCTACTCAGCCTCGGGTGGCCCAAATGAGTAGAGGGGGTTCGATTCCCACCTCAGCCATCCTCGAAGTGGTTTTCCGTGGTTTCCCACTTCGTCTTCGGGCAAATGCCGGGATAGTACTGTCCCCGGAAATTGAATTATATCGAGACCACGATGGCTGTATTGGAAAATATCAGTAAAGTTAAGGATGTCATAGTTATGACGTGGATATTCATGACGTAGGCACGGATGACGTAGAATTCATGCCAGTAGGCTGATTGAGCTGAGATTCTTGGTGACGTCATGATTTTATTCGAGAAAGATCCGAGATTTACGACGCAGTCGCAGGAAACAAGGTATTGTGCTAAGGAAGAAGCTACGCTATTGGAGGAGAGACGCGAACCAATGAACGATAGTTTGGAAGGAAGACGGAGATTGCTGAAACTACGATATTCGATTACTTTTGGCATGCAGATTTGTGGAAATCTATTTTCAGTTATGGCATTGATTTGGAATTTTGAAGAAATTAATTTTGAGTTTTTGAATTTTGAAAATCCGTCAAGTATAGCCATAGTTAAAACTTCCAGCAATGACGCAGCAACAGGCTATGGAAGGGATGGTTACGCCCCTTAAGAAGTTGATAAAAGGTCGTGCACAGGAGAGAGGAGCTCTCAGATCGCATATATATTCCTGGTGATATAGAGTTATTTTCAGTTGATTCAGTGAAGTAAGGTGTCTTTAGCGTGAGGTGAAAGCCTTGCCGCATCGAACGAACTCGGGGCAGTTCCATTTCACGCTGCTCAAAACTAGGTGAAGTTGAAACGCGCACATTAACGTTTCCACCAGTCAAGATATCAAGCGCTAACTTCAGCCTTTACGATAATTCTGTTAGGCAGTATAACATTAAGGTGTATACAAGATTTGAAGAATTTCACAGTGATACTTCGAAAGATATTGGAACTTTTAGGCTGCCAACAAAAGTGATTTTCTCGCCACAGGAGAAACACTTTTATATTCCACATTATACACTACGGCTGACACGTGGAGTGCAACAGTTTGGTATTACAACGATACATTCGACTATGGAACACTATAATATTGCAGTGCTTTTGATCATTATAACTGCAGTTGAGATGAAAGGCTAAGGCTTTGATGCAATTGGGACATATGTCATTGGAGTAAAGTAACAGCATGGAACTTCGTTAATCGTCTTTCTACAAAAGCGAGCATGTAGTGAACATCCAACTATACTCATGCATCGTTAATCCATCGCTGAATTATACCAGATAACAGTGGAAATATTTTCATACTCCACAACTATGAATATTTCTGCGGAAATAACTACATTAAACTTCACGACGAATTCCTGCAAGAACTTCAGAGAACTTTCAAGAGAGGCCAGGGTTATCCCGGCGCACAATGAAGAATTTTGCCGGAAGGATGTTTCTCGTATCCACGGAGCAGTGCCATTTCGGAGGAGGAAGCAGTTCGATTCTCCGAGAACGCTGATTCCTGTTTCGAGGATGGAGCTCATCTTTAAGTTGGTGAAATGGATCCATCAGCAGTCTTCTTTGGGGAATTTTCCTCTGGAACTTCAGTCGGCAGATAAGGTAGTTGTGAACGTTTCTTGTATTATTTGAGTATTGTAGCGATATTTGAGCAAACATTTTTCCCATATTTTCTGTCCTACCTTTTGCCCCATTTTATTGATTGATATTTTTGTACTCAGTACACTTCGATGATTTATGCCTTTTCTTCGATTTTTGAGACATTGTTATGTCATTGGCATACTTAAATAATTTTGGATCAGTTGAGACTGATGATTTAGATTCTTTCAGTAATTTGCATATTTTTGTAGTCACGATTTGACTGTAAAGTTAACGATTTGCTATGGCAGATTTGAATTCAGACAGCGTGTCATTTTATTAAAGTAATTCTATTCAGTAAATTACTTTGACCAATTTTCTGTCATCCTCAAGAAAGAAGAATGATAAAAAGATTTTAGAGCGTTAAAATCTTTTTCGATATCGACGATCTTTGAAATACTAGTCGTCTTATGAACATGATTGCAACATAGACATTTATCATTGCATTATAGACAATTTTATGAAATACGAACGTTAATTACAATTTATTGAATACACTATAGTAATGAATAATGAAGATATGAGTTTTTCTCAATTCTAGATTGGAACAATAATGTTTGCATTCCACAATCTAATTGTATTCTATTCGACTATTTTGCAGTTTAGTTGATCTTTGTTTGAAGATAGTATTTTTATACTGCGTTACTTTGAAGATGTTAATCTCAATTTTGATAGACCAGGCAGGAGTGTCTAACCGTATTTGCTATTAAATTTATTTGTGATTGGCAAATTTTTACTTCATATCGATTCATGAATGAAACCCACGAAGGTTAAATAATAACAGTCATTATTACAATTGATGAATATAAGAATTTTTAAAGAGGAACAATGGATGTATAATCGATAGTTCAGTGGACGTGTAAAAGTCGCTGTTGAGTAATGCCCTTGAATAATGAAGGAGGTTCCCACAATAATTAATGAAGTTGATGAATTAATAGTGGAGGTTTTTTGTGTGTAGTTTGGAAGATTTTTATGCCATATATATAAAGATATATGATGAATTTTGGGCCTATTGTTGTGCCATTTTTGTGCGTTAAGAGCGAAGTATTTTCCCGCTGAATGTTATTGTTCTTGTTCTTTGAAAGATTATTCATATGAAGATACTGTTAAAATTAACAAGAGTGTTAAATAATTTGAGAGAAAGATTTTGAATGGAGGTTACAGTCACAAATATTAATAATTATTATTAAACATTATTAAACCTGAATTTGACAGTTTAATATAACTAACCTTCATTGGTCGATTATATCAACACGATTTGAGTAATTATCAACCGGATAAACGTGTGGTTCAATGTATTCCTTGTATAAATATTATAAACAATTTAATATTGTAAGATAATTTTGTAAATATCTTTGTTAAATAATTTGAAATGATAGTGATTAATAGAAGCGTGTATTAAATTTTCAATCGTCATTTGACATTGTTATAAACAATTTATTATTGTTATAAATAATTAATGAACTTTTGTTATTAACATTTAGAGTTTTTTTGTATACTCTAAACAACGCAAGTTAAGCAAGTGGTTTAAACAAATAATCATGATTTGGGATTGTTGGAGGAATCCACTGGTGTTTGAAGGAAGCATGTAAGACATTTGCGTGATAATATTTCAGTTGAGATGTGAACATTTACGTGTTTCAAGGAGAGAGCCGAGCTCCGAGGTAGCACGCTTATGGTAGGGTTGAACGAACGGGTGTCCGCTTTGACGACACAGGTGTTTTGCAGCTGGTCCGGACAACTGTGTTACTGAGACCAAGGGCGTTTCATAATAGCCTTGTGGCTATAAATAAAATGTGCAGGATATAAACACGCAAAGCAATTGATATGTGTGTCTCATCCCAAATCCCGTTTCCATTCCCATTGCATTGTTATATTTTCGTTGCTATAAGCTTGAGAAAGCTAAAACATTATATGTAGAGAATACAGGTCCTACAGGAGGACATGGTTATGTGGTCAATGGCTTCTGATTGCCACGTATATTTTGTTGTTTCATTTTGTTAAAATTCATTCTTTATGTGAAATAAATTATTGTGCAGTTTAAAGTTTCTCGTCTTCGTTCTGGTTCATTTTAAATATCATGGTGGAGGTTATTGTGAGGACATACTTTTAAGTGATCCAGTTGACAACCCAGTCCCCGAGATATATTTAAGAGGTAAGTAACGGTAAGTATGAACCCCCGTATATTTTGGTGTGTTCCACAATAATTTTCTTGTTAACTATTGTGCTCTAATCTCGATAGTATCTGTCAGTGCCATTTTCATTGATGTAGCTATGCCGGCGCGTTTGATTATTGGCAATCCGATTGAGGGGGCGGATATCTGACAGCCTACTATCCGGATATCGGGTACAGTACATTCTTCAAGGCCACGGCCGCCTCCTTCCCTCTTCCTTGCTTATCCATCCTGACCTTCCATAACCTTCCCTCATGAGGCCCCTGTTCGCTTTGCAGGTGAGGCCGCCTGGGCGAGGTGCCAATCCCACCTTACCAGTTGTATCCCCTCCGATTAGATGTTCCCAGCTCTAGGACACTGCCCGTAGAGGCGGTAGTGGTGAGTTCCCTCGCTGAGTCCGTGGGTTCCACCAACCTGGAGGGTAAACGACTAAGAAGAAGAAGAAGAAGAAGAAGAAGAAGAACAATATAGTACGTCCCCCATATAATCACATAATTTGTTTTGTCAACAATCTTGAAAATGAAATCTTCTAATCAAGTTGATACCATTTGAGCATTTTTCCATATTACAGCCACAAGACAAACTATTTGTTTGATGCTAAGTATACTGTACATAATGTGCTATCCTTTGTGTTTGTGTGTTATGAAATCTATTAATATCTGTCACTTATTCTTAATGTCCAGCTCCGTGGCTAATGGTTAGTGCGCTAGGCTTTGGCCTGAAGTGCCACGGGTTTGATTCCCGGCCAAGTCATCAGGGATTTTAATCTCCTGGGTTTAAATCCCGTGGCTCGGGGACTGGGTGAATGTGACGTCTTCATCCTCATTACGACGCCACGGGCGTCAACTAGAAAGACCTGAACTCAGCCTCTCCGGAGGTCACACATTTTCTTATTTTTAATGACGTTGGCCCATTCATTCTTGAGCCGTGGAGCGACCCCTGTGTCTTTTCATCACCTGTTCGTTAGCAACGTGCAATCGACTCGCTACCCCGCTGTTTTGCCCTCTAAAGCTAATCCCGATGGTGTAAGGAGTGCCATTTGCTGGACCCGGTTAGGACAATCCTAACACTGTCGGCGCAGAATTTATGTACACCCGAGTTTGGAGATAAATACCAAAATAAAGGAAAGGCCTACAGCAATACAAGTAACATCACCAGTTTCCTTGTTTTTTCTGCTTTGATTGGTTGGTTGGTTCCTCAGTTTAGGGGCTGCGACAACGCGTTCATGTAGCTCCGTGTACTTTGAGTGTGTGTTGAATCTGTCTGATAACCGGTGTTAATTGTGATGGCTGTATTAGTGTGTGTATCTGTTATTTAATTCGAGTAAGAACTGCAACTTTGAATTTTTCAAATAGTTCCTACTTAAGCCGCCAAACGCCACCGTCAATGACTACTAGGCCTAGTTCAGAACAAAGCTACTAGACGCCACCGTAGTCGGTTCTTGGTAACGAACGTAGAGACCTAAGAGCGTTGTTTACAGTCTTAACCTATCCAATTTAGCTTCACACAGGTGAAATTAGTGGAAGGTTCTTTAACATGCCATAAATCTATGACATGGGACCTCCGGCTTTACTTCCCCTCCGAAGGAAGGCATACTGAGGGATTTTTAACGCTCTTAAAAAATCTGACGGCTTCGGCCGGGTTTGAACCCACTATCTTGGGCATAGAAGCTCAGCATGCTACCGACTACGCCACCGAAGCCGCTCTGCTTTGATTGATGATAAAGGTTACTATTAGAAACGTACTTTAATATATTTTATATTCGACCCTGACTATTATATCTCAGAAAACTGTGTCATAATGAGGCTCATTATAACACTATTTTTCATTATGAAACTGTTTATCCCACCAATCAGAGCTCAAGAATCAGTTGTTTGACCAATTAGATAATTAGATGCGCTGAGTTCCACGGCCTTCTAATTTAAATTTCACTGCCCGGCCTAGTGTCATAGTAGGGTAATCGAGGAGGCCATGGTCAAATACAAGACATTCTCTTTATCTCATGCGGTATGTTCAGTACATAAAACTGGCGAAATCTCGACAGATATTTATGTCCGAACATAACATAGTTATAATAATTATCGTCGAACATACACAGTCGTATGCAACTCGCCTGTAATGGTAATTAAGACACTCGTATGGAAATTATAAAACTCGCATACGCTCGTTTGATAAATATACTCGTGTCTTAATTATTGCCATTATTGGCTCGTTGCATGAAAAATCCTCAGCCTGCTTCCAGTCTCCGACCGGAATGGAATGAATGAAGCCCCCATCTAGCGGCGAGGATATGAATTGTGCCGGCTGCCGAGGCCTGACGCACTCCTCTGGGGCAAGCTCGTTGCATAATGTACTATAATGGCAGGTGTAATGTAAAAAGTACCGGTTTTTGGCGGGTTTCGAGGGAAACGTCGACTTAAGAGATTCACAACTCTCAACGCCGTTGTGCTACAGTAACCAAATTTAAAGAAGTGTTATTCAAATATGTTGTTTGTGTGTATGTGAAGTCTCAAAACGTTATCTCCAACAAAAACACCAAAACAATCAATAATGTGATAGGTTGGCATTTCAAAACCGGACTTCCGTAGAATTTCGTTCTTGGGTGCGTTGTAATCCATATAATTATACTAAACAAGTGGTTCCGCGAAGAACTAAAGCCTATTTTCATATATCCTACTTATGTTATTTGCCACTATCAACATTCAAAATTTCAGTTCGATTGCTGTAATAGATTCGTAGATATTGAGAACCGACTAAATATTTCGGATGGTTGCCATGTTGGATTTTATATATGTAGGTCCTAGAGTTATGTACTGTTACATGAAGATTATTGTGTACGTGTAGCATTCAAACTTCAATCGCATGATTAGGACACAAGAAGTAAAAACGAGATTTTGAAATTTCGCACAGCTGCCATCTTGTGGTTATGGAAACAATTGAAATAAATTAGATGCCAGTGGATTACCATTTGTATAAAGATTTACTGTACCAAGTTTCACTGCACTCGGATGGTTAAATTGCGAGAAACGTCCATGTGAATATTTATACTTCGCGTCACCGCCATGTTGAATTTGTGATCACCAGGTTATTGAAACATTAAATCGCGAGAAAGGTCTATTTAAAATATTCAAATTCGCTTGACCGCCATGTTCGTTTTGTAGTTAACTGGTTTTTGAAAGTTTTATAGATGAACTTTCAGTAGTAGCCCTTTATCTCCGTACAAAATTTCACGGTGATACCGCTAATAGTTTCAGAGATATAGAATGCCGGTGAAATATTTCGCACAGCCGCCATCTTGTGGTTATGTAAACAATTGAACGAAGTTAGATGTCAGTGCCTTACAATGTGTATAAACATATACTGTACCAAGTTTTATTGCGTTTGGTTGGTTAAATCGCGAGAAAAGTCTATTTAAATGTCTCAACTTAGCTTGGCCACCATGTTGGTTTTGTAGTTACCAGTTTTCAAAAGTCACATAGGTTAACTTCCAGTAGTTCCCTTTATCACCGTAAAAAATTCCAGGGTGATATCGGTAATAGTTTCGGATATATTTAATGAAATATTTCGCACAGCCGCCATGTTGGATTGGTGAGACGTAACAAAATTTGAAGGGCACCGTCGGGGTTGCCCAGAATAGTGCTGTGAACTTACTGATTTTTCATTGAAATCGTTCCAGCCGTTTAGAAGTTATTATGGGGACTCACACACACCATCACACACACACACACACACGCACACACAGACACACGGACAAAAGGTGATCTCATAAGCCTATTTTTTCAAAATTAAAAATAGGCTAATAAATGGGTTTATTTTATATGGATTGATATTTATTATGATTTTGGTGGCGTTATCGGCAGGCAAATCAGCAGGAAGGTTGGTGCGCTGTGCCGCATTCGCTCACTGCCTGATCAGCGCTTCCTCGGCACAGAGCATATTCATGTAAAATGTATTTCGTTTCCACATTTCCCATCATAAATTTGACATTTTCGGAAAGTAGTCGTCCGCACTTTCCTTGTAAATACCTATCGCTACAGTGTATTTCATATAAATTAAGAACGGTGAGCGGCGGCTTTGTTATCCGCTGCTGCAGTGGCCTTGGCCAAGCTTGAGGCGTGCCACGGCCCCCTGCTATAGTATTGAAAGCACGCGCATAGTAGCCTATATACTGTACTTGACCTTGCAATAAGCGGACAGGTGTTTATTCGCCAGTCTGATCCTCAGATGTTAACATGGTTAAACAGCTATCATTACAACTTTGTATATTTGTCTGTAAAACTTATTTTAAGTACGAGTCGATTCGGCGGGCATGTGATGCATTTGTTCAGCCATTTCGTGATAAAGTGCCACCTTCACTAGCACAGATTCACGTCATTGAAAATAAGTGTGTCACTACTGGCTCAGTGCTCAATAAAAAGCATAACATTAAATATCAGAAACATTACAGTGGCAGAACTCACTCGCGTCAGCCAGAATGTGGATACCAGATACAATGCCTGTATAACCCAGGAAGGACGACACTTCCAGTATCATTTGTAAGGTAATATTTCATACAGGATTGTACACACGCTTAAAGCAGGGGGCCGTGGCACGCCACAAGCTCGGCCAAGGCCACCACAGCAGCGAATAACAAAACTGCCGCTAGCCGTTCTTACTTTATATGAAAGACCTTGTACTTGCCACTCTATTGACATAAAGTTTCCTGTCCCACCCTCAGACTGTGGAGGGTTGAGATAGGCCCGTCGACTAGACGGGTGATACCGAGCTCCGCTAATGAGTCCTCTCTACCGGGGTCTATTCGGAAAATCTTGACAGGGGAAGTTACCTGAGGTGTGTTTCACTGCCCCCACCCTCCTCACTCCAAACTGGAATTGGTTTTAAATAATGACGTCAACCTGGCCTGATCTTCACTATCTACTCTTGTTATCTCAAACACGTTTTTCATACCAATTATTAGAAATTTTAGGCGTTATTCCAGATTTGCAATAATTTTCTTTGTGTTTCAGAGTTACTATACAGGTCAATATGCACATTTTAATTTGTATGTTGTAGTTTCGTAAAAATGTTATCGTATGAAAGTTATAACCTGCACTATGAGCATTAAAACGATAGGCCTATCATGGGGAGCAATTGCTTACATGTATTCTGCTGCAGACATAAGCCTTACTTCCACTGACAGTTCGTGAATTTAACGTTAAATCTTCGTAAAACCATTTGTAAATAAATGGGCAGAACATACATTGTTTGAACACCCAGACTTTTGGCCCCATTTTGACAACTCACACTTATGAAATGTATAGTTTTCAATAATTCTCAATACTCCACCTCTTGACTGTACATGGATAACATGTTAGCTGCACTGATTATATCTATGGAAACTCCAGAGGGTCCAGCTGTGAGTCCACTCATGGCCTAACCAACATTTCAGGAGAGGTTGCCTACCCCCACTCTCTTCCCACACCCATTAGCGTGAGCTGACAGGACTGTTTGGGTTTAACCTCATTAGCGGAGTTCGACCATCCCGGACTAAACCGGCCAAGAACTAGCGGGCGATCTATACGAAGAAGCATAACCAATCGTAGCCCACCCGCGGCAATTTTGGATCACTCTCGCCAAATCCTTGATATTTTACTTTCGAAATACAGGGTATATGCCTCCGTAGCGTAGCGGTCAGCATGGTTAACTGCCACCGCGGAGGTCCTGGGTTCGAATCCCGACTATGCCATCAAATTTGAAATGTGTTATGAAGACTAGAACGGGGTCTACTCAGCCTCGTGTGGCCCACCTCAGCCATCCTTGAAGTGGTTTTCCGTGGTTTCCCACTTCGTCTTCGGGCAAATGCCGGGATGATACCTACTGTAAGGCTACGGCCGCGTCCTTCCCGCTTCCTTGCCTACCCGTCCCAATTTTCCCATCCCTTCATCATGACCCCTGTTTGCTTTGCAGTTGAGGCTGCCTGGGCGTAGTGCTGTTCACACACCCCAGTTGTATCCCCGCTCTAGAGTCTCAAGCGCCAGGACACTGCCCTCAGTGGCGGTAGAGGTGGGATCCCTGGGAAAAGCTAACCCTGGAAGGTAAAACGATAGCGAATAAAAGCGAAAAATACAGGGTATAGTTGATTAGGTGGTGTAAATAAGAGGTTAACAACCTTTCCGAGGCCTCAGAGAAGGCCGTCGGGGCGGACAGCACGGGGAATACTCCAGGGTCTATATGGAGCAGGAAGTTGACGTCGTGTCCGGCGATCAACATCTCCTCCATATTCACCTTGTTTGTAGAAAGCGCTTCCTGCCACGTAATGATAGCGCCTAGGAGATGGCGGGGACTTGCCTGCAATCACACAGAATACAAGCTGTCTCAGTAATCAATTCCGTAAATAAGTTATTAACAATGTAACCTTACCATTTGTCCCCCATCACTACAAACATTGTGATATATAGTCCACGTTACCTTAAATAAGTTATTAACAATGTAACCTTACCATTTGTTCCCCTATCACTACAAACATGGTAGCTTATAGTACAATTTTTGGCTGTTTTGGTTGAATCAGCGTAGTATTCATGGTTGCCACACGCGTTTCAAAGTCACCATGTTTTTAGAACTGTCGGGAGTAATATAACTTGAAAGTTGGCAGATGGGGTGATAGTCATCTTCTTTCTGTGACGTCATTCAGGGTTACCAATCTTCGCAACATTAGCGATATAGCAACGCAACGACATAACCTATTAATCCAATTACAATTGACGATCAGTGACACATGCTCACTTCAAGTTGTGCTGCATATTCTATTTATTGATTTATTTATTTATTTATTTATTTACGAGGGTGAGTCCAATCAAAACCTTAGCAAGTAGTTCCGCGAAGAACTAAAGCATATTTTCATATATCCTACTTATGTTATAAAAAATTACAGTTTGATTGCTGCAAAAGATTCGTAGATATTCAAAACCATCTAAATATTTCGGTTGGTCGCCATGTTGGATTGTTATATGTATAGGCCATGCTGATGACATAACACTCATGGCAAAAAGCGAATACGATCTAAAAATACTCACAGAAACCCTTATTGAAGAAGCCAATGAGGTAGGTCTAATGATAAATGAACAAAAAACAAAATATCTAGTTGTAGGAAGGAATGCCGCACAAGTACAAAACCCCTTAACAGTTGCTTCATACGCTTTTCACAGATGTACTGAGTTCAGATATCTGGGGATTATCATCGACCAGAATAATATGGAAGAAACAGAAATAAAATCAAGAATTCTCAGTGGCATCAAAAGCTACTGGTCTCTGCAAAATTTCTTAAAGAGTAAAATTATATCTAGAAAAACTAAAATGAGAATTTATAAAAGCATTATACTTCCTGTTGTCACGTATGGCTCAGAAACCTGGGTATTGTCCAAGCAAACTGAAAGGAAATTAGTAACTTTTGAAAATAGAATACTACGACGCATTTTCGGACCGATAATAGAAAATGGTCAGTGGAGAATTAGAACAAATAAGGAATTGCGGGATCTCTACAAAGAACCGGATATCGTGGCCCGTGCCAAAAGCCAAAGACTGCGCTGGGCCGGTCATGTACATAGAAGAAGTAGAGAATTGAATTTAAGGGCAGTTTTGGAAGGTGTACCCAGAGGAAGGCGACCATTGGGACAACCGAGACTTCGCTGGTGGGACCAAGTTCAAAAAGATATGAGAAAAATCGGAGTCACGGAGGACATAATGGATGATCGAGAAAGATGGCGCCGTGCTGTTGGCGAGGCCAAAAACCTGCTTAGGTTTGAGTGGCCATATAGGTGGTGTAAGGTAAGGTATAGGCCATATGTACCATTAAAGGAAAATTATTCCGTAGGTTCATTATTCAAACATTCAATTCGATCGCATGATTACGACACAAGAAATGAAAACGTAATTTTAAAATTCCCACAGCCGCCATCTTGAGATTATGTAAGCAATTTAACTAAATTAGAAGCCAGTGCACTACAATATGTATAAACATTTACTGTGCCATATTTCACTGCGCTCAGATGGTTAAATCCAGAGAAAAGGGTATTAAAACGTTTCAATTTAGCTTGGCCACCATGTTCATTTTGTACTTTACAGGTTTTAGCAAGTTACCTAGATAAACGTGTAGTAGTGCCCTTTATCACCGTACAAAATTTCAGGGTGATATCAGTAATAGTTTCGGAGATATAGAATGGAGGTGAAATATTTCGCACTGCCACCATTTTGAGGTTATGTAAAGAATTGAACTAAGTTAGAGGCCAGTGCTTTACAATCTGTATGAATATTTGCTGTGTCAAGTTTCATTCCGTTTGAATGGTTAGATCGCGTGAAAAGTCTAATTAAAAGTTTCAAATTCGTTTGGCCGCCATGTTGGCTTTGTAGTCACCAGATTTTTGAAAGTCTCATATGTGAACTTTTAGTAGTACCCTTTATCACCGTACAAAATTTCAGGGTGATATAGGTAATAGTTTCGGAGATATTGAATGTTTGTGACATTTTTCGCACAACCGCCATGTTGGATTGGTGAGACGTAATAGAATTTGAAGGGCACGGTCGGGGTCAGCCGTAATGGTGCTATGACCTTACCGAGTCTCATTGAAATCGCTCCAGTAGCTTAGAAGTTATTAGAGGGACACACACGCACACGGACGAAAGGTGATCTCATAAGCCTATTTTTAGCCTATTTTACATTTTGAAAAAAAAAAAAAAGGCTTATGAGATCACCTTTTGTCCGTGTGTGTGTGCGTGTGTGTGTGTGGGGTGTGTGTCCCCCCTAATAACTTCTAAACGGCTGGAGCGATTTCAATGAAACTCACTAAGTTCATAGGTCTATTCTGGACGACCCCGACCGTGCCCTTCAAATTTTGTTACGTCTCACCATTCCAACATGGTGGCTGTGCGAAATATTTCACCAGCATTCAATATCTCCTAAACTAGTCCCGATATCACCCTGGAATTTTTTACGGTGATAAAGGAAACTACTAGAAGTTCACCTATGTTACTTTTGAAAAATCTGGTGACTACAAAACCAACATGGCGGCCAAGTGAATTTGCAACTTTTAAATAGACGTTTCTCGCGATTTTGCCAACCAATCGCAATAAAACTTAGTACAGTATATGTTTATACACATTGTAATGCACCGACATCTAACTTGATTCAATTGTTTACATAACCACAAGATGGTGGATGTGCGAAATATTTCACCGGCATTCTATATCACTCAAACTATTACAGGTATCACCCTCACATTTTGTACGGAGATAAAGGGCACTACTGGAAGTTCATCTATAAGACTTTCAAAAACCGGTTTACTACTAAACGAACATGGCGGCCAAGCGAATTTGAAAATTTCAAATAGACATTTCTCGCGATTTAATGTCCCAACCGCAATGAAATCTGGTACAGGAAATTTTTATAAACATTGTAATACACTGGTACCTAATTCAGTTCAATTGTTTATATAACCTCAAGATGGCGGCTTTGCGAATTTTAAAATTAAGTTTTTACTTCTTGTGTCGTAATCATGCGATCGATGTGAAAGTTTGAATAACGAATCTACGCAATAATTTTCCTTTAGTGGTACATGACTCTATGGCCTATACATTTAAGAATCCAACATGGCGACCATCCGAAATATTTAGACGGCTCTGAATATCTACGAATCTATTATAGCAATCAAACTTATTTTATGTTCATAGGGGCTATGAACTTAAGTTCACCTATAGGACTTTAAATAACCTGGTGATCACAAATCCAACATGGCGCCGACTCGAAGTATAAATATTCACATAGACGTTTCTCGCAATTTAACCATCCGAGTGCAGTGAAACTTGGTACAGTAAATCCTTATACGAATGTTAATCCACTGGCATCTAATTTATTTCAACTATTTCCTTAACCACAAGATGGCAGCTCTGCGAAATTTTTAAATCTCCTTGTTACTTCTTGTGTCCTAATCATGCGATTGAAGTTTGAATGCTACACGTACACAATAATATTCATGTAACAGTACATAACTCTAGGACCTACATATATAAAATTCAACATGGCGACCATCCGAAATATTTAGTCGGTTCTCAATATCAATGTATCTATTACAGCAATCAAACTGAAATTTTGTATGTAGATAGAGGCAATTAACATAAGTAGGATTGTATGAAAATAGGCTGAATAGTTCTTCACGGAACTACTTGTTTTTCATAAAATGAAAAGAGGCCAAAAACGTAATGAGAACCCGATATCTAGCACCTTTGTTCTATAAGTTGGCATTACTATTGTCAATGCAATCGTCATCTAATAGTACATAACTCTATGGCTTTCATATATTAAAATCCAACATGGCGACCATCAGAACTATTTAGACGTTTCTCAATCTTTTGATGAATGCAGTACATTTGCATTTGTCTGTTGGCACAGGCTAGAGTAAAATGTGGCTTTTCACCGATGTCTCAGTCTCACTCATGGCTGTGATTGTGTGGAAGCTACTGAGGTATAGGTGGTGCTTAGTAATGCCATTCAGGGCACAGTCAGTGCCTGTGGATGCTGTGAAAGGTTCTACTCATAGGATTAGTACTGCTGTTCTGTCTCAAAGTGGAAAGCAATGGCGAACTACCTCACTCATCTTGCCTAGTACGCCTCAATATAGCGCTGCCTTGGGTTTCTGTGGGTATTTACTGTGCCCAATTAGACATGGCGGACTGGCATCGAACTCGGGTCTTATCAAAGAAGACCTGGCCCATGATTCTGCCCAGAATCGAATCATTGATCTCTGAGGGGGAACGGCCACGGTGAACCCGAGGAGCAATGAATTATATCTGCATATAAGTATAATAGCAGGATTTCACGGCTAGAACGGGAATATTATAGCTTTTAAGGTGGATTATTGCGGAAAAATACAAGCCCATGTACGTTTTAGAAGCCAGAATGCAAGAAAGCGAACCAGCTTGGCAGTTGACAAATCGTGGTTAGCGAAGGGGTGTTACTAGGTGACGCCAAGGAACTAATTTTCGTCTGCACTGGAGGAGCGGCCAAAGATTAATGGCTCCGGGAACCACAGTCTAACAACGCGAGACAAGTGGAGTGGGGGCAGTCGCCCACAGAAATTAATTGATTACAGCCAATTGGAGCAATGAATTGAAATTAAATTTACACCCAGATGCATGTATTCTAGGAAAGATAATTTAGGAGCATTCTCACGCCTAAATTAAAGCCTGCATCTATAAACGAACCTATGCACAGACCTCATCCGCTACGGAGGAAGGATTTGTAGATGAACCTAGGGGGAATTACCAGAGTAGCGTCAGGACGCCATGGAAGAAGGCAATTAATTATAATTAATTGGCCGAAGCGATCGCTTGCACGCGAGTGATTTTGGGACCTCCACACTTAGACAAACAAGGGTCATACTTCACTTTGTCTGGAAATGTATTATATCAAGAAGGGAGTCGGTCCTGGAGATCCAGTGGATTATGTTTCACAATGGAGCTTTATATAGGAGAAGCTTGGCAGGAAAGTCAGTTCGTCTTGACTCAACCTGTAAGCTGGCACGCTGCCGAATCACGCAAGGAAGTGCGCGGAATTTATAAAGTATTAACGCTCAAATGTATTAGCGGTGAACAATGGAAAGCGCATCATGCAGCTTCATAACAGTAATTATGCATCGTATAAGATTTAGTCTACAGCAGACGTTTAAGCAATAACATACGCGAGTATAGATTCAGTACAGCGTAGAGATAATTTAGGATGTTTATAGACAATGAACATAACCAGGAGGTGTTGTCATAGGTAAAATGACATATTATTGTAATGATCACTACAGTTACGGGAGCCTGGAAGGCGTCACAAGTAGTCGTGACATAGGATTGAACAGATTTTCAGTAGAGGAGATATAAACTGAAGGTGACAGGAGTCGAACACACACACACGCAAGATAGACTTTCATGGAGACCAGCAGTTGTCAGGAGTTAGCTGCATCGCATCTCTGATGTCAGGCGATAGTGGGAATCCAATCAACGATCCATGTGTGAAATAGTGCGAGAATTGTGTAAAGAGTTATATTACAGTGATTTTTAAAAGTGTTTATGTGTATATGGTAAAATAATATGTATTGTATCAAAGTGAATAAGCCAGTGATGAAAAATATGATTACCATGTGTAAAGTTGATACAATGTGTCGTGTGAATAATATCATGATGGCTTAAGACAAGCATCATGGCAGGTGCGTGGCTGGCGTGCTGGACCAACCCAGCAAAAAATGAGAGTGAGTACAAATTCCATATGTTGATATGATTAAATAGCTCACCATACAACGAAGCATCACTCTAAAATTATTAGTTAACAGTCATTTCTGTACGAGTTCACACCCCTCGTATTTTGGTAAAAATATGGCTTGGAGGGTGATTTGTTTACGGCCATTTAGGCGTAAGACATTGATGAAAGTAACGGTAACGTTAAATAATAATAATAATAATAATAATCTGGGGTCGGTAACAATAATAAATAAATGGGCATGTCAGGCCTACAGTACGTGCAAAGTGTGTCATGTCTAGCGTAAGAATACTGTGTTATTGTAAACAGTAAGAAAGAAACGTAAAATATCGAGATAAAAGAGAGTTTTTCAGTGTCATTGAATTGTTGAATGGATGTTGATTATGGTATATTCTACAGGGTTGTAATTGAGAACCATTAAGATAGTTAACCTTCAATTAGTCGCGTGAAAAATATTACGTAATTAGTCGCGCACGGAAGAAACTCCCAGGTTTGAGAAATGGGTAAAAATTGTGTTTAAAACAATTTTTATTTGTACAACTGACTATTTTAAACATGTTGAAATTCTATAATTATTATTTAGAATTTAAAAAAATGTTTTATTTGTTTTGATTAAGTATTTTTTTTAAATTACTAAGTCAAAAACAAACTATAAAAAGTTTTAAACTACAAAACTTTAAGAATGAAAAATAAAGTGTAATTCAACAATTATAAACCTACAGGTACTGGTACTATTATTTACAAAAAATAAACCATGAAGTAAAAGAACAGAACAAAACACCTGAAATCAGTCTCAACACTTCCTCATCACTGCTGCCCTGGTTCCCATTTTCTGCACAGTTGGTACAGGGGGAAGTTGTATGCCGCTTACAAATGTATCTTGAGCACTTTGAGCATGTCACAACAGTTTTTCTGTTTTCCCTCCAGGTACAATATGCACAGCGCCCGGCTGCTCCAGCCGCAGGTGATCTTTTCGTATCTTCATCTTCAAGACCAGCGATGTTTACTGCTCGTTGCTTCACTTGGCGAGGTAGATTTTCCTGTAGAGCTCTTCGTCTGATATGATCCATTGACAGTTCTTTTGCGAGTGTTTTTAAAAAGTTTCTGCGGACAATATTTGCATGCGTGTTGGCTAAATATATTATGTTAGCATTCACTGCACCAATGTTCATAAGAGCGGAAAACAGAGCCAAGGGCCATCTGTTTGTTTTTCTTCCCACATTGTAGGCTGCCTTCAACTTGTCCAGGGTGTCAACTCCCCTTTTTGTTTTGTTATAATAAATCAGCATTTCTGGCTTCAGTGCGTCACCACATTCAACGTCAATGTCATAAGAATCGTGCAATGATGAAAGCAGCAAGACAACTTTATTTTTCTTTGCTTTGTAAGAAAGTAGAGTTTTGTGGTAACCGTAAAAAAAAATACTGTTTACTGGCCGATTAGTATGCTCTTGTACTATTGGTGGTAATTCAACCTTATTTTTACGCGAGGTTCCGACAAGAGAGAGCTGATGGTCACTTGCCAATTCATCACAGAGCTGTATAGAGCAGAAGTAATTGTCTACGGTCACATTCCTACCCGACTGGTAAATAGGCCGTGTTAATCTAAGCACAACATCCTTTGCTCTATTGCTTACATTGAATGGTCCTTGTTGTTGCTTCCCACAGTAAACTTCCATTTTGCTGGCATAAAATGTCTTAGAATCAGTCAGGGCGTATACTTTTATGCCGTATTTAGCAGGTTTTGTTTTCATATACTGCCTAAACGGGCACCGGCCTCTAAAAGGTTCTAACATTTCGTCTATAGTGACGTTTTCTCCAAGGGTGTAGTTGTTGACGCAGTTTTCATTGAAGACTTCAAATATTTCTCGCAGCGGAGCAAGTTTGTCAAGCTGTCGCCTTTCTTGTCTTGTAGTAGCATCGTCGAATCTTAGACTACTCAATAGAAACCTCCATCTTTTCAAAGGCAATGTAGATCGGAAAAATTCTACTCCAGTAAAATCATTTGCATATAGTCATCCAGATTTAGGTGTGACGATTTCAGGGTCCCAGCCATATACAGTAACCCTAACATAGCTTTCATTTCAATCATGTCTGTATCCTTTGCATCTCTATCACTTCCGTACTGTTGTCGGTTTACTGTAATTTGGTTATTTGTGTAGCGGACAATTGTATCTATCATGGGGTCTGTAAAAAACGAACTCCAACAATCCAAGGCTGTACGAGCTTCTCGAGCATCTCTCCATGGGCCAGGTAGATGTACTCTCAGAATGTTGTGGGGTCTACGTCTAGCATTCCTAGATGTAGGTGGGCTACACGAATACCAGCGAGTTAGTTTGTCTTTACCCAAAATAATGTTTGTGTTTCTATTCACATCAAAATAGGGATTGGCTGTTGAACTGGATATACAGCTGGCAGTGGATCTGGCTGTTCTTCATCTTCAGATTTTTCTGTGCTCGTATTGTGGTCAGAAACTTCTAAATTGTCTTCAACCTCACTACCGTCAGAAAAGATGTCATCTTCGTCTGATATTGGCTCCAATAACAGAGCATTAATTCTGCTTTCTTCTCTAGGATCCATTATCAAGTAAAACACACCCAAAGTTACATATACCTAAACGATATTATCTAAAAAAAGTATACATGCACTTAGTCGCACACGGGACTTTCTACCGTTCACTTTGACATCACAAATAGTCACGCACGGAAGATCAGACCAGGTCATTTAGCAAATCGTTGTTGACAAGCATGCCTCGTGCCGAACACTGACAACAATATAAGTGAAATGTGCGGAAGGGAATGGGGGAGAGCTGTTGGGTCAGCCAACCCGCCACCACCACCTCAAACAGGTACAGTCTGCGCAAAACAAATAGGACCCGGGAGAAAATCCCGTGACGCGACTAATTGAAGGTTAAATGTAAGCCAGTAAATTAATACTTGTTTTGGAACTACGTAGAACTTTGGCTTATGAGTAATTGCAGAGAGGACGTGGGTGCTTTAAGAATTGAGTCATCTGTAAGAGATATTGTTTGAGCCGCGTTCAAGCGAGCATGTAACGTAGAATCAAGAGATTTACGTCAATAAGTTGCGGGGATCATCTGAAATTAGCTTGCGCGTTAGGCGAATCTAGTCGGCTAATCTTCGAAATCTACGAGATAGTATCGCCTTAGAGCATATTTGTGTTATTCGCAACAGAGCAGGGACAGAGTCTGTCTGTATCAACTGTTCGCAGAATTTTTGCCACCAGGGATAACTGTTAGAGACAATGTGTGAGCCCATATATTAATTGATCTGCCCTTAGAGGTAAGACAATGGTTCTTCGTATAGGAAACGTCGATTTCCTCTTGTTATATGCATGCTGCACCAGTGAGAGAACTTTGATACTCACTTGAGATGCGCGCAAAAGCCACTAATGTCGACCACAGAACGGCAAAGCTATTTCGTGATCCATCCCTTGCCATGAATATTAATTAGGAGCCGAGATGAGCCCATTATACTCTAAATGTAGGTATTATATAATTAGATTGACTCAATTATTAAGGACACGACCACTCAGGTTACCTCTGGCATGACCACACTAGTGAAGGAACTTGACCCAGACGGGGAGCAGGTAGTCCTCTAAACCGGCGGCCATCTTGCTGAGGCAGCCGGGACTAATTCATTGTTCGCATGGAAAGGAAGTCTATAGACCAGGTCCTTTTATTTTAAAAGTGTAGTGGGACACAGAAGAATCTCGATATTTCGAAAAGTAATTAAGATATGCTTGATGTGAAGATGTCAATTGAATTAAATGCATTATTTCCATACACATGCCATGTTGGAATGTTGAGATCGGATAATATTTGGTCCAGTTATTCTCTGAGGAGGAATACTGCATCAAATAAACAAAGCATCTTTGTAAGGTGTATTTGCCCAGTTCTCACTAATTTATTCATACGGGTAGCGTAATTTGAATGACATGACACGTTTGTAACGATAATGTTTTGACCAGACCCAGAAAATCTTTGTATGGTGAAGCTATAAAACATCTCTATCCATGTGTATTTTGGAAGGGAAAGTGTACCAATTCAGCGTTTCAAATTGATGGGAAAAAGAATACGATTCGCACGACACAGCACTTATTAATCAAGGCATAAGATAATGAATTAATGTTACTGAAAGTAAATGCCCCGTGTAAAACGGATAAATGTTTAATAATTGCAGATTTAATGTCATTTAAATATAATTTGTGTTTATTGTGTTGTGATATTCCAATTTGTGTTAAATTGTGCCACATGAAGAACACTAAGGATACTCGCAAATGTCGAAGAGTATCAATAATAGGGTATTTTGAATAGACTTGTGTGCGGTGAAGCACTAATTTCGAGGAGAAGAGACTCACAGATAATTTTGATTTTTGTTGTGGGAAGTAAATGTAAAGTATCTTTTTTTGTGTTTTATGTTGTATTGCCATGATTTTCTATCATTAAATGTTATACTTAGGAATATGTTGTTTCTTTCAAATAGAGTAGTCACCTGACAGACTCAAATCCTGAACATGTGATCGTATGGTGTGTTGAACGCCCCATACCTCGAAAGACCGTGAGTTAGCTGGGATACGAACACATGTTCCATGTGATGACGATTGGGTACATGGAGGACATGTTATTGTACTAGGATTGAGTCACAGGTACTACTGAAAGTCGGCCAAGATATTAATGGTAGAGGCAAGTATAGCAGAAAAGCTAGGATATATTAGGAAAAGGCCGCGTCCCATAGTTAATAAGCCTTCACCTTAAAATAAATGTTGATAATCCTCCATAAGACATGCTTAAATGTAACGCTTGAGCACCCACCTTATTTATTTATCATGTCGCCCGTGAGTGGGGCCAGTTGAAAATACGGGTCACCATAGGCGCATGTTCTTCTTTCTTTATCATGGCATGGCCCAGCGTGGGGCATTCGGCAATAAAACCCACTCTCTTGACAGTTTTACTAATAAATCAGAATATGGCCGATGTCTTACAATGGGGCAGCCATTGAGCATGGACTTTATTTATTTATCATGGCGCCCAGAAAACGTGATGGCTTATGGAATTCAGAAAAACCCATAATAATAGTATGGTTTCCATGGGGGAAAACCATTATAGTATATATTTCCTCAAACTGTGTTTGAGCGATTGTGAGTCTTTTTATGTGATACTCAGACATTAGACACTGTTGTCAGACGAGTGAATATACAGACGGGTACGAGGGTCTAAACCCATTCCATAGGTGGTTACAGCACTGTGCTAAAATGAATGTTGTTGTTTTCGCGACATCGGAATTCTTTTCCCAATATAACGCACCAGCATGCACAGCTACGGCCTGCCTATATCTCAAGATAAGAAATATAGGATGGCTGGTACTGGGGGGGTATTTAAGTGTATCGCGGAGTTAAAGGAACATTTCGATGCTACTCATGCCAGGAGTAGGGAAGATGCTAAAGCATTTCAAGATGAAATAACGGGTAGATTGGATGCTAATCAAAATGGAATGAGCCAGATGTTGGCTACGGTAAACACTCAGTTAGATTCAAATTTATTAAAGGTCAATAAAAAAATTGATGATGTTAAAGAATCTATTAAACAAGAGGTAACTAAAAATATTGTTAGCGTGGTTTCAGAGATGCAAGCAAATGACGACAAACGCTTTGAGTCAATAGAGGTAAAGCTCGAGAATAATCTGCAAGCGTGCAGAGAATCGCAACGTGAGATCAATGATAGATTAAACAATATGTCCGTAGAGCTTAAATATATTCAAAATCAGAACGAAGC
This sequence comes from Meconema thalassinum, assembly GCA_946902985.2. Lineage (NCBI taxonomy): Eukaryota > Metazoa > Arthropoda > Insecta > Orthoptera > Tettigoniidae > Meconema > Meconema thalassinum. The sequence continues at coordinate 93,829,953 of OX336388.2, forward strand.
GAATACTAAGCGACTGCAAGAGCAATTTTATACGTTCACTCTGACCGTGGTCAAAGGCTTGAAGACAGCGACGAAAAATGGAGTAATCGTATGGCGGGCTACGCAAAAGCTGTAGACGAAGCATTAAGGAAGTAGGATCAGAATATCCTTGACCAATGCAAGGAGATCAGTGAGATAAAAACTTCCGCTAAAGAAAATAAGGGAATAATCTCAAACATGAAAACGCAGGTTGGAAAGGTTCAAAAAGAGTTAGAACAAACTCAAAACGATCTAGCCGTCATTCAAAAAAGGCAAGATGAGGACCAGGGAGAAATTACCAAAATAAGGACTGAAATCTCCAATATGCCCGGTCACATCCAGAAGGAGGTTACAGGTTTACGAGAAGACAAGAATTTAGTGCTTTTCAGTCGGTCAACACGAATGTACCCAAAAGAGATGGGTTATGCCCTAATCCTGAAATAAATTACATGAGATTAATAAAACACTAGGATGACCAGTTTCGATCGTCAAGCGATCATCATCAGATCCAATACACTTAGGCTATAAAATCTATGTTTGAAATACAGGTGAAAATATTGACAATATGTACAATTATTTAGTTGCAGTATTGGTACTGCAACTGTCAGTGTATGCTAAATGCAGTATATATGTTAGGTGAAATGCTAAACGGTGATGGCTATCCGGAGATTGTACTTTAGAGAGATTATATGGCTGTAAACTATGGTTAAACTATAAAATTTTAGGCTAACTACTTATCTGATTGTCTTCCGTACTAAAGCTATTCGCAGTTTCCGTGCTCACTTGAACTCGCTGTGCGGTCGACTGCGGTGGTTATCTTAACGACTGGTTGTACATATTGTACATATTGTAAATATTTTCACCTGTATTTCAAACATAGATTTTATAGCCTAAGTGTATTGGATCTGATGATGATCGCTTGACGATCGAAACTGGTCATCCTAGTGTTTTATTAATCTCATGTAATTTATTTCAGGATTAGGGCATAACCCATCTCTTTTGGGTGCATTCGTGTTGACCGACTGAAAAGCACTAAACTCTTGTTTACTAAGGCAACACTGAAAATATGGCTTCAAACACCACAATGTTTACGAGAAGAGTTGGAACTTCGAGAGGGCTTGAAAAATGAAGCCAGCGATAAAACGCTTGCCGAGGTAAGGCAAGGTCTAGCGGGGGAAATTTCCCATATAAAAGAGAGCCTTAAAGATGACAAGGAGAAAGTCTTTTCTATGGCAGAGAAAAACCGGGATCGCCTGAAAAAAATAGAACAAGAGGTATTAGCTCGTTTAGAAAGAGCGGAAAACAGGCACAGCCAAATGGAAACTAGAATGATCGCACATGAGGAGTCCATATTGCGAAATCCTAGATCTAATGAAGGAAGCATAGATGAAAATAGGAGAAATAGATGGGCAGATATAGAGGTACAGCCCACTCCGAAGAATACAGCCATGCCTAGTGACAGCCCGTATACCACGCCTGGTATACCTATTGCTATGTCCACACCGCATGAAAATGCTGTACAAAATCAGATAGTCACTGTCGTAAGGGCTAGTGATGAGAAACCGAGAAAGTATTCTGGGAGTAACTCAAATATGACACCCAAATACTGGCTCAAAGAGGTTTCCGAGTACTTGAATGACGCAAAGGTATCGCCAGAGCGAAGATTAAGAGCTATCGAAAAACTGACTGAAGATGAATGCGCCTTATGGTTCAGAAGTTTTCGTTACACGTTTGACACCGTTGAAGAATTTCGCCAGGCGTTTTTAAGCAGATACTGGGATGCAAATATACAACAGAATCTCTGATTGGACTTGTACTCCAGACGCTATAGTACAAATAATCCAACGAAATATGCTGAATTTTTCATAGCACAATTATGCCGTTTTAAAGAAATTTACGAGACCTCTAGAGAGCTAGATCTGTGTATAGCGATAGCCAAGCAATTACCATACGAAGTACAAAGACTATTATTCACGGCAAACGCCAAGACAGCGATTTAAATGGAGGAAGTGCTTAGACAGCTCGATCTCACCACAATGCAGCATACGAGGCAGAGTCGGAACACGGAACAAGTCCATATGACTAGTGCACCAGCCGAACCGACTAGGGTGCAGACCAAAAGTAAGTCTACTAGCAAAGAAACTGAGAAGTCAGACTGGCAACGAGAAGAAAGGGAACACCAGAATTGGAGGCCAGCATACAGAGGGAGATCGAACCGCGGACACCGAGGAAGAAAAACCTGGAATCAGCGCGATACAAGAAACCAACAGCCTGATAACAGGAGAAATTATGGCCGAAATGGGAATAACCGAGAATGGAGATCCCAAGAACAGAGTCGCAGGTTCGACGAAGAAGCAGAAGAACGTTATCACGCATCACTAAGTTATATGGAGGAGCGTGGAGACCACAACAGAAAATCGCAAGTGCATTGGGATGAAGCGATTAAAAATAGAAGATCACCCGACATCTATACGGATGATGACGGAGCCAAGAGTCTGGAACTTCAGCAGCGCGAAGACAGACAGCAGAACTCCACAAGAAATGGAGCCATAAGAAAAACCAGCCAATTATGACTCGGGGAGAAGGAGATACCCGAAAGTCAATGTAAGGTTCATAAACCCTACCTGATTATAAGGGACTTGCAAAATAATGACTACAGAATCAAAGATGAAGAAACAGGCAGAGAAGTTGTAGTAAACGCTGCTAACTTAAAATTATATAGTTCGCCAGAGGAATATGAAACCATAGAAGAGCAAGCCATTCACACCCAAATGGACAGGGAGTCATTATATATGCACGCAGAGAGTCCTCAGAAAAGCCCACACCAGGGAGAAAGGAAACGAGACAGCCAGCTCGTAGACGCAACGGACACGATGGTTGAATGCAGCTGTCAGTTGGAAGAATTTTACAACCAGTAGCGGGAAGCAGCGGTAGAACTCCAAGCGATGAATGAACAGCTAAGAGCGCAGAACAAGGAAATACGAGACGGTAGACATAGTGGAGTGGGGGAACGAGGCGACCCACTCCCCGGGAGCACTGACCGCCTAAAGTAAACACTGTCTACAGAGTCGATGCCGTCTAGAGGCTCGAGAATATTCACTTGTAAAATGAATTTTCCGAGCTTAGCGAGGGAAAGATGTGCCCAATTAGACACGGCGGACTGGCATCGAACACGGGTCTTATCAAAGAACACCAGGCCCATGATTCTGCCCAGAATCGAATCATTGATCTCTGAGGGGGAACGGCCACGGTGAACCCGAGGAGCAATGAATTATATCTGCATATAAGTATAATAGCAGGATTTCACGGCTAGAACGGGAATATTATACCTTTTAAGGTGGATTATTGCGGAAAAATACAAGCCCATGTACGTTTTAGAAGCCAGAATGCAAGAAAGCGAACCAGCTTGGCAGTTGACAAATCGTGGTTAGCGAAGGGGTGTTACTAGGTGACGCCAAGGAACTAATTTTCGTCTGCACTGGAGGAGCGGCCAAAGATTAATGGCTCCGGGAACCACAGTCTAACAACGCGAGACATGTGGAGTGGGGGCAGTCGCCCACAGAAATTAATTGATTACAGCCAATTGGAGCAATGAATTGAAATGAAACTTACACCCAGATGCATGTATTCTAGGAAAGATAATTTAGGAGCATTCTCACGCCTAAATTAAAGCCAGCATCTATAAACGAACCTATGCACAGACCTCATCCGCTATGGAGGAAGGATTTGTAGATGAGCCTAGGGGGAATTACCAGACTAGCGTCAGGACGCCATGGAAGAAGGCAATTAATTATAATTAATTGGCCGAAGCGATCGCTTGCACGCGAGTGATTTTGGGACCTCCACACTTAGACAAACAAGGATCATACTTCACTTTGTCTGGAAATGTATTATATCAAGAAGGGAGTCGGTCCTGGAGATCCAGTGGATTATGTTTCACAATGGAGCTTTATATAGGAGAAGCTTGGCAGGAAAGTCAGTTCGTCTTGACTCAACCTGTAAGCTGGCACGCTGCCGAATCACGCAAGGAAGTGCGCGGAATTTATAAAGTATTAACGCTCAAATGTAATAGCGGTGAACAATGGAAAGCGCATCATGCAGCTTCATAACAGTAATTATGCATCGTATAAGATTTAGTCTACAGCAGACGTTTAAGCAATAACATACGCGAGTATAGATTCAGTACAGCGTAGAGATAATTTAGGATGTTTATGGACAATGAATATAACCAGGAGGTGTTGTCATAGGTAAAAATGACATATTATTGTAATGATCACTACAGTTACGGGAGCCTGGAAGGCGTCACAAGTAGTCGTGACATAGGATTGAACAGATTTGCAGTAGAGGAGATATAAACTGAAGGTGACAGGAGTCGAACACACACACACACGCAAGGTAGACTTTCATGGAGACCAGCGGTTGTCAGGAGTTAGCTGCATCGCATCTCTGAGGTCAGGCGATAGTGGGAATCCAATCAAGGATCCATGTGTGAAATAGTGCGAGAATTGTATAAAAAGTTATATTACAATGATTTTTAAAAGTGTTTATGTGTATATGGTAAAATAATATGTATTGTATCAAAGTGAATAAGCCTGTGATGAAAAATATGATTACCATGTGTAAAGTTGATACAATGTGTCGTGTGAATAATATCATGATGGCTTAAGACAAGCATCATGGCAGATGCGTGGCTGGCGTGCTGGACCAACCCAGCAATAATGAGAGTGAGTACAAATTTCATATGTTGATATGATTAAATAGCTCACCATACAACGAAGCATCACTCTAAAATCATTAGTTAACAGTCATTTCTGTACGAGTTCACACCCCTCGTATTTTGGTAAAATATGGCTTGGAGGGTGATTTGTTTACGGCCATTTAGGCGTAAGACATTGATGAAAGTAACGGTAACGTTAAATAATAATAATAATAATCTGGGGTCGGTAATAATAATAAATAAATAAATGGGCATGTCAGGCCTACAGTACGTGCAAAGTGTGTCATGTCTAGTGTAAGAATACTGTGTTATTGTAAACAGTAAGAAAGAAACGTAAAATATCGAGATAAAAGAGAGTTTTTCAGTGTCATTGAATTGTTGAATGGATGTTGATTATGGTATATTCTACAGGGTTGTATTTGAGAGCCATTAAGATAGTTAAATGTAAGCCAGTAAATTTATACTTGTTTTGGAGCTACGTAGAACTTTGGCTTATGAGTAATTGCAGAGAGGACGTAGGTGCTTTAAGAATTGAGTCATCTGTAAGAGATATTGTTTGAGCCGCGTTCAAGCGAGCATGTAACGTAGAATCAAGAGATTTACGTCAATAAGTTGCGGGGATCATCTGAAATTAGCTTGCGTGTTAGGCGAATCTAGTCGGCTAATCTTCGAAATCTACGAGATAGTATCGCCTTAGAGCATACTTGTGTTATTCGCCACAGAGCTGGGACAGAGTAGGTTTGTATCCACTGTTCGCAGAATTTTTGCCACCAGAGACCCTGTGTGAGCCCATATATTAATTGATCTGCCCTTAGAGGTAAGACAATGGTTCTTCGTATAGGAAACGTCGATTTCCTCTTGTTATATGCATGCTGCACCAGTGAGAGGACTTTGATACTCACTTGAGATGCGCGCAAAAGCCACTAATGTCGACCACAGAACGGCAAAGCTATTTCGTGATCCATCCCTTGCCATGAATATTAATTAGGAGCCGAGATGAGCCCATTACACTCTAACTGTAGGTATTATATTATTAGATTGACTCAATTATTAAGGACACGACCACTCAGGTTACCTCCGGCATGACCACACTAGTGAAGGAACTTGACCCAGACGGGGAGCAGCCATCTTGCTGAGGCAGCCGGGACTAATTCATTGTTCGCATGGAAAGGAAGTCTATAGACCTGGTCCTTTTATTTTAAAAGTGTAGTGGGACACTGAAGAATCTCGATATTTCGAAAAGTAATTAAGATATGCTTGATGTGATGATGTCAATTGAATTAAATGCATTATTTCCACACACATGCCATGTTGGAATGTTGAGATCGGATAATATTTGGTCCAGTTATTCTCTGAGGAGGAATACTGCACCAAATAAACAAAGGCATATTTGTAAGGTGTATTTGCCCAGTTCACACTAATGTATTCATACGGGTAGCGTAATTTGAATGACATGACACGTTTGTAACGATAATGTTTTGACCAGACCCAGAAAATCGTTGTATGGTGAAGCTATAAAACATCTCTATCCATGTGTATTTTGGAAGGGAAAGTGTACCAATTCAGCGTTTCAAATTGATGGGAAAAAGAATACGATTCGCACGACACAACACTTATTAATCAAGGCATAAGATAATGAATTAATGTTTCTGAAAGTAAATTTCCCGTGTAAAACGGATAAATGTTTAATAATGGCAGATTTAATGTCATTTAAATATAATTTGTGTTTATTGTGTTGGGATATTCCAATTTGTGTTAAATTGTGCCACGTAAAGAACACTATGGATACCCGCAAATGTCGAAGAGTATCAATAATAGGGTATTTTGAATAGACTTGAGTGCGGTGAAGCACTAATTTTGAGGAGAAGAGACTCACAGGTAATTTTGATTTTTGTTGTGGGAAGTAAATGTAAAGTATCTTTTTTTGTGTTTTATGTTGTATTGCCATGATTTTCTATCATTAAATGTTTTACTTAGGAATATGTTGTTTCTTTCAAATAGAGTAGTCACCTGACAGACTCAAATCCTGAACATGTGATCGTATGGTGGGTTGAACGCCCCATACCTCGAAAAACCGTGAGTTAGCTGGGATACGAACACATGTTCCATATGATGACGATTGGGTACACTACCCACATAACCTAACGGTGGTACTTTTTGAGGATCGAGGGGCGTGGTGGCGCAGCGGTCAAGTTGTATGCCTCTCACCAAGGCGGACCGGGTTCGATTCCCGGTCAATGCATGTGAGATTTTCGATGTGAAATGCCATGTCCTGTGGTTCGGATTCCACGTAAAACGGAGGTCCCGTGGCTTATGATCGCGAGATTAACGGTCACGTTAAACTACAAGCTTCCTTTTTTTTTTGAGGATCCAACCAGCCTTCGGGCTGACTACCTAACGGACAATATCTATTAATCTATGACAGTTATCAAACTGAAATTTTGTATGGTGATAGTGGCTATGAACATAAGTTCCCCTATGGTACTTTCAATAACCTGGTGAGCACAAATCCAACATGGCGGTGATGCGAATTATAAATATTTAAATGGACGTTTCTCACGATTCAACCATCCGGGTGCGGTAAAACTTGGCACGGTAAATGCTTATACAAATTTTAATCCACTGGCATCTAATTTATTTCAATATAATTTTCATAACCACAAGATGGTAGCTGTGGAAATTTTAAAATCTCGTTTTTATTTCTAGTGTCTTAATTATGCGATTGAAGTTTGAATACTCCACCTACACAATGATCTTAATGTAATAGTACATAACTCTTAAGAAATATATAGTAATCCAACATTGCGACCATCTGAAATATTTAGACTGTTCTCAATATCTGCGAATGTATTATAGCAATCAAACTGAAATTTTGTATATTGATAGAGGCAATTAAACATAAGTAGGATATATTAAAATAGGCTTCAGTTCTTCACAGAACTACTTGTTATAAGTCTGAACGAAAACAGACGTTAATTTATATATGTTCATCACGTTTAATTACCAAACATAGTTAACATCTCTACTCAGAATAAAACAAAGTCCTCGATTCTTGGATGTCACGGGTAAACTCGAGAACCACTGGCTGGATTTTGAAGCGGGTTTCGCCATTCAGTAAAGGATATATCGTGGAATGTTTCTGTAGAAAATAATTTATTTACGATCAATTGCGATTTTCAATTGTTTTAATAACCACAATGTGGCAGCTGTGCGAAATTTTTAAATCTCGTTTTTATTTCTTGTGTTGTAATCATGCGATTGAATAATTGAATTATTCAATATTCAATAATCATGCCAGGCAGTAACGATTTCAGTGAAAAGGTCAAGGAAAACTGGCGTCCGTGCGCTTATTAAGCTTATGCTGGACAAACCGTTAAGAATATCTATATAAACAAGAGTTTAGTGCTTTTCAGTCCTTCAACATGAATGTACCCAAAAGAGCTGGGTTATGCCCTAATCCTGGAATAAATTACATGAGATTAATAAATACACTAGGATGACCAGTTTCGATCGTCAAGCGATCATTATCAGATCCATTACACTTAGGCTATACAATCTATGTTTGAAAATACAGGTGAAAATATTTACAATATGTACAATTATTTAGTTGCCGTATTGGTACTGCAACTGTCGGTGTATGCTAAATGCAGTATATATGATGTTAGGTGAAATGCTAAATGGTGATAGATATCCGGAGTTTGTATATTGTAGGGTACCTGAGAGGGTGTCCTCTACAATGTATCGTTTTAGGGGGTGAAATAAGAGTAGCTGGAAGGCTGCTCGTAGCTTGGTTGTGAGAGGTGTAGTGGTTCGAGAGCGTACAGGCACTCGAAAGGAGAACTCCCAATTATACAGTCTGCTTGGGTAGTTCGAGGGGATGAAGGCAAGGGGTGGTTTGCTAAATAAGTATCGGAGCCACTGTGCTGTCGATCGAGTTCTTGCTAATGTGGACTGACTGGCCGCGCTGCTAGTGAATAGCGCGTACGCAAGCAATGTGACGTGACGCAAGCAGCTGACTACGGAAGCTGCTGAGCAATTAAACAAGTGTTCTTAGGATCCTACCGGGAAGTGGTTTAAAGGGTAGGATCTTATCAACTAGTTAAATAAATTAACCAAATGACCAGTTAGTTTCTAGATGTTTGGATTTAATGCGTACTCCCAATGTGGAGTACTAAAGAACACTGCAGAGCAGATACTACTAATTCAGATGCTTATTACTTTTACAATTATGGAGGGGGTGAAGGTGTAAGTGTTTGTGTGTTTGTACGTGTGCTCGCTGGACACTCACCAATCTGGACGTGGCGACTTTGGGCAGAGGTCCGGCACCTGGTTGCACTGTGAAAGACTGACCTCAAGTCACCTCACCTCTGCTGTTTTATAGAGTCCGCCTGTCGAGTTTGCAGAATTGAGGATTCCTTAGGAAGTGAGTTGCTGGCCGGGGTCGTTGGAGGACAAGTATGAGGGTACTGAAGGTTATTTGAAGTGCTAGGCCTTTGAATCTGTAGTGATTTTGTAGAAGTCGTCTGGGAGTTTTATTTGTATGATTTATGATGTATGAAATATAAGGGATGTAGGGGGTGGCATACCTCAGGTGTATAACAATATTTGGAGTGATTATAAGTTGTAAAAAGTCAACTATTGTTAAATGTAATATTACAGGCTACTATTTATCTGGTTGTCTTCCTTGCTGGAGCTACGCGCAGGTTCGTGTTCACTGTAACTCCAGGTGTGGTCGACTGAGATGGTCTGTTATCTCAACGACACTGGATGACGATCGAAACTGGTCATCCTAGTGTATTTATTAATCTCATGTAATTTATTTCAGGATTAGAGCATAACCCAGCTCGTTTGGGCACATTCGTGTTGACCGACTGAAAAGCACTAAACTCTTGTTTACTAAGGCAACACTGAAAAAAATGGCTTCAAACCCCACAATAACATCTATATATTATGAGTGAAAGAATTGTTCAGAATGAAAAGTTCTACAAAAAAACTCCGGGAGAGCATCTTCAATACATCGCCCACTATAAGTGAATTTACGTTTTCATTTCTTCCAACAATCTCCATACAATTACTGAGTCGACAGTTTATGAGTTAGCACGAAATGCATTCGTAACTCTTCCCGGAAAAAAGAAAAAATTGCAGTCAGTCTGAAAGACTATACGTTATATCATTTCAAATGACGCATGCTACAAATGCTACACATGTTAGAAAGGCAGGAGGGCTTCTCGCTTCGCTCGAAGCCCCAGGACTCTTTCAACAGACTCCATTACGAACTTAGAACAAAATATTTCAACAATTATTTCCATCCAATAAGGGGTTAAAGGTTTCAATCTGAAATCTTGCCCACCTCTTTAAGAGTCACCCTGTATTTGAGTCTGACATCTTTTACAACTCTTTAAGGGTCACCCATTATTTGAATCTGATATCTTGCAAACCTCTTTAAGGGTCACCCAGTATTTGAATTGTATCTAACATACTGTACACCTCGTTAAGTGTCACCCTGTATTCTGCACACCGCTTTAGGAGGCATCCTGTAATCTTATCTGGCATCTTGTATATCTCCTTAGAAGTCACCCTGTATTCTTGTGTGACATCTTGTACACCTCTTTAGGAGTCACCCTGTATTCTTGTCTGACATATTGTACACCTCTTTCGGAGTCACCCTGTATTCTTGTCTGACATCTTGTGCACCTCTTTAGGAGACACCCTGTATTCTTCTCTGTCGTCTTGCACACCTCTTTAAGAGTCACTTTGTGTTCTTATCTGGCGTCTTGTAGACTTTTCTCGCGATTTAACGATCCAAACGCAATGAAACATGGTACAGCAAATGTTTATACCTAATGCACTAACATCTAATTATGTTCATTTGTTTACATAACCTCGATATGGCGGCTGTGCGGAATATTTAACCGGCATTCTATATCTCCAAAACTATTGCTGATATTACCCTGAAATTTTGAAGGGTCAAAAATGGCACTACTACACGTTTATCTATGTATATTTCAAAAACCTCTAAAGTACAAAACGAACATGGCGGTCAAACGAAGTTGAAATATTTTAATAGATTTTTCTGGCGATTTAACCATCTGAGCGTATTGAAATGTGGTACAGTAAATGTTTATACATATTGTAATGCACTGGCATCTAATTCAGTTTAATTGTTTACATGACCTCAAGATGGCGGCTGTGAGATATTTTAAAATTAAGTTTTCATTTCTTAACGTCGTAAGCATGCGATTGAAGTGAAAGTTTGAGCAATGGACCTACGCAATAATTTTCCTTTAATGGTACATAACTCTATGTCTATACATATAACAATCCAACATGGCAACCATCCGAAATATTTAGACGGTTCTCAATATCTACGAATCCTTTACAGCAATGAAACAGAATCTTTTTATTTCCATAGAGGCTATAAACATAAGTTCACCAATAGGACTTTCAATAACTTGGTGACCACAAATCCAACATGGCGGCGACGTGAATTATAAATATTTAAATCGACTTTTCTCGCGATTTAACCATCCGAGTGCAGTGAAACTTAGTTCAGTAAATCCTTATACAAATATTAATCCACTGGCATCTAGTTTATTTGAATTGTTTTCATAACCTCAAGATGGAAGCTGAGCGAAATTTTAAAATCTCGTTTTTACTTCTTGTGTCCTAATCATGCGATTGAAGTTTGAATACTACACGTACACAATAATCTTCATCTAATAGTACATAACTCTAAGACCTACATATATAAAAATCGAACATGGCGACGAACCGAAATATTGGACGGTTCCCAATAACTACGTATCTATTACAGCAATCAAACTGAAATTTTGAATCTTGATAGAGGCAATTAACATAAATAGGATATATGAAAATAGGGTATAATTCTTCACGGAACTACTTGTTACAGCCATATTTGTATAGATTGCATGAAGTACAGAGGCATTTTGTAGTTACTGTTAGATGTAGACAGTCAGAATGCATCAAATAATAGACCCTACACAAAACGTTTGTTTGGTGACTTGTTTTATCCTAGTTCCAATGTATTATTTCCTGTTTTCCCGCTAAACTGTGGATTTCTCTTAACCTGAAACTACGTATATTTACGGCAGTTATTGATAAAAGCGAAGGTAAATGTAATTACTCTGTGTGATGTATGTCTGCCACTCTAGTTGTAAACAGTTGATATTCTTCAATCAAAACTCATAAATGTAACTAATTTTGGTCTTAATTCATTACTTATTAATTTAAGTACAGCTTTCTCCGGCCAATATCCATAACCGTTGATAAGTTTACATGTTGTTATTAATTAGTTTTGGTAATACACTTGCTTTGTTGACATTACTCCACAGTTGATGGAACACATAATGCCTGCTTTCCAACATAATTTGTACTTTTCTTTAATTGCTGCTTCATAAATTCTCTTCATCATCATATTCTCGTTTCTGTAGTCTTGACCCACGGGTCCTGCGAAAACTGACAAGGTATCATTATTATCAGTCTGAAATCTCACAGTCCTCCTCTTCACACCTGATTTTCAAATGCTTCTCCAAATTAGACTGAAGAAAAGAGAGGACATCGACCTGGAGTTTAACTCGACTGATGCCATGCTCAATCGTAGCTGGTCTGGACCAAATAATGACTTGCGGAGCGCTCTAACTAGGTTGGAAATACATGGTTTTCACCACAAGCTATGTACTCGACAGGTCTATCATGAACCGTCTGAGGAGTGCGTTTGTAAGCTGTGTGAAGGTCATTGCGAGTGATATAATTTCAACAAATACACAAGACGAGGACAATCCCTTATGGACTACTGTAAAACGTAATCTATTGTTAACAGTGTGATGCTTACCACATCTCAATGTATCTTACATATGGCCATTTGGCTGCAATAAAGTTATTATTTCATTATTTACGCGCCAGATAGCAGCATTTTTGTACGGAATTAGAAAAGTACCGTTTTATCTTATGTTATACTTCGCGAGAACTGCCTGCTATCTATTTATCGATACTCTTAGTCTGAAACATGTGCTCACTGGAGTTCCGTGTCTTGTTTACATCATGACTGACGACAAACTTGCCTTCATTTCTCTCTGTGTTCGTTCGTGATTATATTGTGAAATTAAGCTGTACGTAGATAATTTATTTAGTTTACTTGTTAGTTCATTATTTGAATAGTTTTCTTAGGTAATTAGGTGCTTAGTGATAGTTAAGCGATATATATAGTTCACTTAGTTAGGCCTAATTATTTATCGTGTACGACATGGCGAAGTGAGTTCAATTAGCTGACGATGATATCACTGAATTTCTTAACAGTTTTTCAAGTGCTGATGTTTCTCTTTCCGAATCGGAAAGTGTAGATGATGATGATAATCCAGAACCTCCAGACAGTGTGTTAGTGTGGATAGCGATGAGCGACGAATACAATAATAGCTGACATTTTTCAGTGTTACATCACTTTAAACATTTTGATCTATCCTTGGATCTAATGCACATAGAATCTTGATATTTACTATGATAGTAAACAATAATATGGCTTTCTTAATGACATGAATAACAAACTTGGGCTGGGAATTTCATTTCCTAAAATTACTTTCGAACTTTCAAAATCTGAAACTTGTAATTTTGTTTCCAAATTTCTTACTAGCCTACTTTTCACATTTTGCAAACATGAGGAAAAGTAGACTTATGAGATCGATTCGGGAAAATTTGTGTCTGTCTGTCTGTCTGTCTGTCTGTCTGGCTGGCTGGCTGGGTGTGCCCCCCCCCCTATCAACTCCTAAACGGCCGCAGCAATCGAAACCAAGTTTAGTATGAGTAAAGATGTATACCGGAATATATCACGCCCATATTTGAAAATGAAGTCAGTGCTACCAATTGCTGAAAAAACGCACTAGAAATTTGAGTTCCATGTTGAATATCGTGGAAGCTATGCATGGGAGCTATTCCAAAATTGGCACACATGTAGATAATACTATTTCAGTTTAATTTCCTGGAGGCCATACATGACAGTGTTGCCAAAATAATTTAAAACCTTCTGATATGTCCAATTTTTAAATGCATATAACTTCTACACTATCAATTGGATTTCAGCCAAATTTTGTTTATAGAATGTGTACATAAACAGATATGACTGAGCGTATTCTCAAGAGCCACCAGTGTTGCCAACTGTTAATAATTGCGCTCTCTACTTTAAAAAAAACCAAATACCAATATATCAGAAAGTATGCAAGCCGACAGCTTTAAACTATGCACACGTATAGTACCTGACATTATATATTACGTGAGAGTAACTTATATACGTCAGTCCTACCAACATGATTCTAAGCCTGCTGAGAGGTCCAACTTTCAATACATGTAACTTCTATACTATCATTTGGATTTCAACCAAATTTCGTATGTGCAAAGTGTACCATAACAGACATGACCATGCGTATTCTTAAGAGCAACCAGGGTTGTCAACTGTTGATAAATGCTGTCTCTATTGTTGTTACCATAATATCAATATATCAGAAAGTATGCAAGCCAATAGCTCTAAACTTGGCACACGGATAGTACCCGGCATTCTGGATTAATTTGGAGTAACTAATATACGTCAGTGCTGCCAACATGATTCTAAGCCTGCTGATAGGTCCAATTTTAAAATGCATGTAACTTATATACTAACTAATGGATTTCAGTCAAAATTGGCACAACAATAGATCATATTATTTCAGATTATTTCTGACCATCACACGCATGACATTGTTGCCAACATGCATTTACGCGTGCTGATAGATCCAATGTCTAACTGTATGTGACGTCCATGTGACTACAGCCAAATTTTGTATTCTATACCTTAAGAGATGGAACTAAGAATATATTCACTCTCCAGGGCTGCCAACTGTAGTGCTCTGTTAGGCTACATTATACCAGGTATATTTCGAACTAATTAGACATTTCGATATTACGAACTTAATTTCTTCATTGTTCTAGATAGGTTCATATACAGTAGATTAATCATTTGCATGCATCTTAAATTTAGGAAAAGTAGGCTCTTTAGTTCGTCAGGGAACTTTTTTTTTTTTACATTAAACCCTTTTGGTTTAGAGACATGACTTACTTGCAGTGATAATAAGTAAGTCTATCAACTTTCATGTTGATAACTTCATTGGAGTGCCTTACATATAATTTTAAAAGAAGTGTGTGCAAAGTGTGGTAAATATGGCTTAGAGTTTTCACACATCCATCATCTGAGAGCTTGAAAGCGAAAGGGGACTTGCAAAATGTAAAAATACACAAATTTGCTGGTTTACAATAGGCCTGAGAACGGTAACGGGAACGATAACATGACCGAGAATGAGAAGCTTACAATTGGCCCAGGAACGGTAACAGCAATAACATGAACGAGAACGGGAACCTTAGCTGTGCTTGGGCTTACAATTGGCCCAGGAACGGTAACAGCAACAATAACATGAACGAGAACGGGAACCTTAGCTGTGCTTGGGCTTACAATTGGCCCAGAAACGGTGACAGTAGCGATAATATGAACGAGAACGGGAACCGGAACCTTAGCTGTGCTTGGGCTTACAATTGGCCCAGGAACGGTAACAGTAACGATAACATGAACGATAACGGTAACCTTAGCTGTGCTTGGGCTTACAATTGGCCCAGGAACGATAACAGGAACGATAACATGAACGAGAATGGGAACCTTAGCTGAGCTTGGGCGTACAATTGGCCCAGGAACGATAACAGGAACGATAACAGGAACGATAACAGGAACGATAACGGAAACCTTAGCTGTGCTTGGGCTTACAATTGGCCCAGGAACGGTAACAGGAACGATAACATGAACGAGAACGGAAACCTTAGCTGTGCTTGGGCTTACAATTGGCCCAGGAACGGTAACAGGAACGATAACATGAACGAGAATGGGAACCTTAACTGTGCTTGGCCTTACAATTGGCCCAGGAACGGTAACAGTAACGATAACATGACCGAGAATGGTAACGGGAACGAGAACGGGAATGGTTTAATCTTTCAGCCTAATAACAAGATTTCTTTTAAGTAATATTTGTAAGTCACCTTGAACTATGGCGCTGGATAAAATTTTTACTTTTTTTTTATATATAACATAAACAATTGGCCCAGGAACGGTAACAGGAACGATAACATGAACGAGAACGGAAACCTTAGCTGTGGCTTACAATTGGCCCAGGAACGGTAACAGGAACGATAACATGAACGAGAATGGGAACGGGAACCTTAACTGTGCTTGGGCTTACAATTGGCCCAGGAACGGTAACAGTAACGATAACATGACCGAGAATGGTAACGGGAACGAGAACGGGAATGGTTTAATCTTTCAGCCTAATAACAAGATTTCTTTTGTTAAAGTAATATTTCTAAGTCACCTTGAACTATGGCGCTGGATAAAAAATTTACTAATATTTTTTTAAAAATATATAACATAAACAATAAAATAAAACAGAAATATAGAATAAAATCAAAAATAATGAAAAGTACGTGCTTCAAACTCGTCTCGTCAAGTAGTTCCGCTTTCACTCAACAGATGACTTTTGATGTACAAATTTCTGGTTTGTGGTATTTATTACGGCAAGTGTGACAAGAACAAGGAAAAATCGACCATGTTGGCGCTGGCTTGAAAAGGATAAAACCGAAAAAATAACCTGCATTTTTTCCTAATGTATATATTTACACCACAATGATCCCCTACTATTACTATTATATAAATAAAGTGCTTATCTAAAAATCTTAAAGTAAGGCACTACACTACAGTGGTGAAACCGGAATCCCTTTACGCAAGTGAATGTCTGGTACTAAACTATAGATTAGATAAACTTGAAGTACTAGAAAGGAGAATCATGAGGAAAATTTTAGGCCCAGTGAAAACAGCAGACGTATGGAAATTAAGATCTAATAAAGAAATATACAGGAACATAGAAAATATAACAGAAACGATAAGAAAAAGGAGATTGCAATTTTTTGGACATATTTACAGAATGGATGATTCCAGATTAACAAAAAGGATATTCAAGTACCTTTGGGAGAAAAGGGCAACAACTAGCTGGATTCAAGAAGTAAAGAAAGATTTAGAAAGAAATAATATAAGAGAAGAAGAAACGGTGAACAGAGAGATCTTCAGAAAAAGGGTTAATGTATGAAAGGATTCCAAGGAAGATTGCCAAAGAAACCTGGTGCGAAGTGGTCCGAGGAGAGAAAGAAGCAGCATAGTGTACGGATGAAGGAGTACTGGAGGGAACGGAAGAGAAAACAACAAAGTGTGAAGAATTGAAATTGGCACGTGTTCCCTAGCAGGCCTCATCGGAAAGAAGAAGACGAAAATATTGAATAATACAGTAGGCTACGGTATTTCAAATTAAAATAATTTTTAAAAACGTGCCTTATTCCACAAGTGTGTCGGCTTTATGTCTTCCTGGACTAGGACCATGTCATTGATCCTTGGTGGCGATTATTATTTCATGGTGAATTACCCTCATTATAATTTCTCGGCTGGAGTAAGTAGCGTACTCTTTCTTCCAGCTTTGGCAAAAATCTGTAGTCACCTTTTGCTTCAACCTGAATTGCTTTACAAGATTCTAAGCTTTAGTTGGTTCCGGACCTTCTGGAATAGTTGTAGTCCTTTACCAATCAGAAAATGGCGTTACGATTTCTCCCGTATCCAGGCCTTCAGTGAGGGGTCTGCTCTTGAGGGCGGCTTCAATACTCGCCAAAGTCATAATCAGACCTTGTTCGACCAGATGAGGTGAGTAGTCTACCTTTCTCAGGCAACGCTTACTGGAGCCGGTCATTCTTTCCCCGAACAGTAACAGTAGTAGAAGGGCTAATAAAAGTGGTTGGCATGGTAACCAAGTGGCGGCCATGTTGGATTTCCATTACTGTCAACCTATGAGTGTGAAAATCACCTAGATTTGAATTTTGGTGCGAGATTTGAAAATTAGATGCCGTATAGAGAAGGCTAGATCCATATTTATGACAATGAAACAACTACTATGCTGTCGAGATCTCAGTATGACGCTTAAGAAAAGAATTGTGAAGTGTTATGTTGTCTCCACCCTTCTTTATGGTGTTGAAGCTTGGACCTTGTCCGTAGCTGCAGAAAAGAAGATTCGAGCTTTTGAAATGTGGATATACCGGCGGATTCTTAAAATCTCGTGGACAGAACATGTGAGTAATGCCGAGGTTCTTTAGCGTGTGAGCAGCCAACCTGAGCTGTTAAACACAATTAAGAAGAGGAAATTGGAATACTTGGGACACATGACGAGGAATCCAAAATACCGTCTACTCCAAGTTATACTTTAAGGTAAAATTGAAGGTCAGCGTGGACCGGGAAGGAGACGAATAACTTGGATGGATAATTTAAGAACGTGGTTTGGGCTGTCTTCCACGGAACTCTTCAGGATTGCACAGGATAAGAAGGTGTTAGCCATGTTGGTAGCCAACGTCCGTATCGGGTAAGGTAGAAGAGGAAGAAGAAGATGAAGGCTGGGAAAACCCCATCACCTAACCGAGTTATTGTCTGGTGTAAACTCCAAGGTCTTGTGGTGTCACTAGGGGAATTCCCATCGTGACGTTTCAGAGAGCGCCAAAATCGGAGTCATTTAGGGATTTTTGCATCGTAAGGTTTGCAACCCTGCTGGGAATCCCTAGTGACAGCACATGTGAGCGGCTGCCATCTTGGTCACGTGATGGGGATAGCCCGACGGCCATCTTGAAAGGGCTCCGACTGTGTACGCTCTCGAAGAAAATTGGATAAACTCTGGCATAGTCCCTCTACTGGTAACATGCTAAATTTCTGTGACCAACCATCGTTCCTACAGTTCTTTTTCTCCAAAGAATAAGCGGCTTCGGTGGCGTAGTTGGTAGCTCTGCCCAAGATCGCGGGTTCAAACCCGGCCGAAGTCGTCGGATTTTTTAAGAGCGTTAAAATCCTTCTGTATGCCTTCCTTCGGAGGGGAAGTAAAGCCGTCGGTGCCATGTCATAGATTTGTGGCATGCAAAAGAACCTTCCACTAATTAAACTTGAGTGAAGCTAAATTGTAGGTTAGATTTCGTTGAAATGCTCTATCACAGTTCCAACGTTCATCATTAGGTGTCAGTGATATTTGGTAGCGAAAGTTGGAACTTCTTGGAATTGAACGGAACTTGTAGTTCACCCTATGGGTGTCCGCATTGAAGCAGGTACAGCCTCTGGCGAGTCCAACATGTCCTCGGACACTCCCGGCACTAAAAGCCATACGCTAAATAAATAAATAAATAAATAAATAAATAAATAAATAAATAAATAAATATATATATAAATAAATAAATAAATAAATCTCCAAAGAATAAAGAATAACAATAATGAAGGAAGCTTGTAGTTTAACGTGATCGTTAATCTAGAGATCATGAGCCACGGGACCTCCTTTTTACGTGGAATCCGAACCACAGGACATGGCATTTCACTTCGAAAAACTCACATGCATTGATCGGGAATCTAACCCGGACCACCTTGGTGAGAGGCATACAGCTAGACCGCTGAGCCACCACGCCCCTGCCAATAATGAATAAGAGAAGTCAGAGAGGGACTATAATTTCAGACGTCTCTTGCATAAGGCATGAGAAAAACAAGATGTTCAGTAAAGAATATATAGCCTACTTTCTCCTAAATGCATGGGTATTGTTATAACTCTTTGTCCTTTTCAAGGAGTATAATTGAATGTTGGTTGTAGTAGCTTGTTGAAATACAACGTGCTATAGGGATATTAAACATGAATATGAGGTGCCCTTTGCTAGTGCTACCTCTGTAAAAAAATTCATTCAATTCGGTTTCACCGTGTTTGAATTGATCTGGGGAATGGATTTGCACACATACATGGCCGCTATTTGCAAACTATTGGGCTGATGACCGTGTAGTCAGTCATAAGATGCTTTCCACAAAAAGGCATGTTGTTGCAAAATCCGGTAGAGATCAAATTATTAGGATGGTCGAAATTTGATTTAAGCTTTTAACATTTGGGTGGCCGTCATTCCGTTTCCGTCAAGATGGCGGCGATATAAAACATGACACTGAGGTGCCTTTTGCTAGTGCTACCTCTGTACCAAATTTCGTTCAATTCGGTTTCACCGTGTTTGAATTGATAGGGGGAATCGATTTGCACACATACTTGGCCACCATCTGCAAACTATTGGGCTGACGATCTAGCAGTTTGGTCAGAATATGCTTCCCACATAAAAATTTGTTGTTGCAAAATTTGGTAGAGACTAGATTATTAGGTTGGTCGTAATTACATTTTAGCCTTTAACATTTGGGTGGCCGCGATTACGTTTCCGTCAAGATGGCGGTAATATAAAACATGACACTGAGGTGGCCTTTTCTAGTGCTACCTCTGTACCAAATTTCGTTCCATTCGGTTTCACCGTGTTCGAATTAATAGGGGGAATCGATTTTCACACAAAGACGGCCGCCATCCGCAAACTATTAGGCTAATGACCCATTAGATTTGTCAAAGGATGCTCCCTTCATAAAGGTATGTTGTTGCAAAATTTGGTAGAGATCGGATGCTTAGGTTAGTCGTAATTTGATTTAAGCTTTGAACATTTGGGTGGCCGCCATTACGTTTCCGTCAAGATGGCGGCGATATAAAACATGACACTGGGGTGCCCTTTGCTAGTGCTACCTCTGTACCAAATTTCATTCCATTCGGTTTCACCGTGTTCGAATTAATAGGGGTAATCGATTTTGACACAAATATGGCCGCCATCCGCAAACTATTAGGCTAATGACGTATTATATTTGTCAAAGGATGCTCTCTCCATGAAGGTATGTTGTTGCAAAATTTGGTAGAGATCGGATGATTAGGTTAGTCGTAATTTGATTTAAGCTTTGAACATTTGTGTGGCCGCCATTACGTTTCCGTCAAGATGGCGGCGATATAAAACATGACACTGGGGTGCTCTTTGCTAGTACTAGCTCTGTACCAAATTTCGTTCCATTCGGTTTCACCGTGTTCGAATTAATAGGGGCAATCGATTCTCACACAAAGATGGCCGCCATCCGCAAACTATTAGGCTGATGACCCATTAGTTTGGTCAAAGGATGCTGCCCGCATAAAGGTATGTTGTTCAAAATTTGGTAGAGATCGGATGATTAGGTTAGTCGTAATTTGATTTAAGCTTTGAACATTTGTGTGGCCGCCATTACGTTTCCGTCAAGATGGCGGCGATATAAAACATGACACTGAGGTGTCCTTTGCTAGTGCTACCTTTGTACCAAATTGCGTTCAATTTGCGCTCACCGTGTTCGAATTGATAGGGGGGGAACAGACATTCAGAGTACACACACTCTCTCTCTCTCACACACACACACACACACACACAGACTCACACACACACATACACACACACAGACAGACACACTTTTTTTCGCCCTGTAGTGATCTCATAAGTCTACTTTCATTTTTTGCAAAAATCGAAAGTAGGCTAAAAACTGACAGGGAATAGAGGTCCGCTGTTCTCTCGTGGGACCATACATTTTCCGGATAATTTTCTGTTCTTCCTTTTAAATTTCTATAGCTTTAGATTGAGCACCAATGGATAGTTTTTTTTATCGTTACGCCCTACTCAGGAGCACGATTGAACCTGCTTAGTTTCTTTTCCTTCCATAATCTCTTCATCCTCTCTCTAAGCTTCTTCCGTCGTTCTTCTGTCCAAGTTATAGTTGGGCTTGTCTCCAAATTAGTGACTGTCGATTTTGGTTCTCAATTTCCATCTGACCCGCACAATGTCTTCTGAGATGTTGATTTCCTGGAGATCTGTTTCAGTTTCACGAAGCCAGCTGTTCTTGGTTTAAAAACAAGTAGTTCCACAAATAACTATACAGCCTATTTTATATATCCTACTTATGTTAATTGCCTCTATCACCATACAAAACTTCAGTTTAATTGCTGAA
Organism: Meconema thalassinum; assembly: GCA_946902985.2. Taxonomy (NCBI): domain Eukaryota; kingdom Metazoa; phylum Arthropoda; class Insecta; order Orthoptera; family Tettigoniidae; genus Meconema; species Meconema thalassinum. The sequence continues at coordinate 93,851,642 of OX336388.2, forward strand.
ATAAATTCGTAGATATTGAGAACCGTCTATATATTTCGGATGGTCGCCATATTGGATTTATAGCGCTGGTCAAAACAATAAGGACACCACCCATAAAATAACTTTTGCCACTTGCCTGAAATGTATTGGTAATGTGCTGTTTTCGTAATTATTAATACATCCTACAGAGAATAAGCAGGTGATTAGTAAAACATATGGATTTTGCTGAAAAATACGGAAGTTATTGGCAATTTTTGAGTACCGTAAGTAGGGGAGCAGTGAGAGTTTAAACGAACAGCCTACTTTCCTGGGAACATTGCCGATATCTCTCGAACGCCTGGTGGGATTTTTACAAATGAGGTGTCAGTAGTGAGTTTGTGAGAGTTCTGGCCCCTCCTCCTCCACACCCTCCACACAAGATGGCGGCAGCCCGATAACTCCCGAACCCGTGGTCGGATTTTGTCGAATGAGGTGTCATTGAACTCGGGCTGATACCCCCTTTCCTATGGACAACATATTTCAACCCCAAAAATAAAACCTACCCCTACTAGGGGGTGAAATTGTATTTTTTAGAGAATCTCTCTTTCCAATTGCAACATGTGAGAGTTTGAATGCTAATATGGAATGAAAAGTTGTTCTACACAAGAGACATGTGTGCGGTGGAAAGCCACTATGAATTAGCATGCCCACTCGTGGCTTTTGAAGAGGGTGGGGGAGCGGTTCCCTGTGGACGGGTCCTTGTTGACAGGTCCCTGTGGACGGGTCATTGTGGACGAGTCCTTGTGGACAGGTCCTTGTGGACAGGTCCTTGTGGATGAGTCCTTGTGGATGAGTCCCTTTGGACTGATCCCATTCGACCGGTTCCTACGGACTGGCTCATGAATTTATTTAAATTATGTCAAAGGGCCTAACTACATTTCGAGTGTGTTGAACTGACGTTGTTCACCACTACTATAATGGGATAACGATATGAAAGGAAAGTGGCGAAATACATGTGAACACGTGCGAGATGTCATTATTAGCATTCTCCTTGTGAAACAAGTCACATCCGGTTTTGGTTCATACGTGAGAAAATGCAAGTTCATATGTAATATGACCTAACACACAAGTGTACACATGTGCACGTGCACGATAAGAGCTAACAAGTCACAACCTGTTTTGACAGTGGTGGGAATAAGGCTAGAGACATGTACAAGTAGTCAAATGACTCCGGCAGACAACCCCTTTCCTATGGATAACTTATTTCCACTCAAAAATAAAATCTACCCCTACTAGGGGGTGGAATAATAATTTTTAGGTAAAAGTCGCTTTCCATGTGCAACATGTGGGAGTTTGCATGCCAATATGAAATTAAACTCGTTCCATATAAAGTGCATGATAGCCTACTTTCTCGCGAACATTGGTGATCATTGGCGAACGGATGGTCTGATTTCAACAAATGAGGTGTCGTTGGACTCGAGCTGACGTCCCCTTTCCTATGGACCACTCGTTATATTTATCAATTTTTTTGAAAAATTTTGTTTTTGAAAGTAGGCGATAGTTTGAAAACCAAACATGATAGAATGTTGTGCCATAGTTCAAACCAATGGTGTCTATGACCTTTATATTTTTATAATAAAACTTTTTATATTTTGAGATTTTTTGAAACCCCTCAAATTTTGATTTTTTATTATTCTGGAAACTAACATGTTGACAAAAAGCTTGTTTGACATAAATGAAAGTTCCCTACCCCTTCTACCATGAAAATAAATGTCAAGTCTCTAGGACAAAAAACTAGGCATTTTTTTTTAATAAAAGCGTGTTTGTAGACAGAGAGCCGGTAGCGCTTGACGTATGTTACAACGAGGCTATGATTGGCCATGGTGGTTATGGGAAATGACTATTTCGACGGGGGCGATGTATGGCAAAACGAGGGGTTGCTTTTCGATATTTTTTCCTATGACGAATGAATGAAGGCGAATATTTTGAAATGTGACAAGCATGCTAAGATTTTTACCCCTGAAGGGGATCTTTAACGTTTTAGTTAACGGTGATGAGCGAGATCGCTCTCTGACACAACAGACTGTTGTAGGATATGACCAAGTGATTCTTAGACGTTGGCGATCTCCGTGACCGTGCCCGGATGGCGGGGGCAGCTTATGACGGCTGGTTTTGTGACATTTCCTATGACGGATAGAGGCGAATATTTGAAAATGTATTAAGTGTGCAAGGAATTTTTTAACCTTTGAAGGGGATCTTTAACACGCTAGTAAACGGTGATAAGCGAGACTGCTGTCTGGCACAGTAAATGGTTTTAGAATATGGAAACCTATAACATTTTCTCGACCAAGTCATGTGCATGTACGCAAAGAGCCAAAACGGTAAGGTTGGCCTGAAATGATATAAACTAAATATTGAACTGGGTAAAGTCATGCGTTTTAGGATGAAAGTATGTGGTTAACATGATCATTTATTGAGGATGGCCGCTTGCTAGTAATTATTATTACAGTAAAATGTTTAAAAATAATAATAATAATAATTATAATAATAAGACACACACATGTTTTGAATGCTAACACGCACACAGTCCAGCTCACTGGTGACTGAATATTGTACCTAGCTAGAGGACTCGTGAGAGCTGTTGCTGGTGCTGACGAGGCAGGAATGTCTACGTCAACAGGAAATGTGATATCAGCTTACTTGCCTCCTGGTGGCTAGCAGGTGTGCTGTTTAAGCAGAGACCGCCATTTTGGTTGTGAGACAGTAGGACTACCGATGTATAAGAGGTAGCCATTTTGGTTCCTTATTAAAACATGAAACTGGTATAAGGTACACGAATCATATTCAGATTGAGGAATGTGAAGAGGCGTGGGAACACGTGCGAGAGAGAGACAGAGAACCATTCAAGGTCAAAACGCTGAGAAAATACAACTTTTTCTGTTGCTAGGCTAACTGATAACGATTGCGTTAGTCATGCACTTGCCATTTTAGCACACGGACGTATACAGTAGAGCTGTGGAAAAAAAATCCTTTTATTTTTTTGGTAAGTACCTATGAATGATTATTTTAATAATGTCATGCTAATGAACCTTAAATTGGTAGTTATTGATTAGGTAATTAATGATTTTTATTTATGTATTTGTTTGCAGATAACCGGTATACCTTACATGTCTGAGATACAAGAAACCAGTTTACTTTTGAGCCCACTAGAAGGAAACAGCAATAAGCCACTGCAAGTGAAGGTGGGATTATTTTCTTAAACTAACTTGTTTCATTTTTTGTTTTATATTTTATTTTATGAAATGCATGTACTAACCTGAATTTAGGTATTTATAACGGTTTATTTTATTTATTTTTAGAAACTTGGAAAGAAAAGCCTTTCCGCCGTAGCAGTCGCTGAAAACCCGAGACGCAGTAAAGTGCAACCATTGTTTCCAGGCAGTGAACTATTTAAAACTCAGGTAAGCCTAACATAAAATGCTATTCCATTTTACCACTACTGAAAACTCGTAGACAAAAAATTCATTACCTGTACATGATTAGGACGATGATTGCTTTCTTGATTAATGACTATGTATTGGCAACCGGTACAAAACCATATTGGTTGTTTACCGGCAAAGTACAAGGCCATATTGGATTTTGTAAAAAAACAAAATTTTAATTTAACTGACATGTCGTTCCCTATAATAATAATAATAATAATAATAATAATAATAATATAATATTAATAATAATATTAATATCGTATGGCCTCGGCTGGCGGGTGCAAGCTTTGTTATTTGACACACAGAGGGTAGCTTGCATGTCGAATTTAGTTGTTCCTTGACTATGAAAGTCAAGGAGGTGAGATGTTAGATATCTAATATCCTTAAACTCTATAGCGCTTTCTAGTAGAAAATGAGGAACTTTGTACCCTATGAACTCAACGAATATTCACAGGTTTGAACATGATAATCTGAACAAAATGACATGAAATTATTATTTTTAGTTTATGTATTGGTTAAAGGGGAATGTAAATGACTGCAGCTTTATAAAAAGAAAATAAGTACATGGGTTACTGTTAGTGCCGACAAACAGTTTATTATAATTTTTATGGTGTTTTGATATATTAATGCCAATTAACGTTAAACTTTTATTTACAACTATTGATTGATTGATTGATTGAGTGATTGGTTATTTTGGTTGCTTTTAGGTGTCGTCATGCGCCATTAACGTAATGAACAGTGAACAAGCATACATTGTGCTTTAAAGTACTCTGTGCAACGTTAATAACTTACAATAAGAAAAAGTTTTATTATAACACATGGCGTTAGTACCAAATACAACAAGTGAGCAAGTTGGTTTACCACGTGGGTTAAATTTAAAATCAGAACATGATCGTTGGTTAACATTTGAATCCTGGCCTGTAGGCTTTTTGTCGACACATAAACTTGCAAAAGCCGGTTTTTTTTACTTGAACCGAAAAGATGTGGTGCGCTGTGTGTTTTGTCGTATTGAAATTTCACACTGGGAAGAAGGGGATGATTCCTTTAGAGACCATTTGCGATGGTCTCCTTGTTGTCCTTACATGCTTGGAAAACAAGTGGGTAACATACCTGTGTATTCATTTTAGCGAACCACAAGACCATTGGCCGCTACTTACGTTGCTGAATCACAAAGAAATAATAATAATAATGATGTATTACCAGCCAACAACGGTAGTGTCGATATATGTGGTCCATATGCCATAGACAGTGTTGAATTGGCATGTGCTTTTGAAAAATTGGGAGTTTGCAAGACTAAAGCACTAGCACACCCAGAGTACAGCTCTGTTGATAAACGTTTAGAATCTTATAAAATTGTTTGGACAATAATATTAAAACACCTTACCAAACAGCTAAGTGAAGCTGGATTTTTTATACTGGTGAAGGGGATAAAACAATATGTTTTTATTGTGGATTTGCTTTAAAGGATTGGCAAATGACTGATGGCCCTTTTGTGCAACACGCTCGTTGGTTACCTAACTGTAAATACATGGTGTTGCTTAAAGGTCAGGAATTTGTGAACACTATTCGTAAAGAAAACGTGATTGCAGCACAAGACATAAAGGTGCCTTTAGAGTTAGAACATGCGGAGCAAATACATGAGGCTTAAAAAAAAAAGACTTGTCTTACGAACAGATACAAAAGTGTGACCAACAATTATGTAAAATTTGTTATCAAGATGAACTAGGTGTTGTATTTTTGCCTTGTGGACACATGATAGCCTGTGTCAAGTGTGCATTAGAACTCAACACTTGTGCTATATTCAGAAAAGCAGTATCTGCTACAGTTAGGGCATTTCTTGCATAAATAGTAAAATTTATCAGCCATGCATAGTGCAAAATCCCTAATTGCACAATATTATTAAAGCTGTTTTAGAGTGTAATAGATATGCTTTTCTTTTGTTTATAGACTACTACAATGAATGTTTTGAATGCTGTGGGTCAAGCATGTGGCTTAGAGACAAAGAAGCTCAGCGAATTGCCAACGCATATTCCATTCCGCATTATCAAGATTCGCAAATTGAAAACAGCATATGGTGATCGTGTACTTTGTGTATGTGAAAACTTTGAGACATTTCTGCCTACACGGTTTAATGATATGTCGGCGAGTGTTTTTGATGAAGTCAATAATGCTGTACAACCTGTACACTTACTTTATGAAGGTTTTAAAAACAATAGGTGCATGGTGTGTTTTAATTAAATAAAAAAACAAATGTCAAATAATAATGGAAGATATAAGTCATGACAATGGACTGAAAGAAAAATATGTGTATAGAATAATAATGTTTTAGTGTTTAGTATTGTCTGAAAAATATTATCATGAAACTAAAAAAAATTATATAAAGTTTGTAAATAAATGAAAATAATGGTACAATGTTGTTTTATTTTCTATAGAAGTCAGAATATTTAATATAGCAGAGTATACATGATTATGACAATAAAAAGCACACTTAATACAAGTCTTTGCCTTTACGATAGTGTGTTATAGTTTTAAAAACAAAGCTTGTTGTAGATCTCTTTTCTTCCACGGTGAACAATAGGCATGAAAACGTTATTGTCTTGTTTTGGATCATTATCACTATCAAAATCATAAGCAGCATGATCTATATCACTATTATTATAATCACTATAATTATCCTCAACATTATCCTCAACATTACTAAAACCAGTTAGATATTCCTGGTCCTCTTCCTGTTCCTGTTCCTCTTCCTCTTCCTCTACAGTGTCCTCATGTAAAGTCTGCGTGGCTTTTGATAATGTTAAGGGTTTTTGAACATTGAATTATTTTCAACAGTAGTATTGTTTTGTAGCACTTGCTTTTTAACATTTTCATGTTTTTGTGTTGACAGCAACAGTGTTTCATGCAGTACACTACATTGATGATCACTGACACTTAAAACCTCACTATTTTTACTTTTTAGCTCACTGCGACATTGTTTTGAACGCTGTTTTGAACAACGCCAAATAACAGTTCCATTTTTATTGGTTCGTTTCACAATATATGAATATCCTTTATAGAATGCATGAGGCTTACCATACCTAGTCACAGATACTTCCATATCAACTGTCAAGCTTAGACTAAGCTCTAGTAAAGACAACTTGGTAATAAGAACAATAGTTTAATGTGCGAGCGTATATGGGTGCAAATATGGGAGCAAAAAAAGTGGGAGCAAAAAGTGGGAGCAAAAATTGGGAGCAAAAAGTGGGAGCGAAAAGTGAGAGCAAAAATTGAGAGCAAAAAGTGGGAGCAAAAAAAAAGGAAGGAGCAAGTATGGGAGAAAATGTTAAAGCAAAAGTGGGAGCAAGTATGGGAGCATATGTGAAAGCAAAAGTGGGAGCAAATAGTGAGAGAAAATAGAGGGAGCAAAAAGTGTAAGCAAAAATGGGAGCAAATATGAGAGCAATAAAGTAGGAGCAAGTATGGGAGCAAATGTGAAAGCAAAAGTGGGAGCAAAAAGTGAGAGAAAAAAAGTGGGAGAAAATATGAGAGCCTACTTGATACACGTCTGTTTAGGCGGGAAATGCCAACCAACGGCTGATTGGTGTGTTCCCTGAGCAGCTTGTGATATTTTTGAGGATAAGTGCTTACTTCGTCGAGTTCAGGAATTTGTTGAAACAAAATGGGCCGTCACTCATCCTCAGATTTTTCCTCAATAATTTTACACTACACGATTTATAGGTCTTTATGAGGTTTATTGATATGCCAAATTTCAAATGTGTACGTGCCCCCGTTTTCTCTTAGAATGGGGGTTTCCTTGCATACGAGCGTTATTTTTTTTGCCATACGGTACTTAAAAATTGCCAGTAACTTTCGTATATTTTCAACCAAAATCCATGTATTTTTACTAAACGTCTGCTTATTCTGTGTAGGTTGTATTAATAATTACGAAAATAGCGCATTACCAATACATTTCAGGCAAGTGGCGAAAGTTACTTTATGGGTGGTATCCTTATTGTTTTGACCTGCACTATATATATTGAACCCTTATTAATCTGCGATGAATAAGTATTCATGATTTATTATTATTATTATTACTGATGCCCAGGCAGTACATGTGGAAATTGACAAAGGGGAAGCCAAGTTAGTGTGTTGCAATTATTACCACAGAGGCAGGCTTGGTAGTTATTCTTGAAGACGACCGGGTAAGCCGAGTTCAAGGACAAATTGTGTAACAACGCGCACCAAAATTTGAGTCATTAGGGGATGGTCACGAGTGAGTTTCAACCGACCTAGGATTGAATCACCCAATCAGATGAGACCACGCAAAAACCACGCGATGTGTGGCGTACCCTGTAAAAAAAGGCGCGGAAACGCATATCTAAAGAACCGCCGATCCGAAATAATTCCGCATAAGTGCGCTGAGACGTTTGAATAAAATGATGAAGATTGATACTAGTCCCAAGTTTGTGAGATAAAAACTCTAGAATATTTTTCTTAATTCTCCCCACTCCACCTCATTCTGTCAGTTTCCAATAAATTGATCAAGGAGAAGCTGTTTCGAGGACAACTGTTTTGAGCTCTGGTGAGCAAGGGTCACGCCAGTCTGCGTCGCGATTTACCGCTCTTATTAATCATACTAGTGACAACTTTTGTATTGAGCTCTGGTGAGCAAGTTTCACGCCAGTGTGCGTCACGATTTTCAGCTCTTAATGGACAAGACTTTACTAACATTCCAGCAGTGCTCAAAGCGAGCAAGGTTCACGGAGAGCAGTGGAGATAACTAGCGAGATAAGGAATGCGAGACAGTCATGTTTAAAACTTGTTTTTCAAGCCAGTGACGATGTGTTTGAAGTGTATAATTTATGTAAATTTTGTAATGCATATTTTTTCAAGTGATAATTGTGCATGTGTAAGCGAATGCTAAGCTAGGGAAAGTCTTCGATCATTAATCGCATAGGACATAACGTGAGTGAAAGTAGTAACTCACAGCGATTATAGCTAGGCAATGTTAATTAACATTGAACATTTCTGTCCAAGAGACTACGCCAAGATGTCCGATGTTTGGCCAGGAGACGGATCGATGTGCATCGCTTCTTCGACGACGTCGACGATGGAGGACTAATTTCCCGTAGGGAAATGAGCCGGGACGGAGGTTATATGTTCTGGAAGCTGATACGGTGATGTACAAAAATTGATTTACTCAATATGTAATTAGATAAGGCGGGGAACGTTGTAAATAGTTCATTCTTTCTTTTTCTTGTTTAGATTATTTTTTTTGTGCACCGACACTAGTGTTTTAAATGTACGTTGGCGCGTGGCCAAAGTTGTTTGTTGTTTATTTTTTCTTTGGAGTCATATTTAGTGTACACGGCGCGTGTATTTGATTTTATCCATGCGGATGCGAAACTCGTTACATTCGATAAGTGGTGCTTTATTAAAGTTCATATTTTTGATAGGAAAGGGAGGTAATTTATGTAAGATGTTTGCTGAACAGGTTATTACTCATATTAGGGTTGCCGAGCGCAACAAATTAAGATGTAATTGTAGAACACATTAGTTCTAATTTTTTAAGATTTTTTTGAGTCCTTTTCAGGTTTGTTAGTCACAGCCTAGAACGGAAGCGCAAGCTGGTGGAAAAATATTTATGTCATTTATTTCAGGTTTCTGTCAAACCCATCCGTGTGATTCTGTGTGTGTTCTTGTGTCAGGTGTGTGTTTTGATTCTTCCCGATGAGGGGTAGATGGTGCTACCGCCCTCATATTTTGCTGTTGTTGTATTTTTGATGGAAAGGCAGGGCGCTCCGAGGAGGCTACTGTACCTTGTCCAATGCTGATTCTTGGATTTCCTAGGGGAAATGCTGAGATATATTGTTGTTCTGACACACACACACGTATATATTGTGCTTTGGGGCACGCTTCTTCGAGACTCGATCCCGTGCCTTGGGAAGCCGAGGTTATTGACACGTGGGTTGACAGATGTGCAGATTTCCACTTAGCGCCCGTCTAGCCTAGGTGACTTATTTTGTTAGGCAGTCCTGTTGTCCGACTGACCCCTATTAAGCTATCATTAGCAAACCTGTTCTTTTGTGATGGTTATTTGGACCATAATTAATTGGGGAGTTCGCCACGTTTGTTACGAATTATTGCATGTCGTATGGATGGAATATGTTGTTAATGATGTAAATGTTGGCTTTGAGCCTAGTGATTTGTCTATGACTCAGTTCATGTTTGTTAGTCTGTGTGACACCCGTGTGGTGTAGTTGTATTTACTTGTAAAAAATGACGGTGGTCATATGTGTTTCTTTTGTTGGTCACGTGTTAACTTACTTGTGTTGATTTTTGATAAGTCCTAATTTTAGGCAGTAATGTTTTGCTACGGCAGTTCTTGATTCCAATTTCAAGCGGAAATTATTTGTTGTTTATTTAGTATAGGATGTGTCGGTTTAGTTTTATGTTGTGTATAGTTGTTCCCCGCGTCTGTCTAGCTCTAAGCAATGCGGATTCGTCTTCTGAAAGTTTATCCGGATGATGACGAATCATGCATTCATTTGTACTCATCGTTAAGCATGTAGAACAGCGCACACGTATACATTGTCATTGCAGATTTTGGGACAATTAGTCCGATTAATAATCTCTCCTGAGATTAGGCCTAGTTTGTGGCAAATTAATTTATTCAGTGGGAGTCATTTTTGGAGTTTCGTTTGTTTATTTCTTTTTGTAAATAGCTGATCTGTCATTAAATTCATTTGTTTTACCCTGGCTTCACTTTTTCCTGCATGTTATTTTGTTATATGTTGCCCTGCATGTTTTGGAAGCGCTTTAACAACAACTTACGAAATGGACTGTTACACCCCCCGAAACTGAGTCTCATAAGCTTCTTTGCAAGGGTTCAATATATATTAGAAGCAGCTATAGCCTCTTGCGAGCCGAACATGTCCTCGGACACTCCCGGCAATAAAAGCCATACGCTAAATAAATAAATAAATAAATAAATAATATATATATATATTAAACCATAGAGTTATGTACTATTAGATGACGATTATTGCATAGGTTCATTACTCAAACGTTGACTTCGATCCCATGATTATACTAAATCACAAGAAATGAAAACTTAATTTAAAAATTTCGCACAGACGCCATCTTAAGTTTATGTAGCCTAAACAATTGAAATAAATTAGATATCAGTGCATCATAAAGTGTATAAACATTTGCTGTACCATGTTACACTGCGCTATTAAAATGTTTTAACTTCTTTGGTCGCCATGTTCGTTTTGTACTTAACAGGTTTTTGAAATCACATAGGTGAACTTTTAGTAGTGCCCTTTATCACCGCAGAAAATGTCAGGGTGATATCAGAAATAGTTTCAGACATATAGAATGCCGGTGAAAAATTTCGCACAGCCACCATGTTGGATTTATAATACGTAATAAAATTTCATAGGCTCGGTCGGGGTCGGTCAAAATACTATGACCTTAGCGAGTTTCATTGAAATCGCTCCAGCCGCTTAGATTTTATTAGGGGCACACACACACACATGCATATACACACACACACAGAAAAAAGATGATATCATAAGCCTATCTTTTCATAAATGAAAATAGTCTAAAGTCTGTTATAGTTCATTCCAATAGTGTGTCCTTAAAATTTCATTCGTCTTTTCCGAAACGTGTGAGAGGTTTTCCAAAATGACAATATATTTCCTGGGATGATTCTTTCCCCCATATATTATTGTTATTGTTATTATTGTTGACAACTTTAAATACCTCGGCAGTTTTGTTTCTCCTGACAACACCATGGATCGAGAAATCGACAGTTTGAATGCAATTTCTTTTACGTAAAATAAAATTCCGACTTTCACCAAGCTCCTCGCGCTAGTTAGGATGGTTGGCTCCTCAGTTTAGGGGCTGCGACAACGCGGTCATGTAGCCCCGTGTACTTTCGGTGTGTGCAGAATCTGTCTGATAACCGGAGTTAATTGTAATGACTATATTAGTGTGTGTTATCTGTAATTCAGGTAAGGACTGCAGACATTGAATTTTCAAGTAGTTACTACTTTTGTTACCAAACGCCACCGTCCACGACAACTAGTTCTGAACTTGGTTACTAGATGCCACCGAAGACGTCTCCTGGCGACGAACGTTGGAACCTAAGAGCGTTAGTCAAATCTAACCTATACTTTAGCTTCACACAAGTGTTATTAGTGGAAGGTTCTTTTACAGGTCATAAATGTATGACCTGGGACCGCCGGAAACGCCAACAGTGCTTATAAAAACATTACAGTACAGTGTACTTGGTTTTCGAGTCTTAAAGTCAATAGGCTATGTTGTTCTATTTGACGAAAATCCACCTAATCTGAATTTTCGCTAATCCGAAGAGGGTTTGGTCCCAATTAGTTCGTAATAGTGGGACTCTACTGTATTTTATTAGCCTACTTTTCTCATTTTGAAAAATTGAAGAAAAAGTAGACTTTTGAGATCGATCCGGGCAAATGTGTGTCTGTCTGTTTGTCTGTCGGTGTGTGTGTGTGTGTCCCATCAAGTTCCAAACGGCAGCAGCTATTGAAACCAAATTTGTTATGAGAAAAGAGCTATGCCTGATTATCTCACGGCTATATTTGAAAGTGACGTTAGTGCTACCAACTGCTGAAAAATCACATTTGAAATTTGAGGTCTATGTTGGATATCTCGGAAGATATGCTTGGGAATTTTTCAAAAATTGACACACATATAAATAATAACATTCCATATTAATTTACAGGAGCCCATATATGACAGTGTTGCCAACATAACTCTATGCCTGCTGATAGGCCCAATCTTCCATACTATCTATTGGATTTCAACCAAATTTCGTATGTGATTTGCGCACCGGAGCAGATATGAAGACGCATTTTTAGTGTTAACAGGGCTGCCAACTGTTGAAAAATACACTCTATACATTTTTATCCTAATCTCAATATATCAGAAAGTATGCTGGTCAACAGTTCTAAACTTTGCATGCATATAGTACCTGCAAATGTCGGTTAATTTTCAGTAACCGATCTACGATGCTGCCAACCTTGTTCTACGCGTGCTGATAGGTTTAATCTTGAATCACATGTAACTTCCATACTAATAAATGAAGTTCTTAAACATTGGCACATATATATATATATATATAGATCATAATTTCAATTTATGCTTGAGCATCCTGTTTATGGCAGTGTCGCCAACCTGATTTTACATGCTGATAAATTAATATTTAAATACATGTAACGTGCATACTATTGGACCTCATTCAAATTTTGCATGTGCATTGTGGAGCTTAAGAGATGGAACTAAGGTTGGAGTCACCAGGTCTGCCAACTGTTGATATATGCTCTCTATAATTTAAGGAAAAGTAGGCTCTTTTGTTCGTCTCGGAACTACTTGTTGTTATTCGATTCGGACAACTATGGACCACGTGACTTCAACCGCTTCCATCCCTGCGCTTTAGTTTTATCTCAATATACCCGCATGAATTTTCTATGAGCCTATTTCCTTTCATCCTGTTTTCAGCTTTGGTTTTTCCGAGAATCGCTGGTATGTTCCAAGTTTTCTCCGAAGAGGAGCACGTTCCTGGATGTCTTCAAACGTGATCCCTTCTTCTAGAAGATCTCTTTCAATCTCGGTGAACCAATGACCCTTCGTTTTCTTGTTTACGAAGAAGTAAAAGATGCGGTTGGTCAGTCTCTGAGAGTTCATGCGTGTTATGTGGTCATAGAAACTATTCCTACTTTTCCTTATGATGTCTGTTATCCTTTCCACACTTAGGTAGATTTCGTTGTTGTGACGTCTCCTGAACTCTCCATTTTCCCTGATAGGTTCCAGGATCTTTCTTAGGATATTTCTTTCTTTAGCCTGTAACTTATCAATCAAACCTTTTCTGTTCAATTCAGGGCATTCTACTGCGTACAGGACTTCTGGACGAATAACTGAACAATATTATATATTCTTCTTCTTATTCGTCTTCTTCTTCTGCTTCATCTTCTGCTTTTTCTTGCTTCGTTACGGCCAACTAAGGACCACGTCAGGTCAACTATTTTTTCTGCATTTTAATGTTGGCCCAGTACTCTTTCATTCGCAATCGATGTTGCACCTTTCTCTCCGTCGTCCACGCCTTCCTGGTTTTTAGCCTACTTTTCACATTTTGCAAAAATGAGGAAAAAGTAGACTTATGAGATCGGGCAAATGTGTGTCTGTCCTTCTGTCTGTCTGTCTGTCTGTCCTTCTGTCTGTCTGTCTGTCTGTCTGTCTGGCTGTGTGTGTGTCCCCCCCCTATCAACTCCTAAACGGCTGGAGCAATCGAAACAAACATTGGTAGAAGTAAAGATCTATACCTGATTATCTCACGGACATATTTGAAAATGATGTCAGTGCTACCAACTGCTGAAAAATCGCAATTTTAATTTGAGCTCCATGTTGGATATCTTGGAAGGTATAAATGGGAGCTATTTTAAAATTGGCACACGTATAGATAACAATATTGCAGTTTAATTTCCAGGAGGCCATACATGGCACTGTTGCCAAAATGATTATAAGCCTGCAGATAAGTCCAATTTTTAAATGCATATAACTTCTACACTGTCAATTGGAATTCAACCAAATTTCGTATGTTGTATGTGTACATAACCAGATATGACTGAGCGTATTCTTAAGAACCACCAGGGCTGCCAACTGTTAATAAATGATCTTAATTTCTTTTATCCAAATACCAATATAATAGAAAGTATGCAAGCCGACAGCTTTAAACTATGCACACGTATAGTACCTGACATTCTATATTAATTTGGAGTAATTTATATACGTCAGTGCTACCAACATGATTCTAAGCTTGCTGAGAGGTCCAGCTTTAAATACATGTAACTTCTATATTATCATTTGGATTTCAACCAAATTTCGTGTGTGCTATGTGTACCATAACAGATATGACTATGCCGATTCTTAAGAGTAACCAGGGCTGCTAACTTTTAATATGTGCTGTCTCTATTCTTGTTACCCTAATATCACTATATAAGAAAGTATGCAAGCCAATAGCTCTAAACTTTGCACACGTGTAGTACCTGGCATTCTAGATGAATTTGGAGTAACAAATATACGTCAGTGCTGCCAACATAACTCTAAGCCTGCTGACAAGTCCAATTTTAAAATACATGTAACTTCAATTCTAACAAATGGATTTAATCCAAAATTGGCACCACAAGAGATCATAATATTTCAGTTTATTTCTGACCAAAATATGCATGACATTGTTGCCAACATGATTTTACGCGCGCTGATAGATCCAATGTCTAACTGCATGTAACGTCCATGCTATCCATTGGACTTCAACCAAAATTTGTATTCTGTATCTTAAGAATGGAACTAACAATATATTCTGTCACCAGGGCTGCCAACTGTAGTGCTCAATTAGGCCACATTATACCAAGTATAGGCTATTTCGAACTAATTAGAAATTTCGATATTACCAACTTAATTTCGTTATTATCTCAGATAGGTCCATATAGTTTGGCATGAATCTTACATTTTAAGAAAAGTACGCTCTTTAGTTCTTCACGGAACTTCTTGTTAGTTTCGGCTTAGGTTGAAAACTCTGATGTTCTTGAAGTTTTTCCCTAAGTGGGCCACGCTCCTGGATATCTTCACATGTTACCCCAATCTCCAACAGATCTTTCTCGACTTCACTGAACCAGGCCCCCTTTGTCTTTTTCTCATGGAGAATAGCAAAAATTCGGTTGGATAGCCGTGTTGATTTCATTCGGGTTATATGTCCAGAAAAAAAATCCTCCTTTTCCTTCATCACGTCAGTTATTTTCTCTACGTGTGTCTACAACCCTTGGTTGAAGCGTCTTCGGAACTCGCCGTGTTCTTTGACTGGACCTAGGATTTTCCTCAATATCTTCCTTTCCTTGGTCTCCAGTTTTTCCATTATGCCTTTCTTTGCCTACTATTCACATTTTGCAAAATTGGGGAAAAAGTAGACTTATGAGATCGATCCGAGAAAATGTGTGTCTGTCTGTCATTCTGTCTGTCCTTCTGTCTGTTTGTCTGTGTGTGTGTGTGTGCCCTCCCTCCCATATAATCTCCTAAACGGCTGCAGATATCGTAACCAAATTTTTTAAGAGTAAAGATCTATTGTGCCCGTTTAGACCGGAGTCCGCACGACCACATATGCATTTTACCAATAATCAGTCAGCACGAGAGTCAAAATATCCCGGAGCGCCAGATGGGTTAAAGCAAATCGCAAAAACGACATCAAATTAAAAAAATGCTTTGCTGATTTTTGGCTCAATGCAACAATAAGGATAGAAGGAGATTTAATTGGGAGAAACACATCTGGTAAAATTATCTCAGTTTATTTTAAAGTTAAAATCTGACTGCAAAAATGCTCAAAGCAGCATCATCCACGTGTGGCGATCCACACTCTTATTTACACACAATATACAGAAATCTTCCAAACACATTTGACAATCTTTTTGGAAACACAAGTCCGATTAATAGTCCTGTGGACTGTGTTCCAAAATTATTAATATTTAATTCCAGTTCAAAATTAATTGTCTATACTGGAAATAACGTAGATCACTGTTTGACTATTTACATGATATTAACACTCGTAGAATAAATGTTTATAGAATTTCTTAAACTTTCACTTGTTTTTCCAGTTTCAAAAATATATCGTCGAAAATATTATTATCATCGTAGCAACACAAATTATTAACACATATTAATAACATCTGAAAAGTATTTGACCATTGAGCATAGCATCGAAGAACTGTGCGAAGCACAACAACAATTAATTGTTCTTCTGACATTAAACATTCGAGAAGTGACTCGATTATGAACTTCAAGTTCCAAACAAAATATATGATTTCTGAATCATCAACTTGATCAATAAATGGTTGAACCATTCAACTATTAGATTATCCACTTGGAATCATTATTATAAAAATATTGATATTCATGGCCATTTTTAGCAACTTTCACAACTTGCAATTCTTCGACAGAATGCGGAAATTAGAATTGTAGTTTTATAATGAATTCATTTAGTTCATGGCACTAGGATTGAAAATATCCTTCAAATTATTCGTGGTTAAAGAATTATTTTTAATTGGCAGTGGCCCATTCTATTATTTGTGTAAGAACACAATATTACAACAACAACGGCAAAGGTCTTCCTCTGAAGAAGAATAAACTACTATCATGACAAATCCGGGTTCTAGCAAAATCAAAGTCTAAATGGAATTCGTAAACAAGGTTGAAATAAGAACTGATGGTTTCAAGAAATAACCTTCGGGTTATTCATACGACGAAATGTGTGGCTCCAATACTCCTACTATAAACCTGAGCCATCGAACCTGCTATTTGATTGATGCTCGAAAAAACCTTCATTCCTGCGACTTAACATGCGCACCTGGGAATGGCATTTCAACTACTCCACACACATAAATTATCTTCCCAAAATTTATACAATAAATCAAGCCTCTGCTTGTTATCAACACTGGAAGATTAATAAACTTACAAGTTTATTTTATTTTACCATTCAGTTCAACCCGTGAATTTACCATACTTATGAAAATCTTCATTTCACTTTCGAAGTGTATTTACGTCATGATTTTATATAAATACAAAAATATCCTATTTGATACAAATATCAATTGCTTCCCGTTTCATGCCTCTCCGTGTTATCTGAAAAATATACTTCGCTCATAGCAAATATCAACTGTTCAACCAGAACTGAAATGTTGGTTGAATGCGGGCTTGCGCTAACCACTCTCCTTCGGAAAATCTCCTGTTCCAAACTAGAAATGATTAAACTACTTCATAGGCTCTTTCTCAATACATATGATTATTATAAAATATAATATCCAAGAATTATTTAGAAAAATTATGAAAATTATTATTATTATTATTATTAGTGGATTATTATTATTATTATTATTTATATCATTTTAAATATGTTTGATTATCATCTCATTATGTGAGAATCCACATGTTCGAACCTTCGAATATGGAAAAAATATCCATTCCTCAACAAAAATAAATTTCCTTAAAATATGAAAAATTCAAATAAATCTTCGAAATGCTCGGTCATCGATCCTAAACTGTTCTGAGTGCTGAAAATACTCAGAATAACTCTAACAAGTCTTGCGTAAATCATTGCAAGCTTTAAATACGACGAAAAAAAAGTGTTGGTCATCTGCAGAAAAAATAGTTTGTTCCAATTAGCTAGGCATAATATAATTCAAATGTGGCTTACATTTCTTGATGGTCTTGAAGTGTAGTAAACCTGGTCTGTACCAGATTTATCCGTAGACATGCCCTATCGGACAAGCATGTATAATCCTTGTATCCGCCGCCATTGTAGACCCACAATTCGTCTAGTCAGACATAGTGGTAGTATCTTTCGACGTTTGAATAAACTGTGGTTCCATTTTAATATGGGCTTCTATCAAAGCCATAACAGTTTGTTGAAATAGGGTCAGATCTAAGTGATCTCTTCTTAGATATGTCAGTTGTAACATAACTCACTGTAATCTCATCAGTACAAGAAAAACATTGACAGTCTAAGCAGTTAACGGCTGTTCTGAAGATCGTTCCCTGGGCATGGTTTGTATATCACCATCTGCCATGCGCTAGACAACTTGCAGTTTCCCTTGCGTAGACTAACGAACGCCACCGTTATAGGCTAGTCTTCAGTGTACTGACAGATCGAAGTGGTTAACTAGTTACAAATAATGAAAACTGACTTGAAATGGATTTAAACATCCAAGTATTAAGTTACTACTGGACTGTGACAAAATACTATTTTCTAGACAGAGTCTAGCATATGTCCTTTTGGAAATATAAATATTTCCACCAATGTCTGTAGAAATCAATCACCTCAGTGATTCTCCTCACCAGAAACTTACTAAGTTCCAACTCGTAGCGCAGCACTTCTCGTGACTATCACGATTTGAAAAGAACTTCTGCGTAGATACGGCAACCATGTGCCTTGGCTCAGCGTAGACGCAACTTGCTTGCCAAGTGCTTGTGTTAGAATGAGCTGACCATGCCTGCTCCAGCTGGCTTTTATTCAAAACGGTCAGGGTCACGCGTCATCACCTGATATCTAGAAATCCTCGTATCTCTTGAATCCCTGGTCCGATTTACTTGATACTAATTGCATTCTCTTTCATTTGGCCGTGCCAGTAATCTGATCCCAGTCTCAAGTCTCTACTCCATAGTTAACTATTTAATCAATAAATAGCCTCCACCTCTGCTATTACTCGCTACGTCACTTGACATCCAACTATCGGTAAAATTCTTCTAAATGCTTCTCGAAGCAATGTAGCGCGATATTCAAATATCTGAACTTTCAAAAGCGGCTACAGCCTTTCCCTTGATATCTAGGTGTCTGAAACTTGGAATACCCATTCCTAGAGTTGGGCACATCCACCCCTCACCTAGCAAAAAATAAAAATTGAAAATTTTTTATTTTTCCTATCTACACATTAAATCATCTGGTTCTTGAATAATATGTCTTCAAATTCGATGCATTATAAGTTCCCACGATGTTACCAGTTCGTGTATTGGCTACTTCATAGCTTCCATTATTGTTTACTTCCACAATACGGTAGGGCCCAGCGTAAAGGCTTGCAAATTTCGAGTACACTCGATTTTGCACGTCAGAGGGTGTAGGTCTTTTCACTAAAACAAGAGTTCTTACGCGCAAGGGTCTGCGAAAACGCTTTCCTCTCACTCTGCGCTCTCTCTTCTCAGCTTGACTCCTCAACTTGTCTAAAGCTAGAGTTTCCCTCATCTGACGACTTGGTTCAATCTCAGGTGGAATAGAGATGATTCGATCCCATAATCGTGTTGGTTTAATTCCATGATGTAGCAACATAGGAATCTGTCCAGTACTCTCATGAATCGTAGAGTTGATGGATTTGGATGCTAAAGAAAGAACATCCATCCATTTCCAATGCTCATTTGGACAATAGAGGCGGCAAAATTTTGCTATTTCAGCCATCACGCGTTCCGCTGGATTGCTCTCTGGATGTCTAATAGAACAAAACAATTGTCTAATCCCAAGATTATTCATGATGGTTCGAAACTCCAAAGATGTAAATTGAGGTCCCCGATCTGATAAAAGGAATTCCGGTTTGCCTGCTTCCGGAATTACGCTGTCTCTAATTCTCTTCGCACAATACTTTGCGTTTGCCTTCTGAATTGGATGTAACATGGTGTATTTGCTGAAAACATCCATAGTCACCAAAATATATCGGTTACCTCTTTTAGACTTTGGGAGAGGACCATATAAATCAGTCGCGAAGATTTCGCAAGGCTTAGAAGGAATAATAGGCCTTGGTAATTCTCTCAATAATCTAGAATTATGTTTACTCCTTTGGCATAAGGCGCATTCTCGAATAGTGTTTCTGACAGTTTGTCGCATTCGCTCCCACGAAAATTTCTCTTGAATCATGTTGACTGTCTTATCTACTCCAGCATGACCTGCGATTCTATGTGCCATCCAAATAATGGGTTTTTGAAATCGTGGAGGTATCACTACTCTCAGCTTCGTATGGTCGGGATCTGCAAACTTGTAGATTAAACCATCTAACATC
The DNA here is from genome assembly GCA_946902985.2 of Meconema thalassinum. Classification (NCBI taxonomy): domain Eukaryota; kingdom Metazoa; phylum Arthropoda; class Insecta; order Orthoptera; family Tettigoniidae; genus Meconema; species Meconema thalassinum. Next base: position 93,871,686 of record OX336388.2, read on the forward strand.
ATAAAATCCCTTGAAATTCTTTCAGTTTCCACAAAATCATCATCATTTGGATCCATGTTTCCCTGTAGAAAACGAAAAATGTTTCTGAGACGTCGGTCTCTCCTCTGGGATAAATGCAATAACCTTAACTTTCTCAAGGTATCTTCATCCTCCTGCGTCAGGTTAACTTGAAAAACCTTAGATGTAGACTCCACTGCTCTACTCAATAAATCAGCTCCCACATTCAACTTTCCAGGAGTGTGTTCAATAACTAGGTTGAATTGCTGAATAAAAAGTGACCATCTAGTTATTCTATCACTGGCAAAGTTTGTTCTCAAAATAAACTCCAATGCGTGGTGATCAGTCCTCACAATGACTGAATGTCCAATTAACATTTTCTTCCACGACTCCAATGCGAATATTACAGCAAGTGCTTCTAACTCTGTGGTGTAATAATTTCTCTCTGATGGACGAAGTTTCCTGCTAATGAACGCCAGGTAATGTCTCTTGTGGTCTTCATCTTCTTGAAGTAGAATAGCTCCAATCCCTACGGTGGATGCATCAGATTCTATGATGAAATTCTTGGTAAAGTCAGGATACTCCAATTTCACACTGTTTACCAATAACCTCTTGGCATCTTGAAATGACTGTTCACAATCTTTATCCCATTTCCATTTATTTCCTTTCTTTAACAATTCCTGCAATGGCGCAACTGTCTTGGTGAAGTTCGGACAATGCCCTGCAAAGAATTGGCATGTCCCGAGAAAACTGCGGACATTCTTCACTCTAGTAGGTCTAGGGAAATTTGCAATTGCTTGTATCTTCGTCTCATTGGGACGGTATCCTTCTCCATCCAAAATGTGACCCAAAAATTTTATTTCCTTTCGAAAGAACTGACATTTTCGAAGGTTTACTTTGAAGTTCGCTTTTCTCAAATCTGCGAATAACATTTGAAGATGTAACAAATGTTCCTCCTTAGTCTCGGATGCAATTAAGATATCATCAATATAACGAATTGCTATCTCTTTTACTTCAGGACTCAAATTTTGTTCCAGGGCTCTGATCAAAACGGATCCAGATGTTTTGACTCCAAATGGTAAACGGCGGAATACATATGTCTGCTGGTCAAACATAAATCCTGTAAACTTCTTAGAATCTTCACTAAGCCTAATGTGATGGTAGGACGAAGTGAGATCAATATTAGAGAACCAGACCTTGCCTTGGAATTTCCTCAACAATTCCCTAATGATTGGTGGTCTGTCATACTCTGGCAGTAATCTTGAATTCAAATTTCGCGCGTCTAAACATAGTCTCAGACTTCCATCTTGCTTAGACACTACTGCTAATGGATTGACATAAGATGTAGTGTACTTTTCAATCACATTGTTGTTTTCCATTTCCTTGATAAGCACTTTTACTCTTTCTCGATGCTTTTCTGCTACTGGATACAATTTAGCATGAAAAGGTGCATCATCATTTACACGAATATGATATTCAAAATCTTTAATTTCACCAGGCTTAATATCAAAAATATCGTGATACTCTTCCAAAATCTTCCCTAGCTCTGGGGACTCCTTCTCAGTGTAGACTTCTCTTCCTTCAGCTTCATGAAAAATCAGAGACCATTGAGCATCTCCCTCGATGTCTTCCTCTTCTTTTCCCTCGAAGTTAATCTCTTCGGTATTCTTGAATCTGATCGTCTCTGTCTTCATATCTATCACTGCTTGATATTTCTGAATGAAATCTGCTCCCAATATCATGTCAAAAGCCATGTCCTTCATTACAACAAATACATGTCGGAAATCATGTCCTCCAATCGTAATACATAAGTATAATTGTGTTTTACACAGAGATATTTATTGGGTATTATTCCTTGGATCTTAATTCCTGATACTGGAATCTCCTCTAAATTCTCTTTGAGTTTCCACAGAATATAAAGCTTCTCACTCACCAGACAAAGCATAGCTCCAGTATCGATCAAAGTATCGACAGGCATACCGAATACTTCGCATGATATGATTGGCATTCTAATTCTTGTACCCATTTCTTTTCGTTCGTCATTCTGTTGAATTAAATCATCATCCTCTGCTTGCCATTTAATAATTCTGGAAGTGAAAGTATTCAAAATTCTATCTTCTACTGTGAATTCGAAGTTTTTTTTTTTTTTTTCATTACCATTCCCCCGGGATTGTTGTGTTCCCGATGGACCTGGTTCATTGGGTCTCTGCTCCAAAAATTGCAAGTTATCTTGGTGTCTTGCTTCCAAATTTTTCCTTGTGTCCTTGTTAAACTCTTCATTGGACTGACGAGTATCCACATTCCCTCTATTATTGTAGTTGTTTCTACCATAATATCTTCTTTCCTGGTACCTTCCTTGACTATCTCGTGGTCTTCTCCATCGAGTATTGCATCGATTACCACCATCCGGTCTCGCATATGGTTTGTAACTGTATCTGTTACGGTATTGATTCCATCCTCCTTTATTTGGATCTTCCCTCGGCGTTTTCTCTTCTCGCCCTTCTCGAATCTCTCGAGGTGTCTGAGAATAACTATCAGCCATAACAGCATACACAGCGTTGTTACTCTTTACTCCCTTCTGATGGAAGAATTGAGCGTTTGTATGATCCAGCTTCTGTAATACTTCATCAAATTGTTCCATATTATAGATATCAGCAGCGATCAAAGTCCTCTGGACGTCTGCTGGAAATTGACGTATCAATGCAGTAATCAACTCGTTATCTGGCATTGGCGGATCTAAATGTTGAAGTTTAGACAGCTGTCCAGAAAAGTACGTAGAGTATCGAGTAGGTTGTGACGTCGAGAATCTCTTCGAATATAACTCTGCTCTAACTTGCTGTTGGGTTTCCGGGGACCAAAACTTTTTCAATAGCCCACGAGAAAACTCCTCAAAAGTGGTTAGAGTGGATCTAAAAGCTCTAAACCAAAGAAGTGCAGGACCTTCCAAGAACTTCCCTATCACTCGGATCTGTCTTTCTTTAGGGATCTTAGAATCTTTCAGGTAATCACCTGCTTCTCTCAAAAATTCCACGGGTGTCACAGAATCTCGCCCTGAAAATTTAGAAGGCTTATCTTCTATATTCTTAAATACAGTTATGGGGTTGGATTGAAATACTGTCCTGACCTCATCCTGTCTATCAGTCTCTCTAGCTCCTCCTAGATTTATCTGTATCTGTTCCTTTCCCCTTACATTTGGCATTTTCAACAGATGATCAGACTGTTTCTCATCCTTTATTTGAGTTTTCATAGCCTGAAGTTCCTTCTGGTTTTCTTCTGCCATCTTCTTAATTGCTTCAGTTTCTTTACAATTGTCCTTAACATCAATGGATATCTGGTTCATAACAGCCTCATGACTTTTCAATGACCCTGTCATATCTGATATGTCCTTCTGAGTTGCTTGGATATCTTTGGAAATTACTTCAACATGGGATGACAAAGATTCCCTAATCTCCTTGATTCCTTCTTGGTTCTCCAGCTTGAGTGTGTCTTTAATTTCATTGACAACTGTGGTTTTAATTTCAGTTTGTAACTCATTAATCACACCTTCTCTTATTTCTCCCATGACAAGTTCTTTGAATTGTTCCGTTAAACGTTGAACAACTAGAATTCCCATCTCGTTACTCTCCTTCTTCACTCTGACTTCCAGGTTGACCATGTCTTCACCAACTTTCCTAAGACCATGTTCTATCCTATCAGCTAAGCTTTGGGATCGAAGATCGGCATCGCGAAATTTATCGTCCATTAAACTTGCGTTAGTAGCTAATGAAGTTTCGAGCTCATGTGTTTTATCGCATAATTTATTCATTTTACTCTCAAGTGTCATTTTCAAAATTTCAGAATTCTCTTTAAAATTACTTTCCATTGAATTAAATTTACTGTTTAAATTTTCCTTTAAGTTATCTTTTAACCTGCTCTCTAACAAATCGGAATTTTCCTTGAGTTTATCCTCTAAACTTTCTTTTAAGTTACCTTTTAACCTGCTTTCTAAAGAATCAGAATTTTCTTTAAGTTTATTTTCCAAAGAATCAGAATTTTCTTTAAGTTTATTTTCCAAAGAATCAGAATTTTCTTTAAGTTTATCATTCAAATTTTCTTTAAGTTTATTTTCTAACGAATCAGAATTTTCTCTAAGTTAATTTTCTAAAGAATCAGAATTTTCTTTAAGTTTCCTTTCTAAAGCCTCAGTATTTTCTTTCATAATAGCGGCTACACGCCGTCCAGCCTCTTTTGAACTCTCCTCCAAACTCCTCATCATCCTCATCATTTCTTCCATAATTTCAATTATTATTCAAAACTTAGGGGTATACAACAGTGGCAAACACAAACTTCTAACTAGAACAAGAAATATGAATAGCTAATTGGAACACTATAATAAAATGAGATTTTGTCCTAATATCGACGTGATGGAAAAACAAAATTCTCTACTTTTACGAATTACATTTACCACAATATCACAAGAAAAATATGCAAGTTCTCAAATATCCTCCACCTGGATTCTAATAATGTGTATATCCAGTCATCGAACGTTTACTACTGAATTTACTTGACGCCCTAATGGTTAAGCCATTATCAAAAATAATCAAACCCATTCTAATTATTAACCAAGTTAAATTTTTAATTTTCCCCACTAATTGGGTTTCCTACTAATTTATTCATCCAAACCAGACATCTCTCAACTCCCAAAATATTTCTATAAAAATTATCACAATTTAAATCGGCATGCGATTGACCATGTCTAAATCGGGACCCACGTTCGAAGCCATTTCTCTCTCTATTTTATTTTATGTGCCCGTTTAGACCGGAGTCCGCACGACCACATATGCATTTTACCAATAATCAGTCAGCACGAGAGTCAAAATATCCCGGAGCGCCAGATGGGTTAAAGCAAATCGCAAAAACGACATCAAATTAAAAAAATGCTTTGCTGATTTTTGGCTCAATGCAACAATAAGGATAGAAGGAGATTTAATTGGGAGAAACACATCTGGTAAAATTATCTCAATTTATTTTAAAGTTAAAATCTGACTGCAAAAATGCTCAAAGCAGCATCATCCACGTGTGGCGATCCACACTCTTATTTACACACAATATACAGAAATCTTCCAAACACATTTGACAATCTTTTTGGAAACACAAGCCCGATTAATAGTCCTGTGGACTGTGTTCCAAAATTATTAATATTTAATTCCAGTTCAAAATTAATTGTCTATACTGGAAATAACGTAGATCACTGTTTGACTATTTACATGATATTAACACTCGTAGAATAAATGTTTATAGAATTTCTTAAACTTTCACTTGTTTTTCCAGTTTCAAAAATATATCGTCGAAAATATTATTATCATCGTAGCAACACAAATTATTAACACATATTAATAACATCTGAAAAGTATTTGACCATTGAGCATAGCATCGAAGAACTTTGCGAAGCACAACAACAATTAATTGTTCTTCTGACATTAAACATTCGAGAAGTGACTCGATTATGAACTTCAAGTTCCAAACAAAATATATGATTTCTGAATCATCAACTTGATCAATAAATGGTTGAACCATTCAACTATTAGATTATCCACTTGGAATCATTATTATAAAAATATTGATATTCATGGCCATTTTTAGCAACTTTCACAACTTGCAATTCTTCGACAGAATGCGGAAATTAGAATTGTAGTTTTATAATGAATTCATTTAGTTCATGGCACTAGGATTGAAAATATCCTTCAAATTATTCGTGGTTAAAGAATTATTTTTAATTGGCAGTGGCCCATTCTATTATTTGTGTAAGAACACAATATTACAACAACAACGGCAAAGGTCTTCCTCTGAAGAAGAATAAACTACTATCATGACAAATCCGGGTTCTAGCAAAATCAAAGTCTAAATGGAATTCGTAAACAAGGTTGAAATAAGAACTGATGGTTTCAAGAAATAACCTTCGGGTTATTCATACGACGAAATGTGTGGCTCCAATACTCCTACTATAAACCCGAGCCATCGAACCTGCTATTTGATTGATGCTCGAAAGAACCTTCATTCCTGCGACTTAACATGCGCACCTGGGAATGGCATTTCAACTACTCCACACACATAAATTATCTTCCCAAAATTTATACAATAAATCAAGCCTCTGCTTGTTATCAACACTGGAAGATTAATAAACTTACAAGTTTATTTTATTTTACCATTCAGTTCAACCCGTGAATTTACCATACTTATGAAAATCTTCATTTCACTTTCGAAGTGTATTTACGTCATGATTTTATATAAATACAAAAATATCCTATTTGATACAAATATCAATTGCTTCCCGTTTCATGCCTCTCCGTGTTATCTGAAAAATATACTTCGCTCATAGCAAATATCAACTGTTCAACCAGAACTGAAATGTTGGTTGAATGCGGGCTTGCGCTAACCACTCTCCTTCGGAAAATCTCCTGTTCCAAACTAGAAATGATTAAACTACTTCATAGGCTCTTTCTCAATACATATGATTATTATAAAATATAATATCCAAGAATTATTTAGAAAAATTATGAAAATTATTATTATTATTATTAGTGGATTATTATTATTATTATTATTTATATCATTTTAAATATGTTTGATTATCATCTCATTATGTGAGAATCCACATGTTCGAACCTTCGAATATGGAAAAAATATCCATTCCTCAACAAAAATAAATTTAACTTTTACAGTTACATCGGGGTTTTCCGTGGTTTCCTTAAAATATGAAAAATTCAAATAAATCTTCGAAATGCTCGGTCATCGATCCTAAACTGTTCTGAGTGCTGAAAATACTCAGAATAACTCTAACAAGTCTTGCGTAAATCATTGCAAGCTTTAAATACGACGAAAAATATGTGTTGGTCATCTGCAGAAAAAATAGTTTGTTCCAATTAGCTAGGCATAATATAATTCAAATGTGGCTTACATTTCTTGATGGTCTTGAAGTGTAGTAAACCTGGTCTGTACCAGATTTATCCGTAGACATGCCCTATCGGACAAGCATGTATAATCCTTGTATCCGCCGCCATTGTAGACCCACAATTCGTCTAGTCAGACATAGTGGTAGTATCTTTCGACGTTTGAATAAACTGTGGTTCCATTTTAATATGGGCTTCTATCAAAGCCATAACAGTTTGTTGAAATAGGGTCAGATCTAAGTGATCTCTTCTTAGATATGTCAGTTGTAACATAACTCACTGTAATCTCATCAGTACAAGAAAAACATTGACAGTCTAAGCAGTTAACGGCTGTTCTGAAGATCGTTCCCTGGGCATGGTTTGTATATCACCATCTGCCATGCGCTAGACAACTTGCAGTTTCCCTTGCGTAGACTAATGAACGCCACCGTTATAGACTAGTCTTCAGTGTACTGACAGATCGAAGTGGTTAACTAGTTACAAATAATGAAAACTGACTTGAAATGGATTTAAACATCCAAGTATTAAGTTACTACTGGACTGTGACAAAATACTATTTTCTAGACAGAGTCTAGCATATGTCCTTTTGGAAATATAAATATTTCCACCAATGTCTGTAGAAATCAATCACCTCAGTGATTCTCCTCACCAGAAACTTACTAAGTTCCAACTCGTAGCGCAGCACTTCTCGTGACTATCACGATTTGAAAAGAACTTCTGCGTAGATACGGCAACCATGTGCCTTGGCTCAGCGTAGACGCAACTTGCTTGCCAAGTGCTTGTGTTAGAATGAGCTGACCATGCCTGCTCCAGCTGGCTTTTATTCAAAACGGTCAGGGTCACGCGTCATCACCTGATATCTAGAAATCCTCATATCTCTTGAATCCCTGGTCCGATTTACTTGATACTAATTGCATTCTCTTTCATTTGGCCGTGCCAGTAATCTGATCCCAGTCTCAAGTCTCTACTCCATAGTTAACTATTTAATCAATAAATAGCCTCCACCTCTGCTATTACTCGCTACGTCACTTGACATCCAACTATCGGTAAAATTCTTCTAAATGCTTCTCGAAGCAATGTAGCGCGATATTCAAATATCTGAACTTTCAAAAGCGGCTACAGCCTTTCCCTTGATATCTAGGTGTCTGAAACTTGGAATACCCATTCCTAGAGTTGGGCACACTATACCTGAATATTTCACGGCCATATTTGAAATTGACGTCAGTGCTACCAACTGATGAAAAATAGCAATTGAAATTTGGGCTCTATGTTGGATATCTCAGAGGTTATGCATGACAACTATTCCAAAATTGGCACACATATAGATAGCAATACTCCAGATTAGTTTTCAGAAGTCAATACACGCCAGTGTTGCCAACATGATTCTAAGCCTGCCGATAATTCCAATTTCTAAATATATGTAGCTTCTACACTATCGATAGGATTTTAACCAAATTTCGTATATACCGTAGGCCTACTTTGTGTACTACAACAGATATGACTGTGCGTATTCTAAAGAGCCACCAGAACTGCCAACTGTTAATAAATGCTCTCGCTATGTTTTAACCCTAATATGAATATATCAGGAAGTATGCAAGCCAAGAGCTCTAAACTTTGCACACGTATATTACCTGACATTCTAGATTAATTTGGAGTAACTAATATACCTCAGTGCTGCCAACATGATTCTAAGCTTTCTGATAGTTTCAAGTTTTAATTACATGTAACTTCCCTACTAACAAATATATTTTATCCAAAAATAGCACAATAATAGATCGTAATATTTCAGATTAATTCTGAGCATCACATACATGACATTGTTACCAACATGAATTTACACGCACTGATAAATCCAATAGCAAACAGCATGTAACGTCGATACTATCCATTAGACTTCAACCAAATGTTGTAAGTGCATTCTATACCTTAAGAAATGGAACTAAGAATATATTCAGAGTCACCAGGGCTGCCAACTCTAGTTAGTTACTCTATTAGGCTACACTATTTCAGGTGTATTTCATACTGCAATAGCCTACTTAGAAATGTTAGTATTGCCAACTTGATTTCGTAATTGGCATGAAACTTAAATTTTAAGAAAAATAGGCTCTTAAGTTCGTCACGGAACTACTTGTTATTCATGGCGAGACATTCTGCTGCATACAAAGCTACTGGCCGGATGACCGTGTAGTAATGATTGAGTTTTGAGGGATGCACATTCATAGTTAGATGGTAAGCCATTTCAATTTTATTCAAGCGTGACGCAAAAGCCTCGATTTCGGGCATTGTAGGTTCTATCCATTCACCAAGATAATTACATTTCACAACCCGCTTGATTTTCCCATGATTCACTTCTAAATGTTATTATTATTATTATTATTATTATTATTATTATTATTATTATTATTATTATTATTATTATTATTATTATTATTTCATACAGTACATGTAACACATAAAAGTGAAACATGGGACTGTCAAAAGAACTGAGAAGTTTAAATATCTTGGTATAATAATAATATCGTATGGCCTCGGGTGCCTGGTGCAAGCTTTGCTATTTGACACCCAGTGGGTAGCTTGCATGTCGAATTTCGTAGATCCTTGACTATGAAAGTCAAGGAGGTTAGATGTTAGATATCTAATCTCCTTGAACACAATAGCGCTTTCTAGTAGAGAAATGAGGACTTTTGTGCTGGCGGAAACTCCCGAGATTAATTTTGCCATTATGAACTCGGCCTACTGAATTCAAATGGGTTCTTTGACATGCCAACATCGTATGACATGCGTATCGTATTTTTGCTGCCTTTCAAAAATCACTTACCACGGTCAGGGGTGAACCTGCAGTCTTGGGGTTAGTAGACCGACACGCTATCCACTCACCTACCGTGGTAAGCTAATATCTTGGTGAATGGATAGAACCCAATGGGCTGGATAAAGGAGCAAATAGGGCAAGAGCTAGAAAATTGGATTTTGCTGATAGGTTAACCCAGAACAGATACAACAAACGAGCCATATCCTACAAGGCAAAACTCAGACACTATAGCACAGTAGTAAAGCCAGAGGGTCTGTACGCCTCGGAGTGCTTGACACTGAATAAAAAAGGGGATCTTCAGGAACTGGAAAGAAAGGAGAGGAAAATTTTGCGGAAAATTTTAGGACCACAGAAAACTGCTGACGGGACATGGAAGAACAGAAAGAATGATGACCTCTATAAACACACTGAAAAAATTACTGTCACAATGCGGAAGCGAAAGTTGAAATTCTACGGACATTTGGTGAGAATGGAGGAGAACCGACTGACTAAGAGGATATTCAAGTATATTGCAGAGCTGAAGGCTACAACTAAGTGGGTAGAAGAGGTTAAAAGAGACGCCAAGGAAAGTGGACTCACAGTGGATGTGATCCACAACAGAAAAGAGTTTAGAAACCGAATTGACAACATCAAGATGTTCGAGGAGAAAACACCTAGAATTAGAGCCAACTGGTAATATCCGAGGAGAAGCGAAAGATCAGAAGTGAACGAATGAAGAGGTTTTGGGAAGAGAAGAGGGGATTAACCAGAAAGCCTTAGGTTCCATGCGGTCCACAGGCGGCCAAATTCGGAATAAGTAGAAGACATGTAACACATTGCTGGTACATTACAACATAACTATACGGGCTTCAGGGAACCAAAGTATAGTTACTGAAACAGCAACTTCTACGCTGGAATGTCGCTACCCATGAACTTCCGGACGATTCGGGTTGTTGACAGAACTACTGCCTTCTGCATTAGTTTGTACAGTTGAGTATCGAGATCCAGTTTTTTAAGGCCTTGGAGCAAGGTACTTGGGATCACGCCAGTACTCGAGACAATGATAGGTATGGTCTATATGCCATTGTCTTTTGATAGGATCGACCAACTCGCTGTATTTGCTGATATTTTCTATGTGTTTTGACTGGAGATTCTTGTTGTTAGGAAACGCAACATCAATCAAGGTAGTTTGCTTGATTCTCTTGCTGACAACCACCAGATCCGGCCTGTTGTGTGATACCGATTGATCAGTCAAAATAGTTCGGTCCCAATACAACTTGTATTCCTTGTTTTCAGGTACACACTCTGGCTGATATTGGTGGTACGGAACTTTCTTTCCTTTTAGAAGCTGAAACTTATCAGCCAAGTCCTGATACAAGATTTTAGCAACTGCATCATGCCTTTGTTTGTGCTCCGTCACCAGAAATATCTACATGCAGATCAGGGGCGTTTATAAGGGGGGCCACCCCCCCCCCCCCCCCACCGAAATTTTTTGTCACATATATTATTTGTTTATGGATTAAAACATTATTGACAATGAGTTTGCTCTGATCTTATGTGTAACAACATAACCTCTTATTACTCTCCAGTGCCTTCGCTCTTATGAACGAACCAAGAACAGCAACAAGTGCCCTTGAAGCGTGTGACAAAAGTTTTTCCCCTAACTTTTATACCCTTATCAAACTTTTGGCAAATGTGCCTCTCTCTGTAGCTACTGGTACTTTCGAACGGAGTTTGAGTTGGTTGAAAACATACTTAAGAAATTCTACTTCTGAAAACAGACTCAACGGTCTAGTATTGTTATCTATTCACAGACATACTCTCACTGACGATGAAGTTATGAACCGATTTGGCAATGCTTCAAGAAACCTTGACTTTATATTATACTGTGAGTTGTAAATCAAAACAATAACATTAATTCTTTCCATGTAAACACTATCAAGTGAGCAAGATGATTGTATGAATAAAAAGTATCATAAAATGTGTTTGATATTAACCAAACATAAAACATCACAACAAATTGGTTGAAAGAGTGATTCCAGATAGCCTTAAAACTCATCATTTTGCACCAAATTATACAGAAGTTTCCCGGGGAGAACGCCGGACCCCCTATCCTTTGGGCCTATACCATGCCCCATAACCCCCAGTTGGGCACCCCCCGAAATTAAACTCTATATACGCCCCTGATGCAGATGTAATATGCTGTATTGTTTCTGACCGTTGACAGCCGTAGCGGCACTTATCATCTGGTACAGCGGGATCTTTTACAATGAACTTGAGGTAGTTCCTTGTAGGGATGACTTGGTCTTGAATTGCAAGCATAAAACCTTCAGTTTCTGGAAAGATCTGTCCTGAAGTGAGCCAGTAGTTTGTCGCAGTTATATCAACATTTGCTTGACTCACCTCATTTGGATGTCTTCCGTGCAAAGGTTTTGCTTTCCATGCTTCCATCTTCTGAAGGTCAGTGTGTAGGTGGTGTTGAATCTCTTGTTGACACAAGGCCAGTGGCATTGATCTGTCAGCCTCACTGATGGCTCTGTGAAGTACAGATGACCTCGCTTCTGCGTAGAAGTACTCCCTAAGGCTGTCTATCTGTCGTTTCATCTGGTTATGATTATCAATGTCAACAAATCCACGTCCACCTAGGCTTCTGGGTAGTCATTCGCTCTATTGAAGATCGTGGGTGGTGGTTTCTTCCTTTTGTGAGCATCGTTCTCATGTTTCGCTCAAGACCGTTTTGCGCCATTTGTTTATGCCAAAGGAGTAGCTCAGCACAGGTACAGCATGCGTGTTCACTAGGTTTTTGCTGTTCAAGTGCGTTTTTATGATTTGTTTTAATCTTTTGACAAATTCGTAGGACAGATCTTTCTTTATTGACACATGGTCAATATGCCTAGCTTGGTTTACTCCTAAATATTTAAGGTGTCTTCTGCCAATACAGCCTTAATATGCTATCCATCTTCCAGCTCATACCCAGACTTCTGTACTTTTCCTCTCCGACACTTGTCCAAACCAAATCCCATTTGTACGTCTCGTGAGAATGTTTCAGCAAGTTTTCCAGATGCGACTCTGTTCTGCATAGAATTTAACGTCGTCCATCTGTAGCAGATGATTAATATTATTATTATTTTTTTTTTTTTTACATTCGAATTGAGCCACTATGGACTACGGAATAACAATCAAAATCAATGTTTCGTTCTAGATCGTCTGCCAGCTTTGAGGTCCTGCCAGTATCTCTTAAGCCCATCACTCAGCGCCTTCTTCCGATCTTCTGAAAGAGGTCCCCTCCGTCTTTTGGGTTCTGCCCCTATTTTAAATCCCTGGTAATTTTTGATTAGGTGTCTGAATTGACACCTGTTCATAATTTTGCAGACCGGAATACCAATTTCTAGAAGGTCTTTGTTACATTCTTCAAACCATGCCAATTTTTTCTTCTTCGGTTTCACGAAATTCCAAATTTTCTTTGTTAGACGATCGTTGGACATTCTGAAAATGTGTCCATAGAACAACAACCTTTTCCTTTTTATTGTTGACGTGACTGCTTCTATCTTTCTCTCTTCGTTTGACTTATTTAATATTATTATTATTATTATTATTATTATTATTATTATTATTATTATTATTATTATTATTATTATTACACTTCGTCGGTTGATCAGTAGTCCCAAGATTAGCGATCTGTATCCTAAACGAGTAAATCAGATCTTTGAATCCTACCTTCCGCTAATGCATGGTCCTCCATGGTCTGGGCACCAGATTAACTTTGCATTTTTTCTTCCAGCCTTATAACATTATTGCGCCACAAGTTGTTAAGAGTTTATGTTCATCGATAAGTACTCATAAAGTACTGCCCTTGTTGATTAAGCTCATAATTAATCGTGATTACGAAATTACCCACGTAAACTAGATATCAGTTAAATCAGTATCGCTTACTTTGTCCTCTTGAAATACCGATTTTTAAGATAAGGGAAGCAACTCTTGTCTTTTGTGACACTGATGAAAAAATCCACAGCCTGCTTCCAGTCTCCGACCGGGTCAGGAATGGAATGAATGAAGCCCCCATCTAGCGGCGAGGATATGAACTGTGCCGGCTGCCGAGGCCTGACGCACTCCTCTGGGGCAATGATTAAATGAATGACAGATGAAATGATATGATAGTGGAGAGTGTTGCTGGAATGAAATTTTGACAGGGAAAACCGGAGTACCCGGAGAAAAACCTGTCTGCCTCCGTTTTGTCCAGCACAGATCTCACATGGAGTGACCGGGATTTGAACCACGGACCCAGCGGTGAGAGGCCGGCGTGCTGCCGCCTAAGCCACGGAGGCTTCTTTTGTGACACTGATAAAATTAAAAAATTAATTCGGTACAGACATCACAGTGACACAGGTTATCAGACAAATTCTACACACACCCAAGTATCTACACTGGACTACATGACCATGTTGTCGCAAAGTCCCTAAAATAATCAACAACAACATTCACTCATTCTTTTATTTATTCAATCATTTATACATCCAATTATTAATCACCCAATCAATTAATCATTCATTAACTCATTTACGGCAACTAACAATGATTCAGTCATTCATGTATTCCTTCACTTAATCAAACAATCATTAATTTATTCAATCAATCATTCTTATATTCAAAAATCATTCATTCAATAAGTAATTTATTCATTCATTCGTTTACTCATTCAATCAATAATTTATTCATTCATTCAATCATTAATTTATTAACTCAATCAATCATTCTTATATTTAATCAATCAATTATGAGTTTATTCATTAAATCAGTAATTAATCATTCATCATATAATTCACTCATTCATTCAATCAACCATTCTTTTATTAATTCAATCATTCATTGATTTATTCAATCAATCATTTTTATATTTATTAAATCATTAGTCCTGTTATTTATTAATTCAATCAATCATTTGTTTATGCATTCAATCAATCATTAATCATTCAATCAATCATTCGTTTATTCATTCACTCAATCAATCATTCTTATATTCATTCAATCAATCATTCGTTTATTCAATCAATCATTACTCATTCATCCTATAATTCATTTATTCATTCAATCAATCAATCATTGGTTCATTAATTCAATCATTCATTAATTTATTCAATCATTCGTATATTTATTCAATCAGTCATTAAATTATTCATTCCATAAATCAATCATTAATATATTAATTTAATCAATCATTAATAAATTAAATCAATCATTCATTCAATATTCATTAATGCAGTCATTCGCGCAACTATCATTTATTCAATCAATAATGTTTTCATTCTATTTAAATATTCCATCAATTACTCATTCAATCATATATTCATTCAATCATATATTCATTCATTTGATCATTCATTCAATCAATCATTCGTTCATTCAACCATTCATTTAATCAATCAAACATTCATTCAATCGTGCATTTATTCAGTTTCGTTTGAGACTGATTTGCCTTTGGAGTCTAATCTACCTCTGTTTGCAAAACGAGTTGTCTCTACAGTATGATCCCTTATTAGCAGTTACACCTGCCTTAGCTTCAAATTTCGATATGTTTAACGTTCGAGAGCTGCGCAATTGAGGAAGTGGGCCGATTAAATTTGTAAGAAGAATCGCCTTGTTTTTAAAGATTTATTAAAAATATTTCTAATTTCCCGATTTAACGGATATAGGAATTTTCTACTCATCAGTAATAAATTAAAGTTAACCCTTTATAGGATACGGTAGAGGTGTATATATTAACCACCTACTATAAAAAGAGTTTTTAAGCTATTATCAAAGGTGCTAACAGTTGAAATTTTCAGCCTAATATCTTGTAGATGTAATATTTCTGATGGACAGATATTATATCAGTCTCCTTGAACTATGTATGGGGCTGGATAAAATTTCAACTAGTAAATATAATCAAATATATTAAAATTAATAAAATAAAACATTAATATACAAATGAAAATAAAACACACTAAAATTAAAATAAAATTAAGATTATAAAATTAGTTGGCTATGTTATAATTACAAAATTAAAAAAAGATAAAATGTATTAATATAAAATTAATAATATTGAATAATAACTAAATTTTTAAATCATATAAAAAATAAAATAACAATTAGAGCTGAAATGAAAATTTAAATAAAACAATTGAATTAAAAATTCGAAAATCCCTCATTGGTGTCTTGAGATTTGGTCCTCGAGCACTGTGAAGGCAACACACAGTTTACTTTTTTTCTAGTTAACTTTAACCCTTTCGCTTAACTGGTGTCTTGAGACTGGACCCTCAAGCACTGTCAATCCTAACTTTTGGGATTCATGCCCTTTATAGGTCCTTGGGACACTATCTTCCCACCATGTATTTATAGAATGGTGTTAGGGAGAGAATCTTCCCACCCCTTTCATTTCAAGCAGTTCCACATGCATCCACAAGCTAGATGCAGAGAAATATTGAAAACCCATTAATTTGATGTATACTGTCATCAGAAACCAAAGGTGGGAAGCATATATCCCAGTGGTCTCCACAGTGCACGTGCTCGCCAGTTCGGTTGTGTTGAGTGAAAGAAATGCATTGTTTTACAGAAGAAGGTGTTTTTATTGAAGATACGAGCTTTGTAAACGTTGGTATATAACAGACATACAATGTTAAGAATGATTTTGGTCACTTGAGTAAATATATTTCAGCTTGAATGGAAATAATTATCCTGCTCAGGGTGTTTGCCTTAGAACAGAACATTTTTAAAATTAATGTTCTGTGATTTTAGTAAATACTATTTTGAAATTATTGAATTATATTCGAATATACTAACTTTTAACATTCCAAAACCACTTTTATATTTTTTGTGCAGTTTTCGGCGAAGATGATATTGGTCACTGACCTTGTGTTGCGTGGGAGTTACTTTTTTTGAAATTATAAAGCGTGATGGGTGTTTTTATATATTATATCCTGTTAAATAATCCTCATTATTGAGTGATAAACACAGTGTCATTATAATTTGGAGGTGGGAAATTATTACCCCATTGCTCATTTAAGAAAATATACTGTCGGGTGTGGGCAGTGGGACAATAATTTCCCTCCCCATATTTCATAAAATAGAATCCACACCCATAAAATTGTTGCATATTCCTACTCATCTATCACCCCCAATTACAAATGTGCAAAAATATATATATACCCCCAATCTTTCGCCCTATAAAGGGATGGTACTTTCTGCAATTCTTCCCCAATATCTGCCGTTCATTGATTACACTCTTTTCTGCTTTCTTTCAAACAGTTTGGGATTGGGCCCCCAAATGTTTGGAAGTATCTTACAATAATGTTGGTATCCTTGCATCTCGGGTCATTTCACTCAATTGATTGCAAAAGCACAGTGATATTGCTTATGTTAATTCAAATTATTGATGGAACTTTGTTCATTATGTTAAATTTAATGTTAATTACTACAATTGTTAATGTTTTATGGAACTTTGTTAAATTTCTGATTAATTATTTATTGGGCTTCGTCCCTTTCTATGAATTTGGGTTTCAATCTATTACTCTTGCATGATCAATTCCGTAAAAATAATAATTATGAAACCCAGCCACTTGTTCTACGGTACCTTTATACTTCCCTAACCTCACATCACCGAACCCCCCTTGTAACGCTCAAGTTAATTTCAACTCAAGGTTTCTGCTTGAGTTTTCTCCGATACGGGAGGTCTTACATCGACCGATCCTCACCAAGACTGAATAGTGCAGGGCCATCCAGAAGGCGGTCCCCGAGCGCTAGCGTTCCGGTTGTGCTCTAAGCTAATGCCCCGAGCGCTTTGGTGGAAGGTGGTTTCGGAAGTGTTGGGAGGAGCTTGGCTAGATGAGCGCGCGGTCTGCCCACCGCTTGGTAGTGAGCAGCTGATCCATCAGTCGCTAGTCCAGTCCAATGCGCTTTGTTGACAGCGTATAAGTAAATCAGTTTCGCAGTGGTCATGACTGAATATCTTACAAAAAACAAGTAGTTCCGTGAAGAACTATATAGCCTATTTCCATATATCCTACTTATGTTAACTGCCACTATCAACATACAAAATTTCAGTTTGATAGCTTAAATAGATTCGTAGATATTGAGAACCGACTAAATATTTCTCGATGGTCGCCAGGTTGGATTTTATATATTGCACCCTTCAATAAAGCATGGTTTTCTCAAGAATCATCTACGGGGTCGTGTTCAGTCCTGACTGCATTACACAGCAAAGTTCGCTTAAAAACAACTTGCTCTAATGAATAGAAAGGTCCATGACAGAGGCTATACTAGAAATAAAATGAATAACAAGTAGAATAAAAAATATTTAATGACTGAAAATTATGTGCATAATAATAATACATAAAAAGAAATCCTCCCTGACTTTCACCCCCTTAAGAAATAAATATATTACTGAGCGGTAAGACTCGCTCCACACAACAAAACAATGTGAATACAGCTTCACACAAAATGATTAATCATAACATAACATAACATAAACTTTGAGCGGTAAGAACTCGCTCGTCACAACTTATGGATGCAAGTCCATTTTTCCTGGTCAAGAAGTTATATAATGCGTGGTGTACTGCTCGTTAATAAGAAAATGAGTACTGATGCGAGTCCGTTTACAACTGAAACAGTCATGTTGCTCACGGAGTTGCATCTTTTTAAATCACACTACTGCTATGGGACCCACCCTTAATTAACACACTATAATTACTACTGACACATGCAAGATCTAATAATACAAAAAGATGAAGAATCTCCCTGAGATTCTAGCTGGTGCCAACGCACACAAAATAAAAAGAGCACGCCGAAAAATAGGCCAAAACACTCGCATCATTCATTGGGAACATAGCCTCACACATCCTAATGCCACACGGGGTCATTGAACGCGTAAAATAAACACACAAGAAGTGAAGCAACAGCAACAAAATACAAGCCTAACGGCTGAAAACTATATTTATATTTTTATAAAACGCCAGACAAGCAGAAGTTTCGGAAGCTACCTTACAACTATGGACAACACCCATTTAATCAATCAAATACTCATTATAACCGATCAGGTTTTGAGAATTTTAAACAACGTCTTAAATTGAAGTACAGGACCCAGGCCTGTTACTAATGACAAGTCGCGTTATCTGATTTGAGCGCACCCTTCTTGTAGGAATCATCGCTGCCTCAACTATCTCTCTCAGTCCTTCAAGCTAGGTGCTATTTCCATCTGGAAACGCAAACATATCTCACTCATCTGCTTGGATGGCAAGAAAACACAAATATATAACACGGGTTCAGCCTCGCGAGGTTATGAACTGGGCTGATGTGGAGCAAGTCAGAATAATCACAATGATATATTCTCGCTAACACATCATAAAATCACACTACGCACTATAAAGCTTGGACTGACTCACTCATAAACATACCAACTGGGTCGGCTCAAAACAGATCAACAATATTGCGTCCATAGATACATTTAAAAAAAACACAACAAAAACTCGGGTGCAAAGTACCATCCCGTACAGATCTGCTGGAAAAGCAACTATCAAAATAATCCTCATCCGTCATAAATTCTGCTCACAAAAAATCTCTACCCTCCAAATTCTATTTTTAATCTCAAAATTAATTCAGTTCCATTTTTGTTATAAGGCATACTTCCGAATTATAATGTTTGACCGCGATTTACGCAAGCGAATGCGAGCACGAGCTGCGCGTCACCCCGTATAGTTGAACCAAACAAAATCACAATATTTACAAATACAAAGCGCTCGGCTTGTCCCATACTTAATGTGTCAGTAAAACAAGAACTAAGAATCTACATTACCAAACAAGCAAACAAATATCTACAAAAATATGTCCCATAATATCATAGCTGATTTAATAAATAAATAAATTCATTTGTACTCAATCCTTTAAAACAGCGTCAGGAAAACATCTGCAGCCATCACTCCTTTAAAATGCTTAGCTCGTCATCGACATCTTCTGGCAAATGTCCTGCTGGTTCCAAGATCCGGCCTCGTACCTAGACGTCATCTCGTGCTTAATTAAATAAAATTTGTCAGATACACACACGATATATTTCCTATTAAATTCACCGATCAAGTATTAAATTCCTTGACAGTCTATTGATGAATTATTTCGATGAACTGGTCCTATCTGGTAGTACTGGGACTACAAATAAATCACTGAAGTTACACTTATAACTTGACGAAAATGTTCCATGTCCAAATACATAAAAAATATGAAGTTGTTCCTCGTGTCCTCCGACACCTGAATAACAGACCTTACGTCCTCAAATGCTCAAATAATTATCAACTTTACGTCCTCAGACGCACAAATAAAAGTCGACGTTACGTCCTCAGACGCACAAATAAAATCAACGTTATGTCCTCAGACGCACAAATAAAAGTCATCTCTCGAAGCTTCCTGGATCATTATAAATGAAACTGGCTAGGGTAGGTGTGGAAGGGGATTTATGGAAAAAATATTCCATAATAATTATCAGACTAGCATGCGATCGGTAGCATTGAGTTCGTAGCAGTGTGGAGGTTACGATTATGCAGTAGCTGGCTCGAATCGATCGTGGAATTAATCCGTAGATAACTCCCGCGTTAATTTACTAGGGTGCGTTACCAAACCGAGTTGCCGCTAATCTTGATATTATTGGTTCAGACTCTTGTAGATCTTTGCGCGCTTTTACTTGTATTTCTGCCACAGGGAGTGGTTAACATGAAGATTGACCAATTACATCGTAGCATTTGATTTTCTTCTTGGCGCCAACACTCATAGCAATAAGCCATATTGTGCGTGCCCAAGCCATCTCCGCGCTAAAAGTTATACCTGTCCTATGTGTCATGAATAATATGCTACTTCCTAAAATACCACAGGAGCTTAAACCATTGTGTCCTCTCGGCCACTGATTTCTCAATATTTCCCAACACCGTCTGGCTCTCATATCTGCTGTCTGTAGAAATGTATCAAAAGATGATGAATAATTTATTAGAATCCTTTATACAGCCTGTGGATAAAGGGTTCACAATCCTCCTGCATGGAAAAAATCGAACATAGCAAATAGTCGATTTAAAAAAAACACATAACATCTCTAATCCATTTCTGCCAATCCTAGACAAATCTCCCTCTCATACGTCTAGTCTAGCCGCCACTGTCATTGGATTGTCGACACGCACTCGTGTTTACTTCCTGCTCCCTCATTCATTCAGACATTCCAAGCCTGCCTGCTTGTCTGATCGCCTAAGGCTAGTATCTCTCCTGTCCAGTATCCTTATCTCTCTCCCTCGATCGCTCGCTGTGTCATGATCGTCAGAGCTCATTAGTGTTTGACAACAACAGGCTGCTCCCAACTTCCTCGTTCAACTGACGTACTCATTGACCCCCGTATAGTTGGATGTGCAAAAGTACTTCCATTTATTCAATTTGCAGCATTATTTCTGCGTTCCCAAGGTTCGCTAGTAAAACACACTTTCAAATTCGCCGCATTGTAGACAGACATTGTACCTGTACTCTATTCTTTTACTCTGTATGCGTTGTTACCAATATTATGTACAATACCGAAGGGTCCAATAAATTTTGGACTGAACTTGTTGAATACCTTCTTTTCTGGATCAGATGTCGCTGGTTTCCGTACTAATACAAGCTCGTTGACTAATAGTTCTCTGTGATTCCTCTTATTTCTGACACGACGTAATCTGCGATCCGGCTGGTTTCTCATATGGACTCTCGTTCTCTCAATTCTCAACTCATGACCAACCATGGGATCTTATGGGCAATTGATGATGTTGCTCCACGATCTTACTGGATATTCGTTCATGTGCAAGACAATGGGAATCTGGCCTGTCGACTCATGTCTAGTTGTATTCATACAGATCTCTACGTCTTTGATCCTGTCTACCCACTTGTGATGTTCATTGGGAATAAAGATCCTTAAGTATTTAGTAACGCATCTTATTGCACGTTCGCTAGGATTAGCTTGAGGGTGGCGAACGCTACTAAACATGTGTTTTACATCCAAGTCCTCCATACCTTTCTTGAATTCGGCGCTCGTAAACTAGCTTCCATGGTCCGACAATATAAACTCTGGTTTTCCAAGGATTGGAATAACTCTATTTCGAATACGACTGAGAACTTGTTTCGATGTAGTTTTCTGAATGGGGCACAATACAACAAACTTAGAAAACACATCAATACACACTAGTAAATGACGGCAACCTCGCCTACCTTTCGGGATCGGACCGAAACAATCTAGGGCCACAAGCTCGCAGGGTTTCTGAGGTAGCAATGGTCTAGGATACTGCCTCATTAAATAATTATTCGGCTTCGTCCTCTGACAGGGATCGCAAGTCTTTATTACGTCACAGATGGTAGTCCTCATTCGCGGCCATGTAAACGTTTCTCCTATGGTCGCCTGTGCCATGTCAATTCCCACGTGACCGAAACATTCATGTATGTGCCAAGTAAGTCCTCGTTGTAATGATGCAGGTACCATGATACGTAATTTGGTGTGCTCTTCATCTATCCATTTATGCAGTAAATTGTTGAGGTAGACATATCTTCCTTCTCTGGCTTTTGCTTCTCTGTAGGCTGGGGTTCCTGCTGGTAATTCCTTCTTAAAGTACTGGATCATTTGGTACATCCACGGTTCTGCTTCCTGCTCTCGTCGTATCTCCCGTAATTCCTCCAAGAATGCATGGTCCTTTGCTGTTAATTCAATATGCTGTACTATCGCTGTTCCTTCGGTATCAGGCTCGGGGTTCCTGCTTAATACATCCGGAATTACATTCATTTTTCCTGGGCAGTGTTCAATTTCGATGTTAAATTGTTGTATGTAGATGGACCAACGTGTCACACGCTCGCTAGCCATAGATGTCTTGAACAAGAACGTTAGTGCTTTGTGGTCTGTTCTAATAATAATGGGGTAACCATATACAATCCGTTTCCATTGTTGCAAGGCATGAAGTATTGCCAACAATTCGAGTTCCGTGACCGATAGTTGCGCTCGTGTTTACGCAATCTGCGGCTCACAAATGCTAAATAATCACGATGTTGAAGGTTAGCTGGGTCTTCTTGGTATAACAACGCTCCTATACCACCATGGAAGCATCCGCTTGGATAATACATTTCCGTTGAAAGTCTGGGTAACCTAGTTTGATACAATTTTCCAGTAATAATTTAGTCTCTTGAAATGATTTCTCACACTCAGCGTTCCAAAGCCATTTGTTGTTCTTCTTCAGCATCCCCTTCATAGGTGCTACCGTTTCAGTGTATCCTGGGCAGTTTACCTTTAAGAAGCCCGTCACACCAAGGAAAGCTCTGATATGTTTCACTCTCGTTGGTGTAGGGAAATTCTTTATTGCCACTATCTTCGCAGGGTTTGGCCTCACTCCCTCCTGGCCAATGATGTGCCCTAAGTACAAAATCTCCTTCTTGAAGAAATGGGATTTCTTCAAGTTGACTTTAAAGTTTGCAGTTCTAAGGTTGCCCAAAAGCTTATCCAAATTTTCCATATATGTCTCGATGTTATCTGAAGCCAAGAGTATATCGTCAATATATCGTACCGTCATTTCCTTCACTTCTTCGGTCAGGTTCCAATCCAAAGCTCGAATTAATGCGCATCCAGCTGTTTTAACGCCGAAGGGCATACGGACGAAGCAATATGTCTGATTATCGAACAAGAAGCCAGTATGAAGCTGTGACTTCTCATCCAGTTCGATATGGTGAAACGAACTCGTCAGATTTACGGGCGAATAGATACTTTGTTCTTAAATCCTTTTAAGACGTCTCTGATGATTGGCGCTCTGTCATACTCGGGAAAAATAAGGCGCATGTTTAGATTTCTGGCGTCTAGACAAAGTCTAATGGATCCATTTTGGTTTGTGACTGCCAAAATCGCATTTAAATAAGGTGTAGGAGTCTTCTTAATCACTCCCGCTTGCAACATATCATCAATAATCCTTTTGATCTGCTCCCGATGTTTTTCTGGTATAGGGTACAATTTACTTCGAAATGGGGACAAATCCTCAACCTGCATAGAATACTGAAAGTTTATTATCTTCCCTGGGACTGTGTCAAACACTGCCTTGTGTCTTCTTAAGATCTCCTCAAGTTTCTTCCTATGTACAACCCCAAGTTGGATGTCACTGAGCCGCTCCTGCAATAGTTCTTCAAACTGAGTATCGCTGTCGTCTCCTGCTATTAAAGCCCATATCTCCTGAGAGTCACTCTCTTCATTTAATTCCACAACAGCCACATCTATAAGGTCATCTTCCGCCATTCGTACCTCCTCTTCTGTCTCATCTGCTATTGCCTCCAATGCCCATGAACTCACGTCCTTCCCTGTAGTGATGTCATCCATGTGTAAGCCCACATCCTTCAGTTTATCAATCTCCTTAAAACTGACTGTATTATTGTGCAAATCTATGACTGCCTGGTAGTCACAAATGAAATTTACACCCAGAATAATGTTAAAATTCATTTTAGCCATAATGATAAAAGTCTGTCCAAATATATGGTCTAATATATCCAATTCTATAAATGCCTGACGTTTGCAAGTGACGGTGCATTCAGGAATAACGCTCCTCATCTTGAGTTGCGGTACTGGAATCACAGGAATATTCTGACTCCATCCCAACTCTCGAACCAAAGCCTCCGATACAACACTGATTTGTGACCCCGTGTCAACTAAGCATCTCACGTTAATTCCACCAATTTTGGCATAAATAATAGGTAGTTGTTTGATATCATCGTTCCGTGGTTTTACAATCTCCTCCAGGCAATCTTCCGGCAAAACTATCCATTCTTGCATGTGTGCCACGACCCATCCCTCTTCATAATCTGGCTGTTGCTCTCTCAGGGCGAGTCCTTTTTCAATTATTGGGATTTTTTACAACCCCCGTGACTACCATCATCCTTCTGTCGCGTATTTCCCTGACGTTCTTCCTGCTTCAATAAACTCTCGGCCCCCTCAATGTGAGTGTCTGGATTTGACCTCCTATTAATTGCATGTTCCCAATGTTTTTGTTCGTCCCCTCCATTAGCGTGTAATTCTTCCAGGTAACGCTGCGATTCGGCGTGCCTGTCGTTCCATTCATTCCTATAATTTTGATAGTCCCCCTGGTTCTGGTATCTCCTTTCACGCCACTGTCGATTCTCATTATTGTTATTTTCGTACCGTCTGTAGGGTCCCTCATTTCTCCTATTATTTCTCCATTGTTGGTATCCTCGCTGTTGATACCTATTGTTGCCCTGGGCCTGCCTATCATTATTATTATCATGTCGCTGGTGTGACCTATTTTCGTCGCCCTCCTGACCTCGTCTTGGTGTTGTTGACACACTTGTATTTGTGGCCATCGACCTGGTGTGTACTTGAGTGGGTTTAACCACCTCCGTTGTGTTTACAAGTTCCAGCTGTCGTCCCCCTCTCTGCTGCAAGTGAGATATTGTCTCGTCAATCTGACGTAAGATTTGTTCGGCTCGAACCGCTGTGTCCACGTTTGCTGCCACTAACACCTGCTGAACACTGACTGGCAATTGCCGTGCAATCGTCATAACCAGATCCGATTCTTCTAAAGGATGATCCAGATCCTGAAATTTTAACAATTGTAACGAAAAGAAATCTGAGTATTTCGTCTGCTGAGTTGACTGATATTTTCTCGAATAAAGTTCCATTCTAAGGCTTTGTTGTAGAGAAGCCGACCAATACTTTCTAAGAAACGCATCCTTGAACTCATCCATCCCTCCGAAAGTATACTTGAAACTAAGAACGAAGTAAGTACATTTCCCGAAAGAAATCGTTCCATCAGTCTTAAACGACGTGTGGGCGGTATATTATTGTCATTAAAATAGTCATCCATCTCCTTAAGATACGCCTTCGGTGTGACACCAGAATTTTCGGTGAATTTATTTGGTTTAAATTAATTTGATCAAATTACTTATACGACTTGAGGGTGCTGATAGCGATGCTGAGGAGTACAGGTTCCCCCAACGTTGTTGTGAAATCCGTCGGTGTTAGTCGTTAATGGGCTGCCTGTCAGTCCGTGGCTACTCGCCGCGCTAATTGCCCCCTGGCTTGCTGAGTCAACTTCCTTATCTTTAGCGTGCTCTGTCTGAAATAACGTGTTCTGTCCTAGTGAACGCAACTCTGCTTTTATGATTCTGTCCGACTGTTCCTTCATTTTACTCTTGATTTCTTCCTCAAGTGCTTTAATGCGTGTATGGTTATCACCTACGGTCTTTATGATCGTTACTCGTTCTTCTTTAGAGTCGCTGCTCATCTTACGCCAATCCTTTCTGATGCTATCTTTAATCGCTCCCAGTTTTTCTTCCATCTGCTGTTTCGTGTCCTCCTGATTCGATTCTATCTTCTCAAGCCTGTCTTCTAGACGTAGATTATTCTCATCTATCGTACTCTTCAAATTATCTTGGTCCGATTCTATGTTTCGCCATCGCTCTGCTGATTATATTTCTAATTTATCCATGTCCTTTATCAGGCCCCCGTAATACTTTCATTTACTGCTGACAATTGTCCCTGGATAAACGTAGAATCCTCCTCCATCTTATCAAACCGCTTTTCAAACCCTCCTGTGCCGTTTTAACCTCACTGTTATTTACCGTGCATGCTAATTCATTCTGAGCTAGTTTTGCCAATACAGTTTCGTCCAAATCATTTAATTTACGGTTGAAGGTGTCCTCTAATTTTTGTATCTGACCTAGCTGTTTGTCGTTATTCTTACTTAAATCAAGCGCGAATTGAACCATCTGCTGTGTAGTGTACTCTTTCATATCTGCAGATAATGTGGCTAACTGACTCGTATTTCTACTTTCTTGCGCTTCTAATTGTTTGTTTATATTTTCATTTACTTGCGCTTGTAATGATTCACTCTGTTCAGCTAGTTGCGTTTTAAACTCGCCTGACTGTTCGTTTAATTGTTTAGTTATAGTGTCATTCATTTGAGTCTGGAATGACTCATTCTGTTCAGCTAATTGTGCATTCTGTTCAGATAATTGTGCATTCTGTTCAGATAATTGTGTTTTCATAGTGTCATTCATTTGAGTCTGGAATGACTCATTTTGTTCCGCTAATTTAATTTCTAAATTTTCACTCTGTTCCTTTAATAGTTTCTGGGTTCGTGCCGTGGCACTTTCAATGATCGCCTGGATCTCCGCTACTGTTGCCATTATCACACACAAAAATATATATCACTGAGAAAACAGTATGACGACATGCAAATGTCTCCCTGACACACATATATATAATTATTGACTTACATTTACTTCATTTGACCACTTTCAGTTCATTTGATCTTATTCCCTTTATTCCCGCAAATCAATCTCCATCACTGAATGGTTCTAATTTTACTTAATACATTTTTAACCCCACACATATTCAGTCATAAAATTACTATCCAGATCTGATGTTAACACTGACCAATTAACAAAGTATTAATTGTCATTTAAGGCTACTAGCCTCCTAACATATTCATGAGTTTGACTTTCTAAACAAATCTAATTTTACATTTAATCAATGGGCTCCCGATTTCACGTACACTACTTTACTAATTACATCAATAAATAAAACGTGAATCGTATTTATCTTGCAAACTCGTGATTCTACTGTATATTCCATTTTCTTGGAGGTATTTCTCTTCGACGTATTTACGTTAACAAATATCACTTCCGGTGATTTCAAAGAGTCCAATATATCAGTGAAATACCACATTGTAGGGTAACGCCAGCTTGTCTATGATCCGCCAGAAAAGCCTAAAACAGCGAAAGTTCCCACGATGGGCGCCAGCTTGTCTATGCACCCTTCAATAAAGCATGGTTTTCTCAAGAATCATCTACGGGGTCGTGTTCAGTCCTGACTGCATTACACAGCAAAGTTCGCTTAAAAACAACGTGCTCTAATGAATAGAAAGGTCCATGACAGAGGCTATACTAGAAATAAAATGAATAACAAGTAGAATAAAAGATATTTAATGACTGAAAATTATGTGCATACTAATAATACATAAAAAGAAATCCTCCCCGACTTCCACCCCTTCAGAAATAAATATATTACTGAGCGGTAAGACTCGCTCCACACAACAAAACAATGTGAATACAGCTTCACACAAAATGATTAATCATAACATAAACTTTGAGCGGTAAGAACTCGCTCGTCACAACTTATGGATGCAAGTCCATTTTTCCTGGTCAAGAAGTTATATAATGCGTGGTGTACTGCTCGTTAATAAGAAAATGAGT
Organism: Meconema thalassinum; assembly: GCA_946902985.2. Lineage (NCBI taxonomy): Eukaryota > Metazoa > Arthropoda > Insecta > Orthoptera > Tettigoniidae > Meconema > Meconema thalassinum. The sequence continues at coordinate 93,899,658 of OX336388.2, forward strand.
ACTGATGCGAGTCCGTTTACAACTGAAACAGTCATGTTGCTCACGGAGTTGCATCTTTTTAAATCACACTACTGCTATGGACCCACCCTTAATTAACACACTATAATTACTACTGACACATGCAAGATCTAATAATACAAAAAGATGAAGAATCTCCCTGAGATTCTAGCTGGTGCCAACGCACAGAAAATAAAAAGAAAACGCCGAAAAATAGGCCAAAACGCTCGCATCATTCATTTGGAACATAGCCTCGCACATCCTAATGCCACACGGGGTCATTGAACGCGTAAAATAAACACACAAGAAGTGAAGCAACAGCAACAAAATACAAGCCTAACGGCTGAAAACTATATTTATATTTTTATAAAACGCCAGACAAGCAGAAGTTTCGGAAACTACCTTACAACTATGGACAACACCCATTTAATCAATCAAATACTCATTCTAACCGATCAGGTTTTGTGAATTTTAAACAACGTCTTAATTGAAGTACAGGACCCAGGCCTGTTACTAATGACAAGTCGCGTTATCTGATTTGAGCGCACCCTTCTTGTATGAATCATCCCTGCCTCAACTATCTCTCTCAGTCCTTCAAGCTAGGTGCTATTTCCATCTGGAAACGCAAACATATCTCACTCATCTGCTTGGATGGCAAGAAAACACAAATATATACCACGGGTTCTGCCTCGCGAGGTTATGAACTGGGCTGATGTGGAGCAAGTCAGAATAATCACAATGATATATTCTCGCTAACACATCATAAAATCACACTACGCACTATAAAGCTTGGACTGACTCACTCATAAACATACCAACTGGGTCGGCTCAAAACAGATCAACAATATTGCGTCAATAGATACATTAAAAAAAACACAACAAAAACTCGGGTGCAAAGTACCATCCCGTACAAATCTGCTGGAAAAGCAACTATCAAAATAATCCTGATCCGTCATAAATTCTGCTCACAAATAATCTCTACCCTCCAAATTCTATTTTTAATCTCAAAATTAATTCAGTTCCATTTTTGTTATAAGGCATACTTCCGAATTATAATGTTTGACCGCGATTTACGCAAGCGAATGCGAGCACGAGCTGCGCGTCACCCCGTATAGTTGAACCAAACAAAATCACAATATTTACAAATACAAAGCGCTCGGCTTGTCCCATACTTAATGTGTCAGTAAAACAAGAACTAAGAATCTACATTACCAAACAAGCAAACAAATATCTACAAAAATATGTCCCATAATACCATAGCTGATTTAATAAATAAATAAATTCATTTGTACTCAATCCTTTAAAACAGCGTCAGGAAAACATCTGCAGCCATCACTCCTTTAAAATGCTTAGCTCGTCATCGACATCTTCTGGCAAATGTCCTGCTGGTTCCAAGATCCGGCCTCGTTCCTAGACGTCATCTCGTGCTGAATTAAATAAAATTTGTCAGATACACACACGATATATTTCCTATTAAATTCACCGATCAAGTATTAAATTCCTTGACAGTCTATTGATGAATTAGTTCGATGAACTGGTCCTATCTGGTAGTACTGGGACTACAAATAAATCACTGAAGTTACACTTATAACTTGACGAAAATGTTCCATGTCCAAATACATAAAAAATATGAAGTTGTGCCTCGTGTCCTCCGACACCTGAATAACAGACCTTACGTCCTCAAATGCTCAAATAATTATCAACGTTACGTCCTCAGACGCACAAATAAAAGTCGACGTTACGTCCTCAGACGCACAAATAAAATCAACGTTACGTCCTCAGACGCACAAATAAAAGTCATCTCTCGAAGCTTCCTGGATCATTATAAATGAAACTGGCTAGGGTAGGTGTGGAAGGGGATTTATGGAAAAAATATTCCATAATAATTATCAGACTAGCATGCGATCGGTATCATTGAGTTCGTAGCAGTGTGGAGGTTACGATTATGCTGTAGCTGGCTCGAATCGATCGTGGAATTAATCCGTAGATAACTCCCGCGTTAATTTACCAGGGTGCGTTACCAAGCCGAGTTGCCGCTAACTGTCTTGATATTATTGGTTCAGACTCTTGTAGATCTTTGCGCGCTTTTACTTGTATTTCTGCCACAGGGAGTGGTTAACATGAAGATTGACCAATTACATCGTAGCATTTGATTTTCTTCTTGGCGCCAACACTCATAGCAACAAGCCATATTGTGCGTACCCAAGCCGTCTCCACGCTAAAAGTTGCACCTGTCCTGTGTGTCATGAATAATATGCTACTTCCTAAAATACCACAGGAGCTTAAACCATTCTGTCCTCTCGGCCACTGATTTCTCAATATTTCCCAACTCCGTCTGGCTCTCATATCTGCTGTCTGTAGAAATGTATCAAAAGATGATGAATAATTTATTAGAATCCTTTATACAGCCTGTGGATAAAGGGTTCAATATGTAGGTCCTAGAGTTATGTACTGTTACATGAAGATTATTGTGTACGTGTAGCATTCAAACTTCAATCGCATCATTAGGACAAAAGAAGTAACAAGGAGATTTTAAAATTTCGCACAGCGGCCATCTTGTGGTTATGGAAACAATTGAAATACATTAGATGCCAGTGGATTAACATTCGTATAGGGATTTACTGTACCAAAATTCACTGCACTCGGATGGTTAAATTGCGACAAACGTCCATGTAAATATTTATAATTCGCGTCGCCGCTATGTTGGATTTGTGATCACCAGGTTATTTAAACTCCTATAGGTAAACTTAAGTTCATAGCCCCTGTGAACATAAAAAATCGGTTTGATTGCTATAATAGATTCGTAGATATTCATAGCCGTCTAAATACTTCGGATGGTCGCAATGTTGGATTATTAAATGTATAGGCCATAGAGTCATATACCATTAAAGGAAAATTATTGCGTAGGTTCATTATTCGAACTTTCACTTCGATCGCATGATTACGACACAATAAATAATAACTTAATTTTAAAATTCGCACAGCCGCCATTTTGAGGTTATGCAAACAATTGAACTAAATTAGATACCAGTGCATTACAATGTGTATAAACATATCCTGTACCAGATTTCATTGCGTTTGGAACATTACATCGCGAGAAAGGTCTATTTAAAATTTTCAAATTCGCTTGGCCGCCATGTTCGTTTTGTAGTTAACCGGTTTTTGAAAGTCTTTTAGATGAACTTCCAGTAGTGCCCTTTATCTCCGTACAAAATTTCAGGGTGATACCGCTAATAATTTCAGAGATATAGAACGGCGGTGAAATATTTCGCAAATCTGCCATCATGTGATTATGTAAACAATTGAACGAAGTTAGATGTCGGTGCATTACAATGTGTATGGACATATACTGTACCAAGTTTTATTGCGTTTGGTGGTTAAATCGCGAGAAAGGTCTATTTAAAAGTCGCAAATTCGCGTGGCCGCCATGTTGGTTTTGTAGTTACCAGTTTTTCAAAAGCTACATAGGTGAACGTCTAGTCGTTCCCTTTATCATCGTACAAAAATGCAGGGTGATATCGGGAAAAGTTTCGGAGATATTGAATGCTGGTGAAATATTTCGCACAGCCGCCATGTTGGATTGTTGAGACGTAACAAAATTTGAATGGCACGGTCGGAGTCGTCCAGTATAGTGCTATGAACTTACCGAGTTTCATTGAAATCGCTCCAGCCGTTTAGAAGGTATTAGGGGACACACACACACACCTCAGACACACACACACACACACGCGGACAAAAGGTGATCTCATAAGCCTATTTTTTCATAATTGAAAATAGACTAAAAAGGAGTGGTGAAGCAGCAGCCATTAAAAGAGAATGGGAAATTTCATTTTTCTGTACAGCTTATAAAGGGCATGCCAATGTTTAGTGTGCCACAGAGATTTAATCTGTTAAAAAGAAGACAATTTGTTGTTGAATTTTCCTCCCTAATATGTTCACATTTCAGTTTGGAATAAATCACAATATTCTTTACTTAACACTTGTGTTCGTTTCCTGCACATTCCATACATCGGAGTATCATTCGATTTGTATATGCGGTATATTTGTTATGGCAAAACAGCCCTATTAATATGTCAACAATCCCACAAGAGCTGTCGGCCACACGACTGTACGTACCGTACGTATCTAGTCAGCGTGGTCCCAACATCGTCCGTCTGTCTCAGGTCTCCTCGCTGCCACAGTGTAGTGGTGGTAGGGGAAGGAACGCTAGTCTGACTGCCCAGTGCTCCCCGAGCGCAATAACTCGATGGCCCTGGAATAGTGTTTCACTCGCATAGCTTGCTTCAGGTTTAATAACGGAGTTGTGTTTAAATTTTGCATATATCGAGAGAGATTTCTTCTTATAGGTTTGCCAAGGGATACGTTGTGCTCGTTTCTAATTAGGCCGATAGCCTAGATGTTAGGCCCCTTAAAACAACAATTATCATCATTGTATTATATCTAATTAGTTATTCTATTTTCAACTGATTATTTATTAGCCTACTTTCGATTTTTGCAAAAAATGAAAGTAGACTGATGAGATCACTACAGGGCCAAAAAATGTGTGTCTGTCTGTGTGTGTGTGAGTCTGTGTGTGTGTGTGTGTGTGAGTGTGTGTACTCTGAAAGTATGTCCCCCCCCCCCCCCCCCTATCAATTCAAACACGGTGAATCCGAATTGAACGAATTTTGGTACAGAGGTAGAACAAGCAAAGGGCACCTCAGTGTCATGTTTTATATCGCCGCCATCTTGATGGAAACGTAATGGCGGCCACCCAAATGTTCAAAGCTTAAATCAAATTACGACTAACCTAATCATCTGATATCTACCAAATTTTGCAACTATATAGAGTCATATAGCGAGCGTCTTTTGACCAAACTAAAAGGTCATCAGCCCAATAGTTTTCAGATGGCGGCCTTGTATGTGTGCAAATCGATTACTCTTATCCATTCAAACACGGTGAAACCGAATCGAACGAACTTTGGTACAGAGGTAGCTCTAGCCAAGGGCACCTCGGGGACATGTTTTATATCGCCACTGTCTTGACGAAAACGTAATTGCGGCCACCCAAATGTTAAAAGCTTAAATCAAATTACGACCAACCTTATCATCTGATCCCTACCATATTTTGCAACATTATATCTTTATGTATGAAAAATCTTTTGACTAAACTGAAAGGTCAACAGCTCTATACATTGCGGATGGCGGCCATGTATGAGTGCAAATCGATTCCCCCTATCAATTCAAACACGGAGAAACCGAATTGAACAAAATGTGGTACAGAGGTAGCACTAGCAAAGGGCACCTCAGTGTCTTGTTTTATATTGCCGCCATCTTGACGGAAACGAAACGGCGGCCACCCAAATGTTCAAAGCTTAAATCAAATTACGACTAACCTAATCATCCGATATCTACTAAATTTTGCAACTAGTCCTATGGCGAACGTCTTTTGACCAAACTACAAGGCACTCAGCCCAATAGTTTTCAGATGGCGACCATGTATGTGTGCAAATTGATTACCCTGATCAATTCAAACACGGTTAAACCTAATTGAACGTAATTTGGTACAGAGGTAGAACTTCTAAGGGCACCTCAGTGTCATGTTTTATATCGTCGCCATCTTGATGGAAACGTAACGGTGGCCACCCAAATGTAAAGAGCTAAAATTCAATTACGACCAACCTTATCATCTGATCTCTACCACATTTTGCAACATCATACCGTTAAGTGAGAAGCGTTCTTTGACCAAGCTACAAGGTCATCAGTCTAATAGTTTGCATATGGCGGCCATGTATGTGTACAAATTGATTCCCCCTATCAGTTCAAACACGGTAAAACCGAATTGAAGGAAATTTGGTACAGATGTAGCAGTAGCAAAGGGCACCTCCGTGTCATGTTTTATATCGCCGCCATTTTGACGGAAACGTAATGGTGGCCACCCAAATATTAAAAGCTTAAATCAAATTACGACCACCCTAATCATTTGATCTCTACTAAATTTTGCAACATCATACCTTTTTGTGGGAAGCGTCTTTTGACTGAACTACAAGGTCTTCAGCCCAATTGAAGAGTCCAGGGGAATAAAGATGAGGGTCCAGAAAACAAAGTTTTGAGAAAACAGCGGTTTTAAATTTAAAACGAAATACCTAAATCCTAAACGAAGGAACAAGAGTTATGTTGATGTTACACATGATGAATGACATATCTGGCACATATTTATTATGTAGATAGACTTTTTGCACGTATGCAGTATGATAAAAATAACATTATAATTGATTCGTGTCACAAAAATCTAGGCAAAAAGGATGAATGTCCATTCATTTGTAGTGAAATCTATGAATATATTGTTTGTGTGGTAGCTTTTGTAACACTAAAAACGTCACTTGTTTATTGGTCTACATCACTACCTGAAACTAATAATAGGCTTCTTAAATACACAGTACACTTCACAAGTGAGGGAGTGATGCAAAAAAAATTGGGCTTTGACAGAACATACTTTTCAGGTGCTGAAGGTCATCAAACTTTGCTTTTGGGACAGGTATAGGTCCATCATATGCTAGTTATGGAAGGTGAAAGCAACGTTCTGGTAGAGATAAGAGTTTCCTCTTCGGTTTGGTGACATCACCTTCATCATCCATGCCATTGTAAGATCATTCTAGGATGGTGACGGAAGATCTTCAGCTTCCTCACTGGACGTGTTTTAAAGTGACATTGTTTTACATATAGTGGGGAAAGAAAGGTGGTCCATGATCTGAATATTTCTGGATTGTCACAAGAAATTACTTTAAATTGTCTTGGTTTGTTTCTCGAGTGTTGGAGAACTTCCTTCCTCTCAGATGGAAGTTCAACCACAGGCTTCTGGTCAACAAAACCCATCTTTTTATCGCCTACATAAGTTTTGAAGCTTCTTTCTGAGTAGTAGTAGGCAGACTTAGTTTTGTATGAACAGATTGTTTTCACAGTAAATTCGTCACAGGTGCTACAGGTGTCACACCTTTGATAGCCAAAGGTCAAATTAAATTTGGTGATAAAATATTTCTCTGTACTATTCCAGTGATATTTTATTGTATGGGAAAGCCTTTGTATAGGGACAAAACATTTTACTCACATTAAGTTCCTCTGGTAGCGTTTTTGAGACTTAGCTAAACCATAGTGCGACTTTCTGCTTTTCAAGGACTGAATGTGTTCACTTACCCCAGTGTTGGTTTATTGCTTGTTGTGCCTTGATTGGTATATTGAAACAGGACCAGACTGTAAGTTATTGAGACTAGAGTGTTTTAAAAACATAAGTGCAAGTGAATGAAGTGATATTATTTCTAATTTTAATCAGATTGAATCACATGAAAAACAGTCGATGTATCTTTGTGGATTAATACAGTGCTCTCCTGTCACTCACCATCGGCCTAGGAAACCACAATGTGAGGCTGATTTTCACACATATTCATATTTTTATAAATGAATAACCCTTGGTACTACAGCCCGTGAAGAACCTAGGTCTACCAAGCAACCACAGCCCAGCCAATCGACATGCAGATATTCGGGTGACGCGTGATCAGCGCATCGGGTCTCCTCGGAACAGGGCGTTGCCTCACTGTCAAGACAGCTACTCAATTGTCCTCAAGAGGCTGAGTGCACCCCGTTCCAGCCCTTACGTCAGTCTCTAAAATCCCTGACGGAGCCGGGAATCGAACCCGGGGCCTCCGGGTGAGAGGCAGGCACGCTACCCCAACACCACGGGGCCGGCCATGTACTTATTAAGTAAGAGTAATAAGGAATGAACAGGTTTGTGAAATCCCTGTAGGTTACAAATCATTTGTATCACTTCATGGCATTACAGCTAAAAGACTGCAAAATTTACAAGTTTTAAAACAACAGGTTTACCACCATGTGATATGCGAGGAAAGCACAGCTTCAGGCCTAAAAAGCTTCCTTACGATGTAAATTCTGTTAAGAAGCTCCGTATAATTTTCTCATCACGATTAAAGAATTTTCTTTAATGTGCAACCTTGGATCAATAATTGACAGTCATGCAGCATAATTAGCCACATTTTCATGGGCTTGTATTTAATTTATTGTATTTGAGACAAAAGGTATACCGTCGCAGACATGCGAGTGAAACGGATTTAGTTGATAAATGACTAAGGAAGTGTTCGAGCTAGAACGCCTGCTTCCATGAGGAAACTACTCCCTTTTGTGCGATCGATACGCGCACACGTCAATTTTAAGGTCTGAAGTAGTCCAGGATTCGTACAGGTCGTAATCAGTAATCTGAAAGTAATCCGACACAATCACAGTCTTCTTTTAGCACCAAGTGTGCTGGTGATGTGAGTTATACGACTGAAATAACTAAATCAGGAATATTTTTGAAAGGAAATTGTATTTCCCTAATGATAGTGAATGAGCACATGGTCTCACTTCAATGCCAAATGGCCGACCATTGTGACACTCAGTGATTTTCAAACTAGTGTACCGATAGTGAAATTGGGTGATAATATCACATGTCTAATATTCTACGTTACCGAGCTGTGTAAAAGCAGGAATTGTTACTATCACGATTGAGCCTATCCAGGCAGAATGATAATTTTTCACGGGCAGTGATCTAATTCTGAGTGTAGACACGTGCCCAGCGTCAAATCTAGCTTCAGTGATAAAGCAGACGAGGCCATTTATAAAATATAGTCTGTAAAGCTTAAAGTGTAGACGCAGTGAATTGATACACGCTAGAAGCAGTGATTTTCGTCACCCTACAAATTTCTAAAAGATGTCAGCATTACACCACGTGCGGATGTAGAACTGTCCTGTTCTGACCAAGAAGATGATGAGAGCTTAAGCCATTCCTATGGGAGGAACACCTAACATCTGAGCTACACTACAGCTATGGAGGAAGACCGTTGGATAACTATCCTCATGTCAAAGCAGAGAAGATATCCATGGATACATTGGAGAAAGGAAAAACCCCTCAATCCTTTTCTTTCGGGTGTGGTGAACATCGAATAGCTGTGAGTCATGATCTAAAATCTATTCTGTACGGTGAATGGTCATGGGTGGATTAGTTAGTAGCAACCGTAACTTTGATATCAGTCATCAGGTAGGATTTTTCTCTCTTTAGCCACCTTCTATGGTGATTTTTCACGTTTAACACGCTTCTATGCCATTCGTTTCAAGATTGAGTAAGTCACCAATTTTAGTGTGTTTACCCACGGTGAAATATTGTTTAAAATGGTAATTCCGCATAACGGAATATGAATTTCGTCATATTTGACGGGAGCAATATTTTTAATTCAGTTCAAGCTGAATATTCTTTCATGTTTTTTTGAAGCTCCCCTTTTTGATAATTATTCTGCACGTCAATGCATTTTTTCGGGCGTATCGGTTAGGTATGGGAGGCCCCCAGCCTACTTTTTCTTTGAACATACATTTTCTTAGAGTGAGAAATATGCCACTAGATTCAAGATGAATTCACATCGTTGTAAATGAGTCAAGCCATGTGCTAACTTGCTCATAAATCCCGATTACGCGATAATCGTATCATTTCAATAATTTCCACCAGAGGTAAAGGTATGGAGAACTTTATAAAAGTCATTTAAACGTGCCTTGTAAGCATGTGTGATTTTGTAACCGACAGTGGTGTTGCATATTTTTCAAAGACTTTTTGCCGGAGAGACATATCTTTCCGCTAGGCTTCTTTGGTTTTCAGAAGCAAATACATCATTATTCTTGTAATTAATATGTCTAGAACTACCTTACTGTATATTCTTCATTACATGTGTCTAATTCCACAGAGTGTATACTAGGGTCACTCATGGACTTTATTGTGAACCCAGCGTAAGTTGAAACCAGTGAAAGACATTTGCCTTGGGCAAAATTTACTTACACCTAGTATTGCGGTTATTGCAGTGCACTTGACGGCATATGACAGATGCTCACCAAGGTCGCGACTGTAATATTACCCAGGCAACCCATCGATCTCGATTGCTTGACAGTTGACAAACGACACATTTTTCTCTAGACACACTGCTAAGAATGTTTCATTACGAGACAAGTCTTGTGAATGCTCGTACTATAACCTTGATCAAGTGATGATTATTTTGAGGAATGTCACAGTACAGGGATACTGTTGAGTCATGCTTTATTTTGAAATATCCTCGCTGATATTTGTAAGCGAGTACAGTCTATTATTGTCATGAATTATGTTAATATGAGTAACTATTTGATAGGTTTGATGTTTCAAGGCCATTGTTATTCTCACTTGAAAGTGAATGTTTCTTTTCCGTGTTTTTGATACACGATGTTGGGTTGGTAACCGTATTTGTTATTGTGTAGGCCGCAAATCTATGTTTTTGAACAAGATTTTCCGAGGAGTTTCTCATGAGCTGTAGCGCCATGCAGACCTCTTTAGAATGGTATCGGTGTTTCTAATGAGCTCCAATGTGTCATTGCTAACGTGCTGTGCCACTTATACTTCGTTGAGGTGTACCACGAGATGGTCACACACTCGTTAGAAGCCTTGCATTTTGGTCAACCATCATAAATAATGAACTCATAAATCTACGACATTAAACTTAGAGCTAAGTCATGAACGTCAATTTCTTTACTAAACCGATGATGCTAAAACTACCGTTAACTCTTAATCCATGTTAAATCTTGATCTTGTTTATAGTCTAGCAGACCAATGCACTGAGCTTAGGTGATTTATTCCTGCAGGAATGTCTAGTAGCTGACATGGATAGACTTTTCGACGGAGATCGTAAGGGAGCCAGAAGTTCAGAACTTATGGGCCACGACTCGATTCAGAGAATGCTGTTGATGAACAGTTTTGATTCTCACACTTAGATACATACTGATAGATGACGGTGAATAACAAATATTTGTTCATCTGACTGTAGGCAGGAATAATAAGATTCTTGTTGAGTGTTTGATTTATTTCATTACATGTAATCCCAATGTTTACCCTGCTGTTTCTTATACTATTATAACTTTTTTGTTGTACAGATTTGTAAAATTGTATTGTAGCGATGACTGATAATCATTCGATCTTTTCTTTAGTTTGTCATCAAGGACGCCTAATGCCGTTAATTGATTTAATGCAGGATTAGTTTGAATTAAATAATGGTAAATGTGATATATGGGATGGTACCAGTCTGTTAACTTTTCTTTCATGTTTCACAAGTTTTTATGATATGATGTCTTCTCCCCAGAAGCATCATTAGCTGTTGTATGTTAATTTTGTTTCGGTACCACTTCCCCAGCTTTGAATTTTAGTTTGCTGTATTTAGGACCTGTCGAGGGGGTTCTTCACTAAATCTAGGAGTTGTTTGTTTTTCTTTTTGTTTATTTAGCATACGAATTAGCCGTTTTTCCAAACCCTCCGACGCTAGGATAGGGGTCTGGTGTTTACAATAAACCACCCACGAATATATCTTAAGTCTGGATGTTATTATTTATTAGTTTGACCTTTTGGGGTTGCATTTCTTTGGGTGTCTCTGACAATCACTGTGATGGGAACCTGATCCTTTCGAGATGCAGAGCCTTTGCCGGATAGTCCCACAAGGCGTGCATTCCGATCCTCTCCAGCATTGTGTTTTGGGGACGGGGTAATCTGGGAGGCCACATTTACGGTTGGTGGTGACCAGATAACCTCCTCCAACGGGCACAATATTTAAGTGATAAAAAAATCCGTGGAAGTATAGTTTTTTAATGGAAATCAATGAAACTAACCACAGATATGCATCATTATGTTATAAATATTGCTACAAACTTTCAATGTTGTATCTTTAAAACTATAGAAGTTATAGGACTTTGTTCCAAGTCATGCGTTTTGCCCTACGCCTCCCTTTGGCCGGGATTCAAATCTGCGATCTTTGGATTGTGTGGTGATACATTTAACCGATGATCTCCTGAGAATGATTTAAGCAACAACCAAAAATATCTTGAAATAATATTTATTCTTGCCACGTTACAGAGATTTGTTATTCTCCTTGTAGACAGCTATTGAACTAGGCCTATTACTTGCCATAGTCTGACGTACACGCAGGTGGGTGGTTGACACAGGTATTGTACAATTCTATTGACATCACGCTACAGATGTTCGGAATATTCCATGGAACCTAGTGGACACTGGGGCTTACAGATATTGGACCATTCTCTTGAAGTCACACTAAAGATGTTCAGAATATTCCAAGGAGCTTAGTGGGCAAGGATGCTTGCAGTAGAAACAGATATTGGGCCGCTCTCTTGACGTCACACTACAGATGTTTAGAATATTCCAAGGAGCTTAGTGGACACGAATGCTTGCTGTAGAAACAGATAATGGGCCACTCTCTGGACGTCACAGTACAGATGTTTAGAATATCCCAAGGAGCTTAGTGGGCAAGGATGCTTGCAGTAGAAACAGATATTAGACCACTCTCTTGGCGTCACACCTCAGATGATTAGAATATCCCAAGGAACTTGGTTGGCGCGCAGGCGGGCATTTGACACAGCCTCTCATCAATTTCTTCGTCACCTTGTTCACATTCCTGAACGATGCAGTACCTTGAGCGTTGTTGTATGCCCTGATCACACGTTACACTACATGGACTCCATGAACTCCACAAACTCCAGCGCCGCCTACTCTTGCGGTTGTGGTGATCCCCTGCAAGAAACAGTAGCTCACTATTGCTATCTATCGGTCTACATTAGAACCACAAAACAGAAGTTACGTTAATAGTTTGTTTATGAACGAGAAAATGAAGTATTAATGGCGATTGTTGTTTTTGTGGGACAAACACTTAGGACATCTGCACCGAATTATACGGAAAATAGTAAAAATGAAATTAAATACAGAGTTTGAATTTTTATTTAATATAATTTTACACATTGGTACGGTATTTAAATTCGTAACACTAAAAAAAACTCAAAATATGTACCAAATTTGGAATCTAAATTGTCCAAAATAGCTTTTATTAAAAAAAGGCAAATTTTAAAAATTTCAGGAATTATTTTATTTTAAATAATGATTAGGCTATTAATAGGAAATAATTTGACAAAAGGCCACAAAAACGCGCTAGTTCTTGTTGTTGTTACATTTGAAGGCCTAGGACGTAGATCTATTTAGCCCCGTGTAAAGCATTAAAAAAAATTATACAGCCGAAATAAATCAGAAATGACATCAATTTGACAGTTAAAAAGCTAAAGGAAGTAGAAGACTTCTGTTACTTAGGAGGAAAATAATCAATCAGTGATGGACGAGGGACAGAGGATAAAATAATTACGTTGACTCAGGCAAGGAAAGCAATTATTTCTCATTTTTAATGAAACCAATGGCCATTTTTTTTTTTTTTCAGGATGGGTCTGGGAAGAGATTCCGGAAGGAAATTGTTCTGCTTAGGTTCGGGTAGACGGATACTAAACCATTGGTCTGTCACAGTTAGGGCAGGTGGATACTAAACCATTGGTCTGTCATGGTTAGGGCAGGTGGATACTAAACCATCGGTCTGTCACGGTTGGGGCAGGTGGATACTAAACCATTGGTCTGTCACGGTTAGGGCAGGTGGATACTAAACCATTGGTCTGTCACGGTTAGGGCAGATGGATACTAAACCATTGGTCTGTCACAGTTAGGGCAGGTGGATACTAAACCATTGGTCTGTTACGGTTAGGGCAGGTGGATACTAAACCATTGGTCTGTCACGGTTAGGGCACATGGATACTAAACCATTGGTCTGTCACAGTTAGGGCAGGTGGATACTAAACCATTGGTCTGTCACGGTTAGGGCAGGTGGATACTAAACCATTGGTCTGTCACGGTTAGGGCAGGTGGATACTAAACCATTGGTCTGTCACGGTTAGGGTAGATGGATACTAAACCATTGGTCTGTCACGGTTAGGGCAGATGGATACTAAACCATTGGTCTGTCACAGTTAGGGCAGGTGGATACTAAACCATTGGTCTGTCACAGTTAGGGCAGGTGGATACTAAACCATTGGTCTGTCACGGTTAGGGCAGATGGATACTAAACCATTGGTCTGTCACAGTTAGGGTAGGTGGATACTAAACCATTGGTCTGTCACAGTTAGGGCAGGTGGATACTAAACCATTGGTCTGTCACGGTTAGGGTAGGTGGATACTAAACCATTGGTCTGTCATGGTCAGGGCAGGTGGATACTAAACCATTGGTCTGTCACAGTTAGGGCAGGTGGATACTAAACCATTGGTCTGTCACAGCTAGGGCAGGTGGATACTAAACCATTGGTCTGTCACAGTTAGGGTAGATGGATACTAAACCATTGGTCTGTCACAGTTAGGGCAGATGGATACTAAACCATTGGTCTGTCACGGTTAGGGCAGATGGATACTAAACCATTGGTCTGTCACAGTTAGGGCAAGTGGATACTAAACCATTGGTCTGTCACAGTTAGGGCAGATGGATACTAAACCATAGGTCGGTCACGGTTAGGGCAGGTGGATACTAAACCATTGGTCTGTCACGGTTAGGACAGGTGGATACTAAACCATTGGTCTGTCACAGTTAGGGCAGGTGGATACTAAACCATTGGTCTGTCTCAGTTAGGGCAGGTGGATACTAAACCATTGGTCTGTCACAGTTAGGGCAGGTGGATACTAAACCATTGGTCTGTCACGGTTAGGGCAGATGGATACTAAACCATTGGTATGTCACAGTTAGGGCAGGTGGATACTAAACCATTGGTCTGTCACAGTTAGGGCAGGTGGATACTAAACCATTGGTCTGTGACAGTTAGGGTAGATGGATACTAAACCATTGGTCTGTCACAGTTAAGGCAGGTGGATACTGAACCATTGGTCTGTCATGGTTAGGGCAGGTGGATACTGAACCAATGGTCTGTCACGGTTAGGGCAGGTGGATACTAAACCATTGGTCTCTCACGGTTAGGGCAGGTGGATACTAAACCATTGGTCTGTCATGGTTAGGGCAGGTGGATACTAAACCATTGGTCTGTCATGGTTAGGGCAGGTGGATACTAAACCATTGGTCTGTCACGGTTAGGGCAGATGGATACTAAACCATTGGTCTGTCACAGTTAGGGCAGGTGGATACTAAACCATTGGTCTGTCACAGTTAGCGCAGGTGGATACTAAACCATTGGTCTGTCACAGTTAGGGTAGATGGATACTAAACCATTGGTCTGTCACGGTTAGGGCAGGTGGATACTAAACCATTGGTCTGCCGGATGCGTTATGGTACCGAATGCGTGGAGTTGGCAGCACTGTACTGTGCATGATGCTCAAAATGGCGGATTCAGCTGGAATTTTATCTAGGCTACATAAGTCGTGATTCTATTGGGATGTCCTTCCAGGAGCTCACAACTTGTGGGACGTGGGTTAGCGACCATGGGACCACAGCTGAGTCCGGCATTGTCTCCACTTACTTGTACCGGGCTCCTCTCTGTTATCATTCCTCTCGACCTCCCTTGGTCAACATTTCTTTTCCGACCCCGACGGTATTAGGGTATCCGAAGACTAGGGAGTCTTTCACTTTCCCGCCTTAATTGGCCCTTCTCTCATCTTTCCTGATCCGTCCTTCTTCGTGGGGTCAGACCTCTTGGTTTCTTTTCATTGTATTTCCTGCCTTCTGCTCAAGGCCCTCAAGGAGGCAGGGTGTATGTAGCCCCACCATTTCTGGTGCGCCCTGGATATTGCTACACCCTCAAGGGCTCACGTCTGGTGAGTTCGGGCGTTGGCGACCCCGAGAGCTTCCTGAGCTGGGTCCAGGTTTTCTCCTTCTTCCATTGTCTTGGGGGCGGGCCCCCTCCTCTTTCCTCTCTGACTTTCTTGACTCTCCTTCCTTCCAAGTCCCTCAATTCTCATTATTCGAGGGTTGAGGTTATTTTCTTTCTTCCTGTCTTTTATTTATATTCTTCTCCTTTTCTTTTCCCATTTCCTATTCTAGTAGTTAGTTTTAGCTCTAGGTTTCATTTGATCATCTTTCATTTTCACCCAAACCATTAGGGGCCGATAACCTAGATGTTAGGCCCCTTAAAACAACAATTGAGTCGTCAAGTTACAAAACTCGTTTAATCCACTTGTCAATAAGAATCATTTTCATGAGAAACGTTTCTCTGGACTTTGCCTCTACGTATCTTTTATGTTTGTTGTTTTCTACTTTTTGCTTTATGTTTTTGGTTTTTGGTTTTGTGTTTGCTTTTCGCTTTTACTTTTGAATTTTACTTATTGCTATCCTTTCTTGGTTTTGGTGCTTTTGTTTTCCTTGAATTTTGCATTTTGCTTTGTGTTCCTTGTTTTTTGTTTTCTGCTTTTGCTTTTGTTTTTGAATTTTGCTTTTTGCTTCGTGTTTTCATTTTGTTTTGTGTTAGTTCTCTGGAAAATCAAAATTAAAATTAAAAAATCAAATAAAAGCAAAATAAAACAAAATAATCAAAACAAAATAAAACAAAAAAATTAAATTAAACAAAGAAAAACAAAATAAAATAAAATAAACTAATTTAATTAAAAAAATACGACTTGATCCTTATTCACAAGTGGATTAAACGAATTTTGCAACTGGACGACTCAAATATCATCATCATCATCATCATATTTGGGGTTACAGACAGCGGAGGGGTAATCATCTATTACTATTATCATCTCCAGATACCATTACTGCAGGTATTTTGGCTAATTTCAGTGGTTTAAGGATTATATACTTCGGTTCCGGTCAAGCTTACTCATTAATTGTTGAGAGTAGGTACTCCTCCCGTTTTACGAGGGCAGATCAAGAAGTAAGTTGCACTCCCAGTTATGGCCATTTATCACACCACCTATACAACAGCAACACGCCTATAACGACATACAATGTGACGTCACTTTTCCACATAGTTTCCAAGAGACTCCAAACATTTCTCTGAACGCACAACCAACTTGTCGATGCCGGATGCATAGAAAGTTCCTCCAGCGTTCTGCAACCACACGGAGACAGCGGCCTTCACCTCCTCATCGGTCTGGAAATGTCGACCACCGTTCTGTCTAATGATCGCATTCACACTGTTGACATTTGCACGGGTCCTGGACGTTGCGGGCCTGCCCTTGCGATATTCGTCCGTGATATCCGTGCGTCCGACTTCGAATTGCTGACACCACTTTACGATCCCTTGCCAGGAAATGGCCCGCTCCCCAAATACAGCACTAATTTCACGATGAATGTCCGTGCAATTCTTCCTTTTGGCCCATAGGAATCAGATTGTCGCATGCACCTCATATTTGGAGTGAACGTTCAGTCGACGCGCCATTGCATTTGGCCGCTATTCACACCAAACAAGACGAGACACCACAGCGACCTGCATAACATGTGTGGGCAGTGTCTGTCCCTTTCTCCACTGTGCCCACGTTCGCGACACACAACGCGCTGCTGCAGCGGGTTAGAGCAACTAAGGTTTTTGATCCACCCTCGTATAACTTTCACAAGGCAGATTATTGAAATTATATTATTTATGATTCACAAACCTTTCTGGAAGTAATTAGAAGTTGTTAGTTAATTATTGTGGTTTCAAGGGCCGGAACTACGAGGTCATCTACCCCTCATTAGAAGTTGATTTCAATTTGAATAGCCACTGCCTCACCGGAAATATGCCTTTCATTACGTAAATAAAGCATTTTTGTTAAGTGTTCATTTACAGGTCGGGGCCATCTTACAATGACGTCAGCACCCGTTGCCAACATATCCGATACAACATTCACCATGCGACACGTGAATAATAAAATAAAAGGCAAAACTAATGGCCTGGATAAAGATTACTGATGTGTGACTACCTCCACTGTGCGTGACAAACACCAAGGGTGTTATCTATGAGCTAACGCGGCCCGCAGGGCTGCGCTACCTAACCTCCATTGGTTTGGACGAAAATATTGTTCTGCTGGATGCGATATAGTATAGAATGCATGGGATTGGCAATACGGTGCATGACGCATGGTATGACGGTACATGATCCTCTAAAATGGCTGAAACAGCTAGACGTTTGCCTATATAGGGTGTCATTTATGTACTTGAGTACCCTTAAGGGGCGTGTAGGGGATGAGTATAGGATCAATTTGAGATAGGGTACCTGGGAATGGCCTCCTAACCCCAGAAAACAGGTTTGTTTCAGGCCCTCCACCCCTGTAAAGTAGGCAAGCGCGCCATGTGTTACTCTGAGGTCAGGCGCTCTTTCGCTGTCAACGGTCTTGGCGCGACCACCGCTCAACGCAGCGTTAGCCGAGAGCTGCACTCCTCTTGCCAATTGATAGTTCCGTCGTCTTTAACTACTACAGAAACACACGTAACTCGTTGATACTAATAATCAAAAGGCAACCGGGTGAGTTAGCCGTGGTCGTTACGGCATGACTGCTGGCAGTCGCTCACATCCGGGAGGCGAGGAGGTTCGAATCCCCCCGCTGGCAACCTTGAAGATGGTCTTCTGTGGTTTCCCATCTTCCTTCCAGGCAAATGCCGGGGTTGGCCCCTAACTATAGGCCTCAGCCGCTACCTTCCAAATCCTCGTCCTTACATTCCAACTTTCCTCCTCAACGGTACTTGTAGCTCACCCACTGGGTGTCCGTCTCGAAGCAGCTACAAACCTGGCGAGCCGACCATGTCCTCGGACACTCCCGGCACTAAAAGCCATACGCTAAAAAAAATAAAAATCAGAAGGCAATTAATTTACAGAATCAACGATAGTTTAAAAAAGTCAGCACCGAATAAACACGCACTGTTACTACGCCCCCTCTTTCCCCTCTAAAAAGGTAAAGAAAAAATGGAGGGATGGCACCCCAGGAGAAACGAACCCGCGACCACCATGGCACCGCGCCTCGCCGCTATCCTCTTTTTTTTTTTTTTTTTTACAGAATTTTCAGATATGATAAATACCATACTATTACATCACAAGAAAATCCAGATAGTGTCCATATTTATCGTACAATTGTCCACTTTCACTAAGCTTCCAACGCTCTTTCTGCAGGTGATACCTGAGATCCAGGAACGAGAAATGTTGATCATTGTCCATCACGAAGTGTACATATTGGCCCATTATCCACACAATGGCAGTCTGTTTAATTTGGGGGAAGGCGGTCACCGACAAACGAATCAACTTCCTGTCATCAAGGTCATCCGTGGGCACATTTAATAGTTGACATACTTTTCCCTTACACCACAGCCACGTGGAGGCAACTCGCGTGCATGATGTGAAGCGGTGTATCGCCGTATCAGTTTGACCACATATAGTACACCAGGGGTAAGCTTCAAGACGGATGGTATATCGCCGTAGAGCGGTTGGGATGAGATCGTTGAGGAAGATAAAAACCTGGGAGTGTACAGCAGAAGAAATGGTCATAGCCCCAAAATTTTCCCAAACAGTGGGCCAATGGACGTAGAGGGTGGTGGCCTCGATTCGCGGTTTGGAGTGTACCACTTGCCGCAAAATGTTATAAATACTTTTCGTCGTTGGAATAGACCCTGAAGGCATTTGGCGAACAGTTTCCAGAAGGTGCAGTTGATGGTCCCTAAATATCTTCGGCAAAGCTCTATCACAACCACGGATTGTGTTTCGAATATCTTTGTATAGCGCTTTCGTAAAAGTGTCATGTTGGGAAAGAATGGTGAAATCGTTCTTGCAGAGGAGTGCACGGCATTTCATGCCATGAGCTGTTAGCCCTAGCCCGCCTTGCCGGGATGGGAGATACAACTGTTCCCGTTGTACTCGGAACAAAAATCCTTGCCATATAAACCAACCTGTATATTTTGCCAATTGGCTCTCAAACATTTGGGGAAGTGGGAAAAGTTGTGCGACATACCATATTTTAGAGAGCGCAAACACGTTGAGGACCATGACCCGTTGCACTATATTGAGGTTTCTTTGACCAAATTGGATCAGCACTCCCCTAACTTTGGCAATGACCTTAGTCCAGTTTGCTTGCACTGTGTCCAGAAGCGATTGCTTCCAGGTAATGCCAAGAATTTTCACCTCATTTACTATCCGGAACCAGGGCTGTTGGGTAATCGCTGAGTTAGTATCGAGCGGAAGCAAAGCAGTTTCCTGGGGGTTCGATTGTGCTCCAGAGGCGATATGGTAGAGCTGAAGGACGCTATCGATGTGGGAGATGTCTTCATTATTGCGGATCAATATTGATACGTCATCAGCATAGGCGCACATGCCAAAAACATGTGTGGACAGTTTGTAACCCTGTAGCTTCACCCGGGTAGTCCGAATGAACGGTTCAAGGCCAATGACAAAAAGTAGCATGGAAAGGGGACATCCTTGCCTAACTGATCGTTGTATTGGAATCAGAGGGGAAAGAAAACCGTTGACGAGCACTCGAGACGTAGCATTACAATTTATCATACGAATGTAGTCAATAAGGATTTCAGGAAATTCAAAGTGTTGCAAGACCATGTACAAGTATTCATGACTGATGCGGTCGAAAGCTTTATCAAGATCTAAGGTGAGAAAACTCATTGGCTCAGTGGGGAGCATTTCGGCTTTTAGGTGTAGGTCCCGTAGTATCGCTAAGTTTGTTAACAGAGTTCTTCCAAGAATACTGCAACATTGTTCATCACCAATGATATCATGTAGAACAGTCTTCAATCGGCATGCAAGTACTTTGGTAAGGACTTTATAATCACTGCAGAGCAGAGTAACTGGTCGTAAGTCACCAACTGCCATGGGAGAGGATGTTTTTGGTATGAGGACTATGGTACCCTCGTGATGTGATTGACAAAGAGCACGACGTTGGAGAATGGTACGAAAGACATGACAAAATTCTTTGCCAATGAGAGGCCAGAAGTGTTTATACATTTCATATGGCAGTCCATCAATGCCAGGTGAGCGGTTGTTTGGGAGGTGCTTAACCACAGAGTGAATCTCTTCATCCGTAATATCCGCGCAGAGCAGAGTTTTGTTGTCCGGAGATAGTTGGGTACTGCAAGATGAAAGCAATAGGGTCACCTGCTGTGGATCAATTGGAGCCTTAGCGTAGAACCGTTGATAAAATAATGATATTTCACTACGTATAGCGTCAGGGGAGGTGACGACACTTCCAGTACTGGTGCGGAGGCGGTGGATATATTTACGTTGCCGTTCACGTTGTCCTTTGGCGATATGGTAAACACTTGCACTTTCGTCCGGGAGCACTGTACGATCTTTTAAAGCCACGTTTATATGAGCGAGCGTTCGTTGCTGTAGAGACAAGAGCTTGGTTTTAACTTCCCGAATCTGGTCATATATACGCTCCCCAGCATCAGATCTTTGCTGGAGCTGGCGAAGAACTCGATAGTAAAATTCAACTGTATCCCGTCTTTCCCGACCTCGTTGGTAGGATATGTTCTTAAAGACGCGGCGGATCCCTGGTTTAACTAAAATATCCCACCAGTCTGCACAGTCGCGAAAGTTGCAATTTTGTTGGACCCATCGAGTCCAGTGTTGTCTGAAAATATCTTGGCATTCCTCCTCCAGTAACAGCGAGCAATTCAGTTTCCAATAACCTCTTCCTATATGAAATATGGGATGGGGGTAAGAGATTGTACATACGACTGCATGATGGTTAGTGAAACTGGCAGGTATCACTTCATATCGTCTAGGCTGGATAAGTTCCTGGGAAAAGTAGATGCGGTCAATTCGTGATGAGGAGTTGTGACTTATACAGGTGTAATGGGGCAGGGGCACCCTTAAACTATCCACAGCATCAATGAGGTGTAGGGAGGTAAGAAGGGTCCTGAGAGCCGGGTTGACATCTTGGTAGGGACTAGTGGAATCCTCTGGGCGTTGAATACAATTGAAATCCCCTGCAAGAATAAGTTTTTCCTTAACGTCATGCAGATGAGGCAGTATACTCTGTTGAAAGAACATATTCCGTTCCACACGTTTATTGGACCCGGATGGGGCATATACATTTATCAGGGTGGTATTGTTTATGTGTCCAGATATTATGCGTCCTGATGGATGACATAGCACACCTTCGAGTGGGATATCATGTCTTATGAGGAATCCGGTCCCTCTATTCGTATTACCGGTATTGATGTATTGTTTGTAGAAGGCAGATATGGGCAAACAGGGTATAGCAACTTCTTGAATGAAGGCAATGTCAATGTCTGCATCTCGAAGGAATCTCTCCAACAGTTGAAATTTCAGAGGGCATTCTATTACATTGATATTCACAGTGGCCACAGTGAGAAATTGCGCCATTAAGAGAAGTATAAAAGCTGTGCTAGACATACTGGAAGGTGGACTCGAGAAAAAAAAAAAAAGACACAGGTGAGAAATATACTGGTGCACTATGTCAAATTAGGTTGAGATAGTTCCTTATGACTGCCATTCATAGGCCGGCTGTCAGCGTTTGAGAGCGTTCGTGGGTCCCTAGATGACGTAGTATGAAGATTTTGTTTCTTTTTCACAGCTGCGGGAACGTTTGTAGAACCAGTTTGATTCTTCGGGGCTGGTACGGCAATCGAGGCATTTGTTTTAATCTTCTTAGATACGTTCTCGGATCCCCGATCAATCTGCTTAAGTGAGTCGGTAGGTACCAGAGAAGGTGGGGGCAGTGAAGACAAAATTTCTGTGGCAGCCTGTAGTGACGGCAGAGTTGGTTCTAAAGCTGCGATACAGGTTGCCGATAGCACAGGGGCACTCTGTGGCTCGCTGATCTGGTCAGTGCAAGGTACCAGTTCTGCGTCATGTGTGTCCGGGGCCACTTCTGGTGTTGTCCCAGCTGACTGATCAATAAGCATGTTTTCATGTGACGTTTGCTGTGTCACAACTTCCGAGTATTGGACACGTCGTTGTTGTGTAGGAGTTATACCGAGGGGAATCATTTTCTTTGGGCAGTTGATACGTAGATGTGTGTTAGCATTGCAAATTAAACAGGTCTGTTTCTGTCCATTATACGATAGCCAGAATGGCCACCAAAAGTCTCAGTGGAGGGGATATCTTGTTTGATTTCCATAGTGACTGCACGTATTCCATTATACACCGGGAACTGATAAGCAGAAGACCATTGTTCTTTCCTGACGTCACTCACAGTGCCATATTTTGACAGGACGGATTTGAAAATTTCAGGGGGAACTTCGAGTAGGACATTAAATATACGCACTGTGGTAAAATTGGAATCCGCTGTGGAGAGCTTAACATTAGTCATTTCGCCTGAGTCATACTGAAATTTAATAGGAGCTGCAAAAGTATTTAGCAATTTCTGATAAGTAGTTATGCTGATTACCTTGATGTACATGGTTCTTTCTTGCGCATTTAACTGGATGGCTTCTACTTGGTCGACAGTCAACCGGAGGGTATCGCTAATCCAGCGGTGAATTTCTCCTGGTGTGGGGCGAGAACTCTGCCTGTCCCATTGACAGCGTACGGTGTTTTTCCTCTGGTATCCGGACATGATTTTCAGCGGGGTTTTCTGGGTTTCTGGTTTTGTTGTCCTATCTGGAACACTACTTGAAAAAGTATTGTCCGAATGACACACGGAAGGTCAGTACACCCGTGGAACTATCGGAAGCACCGGTATTAGGAAACGTACACTCTTCCAATGCGGTCACAGAGCGCGCACACACGCACCTCACTCGGCCACGACTAGTGACCAACTTATTCTCTCGGCTAACGCAGCGTTGAGCGGTGGTCGCGCCAAGACCGTTGACAGCGAAAGAGTGCCTGACCTCAGAGTAACACATGGCGTGCTTCCCTACTTTACAGGGGCGGAGGGCCTGAATCAAACCAGTTTTCTGGGGTTAGGAAGCCATTCCGACCCCAGGTTCCCTAACTCAAATTGATCCTATACCCATCCCGTACACGCCACTTAAGGGTACTCAAGTACATAAATGACACCCTGTATAAGTTAAATCGTGTTCATATTTGGGATGGTTGGGTTGGTGTCAAACAGCGGAGAAGTAAACATCTATTACTACATAATCTCCTTCAGGGGCAGATGACCTCGTAGTTCCGCCCCTTAACACAACAATAACTAACTACATCATCTCCAGATATTTTCACGACTATTAATTCAGGTGAAAAATCCACAGCCTGCTTCCAGTCTCCGACCGGGTCAGGAATGGAATGAATGAAGCCCCCATCTAGCGGCGAGGATATGGACTGTGCCGGCTGCCGAAGCCTGTCGCACTCCTCTGGGGCAATGATTTAATGAATGACAGATGAAATGAAATGATAGTGGTGAGTGTTGCTGGAATGAAATTTTGACAGGGAAAACTGGAGTATCCGGAGAAAAACCTGTCTGCCTCCGATTTGTCCAGCACCGATCTCACATGGAGTGACCGCGATTTGAACCACGGACCCAGCGGTGAGAGGCCGGCGTGCTGCCGCCGAGCCACGGAGGCTTCTTTCACGACTATTAATTCTGGTAATTTGGTTAATATCAGTAGTTTAAGAATTTTATAGAAAGCAGTACCTAATGGGGTTAGAAGCCATTTTCAGTGTTGCCTTAGAAAACAAATGTTTGGTGCTTCTTAGTCGGTCAACACGAATGTACGCATAAGAGTTGGGTTATACCCTAATCCTGAAAGAAATTACACGATAATAATAAATACAATATAAATAAATGTATTAATCTCATGTAATTTCTTTCAGGATTTGGGTATAACCCAAATTTATTAATCTCATGTAATTTCTTTCAGGATTAGGGTATAACCCAATTCTTTTGGGTACATTCGTGTTGACCGACTGAAAAGCACCAAACATTTTTTGATGTGTAACATCTTCGGCAGTGGTGGATCGAACGGAAGTGTCGTCTCGATCGATCGATCCAGCTGGCAGTGGTAAGAGAAACAATGAGCGCGCGGTGTCGGAAATTGATACCATGACGTACTCTCGGCCATGTGGAATGTATATGACATACTGAACGGTAAACGCTCATGCGAACTCTGGTGTCGAGTGATTGAAACAAAGCACATGGTACATGTTCGAAGTCTTCGTATCAGTATTTAAATGGTAAAATGCCTTAATATCAAACATTGTAAGTAGTCGGCATTGCCGGTATTATGTTTCTGCACAATGGTTATTCAAATATTAACCCACGTAACGGTAATGCAGTCATCAATATAATATAATCGTTGTGGTTATACGAGAATTGAGCAAGCCTCCATGAACTATTGCTGAATACA
The DNA here is from genome assembly GCA_946902985.2 of Meconema thalassinum. Lineage (NCBI taxonomy): Eukaryota > Metazoa > Arthropoda > Insecta > Orthoptera > Tettigoniidae > Meconema > Meconema thalassinum. The sequence continues at coordinate 93,924,731 of OX336388.2, forward strand.
TTCTCTTTACTCACAAGAGGGCCTATTCATAAGGCATTTTAAACTAAATTTCACGCAGGAACATTATCGAAACAAGCAAAATATAAATGAAACTTAATTCCGTTATGCAGTATTATTGGAACGTGGAAATAAGACACCATCTTGTGCACAATATTTGCGTAGTCGAAACAGCCGTGGGGTTAGCGCCTATGACTGTGAATCTAAAGATCTCGGGTTCGAATCCCGGACTGGGTAGATATTTTTGCTACCAGATTATCATTTTAAACGATATTTATCATATCAATATTACTCATTTTAACAGAATCCATATGAAATTGCGTGTTGGTCAGTGAATCAAGAGGACCTGTTCATTAGGAATTTAAGGTTATGAGCGGTGTCGCGTCTATTAATCTAGTTGATCCATATCGTATTCTTTATTTAGGCTAGTGCTGGTGGAAGCTACAAATCATCTAATAAAATTAGTTCCGTATTATAAACTACAATATCTGCAAACCACTCCCTTTTACAATAGATTGATATGTGTGCCAATAATAGTATAAAATACCGGTGTATCAATAATTTCACGTGAGGTTCCTTCTACAGAGTGGGCACAAAGTCCCGTTACCCCTATACATTTCAGGAAATACATTGATTTTTTTAACATTTTCTGTTTCAGATATAATCAATGGCTGATACTAGTGACTATAGCATTGAAGAACACATTGTCACAAGCACTTGGGTTCATGAGAGACCAAGCACAGGGAAAACGTTGGAACAGGTGCGTACTGACATTGAGCAGCGATTCGGACGACAGCCTCCTCAAAACACAACTCTTTGGTCGATATGGGTGCAACTTTAAGTCATGTTTCATGTGTTTGTGCAGAGTTGACCGGGGTACACCCAGTTCCGCAGATCGTTTACGAGTTGACTTCGTTGGTGATCGTTCCACTGACTCCGCGACATCTCGGCATTGTTCCTCTCTTGTTGATGGTCGACCACATCTTGGGTTGTCCTTCACGCTGCCTGTAGCGAACAGTTTCTTTTCCCAATGTAAACGTGTTGTGTTTTGAGGAGACTGTCATCCGAATCGCTGCTCAAAGTCAGTACCCACCTGTTCCAACGTTTTCCCTGTTCTTGGTCTCTCATGAACCCAAGTGCTTGTGACAATGTGTTCTTCAATGCTATAGTCACTAGTATCAGCCATTGATTATATCTGAAACAGAAAATGTTAAAAAATCAATGTATTTCCTGAAATGTATAGGGGTAACGGGACTTTGTGCCCAGGGTGTATGTCAGATGTTACACATCATATGCGACTACTGTAAGACTCGTAATTTTTATTTTATTTTTTTACCGCTTGCTCTTAACTAAATACCTACCTATATGATCCACGTCCCGTGCATGGACGTGTTTGTGTGTGTGTTTAAACTCATTGAATTCTGACGGAGGGCGTAGCTTGCGTGCTCTGCTTGACGGACGCACAATCACCTCGTGATAAGAGCTGTCGGAACTCTCGCATAAACCGTCTTGGTAACACATCAGAAATAGCACTAACAGAAAAATCTGCATCATCTCTTCTAAAGGCACGTCGCTAAGATACGGACCGTCAAAATGGATTGCTCAGTAGCCACAAACCATTGTTCAAAGAGTTATTTGTAAAGCGGGCCATACACGCCGAGATTACACATTTAATAAACGTACTGTACAGCTGTTTATTAATCGCTGGGATGGGAGTGCGCTCTATCGGCGACGAGTAGTTATTTTCCAATTACACGTTATGCATGGGCTCTAACTGGGATTGTCAAGGCCGGTATAGAGGGCATCCAGTCGGCCGTGCTCTGTGATACACGCGATACTTCCCTACACACGTGTAAACTTGTTGATACTTGTATCGTGTTGCTTGTATCCAGGGGGATGACAGTTCATAGGGAGCGCGTGGATCGGGGTAAGGCCCTGTACTGGATGTTCTGCCAACCAATGAAGAATTAATTTTAGCACCAAGGTTCCGTAGTTGGCACTCATGAACGCTCACATCAAACCGACTGGTGGAAGCGGGAATAGCGTTTTGATTGATTTTCGTCGTGGTGTTGTTGGTTGTTTTGATTTGTTCAGTATTTTGATTATTTATTTGAATTGAATTGAGAGTCAATCATGCCACTGCAAGGGAGGAAAAATTGCCAAGCACCGGGATGTAAGATTTATAATGATAGTAAGAACAATACGGCAATTTTCATCTTCCTGGTGTTGACCATGTGTAAAACTAGTGGGCAATATGGACTACTCTCGAATAAAAATATATAGAGAATAAATGTATGCATTTCATCTCCAGTTTGTTTTCTTACCCATTCTCCTTTGCGTTGCAATAAAATTTGTGGTTTAGGGCTACGGGGAGGGGTGGGTGGCAGCCGGCATGCTAGGCAAAAAGTGAGGTTATGGCAATATAGTGTGCATTTGGACAGTTTTCTTTATATTCATCGAATATCCCAACAATTCTGTAGAGTAGAGAGCAATGTTTAATTAACCTAAAGGTGAACTGAGCTCTAGAACTGCATAACTGTGTCCTTCGTGACAAATCTATTGCTAACATTTTTTTTTTTTTTTTTTTTTTTTAGCGTATGGCTTTCAGTGCCGGGAGTGTCCGAGGACATGTTCGGCTCGCCAGTTTTGTAGCCGCTTCGAGACGGACACCCAATGGGTGAGCTACAAGTACCGTTGGGGAGGGAGGGAGGGAAGTTGGAATGTAAGGACGAGGAGTTGGAAGGTAGCGGCTGTGGCCTATAGTTAGGGACCAACCCCGGCATTTGCCTGGAAGGAAGATGGGAAACCACAGAAGACCATCTTCAAGGTTGCCGGCGGGGGGATTCGAACCTCCTCGCCTCCCGGATGTGAGCGACTGCCATCAGTCATGCCGTAACCACCACGGCTAACTCACCCGGTTTGCTAACATTGATATATATCAAAATGTATTATTTTCCTACCTGGACGTATATTTCAGCGCCTAGCGAAAGGCGCAGTTATGTTTGAGTTATTTTCATCAATAATCAATAACTCATCGCAGAACATACTGTTCAATTACGTGTAATAAAGGCTACATTCATATGGCTTTTTACTTTTTATGTTGCCAAACTTGCAAGTACAATCCATAGCCTCAGGCGGTGTTCTCTCTCGGAAATTCTATAACCAAAAGTGACGAATCTCTTATACTTACATCATCCTTGGCTTGTATCTATCTCAAGGTCTCTTGTCTAGAGCGAGAGACGTGATACCTGCTCCGTTGCGTCATGATACCATGTGAGACCAGCTGTGACAACGCTCCACACGACACAGCTGGTATCAGATACGCGTTTCATGAAACAGTCTCTCGATACAGATCTCAGCGTGTATGGCCCGCTTAACTCTTCAGTAAGCGGCCGTGGTAAGGGATTTTTGAAAGGCGGCAAAATTTACGACACGCATGTCATACGATGTTGGCATGTTAAAGAACCCATTTGAATTCAGTAGGCCGTGTTCATAATGGCAAAATAAATCACGGGACTTTTCTCCAACACCAAGTTCCTCATTTCTCTACTAGAAAGCGCTATAGTGTAAAGGAGCTTAGATGTCTAACCTCCTTGACTTTCATAGTGCTTCAAGGAACAACAAAATTCGACATACAAGCTGCTCTCTAGGTGTCAAATAACAAAGCTTGCACCCGGCACCCGAGGCCATACGATATTATTAGTAAGCGGCTTCGTTGGCGTAGTCGTTAGCATGCTGAGCTTCTATGTCCAAGATCGTGGTTTCAAACCCGGCCGCAGTCGTCGGATTTTTAAGAGCGTTAAAAATCCCTCAGTATGCCTTCCTTCGGAGGAGAAGTAAGGCCGGCGGTCCCATGTCATAGATTTATGCAATGCAAAAGAACCTTCAACTAATTACACTTGTGTGAAACTTAACGCTCTTAAGTTCCAACGTTCGTTGCCAGGATCCGACTGCGATGGCATCTAGTAACTAAGTTCAGAACTAGTTGGTCGTTGACGGTGGTGTTTGGTAGCAAAAGTAGGAACTACTTGAAAAAATGCAATGTCTGCAGTCCTTACTTGGATTATAACAGATACACACATTAATACAGCCATCACAATTAACACCGGTTATCAGACAGATTTTTCACACACCCAAAGTACACGGAGCTACATGACCGCGTTGTCGCAGCCCCTAAACTGAGGAACCAACCAACCTTACTCTTCAGTCGGTCAACCCGGATTTGTCCAATTACTGGGCGAAGTATAATGTATTATAAGTATGTATATTACACTCCTGGAAAAAAGATACAGTCAGTCTGAGAGACTAGACTTTATATCATTTCAAATGACGCATGCTACAAATGCTACACATGTTAAAAAGGCTCAGAAGGGCTTCTCGCTTCACTCGAAGCCCCGGGACTCTTTCAACACACTCCATTACAGCACGAGATTTAGCTTTAGTAGATATAATAGCACTATTACTGTCAACAGACTCCATTATTAACGCACTTTACGTAAACTGTAAGTAAGCAAGTTTAACGAACGATCCACAGACTCCATTATTTACACACATTACTACCCTGCACAAATTGTAAACTATAAGTAAGCAAGTTAAACGAACGAACTCGCAAGTACAGAGATAGCAAGAATCACGTGAACGCTTCATGATCAACAAGTTGCAAGTCATTCAGTATCACGCAGCTAGCGCGTAGGCTTCCCGCACGAGGAACGGGGAGCGGGAGGTCACCTCAGCTGCATGACGACACGCACTCGCCGTCTCAGACTCGGTACATATGCACTGAACAACATGATGATGTCATACACGCCGCACAGTGGTCCTTTTGCACGATCTGGGCGCTCAAAATGTAAAAAATAAATGTTTTGTATTTTCATCTTGTATTATTTTTAGTATCACCAATGTCAGAGGACCTCAGAACCGTACTTATATGTCTTATTTTTTCACCCCCTGGATTGTGAAAGACCGCTGGAGTACGACGTTTCTTATCGCATCCACAGCTGGAAGCAAAGCTGATTATTTGTGTTTGAATCTTGTGCTTGTAAAGACTTGTTTGTTCAGCTATCTTCATCGTTTGCCATTGGATATGACAGACTATGATATGATCTTTCTTTATGAAATTTGCAAAATCTTATAAAAATCGCTGTGTTTATGTGATAAACGTTTGTAAATAGTGAATTATTGATATAAAATAATTATTCTTTTTTGGGTTTTCAGACCAGGAAATTCACAATTGTCAACCATTGGTGAATTTCTTTCCATTAGCCTATAGCCTACACCCTATTATGTTTTCTGTGTAAAAATTATTTGCAACTTTTGGCAACTTTGGCTTTTGCTCTCCTTTTAGTGTTGTCGGGAGGATTTTCGCGGAACGATCTTTCCGATGCTTGGCGTCATGCAGATGGAAAAGCGAAAGGATTTGAACCTATCTAATAGAAAACAGCGATCTGAAATCCCTTGTACAGTCTGTTAAAATAATGTTAGAAAAAGATCTTATTCATTTTTCCGCGCAGTTAAGAAAAACGTGGTTTGCCAATCGCAGGATCTTAAGAAAGTTTGTCACGAAATAAGAATCGCCTGAAAGGGAACATGGAGAGGGAATACAGGTAATGTGGGTCGTCCTTCTCAATCATTCGTGGAGTGGAGTGAATTTTCGAAACGAAGGAAATTACGACTTTAATACAAAACCTCAGCAGGGAGGAGCTAGCGTTAGCAGGTCAAGTGAGTATACGCTTAGAAGGAAGGAGAGACACCACTGAACTTATTGAAAAACAAGTAGTTCCGTGAAGAACTATACAGACTATTTTCATATATCCTGCTCATGTTAATTGCCTCTATAAACATACAAAATTTCAGTTTAATTGCTGTAACAGATTCGTAGATATTGAGAACCGTCTAAATATTTCAGATGGTCGCCAGGTTGGATTTTTATTTTTGTACTATTACATTAAGATTATTGTGTACGTATGGTATTCAAACTTCAATCGCATGATTAGAACACAAGAAGTAAAACGAGATTTTAAAATTACGCACAGCAGCCATCTTGTGATTATGCAAACATTTGAAATAAATTAGATGCCAGTGGATCAATATTTGTATAAGCATTTAAAATGCAACGTTTCACGGCACTCGGATAGTTAATTCGCAAGAAACTTCCATTTAAATATTTATACTTCGCGTCGCCGCCATGTTGGATTTGTGCTCACCAGGTTACTGAAAGTCCTATAGGTGAACATATGTTCATAGTCTCTATGAACTTAAAAAATTTCAGTTTGGTTGCTGTAAAAGATTCATAGATATTGAGAACCGTCTAAATATTTCGGAAGCTCGCCATTTTGGATTGTTATATGTATAGGCCATAGAGTTATGTACCATTCAAGGACAATTATTGCCTAGGTTCATTATTCAAACTTTCACTTCGATCGCATGATTACGACACAAGAAATAAAAACTTAATTTTAAAATTTCGCTCAGCCGCCATCTTGAGGTTATGTAAGCAATTGAATTAAATTAGATGGCAGTGCATTAAAATCTGCAAAATCATTTACTGTACCACATTTTACTGCGCTCAGAGAGTTAAATCACGAGAATAGTATATTAAAATATTTCAAATTCGCTTGGTTGCCATGTTCGTTTTGTACTTTACAGGTTTATGAAACATACATAGATAAACTTGTATCAGTGCCCTTTATCACCGTACAAAATTGCAGGGTGATATCTGTAATAGTTTCGGAGATATAGAATGTCAGTGAAATATTTCGCACCGCCGCCATTTTGAGGTTATGTAAACAATTGAACTAAATTAGACTCCAGTGAGTTACAATGTGTATAAACAATTGCTGTACAAAGTTTCATTACGTTTGGATAGTTAAATCGCGAGAAAAGTCTATTTAAAAGTCTCAAATTCGCTTGGCCGCCATGTTGGTTTTGTAGTCACCAGGTTTTTGAAAGTCTCATATGTGAGCTTCTAGTAGTGCCCTTTATCACCGTACACAATTTCAGGGCGATATCGGTAATAGTTTCGGAGATATTGAATGCTAGTGAAATATTTCGCACAGCCGCCATGTTGGATTGGTGAGACGTAACAAAATTTGAAGGGCACGGTCGAGGTCGCCGGGAATAGCGCTATGAACTTACCGAGTTTCATTGAAATCGCTCCAGCCGTTTAGATTTTATTAGGGGGGGACACGCACACACCTCACACACACACACACACACACGCACACACACACGGACAAAAGATGATCTCATAAGCCTATTTTTTCAAAATTGAAAATAGGCTAAAAAATGCAGAATTTTCTGCCAGTTTAGCGGCGTAAGGAAAATCCAAATTCAGTTGAAAAATATTATTATTATTATTATTATTATTATTATTTCTACATTCATTTCACCACATAAGTGGGACATATCAACGTATCGTCGGATTGTTTGCAAGACGGTATGGCTAAATCTCTTAAGGTGGCACATTGAGAAACGAGCGAACAATGGAACAGGTCTCTAAGATGACGGCCTTCTGCATGGTGATATGTAGAACAGGATGTATTCCCAATATTTGTAGATTGCGAGCCAATAATTTGGGAATGATGCCGGTAGAAGAAATTATAAGGCTATGGGCAGAACCACTACACTTTCCTGTCTCCACATTTGCCGTATTTCCTCAGCCAAAGGCAGATATTTGGTGATCTTATTATTATTATTATTATTATTATTATTATTATTATTATTATTATTATTATTAGGCTAATAAGAGAAGTTTAACCTCAATTCTTGTTGTTGTTGCTTATTTTAGGGGCTGCGACATCGTGGTCGTATAGTCCCATGTATTTTGGGTGTGTATGTGTAATTTGTGTGTTAACCTGTTTTATTGTGATGTCTGTACTACTATTTGTTCATTTGAGATAGGATTGGGAAGACGGCGGCCGTGGCCCTAAGTTAGGAACCATCTCAGCATTTGCCTGGAGTAGAAGTGGGGGAATCAACGGAAAACCACTTCCAGGATGGTTGGGGTGGGAATCAAACCCTCCTCTTATCAGTTTTGCCTCAGGAGGCTTAGTTTACCCCGTACCAGCCATCACACTAGAAGTAAAATTTCTTGGCAGAACCGGGAATCGAACCTGGACCTCCGGGGCGACAGTCAAACTTAAATTCTTATAAATGAGAATAAGGAAATTGTTTTACATAATTCTGAACAGTTATTTTAAGGTTTATTGACCATTTCTACATGCAAAGTTATTTTGCGCGGCCAGATACCCTAAAAGGACCACTGTGCGCCGTAACCGTAACGCATAACGTTGGACCCAAGCATAACGACGAAGCCGACAAGATCATTTGAAATGATAAAATTACATGTATTAGTTTATGATCACTATTATTTTTAGGATTTAACTGGTATTCAGAAAGGTGTAAGGCAAGGCTGCAACTTATCACCAATACTTTTCAATCTATACATTGAACAAACAATGAAAGAAAATGGAGAAAAATTCAAACTCTACAAGGAAATACAAGGAACTGAGGCTGTAACGATTCGATCCCATAGCTGTTATATTTATAGGGTTATTCATTTATCATGTTATTATTATTATTAATTAGTACATCGATGAGATGATTTTTATATCAGATGATTGTAAGCGGTTTTTATTATTAGAGTCAGACAGATTTTTATTAACATTTATTTGTAAAGAGACGAAGTATTATATATTGCAACAAGACTGGCGATATGGACTAACCCTATGCGTCACAAACAGAACGTCGTAGTAGTTATTTCACCACGGCAAACAGCGTCACTGTCATGGGATGCTAAGAAACCCACTATGAGTAACCATCACGAGTTCCACCATCAAGTTCCTTCGAGAAGGAATGGAACAAATATTTCACGCATGGTGCAACTAACACGCCATTTCTAATGTACGTACGTGTCAAGATATTGCAAGTAAGGAGTCATGAAGGTAGAAGGGGTAGCTTGCTTCTAAAGAGAGGGAAGCTGGGACACCACGTGACAAGGAAGATATAACCGCACTCCCGCGTCTACAAGGGGATTAGTGAACGACAACTCATTAGTGACAGAGCAGCGACTGAGGTCCACCGACTGCTACCTGAAATATCATTCATAGCTTTATCATACATCATGTCTCGACATAATAACCACAATGTTGACAAGATATATATATATATAAAACCCGACAATGGCTTATAGTTCAATTCTACAACAAATCTAGAGATGGCAACACAATGGAACGTAGTATGCTGTATCTTATGACATACTACAATATTTTTTAGAAATATGAGAAGGAACATCGAGGTTATCTGTTATAACATTCAATATGACAAAGCTGCAAGTTGGTGAGCATAAACAATTATTACTTCCGTCTCCATTTGGAATTTAGAGTCAAGCTTTTTTTATTCAAGTAATTTAAATGTTCATTTTCTTTTAAATAATTAAACCGCAGTTGGTAAATTAAATTCTTTTTTGTAACTATTAGTATTTTGTTCTTGAGTCAATAAATTATTTGTTTAACTTCATGACTGTAACTTTTCTTGTAGTTAGCACATACTATAGGCAAATTCAACTACTCCTTATAAATAAATACTGAATGGTTAGTCAACTAAGTTACACTACGACCAGGGGTAAGTGGTCTCGAACTCTACTGATGACTGCCGAGGATTAATTAATAAATTTCGATTCACTGTCTTAAATAGGAATCTGGCGCTCAACAACTTATTATATCCTATTACACTATCACAGGTAAGGTCACACCACAGTGTATATTGTTTATTATTATCATGTTTGTTTAAATCGACCCATTACAGTTGTCACCACAGTTAAGGACTCATTAAAAATGTTACAAGGCAACGCTAGTACAAACAGCAAATACTGACTCGCGACTCATCCAATAAAAACACACGGAAGGATTAACGCTGACGATGAAACACAACAAACAAAAGGTACAAAATATCAGGCGAGAGGAATCCCAGGGACCAGTTCTTCGGAGGAGACGCTGACCGTCAATACGAGATCTAGTCTACAGGTGAGTGTTGCCCAAGGTTTCTTAGCATCCTACACATGCCCCGCCGCCCTAACTCTAAGCTTACATTAAAACTGTCACATTTCACATAAAGAATCTCTTCTCCCCCAAAACAGTTCAATTCCTAACCCGCGAACGGCAACCTTGTCCCAAGTGCATCTGTAAAGAACCCCTTTTCCCTGAGGCAGTGCCCGCCCATGCGCTGTGAGGCTATCGCTTTAGTCAGCGCCAGTCCCGTATTGCTTGACTCAGTGCATCCTCCCGCGCACTAGCTCCCGGCGTCCATCCTGGAAATCCTCTCTCCTCTCTCTCCAGTCCTCAACACACACGCACTCATGAAAAGATCAGGAAAGAGGAATCCCTGGGACCAGTTCTTCGGAGGAGACGCTTCTTACATCCTACATCTGGTTTGAGGAAGTCCCCTCCCCTGAGCACTCCTCTACACTAGTACCTCTCAACCAAGCGGGTGTACTACCGGAAAGGTGCCGACCTAAACGATATCCCTAAAACAGGGCCATCCATACAGCACTCCGGCCACGCTCCAAGCCAGTGCTCCAAGCGCCTTGGTGGAAGGTACTGTAGTTTCGGTAGTGGTGGGAGGAGCTTGGCTGGTAGAGCACGCGGTCTGCCCACCGCGTCGAAGTGAGCAATGTTTGGCTCAACGTACATTTGTGAGCGTTTCTTTTCGGTTCTTAAGCTTACCAAAAGTAAACATCGTGCAACGATGAACGTAAGAAACTTACGCAATGGTTTACGAATAGCTGTGTCCAGAAATATTGTACCCAATTTGGAGAGGTTTGTTTTTCCAAAACTAAAAGCTCGTAAAAATGACGGGGCAAAGGTCTCTCAAGGTCTGTACTATCTGCTCAAATTGGTAAAGTGTTGTTGAATTTTATCTCTCCAATAGGCTTTGTCAACATTTCAGTTTGAAAAAAATCACAATATTATTTACTTAACACTTGCGTTCGTTTCCTGCACATTCCATACGTCGGAGTACCATTCGATTTGTATATGCGGTATATTTTGTAATGGCAAGGCAGCCCATTCAATAAGAGGTCTCCTCGCTGCCACAGTGTAGTGGTGGTAGGGGAAGGAGCGCTAGTCTGATTGCCCAGTGCTCCCCGAGCGCGGCCGCGCTCTCAGAGCTCAATGGCTGGATGACCCTGCCCTAAAATGTATAGTTTATACTTATCTGCCTTTAGAACATATTTGCTGGCATATTTTGTACTCTTCTTATGTATTAAACCTTCGAAATCTAGTTATGAGTAACGACGTCTTCTTACCTTAGGTAGCTCTTGGAAGAGAAGCACGAACTGTTCGTGAAGATTCTCCTGGCTCATGTCCTCAAGAAGTGTGAGCAGCTCCATCGTTCGTATCCTCCGCAGTCTGGTGGCCTCGAACAGACTCTGCAGAGAGATGTAGAGTTCCATACCGAGGGAACCCGCAGGTCTATTGAGGACGAAGCCGAACACCGTCAGTAAGTTGTCCTGCAGGGTGAGTGAGGCCGCCAGCTTGGTCATGAGACCGTCAACATCGGGTACGGGGCCTGAGCGAGTTCTGCTGTCAACATGTAATTATAATAATAATAATAATAATAATAATCTGGTTTGAACGACCCTCTTATCTACTTGGATTTAGAGACGTCAATTTTATTTAACATTAGTCAAATATACTTTTTCCTTCTTATTTTGTACATGCAAGGTGTCCACATGCACTGTTGCAAGGTTTGTGCTTGGTCTAGAGTAAGATGTGTTATTGCGTGCAGCCATATGATGTGCATAATATGCGTGGTATATCATCATGCGTGCAATGTTGCCACATTTGTCGACAAAGCAAATAGATGAATTATATTGTGAGCTCGCTTGTTTGGGAGTGCAGGATGAGGAAGTGGTTACCCTCCTCACAGTAATATTCTCCATTCTAGGTCCGTATTGAATATGTTCACTAATAAAACTATTAATAATGTCCGTCTTTTCAATACAATGTTAATAATCTATTTATACAACTGGGTACATGTTTCGTAAAGTCGTCTGTACTTCCTCAGCCCAAATATACATTAAGACATAAACAAATATGATGCACACTATCAAATACATACAATGAAAATATTCCATAGATAAAACACGCAAGAAAAAAAACATGAAAAGATCTGAAAATAAAAAGCAAAACTACACAAAAATAACTATTGCACTGTTTTATCTATGGAATATTTTCATTGTATGTATTTGATAGTGTGCATCATATTTGTTTATGTCTTAATGTATATTTGGGTTGAGGCAGTACAGACGACTTTACGAAACATGTACCCAGTTGTATAAATAGATTATTAACATTGTATTGAAAAGAGGGACATTATTAATAGTGTTATTAGTATTCCACACAGTGTTCCTTCTGTAGCCATGGTAACCTGCTTACTACTCGGTAGAATATATCGGCCCGTTGCGCAGACAGTGAGTAGCACTGAATGACATTCTTGGTGGACGTATCTGCACTCTTATTGTGTTATGAAGTTGTTATTATCAATCACCGTCATGTTTTGTTATTTGTTTTTTATTTATTTGTGTTTATTGGGTTTTAGTGTGTGTTTTAATTTTTTTGTGTAGTTTTGCTATTTATTTTCAGATCTCTTTTTGGTTTTTTTCCGTGTTTTGTATTTTATGTGATATGTGTTTTGTTTAGTTTTTTATGTTATCTTTAGATTCTTTTAGTTTTGTTTCTTGTCTTCTTTTTTATTTTTTATTTTTATTGTTTTATTTCTTTGTGCAGATATACACGTTCACGTAACGAATATTTCACATAAGCACTATACACAGTCACAATAAAACCTTATACAATACGATATACAGTACGCAGTAGCTTTATAAAACACCCAATTAGCTCGGAGCTCACACGTCTACCGCAGCCACAGCGTGGGAATACGGCCGGGGACCGCGCGCGCCAACCTGTAACAGCCGGCGAAGGTCGAGCAGAAAAGCCTTGCCAAGCAAAAATAAACCCTGTACCATGTGAGAGAGGAGTGAAGTGCCAATCCAGCCCTTTAAGGTAGTTATGCAGGAGAAGGTGGCAGTGCTGTTTAAGGAGTGGAACATTGAAGTCATCTGCCCCTCATGCGGAAGAAGACAGAACAATGATAAGAAGAAGAAACATACCTTGTTACTCGTCCTGTCACTCACTTGTTCTGAGAGTTTGGTCTTGTGAGTTCTCCAGCTTCTTCTTCACCTTATCTGCCTCTTGCGTATTCTAATTTAACATTAGTTTTTACAGATCAGGTAGCGACGAATGGTTGAACAAGTTGTCACGGCTTTTTGGTTGTAATCCAGTGATATTGGAAATCTCCAATGTTTCGCCGAAGACTGCTTACAGCATCTTCAGGGCCCACCTCTCTATCTTACAGTTGGTAATTTATTTTATTTTTAGTTGTTTATTTATGTATTTATTTACTCACTCACGTTATTTATTTATTTCTTAGGGGGGGGGGGGGGCGTGGTGGCACAGCGGTTAAGCTGTTGGCCTCTCATCACGGAGGACCGAGTTCGATTCCCGGTCAATGCAAGTGAAATTTTCAAAGTAAAATGCCATGTTCTGTGGTTCGGATTCCACGTAAAAAGGAGGTCCCGTGGCTCATAATCGCGAGATTATTTATTTATTTATAGGCGGCTTCGGTGGCGTAGTTGGTACCATGCAGAGCTTCTATGCACAAGATCGCGGGTTCAAACCCGGTCAAAGTCGTTGTTTTTTTAAGAGCGTTAAAAAACCTCAGTATGTCTTCCTTCGGAGGGAAAGTAAAGCCGGCGGGCCCAAGTCATAGATTTATTACATGAAAAGGAACCTTTCACTAACTACAATTGCGTGAAGCTAAATTTGTAGGTTAGATTTGATTAACGCTCTGTAAGTTCCAACTTTCGCCGCCAGGTGCCAGTTGCGATGGCATCTAGTAGCCAAGTTCACAGGTAAGTGCCGTTGACGGTAGCATTTGGTAGCAAAAGTAGGAACTACTTGAAATTGATCATCTGCAGTCCTTACCTGAATTACAGATAACACACACTAATACAGCCATCACAATTAGTACTGGTTATCAGACGGATTCTACACACACCCAAAGTACACGGGGCTACATGACCGCGTTGTCGCAGCCCCTAAACTGAGGAACCAACCAACCATTAATTTATACAAAAATGTGTTCTTTAACGTGCCCTTTAAGTGAGCTTTGGGGCAGATGACCTCGTAGTTCCGCCCCAATTCCGCTGAAATTGATTGGAGTAGGCTGATGGTTTCCTCCAAGTGTAATTTTTTCTTACATTGTCATTTATAATCTTCTAGTATAATACTGTAGTTCCCTTTCTATTTATGCGCAGGCCAATGAATGGGGCGGGACCTGCGTGGCACAGTAGGTAGAGGCGCTGAGCTTCTAATTTAAAGGGAGTGGGTTCGATCCGCACCCAGGTAGAGGATTTTAGAAACAAAACTACCACTTTATGAAACCCAAATAGCCCTGGGGTTCACTCAGCCTACACCAGAAATGAGTAGCCTACTAGGGTAATTCCTGGGAGCAAAGGCAGCCGGGCGAGGAGCTGACAACTCCATCCCATCTAGGCTAGTGCCTCTACCTTCCACTACTCCCAGGGCCTCCATGGCCTGTACGGAGTTTTTATTGCCGGCCCCGTTGTGTTGGGGTAGCGCGCCTGTCTCTCACCCGAAGGTCCCGGGGTCGATTCCCGGCTCCGTTAGGGATTTTAAAAACTGACGTGAGTGCTGGAACGCGGTGCACTCAGTCTAGTGAGGAAAATTGAGTAGCTGTCTGACAGTGAGGCAGCGGTCACGAAACCCAAGATTAACGGCCGAGGGGACCCGACACGCTGACCAAGCGTCACCCCAATATCTACAGGCCAAATAGCTGGGCAGCGGTCGCTTGGTAGGCCTAGGCCCTTCATGGGCTGTAGTGCCAGGGGTTAATTTATTTATTATTTTATATTGCTTAAGATGATGGTGATGTTGATGATTGTGGTTTTAAGGGGCCTAACATCTAGGTTATCGGCCCTTAATGGTTTGGCTGATAGTGAATGATGAGAATGTAAATTATAACCAAAACTTACACACTAGAAGAAGAAACGGAAAACAAAGGGAGAATAAAGGGGAAGAGAAATGCCCTCAACCCTCTATGAATGAGGATTGAGGGACTTGGAAGGAAGAAGAGTCATGAAAGGCAGATAGGAAAAAAGGGGGGGGGGGGGGAAGGAGAGGGTCTGCCCCAAAGAAGAAGGGGAAAATCCGGATCCAGCTCACGAATCCCTCGGAGTCGCCAACTCCCGAACTCACCAGCTGTGAGCCCTTGAGGGTGTAGCACTATCCACGGTGCACCAGAAGTGGTGGGGCTACACACACCCCACCTCCTTGAGGGCCTTGAGCAGAAGGCAGGAGATAACAAGAAAATAAAAAAGAAGCCTGATCCCTAGAAGAATGAGGGATCAGAAAAGATGTGAGAAAGGCCAATTAAGGCGGGAGAAAGAAAGACTCCCTAGGCCTCGGATACCCCAATACCGTCGGGGTCGGAAGAGAACAAGAGTTGACCGAGAGAGGTCGACAGGAAAGAAGACGAACAGGAGCCCGGCACAAGTAAGTGGAAGCAATGCCAGACTCAGCAGGGGCCTCGTCATCGCCAACCCACGTTCCACTAGATGTGAGCCCCTGGGGGATATTGCTTAAGAGTGTGATAATTTGATAAAATGGCGTATCATGTAAAATATTACACTTCAGTTACAATCAGATTTTCTACTAACAATTAGACATTAATTTTAAGCTTTGCACAGATTATATAAACTTTTGCCACACTTTGAACATAAAACCTACTTAAAAACCTACTCTACCTATTGAAAGTCTGAAAATTCCTATTTTTTGTTTCTTAAAACCTAAAATGACTATTTTAGGTCTTTTATTTCTCACGATTAGGGACTTACTAGCTTCGGAGCGAGTTTAAGAGTTAGCGAGCGTGCCTATCATCCCAGCTCCGAAGTTATAGTACGTCCCTAATCATGACCGTATGAAGGTGGGGAAGAAATATAAAGGATTTCAAAACGAGGGTGGAATCAGAGATGGCTTTGTATGCAGGCCCTGAATGGTTCGCGCGCGATAATGCATCTCAGCGCCATCTCTTACCACCTGTCGGAACTACTTGCATCTACCAAATTGATTACACTGATATGTAACATTTTGCTACAGAGAAACTGTATAATACGGGTCTCAAAGTCTCCTATGAAAAGACAGAATACATGGAATACAGACACCTTGGAGAGGGACACATAAAAGTGAAACATGGGACTGTCAAAAGAACTGAGAAGTTTAAATATCTAGGTGAATGGATAGAACCCAATGGGCTGGATAAAGAAGCAAATAGGGCAAGAGCTAGAAAATTGGATTTGGCTTATAGGTTAACCCAGAACAGATACAACAAACGAACAATATCCTACAAGGCAAAACTCTGACACTATAGCACAGTAGTAAAGGCAGAGGGTCTGTACGCCTCGGAGTGCTTGACACTGAATAAAAAAGGGGATCTTTAGGAACTGGAAAAAAGGAGAGGAAAATTTTGCGGAAAATTTTAGGACCACAGAAAACTGCTGACGGGACATGGAAGAACAGAAAGAATGATGACCTCTATAAACACACTGAAAAAATTACTGTCACAATGCGGAAGCGAAAGTTGAAATTCTACGGACATTTGGTGAGAATGGACGAGAACCGACTAAGAGGATATTCAAGTATATTACAGAGCTGAAGGCTACAACTAAGTGGGTAGAAGAGGTTAAAAGAGACGCCAAGGAAAGTGGACTCACAGTGGATGTGATCCACAACAGAAAAGAGTTTAGAAACCGAATTGACAACATCAAGATGTTCGAGGAGAAAACACCTAAAATTAGAGCCAAACTGGTAATATCCGAGGAGAAGCGAAAGATCAGAAGTGAACGAATGAAGAGGTTTTGGGAAGAGAAGAGGAGATTAACCAGAAAGCCTTAGGTTCCATGCGGTCCACAGGCGGCCAAATTCGGAAGAAAAAAAACAGTATTGCTTGGTTTCCGTGGTAACGGAACACATGTTATCTTGTGAGAAAAAGTAATAATTTTGCCAGTGCTTTAGTACAGTTTTTACAAGTGGTATGTGCTCAGAACTTTGACTGACTGATGCTGTGATAAATACCCTCACTGTCTATTATGGGAATGCCATTAGAGCTAATAGTTTATCTGTAGATAATATGAGAACAGCCATCTGGGCCATTTGGTATCACAGAACTTTCACAGATGATCAGCCATAGCGTTACTTTTGTCCTTAAGGTCTAGACTCTTGATGTCTTTACAAGCAGGCTGTGGTACAAGGCATTGCAGACAAGTATAAGCATAAAAATAAAATTTCCCCTGCCATTATGGAGACAATCCAACCAGTTTTCAAGAATCTTGTGAAAACAGAACTGTTGATAAGAGGTGTTGGTGGTAACAATATAATAACGAGTCATTCAACTCTAAAATCTGGAAGATACGCCCCAAAACAATGTTTGCTGGAAGAAGAATTGTTCAGATTAGTGTTAATGATGCTACCATGACGTTTATTGATGTAATGAAGGCTAGAATTAAAGTTAGGGCTTGTGGTTGGATATATTGCTTCCAGTTTCTTGAAGATGAAGATGAGAAACGCATACTTTCGGCAAATTTAAGGGTTCTAGGGACTACAAAAGAAGCGAGGAAATGCAAAAAGAGACTAAGATTGGAAGAGGAGGCCAAAATGAACCAGAAAGAGAAACGGGGGAGTTTTAATGCACATCCAACCCTTTAGTATATTTAACACTCATTTTCTCAAGTTTTATTTTTTTACACAGGGTTTTCATCATAACCCTCTCAATGTTTAAGCTACTCCAATACAATTTTGCAGGACTGTGAACTTTAATCATATGAACACCATGAACTAGGATCTTTTAAATTACATGTGCCATTATTTAAAAAATATATATTCTTTTTCAAAAAAAGTTCAAATATTTACTAATTTTATTTAAATACCGGTATCGAAAAAAATCTTATTTCCAGTGTCATATCTAATATTCTACTACATGTTGTATACTTGGATATTACAAGCAGTACAACACAAGAAAAATGTAAATAATTAAATAATTGGGGTAATTATTGTGTAAACGCTGCCTGACTGCACAAATTACACCAGAATGTTTTCCAGGGTACTGATGACCAATGGATAACTTTTAAAAACATTTAAGAATATCTTAACAATATATTAGTAGTAAACATTGAACCTGCAATTTATCATTTTTTTAAATCCTAGGACTGCAGAAATAAAATATATTGAATTTCATTGAATTTACACTAGCGAATGGTGTACCGTACCTCCCCCTTTAGGGCGTGGGGTGGGTAGACCCATCTTCCGTAATAAAGTTTGACCTTTCAACAGACACAGAAGCAGGTAGCTCAATGGAGACACTGTCAGGAATTTAAGCTAGGGATGAGTTATGCACACTGAATTTTTTTTAGAGATTCGAGAAGGAAAAATCACATATTTTAAGTACAATATATGCAATTTAGAGTAATTTCAGTCGTCGGATTTTTTAAGAGCGTTAAAAAAATCCCTCAGTATGCCTTCCTTTGGAGGGGAAGTAAAGCCGGCGGTCCCATGTCATAGATTTGTGGCATGTTAATGAATCTTCCACTAATTACACCTGTGTGAAGCTAAATTATATACTGTGTAGGTTAAACATTCGAAAAACGCTCTTAGGTTCCGACGTTCGTCGCCAGGAGCCGACTGCGGTGACATCTGGTGATCAAGTTCTGAACTAGCAGTCGTTGACGGTGGCTTTTGGCGGCAAAAGTAGGAACTACTTGAAAAAATTCAATGTCTGCAGTCCTCACTTGAATTGAAAACAGATAACACACACCAATACAGTCATCACTAGGGCTCGGATTCGAGCATATTTTTTTCCTGAATAGTACACATTGAAAGAAGCCTTTCGGTGGTATTTTCACCTCTCTGGGACCAACAGAATCGAAATTTATCGAGCATATAAATGCATAAAACCGCGGTTTTCAGAATAGAAGCATATAAAGGCATATTCTTGTGATTTTCGCCTAAATAGTTGGTTTTCCTTCGAATTCCTCCGTCATCCCCCCGAATTCCGGCCCTGACCATCCTTAAGGTTAGAAAAAAGAAATAATTATCGAAAAGCCTATCTAGTGTGAATAATAAAACAGCAGGTTTTTAACTTTTAGTGAGGTCGTTCTCGTCATTGAAACTTTTATTGACCAACATAGAAACATAGAAAAAATTCTTGTTGTACAGACCAATGCAGATCTACTTCATTGACTCGCCTAATTTTCAACATTTTGTAAATGAACTTTTAAACTGTCACTTTTATAAGAAAACTTTTCTTATATATGCTTGAAACTTGAATGCGAGTATATCGCAGTGTATCATACATACAATTAGAAAATAAAGCCCGTATAAAGATATGTTATTGGTTTTTTCGTTTTACTTTCCTTTCTATAGTTTTTAACGGTGTTTTTTCGAAAATATTCTCCATATTTAACCGCATATAATGGTTTTTCCGAGCATATCTATCGAGCATATAATGGTTTTTTGAGCATATCTATCGAGCATAAAACACATGGTTTTCGAGCATATCTGGAGATTTTTTCGAGCATATCGATCCGAGCCCTAGTCATCACAATTAACACCGGTTATCAGGCAGATTCTTCACACACACAAAGTACACGGGTCTACATGACCGCGTTGTCGCAGACCCTAATCTGAGGAACCAACCTACCAAAGTAATTTTAAAGTCATTAATAAAACAAATTGTGTGCAATACTGCCTAACGGATCTGGGTGCACACCTCCCTTTCAGCCCTTAATGACGTCGCCCCTCATTTGTAGTATAGGATTCTTTTTAGTTTGTATTGACAATAAAGGTTTTTATTCAACAAGAAAACGGTGACTCATTTCGAGTGCCACCCTGTACTTAAAAACGGAACATTAAACAAATTTAGCAGTTAAAAAACTACAGGTACATAAATTATTCATAATTTCAAGGAGTAGATATCATATGTTTCATAATTTTTGCCTTTCCAGAGTCCTTTAAGTCCATGTTTTCAGATCAGTTTACTAATGTATAAGATCCTCTGAAGTTGGTATATTTTTCCCACTTTGTTCATGGTCCAATACTTTGTTTCTGCTCTTTTAATTTTTGACGTTTCTGGACATGAAACAGATAAATGAAATTTCAGTTACATGAGTTTAGGCATGTGCTAATTTTGTGTATGTGTGCAGTTAATTTGAGACCGTGTTGAGACAGCATAGAGTACAGGATAATCTAGAGCTATTTTGAGTTCATCTTAAGGGGAGGGGAGCCTTATCTTCTGTCATGCTAAATTTGTAAACTTCATGGTCCTTTTCCTCATTAAGTAGCCTATTTGACCTATTGAAACAAACCTTATATTTAGATCTATATTTTACATTTAATGCTTGTTTTTGGAAATCGGTGTGTTTGTAAATAATATTTTTATTATATTTTTTTCAAACGTTAAATTTTTAACTTATTTCTCTACGAGAATATAAAATATTATTTTTTCTATTCATGATAAATTCACAAGAAAATATAAAATCCTTTATTTCATCAAATTGAAATACTGAAAGAAAAATCAAATCGATATTGTAAATACTTCCTGAGTAAAAGGAACATTTGTCTAGGTAAAGAAAAAATTGGAGAAAAATGCTCTTAAAGATAAGTATTTGCACCAGGATCTGGATTGTCTTCATCTTCTCTGCTCCTCTTCTGGATTCCTGTTAACTTCCTAGCTTCTTTAGAGCTTGCTAAAGGAACAAATGAAGAAAGGTAGGAAGGGGAAGGAAGAAAGGTAGGAAGAGGAAGGAAGGGGAAGGAAGAAAGAAAGGAAGGGGAAGGAAGGAAGAATGGAAGGGGAAGGAAGGAAGAATGGAAGGGGAAGGAAGGAGGAAAGGCAGGAAGAAAGGAAGGGGAAAGAAGAAAGAAAGGAAGGGGAAGGAAGGAAGAATGGAAGGGGAAGGAAGGAAGAATGGAAGGGGAAGGAAGGAAGAAAGGAAGGGGAGGGAAGGAAGAATGGAAGGGGAAGGAAGGAGGAAAGGAAGAAAGGAAGGGGAAGGAAGAAAGAATGGAAGGGGAAGGAAGAAAGAAAAGAAGGGGAAGGAAGGAAGAAAGGAAGGGGAAGGAAGGAAGAATGGAAGGGGAAGGAAGGAAGAAAGGAAGGGGAAGAATGGAAGGGGAAGGAAGGAAGAAAGGAAGGGGAAGGAAGGAAGAATGGAAGGGGAATGAAGGAGGAATGGAAGGGGAAGGAAGGAAGAATGGAAGGGGAAGGAAGGAAGAAAGGAAGGGGAAGGAAGTAAGAATGGAAGGGGAAGGAAGGAAGAAAGGAAGGGGAAGGAAGGAAGAAAGGAAGGGGAAGGAAGAAAGGAAGGAAGAATGGAAGGGGAAGGAAGAAAGGAATGGGAAGGAAAGAAGAATGGAAGGGGAAGGAAGAAAGAAAGGAAGGGGAAGGAAGGAAGAATGGAAGGGGAAGGAAGGGGAAGGAAGGAAGAATGGAAGGGGAAGGAAGGAAGAATGGAAGGGGAAGGAAGGAAGAATGGAAGGGGAAGGAAGAAAGGAAGGGGAAGGAAGGAAGAACGGAAGGGGAAGGAAGGAAGAAAGGAAGGGGAAGGAAGGAAGAATGGAAGGGGAAGGGAGGAAGAATGGAAGGGGAAGGAAGGAAGAAAGGAAGGGGAAGGAAGGAAGATAAGAAGGGGAAGGAAGTAAGAAAGGAAGGGAAAGGAAGGAAGAATGGAAGAAAGGAAGGGGAAGGAAGGAAGAATGGAAGGGGAAGGAAGTAAGAAAGGAAGGGAAAGGAAGGAAGAATGGAAGGGGAAGGAAGAAGGAAAGGAAGGGGATGGAAGGAAGAATGGAAGGGGAAGGAAGGAAGAAAGGAAGGGGAAGGAAGGAAGAAAGGAAGGGGAAGGAAGGAAGAATGGAAGGGGAAGGATGGAAGGTGAAGAAATGAGGAAATAAAGGAAGGGGAAGGAAGTGAGGAGGAAAGGAAGGGGAAGGAAGGAAAGAAGAAAGCAAAGAAGAAAGGAAGAAAAGAAGGAAGGGGAAGGAAGAAACGAAGACAGGAAGGAGAAAGGAAGGAAGTAAAGAAGGGAGGGGAAGGATGGATGGAAGATAGGAATGAATAAATGAAGAAAGGAAGAAAAAAGGGGAATGAAGAAAGAAAGAAAGAAAGAAAGAAAGGGGAAGGAAGAAAGGAAGGGGAAGAAAGGAAGGGAAGGAAGGAAAGGAGAAAGGTAGGGAGTAAAAAAGGAAGGGGAAGGAAGGAAGAGAAGGGAAGGAAGAAAGGAAGGAAGTAAAGAAGGAAGAAAGAAAGGAAGGAAGGGAAGGAAGTTCGAAAAGGCATGAAAATGACCACGTTTACCCCAAAAATCCTTATTATCAACGTCTAATAAATTAGTACATTAACACCGTAAGTCAATTAATTATTATTCTTAAGTACAGTGCACATTGTGACCTTCTTCAGCAAAAAGTAGTTTATACAAATGAAGTTGCAAGTTTTACACGAAAATTTTAATACATTCAGAAACTTAATACCTTAAGGGGGGACATACAGCTTAAGGAGCCAAAACATTAACAGTTTTAATATTATAACCGTGCCTGTCCTAAATCTTATACAACAATGATTGTATACATTTCCATGGAAACACATGCATTCTGCTATTAGAAGGTAAGTTTTAAGTTTTCAAAATTCAAGTCGTAGCTTATGTTATCCATTTTTCAAAATTTGGTTATTGCTTTGTGCTGATCTTTATCGTTTCCCTCATATCTCCCATGTTTATAAGAAGTTAGGAGTTTTCTTTTTTTTAAGTGGGTTTTAAACCGTCAGCTACAAACTGAAACTCACTCATTTCCATATTATTAATTAATTAATTAATGGTGGCGCTACAGATCAGGAGAACATGTGGTTAAAAAGTTGTAAATAATAAAATTTGTCAAAATAACTGTAGTAATGGTATCTGGAGATGATATACTAATAGAGTTTCACTCGTCCGCTGCCGTAGACCCACCATCCCGCCCTAATAGGAGCAAGACTTATATAGTTGAAATAGCTGCTCTGACGACCATCTTTGTGAATGTTTGTGTATGAGTCCATAATGCCAACCACACGCATTCTGTACCAATGGTTTTGACTAGACCAATATTTTCGTCCAGACCAATGGAGGATTGATAGCGCCGCGTTAGCTAATAGATAACACCCCTGGTTTTTGTCACGCACAGTGGGGGAAGTCACACATCAATAATCTTTATCCAGGCCAATTGTTTTGCCTTATATTTCAATTTTCATGTTGGCAACGTGGTACGTGGATATGACGTAGTATCCGGCGTGATTGTTAAATGGCTGACCTTGTTCAAATGCACACGACCAATAATGCTTTATTTACGTTAAAAGTAATTATTTCCGGGGCAACAATGGCAATTGAGAATGCGGAAGGGCTCCCAACAACTCCGAGAAAGGTTTGTCAATCATAAATACTATATTTTCAGTAATATACCTTGTTGAATGTTACCAAAAGGCTTGTTCTCCTGTTCTGTAGAATTAATTAATTGATGATTTAAGCGTTATATTTTCGTTCCTATTTTGAGCAAATCAAAATAGTACATTATGCAACGAGCCTATAATGGGAATAATTAAGACACGAGTTTTATAATATCCATACGAGTGTCTTAATTACCATTGTACGCGAGTTGCATACGACTGTTTATGTTCGACGATAATTATAACTATTTTATGTTTGAACATAAATATTCATAAATATCTGTCGAGATTTCGCCAGTTTTATGTACTGAATGGAGCGCATGGGACGCAGAGAATACCATGGCCTCCTCAAATACCCTACTATGACACTAGCCACGCAGTGAAATTTTAAATAGGAGGTCGTGGAAATCAGCGCAGATGCGATGCTATCCTTACCTAATTGGTCACACAACTGTTTCTTGAGCTCTGATTGGTGGGAGAAACTGTTTCATAATATAAAAATAGTGTTATAATGACCCTCATTATGATACAGTCTTCTGACGTATAATATTTACATTTCGACATTGTCGAACATAAAATAGTTGTAACGCTTTATAGAAAGATTGATTCAATCCACAGATGTTTGAGTGAGATTCGTATTGTAGCTTTAAAAACTTTAAAAACAAGAAAAGTCCAAAAATTCCTATAAATATGGGAAATATCAGGGAAACAGTAAAGATCAGCACAAAGCCGGGTCCAAATTTTGAAAAATGAATAAACATAGCTACGATTTGAATTTTGAAAAATTACAACTTAACTTCTAATAGCAAGATAGAATATTCCAAGGTATAGTTATGAATACTCAATTTTCATTAATTATATTTGCAAAGCATCATCATCACGATAGCTTGCCACGGTGGGTGAGTGGATAGCGTGTCGGTCTACTAACCCCAAAATTGCAGGTTCGCTCCTGGCCGTGGTTAGTGATTTTTGAAAAGCGGCAAAAATACTACACGCATGTCATACGATGTTGGCATGTCAGAGAACCCATTTGAATTCAGTAGGCCGTGTTCATAATGGCAAAATTAATCTCGGGATTTTCCGCCAACACAAAGTTCCTCATTTATCTACTAGAAAGCGCTATAGCTTTCAAGTAGCTTAGATACCGTATCTAACCTCCTTGACTTTCATAGTGATTCAAGGAACAACGAAATTCGACACGTAGGCTACCCTCTGGGTGTCAAATTACAAAGCTTGCACCCGGCACCTGAGGCCATACGATATTATTATTATTATCATCACAAATATATAATTATATACCTTCTCGTACATGATCACATCAATCCTAACCTATACATTTCTACGCATATATAATATCCACATTACTGATTCAACTTCAAGCTGGTTTTTCTTTTCTCAGTACTCTATAATATATACTTGAAACAGATATAATTTTTTAAAATTTTAATGTGTTTTTAGCCTTTAGACAACTTTTTTTAAATCATTTTAAATGATCTTGTCGACTTCGTCGTTACGCTGGGGTCTAGCGTTACGTTACGGTGACAGGACGAAATGTACCAAGAATGCACTCAGGTGTGTGACGTCATAGTATCGCTTGGTTCATGTGTTCCCCGACAATCTCGACTTCGTTAGTATAAGACAAAAATCCCCGATTCTTGGGTGTCACGGGTAATCTCGAGAACCACTGGATGGATTTTGATACGGTTTTCACCATTCTGTAAAGGATATTTCGAGGAAAGATTCTGTAGAAAATGATTTATATATGATCAAAGGAAGCCAAGCAGTAACGATTCCAGTGGAAAAGTCGAAAACATACTTGTCGTCCGTGCGCTTCTTAAGCTTACGCTGGGCAAACCGTTGAAAATATCAATATACTATGAGCGTAAGAATTGGTCAGAATGAAATGTTCTTCAAAAAATTCCGCGAGAGCATATCTCTATCTTCAATACATCGCCCACTATAAGTGTTTTTAGACTGGATGGAAGGGGCACGTCCTCCAGTCATCTCCCTCCGCGCGCTTGACGTTGCTTTGCCCTTGGTTTGCACTTGCCGTTCGCGAGTAATTTGAAACAATGATGATGATGATGATAATTGTTGTTTTAAGGGGCCTAACGTCTAGGTTATCGGCCCCTAAACAACACAAGGTAAAGTATTATAAAGCATGATAAGTATTATGCAGGTAACTTTCTAACATGTCAAGAGTCTTTGGCTTCGAGTGAAGCGAGAAACCTCCAGCCTTTCTAGCATTTTTCAGCATTTGTAGCATTTAAAATGATACAAAGTCTAGTCTTTCAGACTGACTGTCACTTTTTTAGAAATATTTTTGATTACCTTTGTTATGAAACATTTTTAAATCTAAGACTTTCATGTCTTCATATATTATACTGAGGTACCCGTACTTCGCTACGGGTCATAAATAAATTGAAATGTGAAGGTGACAGTTAAAACAGGGGATGGGCGAGGTGCTGCGCGGAGGGTGAGTAAGGATAGAACATTTTGTCCAACTACACCGATCGGCATTGACCGTGTTTTATAGCACAAATTTAGGGTTTACTCGCTAACCGTTGGAGATACACGTAAAGTGATGAGGACCTTTCGGATAGAAAATCAAATTTTAAACATCGTAAATGCCATCAAAATTTGCTATTTCTTAGCGTTCTCTTTTTATTTGAAATGGAAATATGAAAGTTTGAAACCAAAGGGTGTAGTGACGTCACTAAAATCGTCGCCATATTTAAATAGTGCAAACTATCGAAATAAAAAGTAGCCTATATATTAAACAGGTAAATTGGCTACTTCCATGTAAAATTTCATGTAAATTGGACCAGTGGTTCTTGCGTGATTGAGTAATACACAGGCACACACCATCTCAATTTTATATGTTAGTAGTATAGATTTTGCCGCTGAGGAAGATCGCAAACCAGTACTCTATAATTAAAAGTACATCTTATTATTGACTTCAGGTATTAATTTTCTGAATATATTAAACTTCGTCATATTCGTGTCGTTTCATTAAAATTTTATTTTAAAAAATCAGATTTAAATAACTATTTCTAAAAATACTTACTATATAGAATATTAAAAATACACTATAAGACTAAAAAACAATTCTGTTACAATTTTTGATTAATATTGATTAATACTGCAAAAGAAACTGTTACGCTTCCTACATATTACAAGAAATACTCAGTATCAGCCATCGGATGTAGAATTCCTTACTCTAACTTGTTGTCAGAATTCCAAATGACTAAACTTCCAACACGCAGGATTATTGCTCAGCAGATATATTTGTATAAAATTATCAATGGTATCTCAGACACGAGAGAAACTTTAGGGCAAATAAATTTCAACGTGAGAAAGAAATGTCTTAGAAAACGTGAACTCCTAATAGTTAAAAAATCTAATACAAATTTCCATAAAAATTCACCTATATTGATTATGTGCTGTACTTACAAAAGGCTATCAGCTGACAACAATTTAGATTTTGGAATGTTCTTGCTAAATTATTGAAGAAAATTACACTTAGTTTTAGCTGTCAAATGGTTCACTATAACAAAGATATTAAATTTAGCTGTAGGTTTTACTTTCTTACCATATTTCATTGCTATTGTATTAGTACCTTAAAATATGAATCTAGTTTTACATTATGTGACCAAATATTAAAAATCATGCTTCATTTATTGTTATTGTGACTTGAACTCGTGTATATTTACTGTTAAAATTTCTCTCTTGTTTTTTTTTTTATTTTTTATGTGTAACATCTTTCCACTCGGTTGCTGGATATTTTTGTGGGAGTGATTTTGAAAAATGGGACGGAAGTGGATCGGAACGATCGAGGTGGCACCAGCTGGCACACTTTCGTTCGATCGA
This sequence comes from Meconema thalassinum, assembly GCA_946902985.2. Classification (NCBI taxonomy): domain Eukaryota; kingdom Metazoa; phylum Arthropoda; class Insecta; order Orthoptera; family Tettigoniidae; genus Meconema; species Meconema thalassinum. The sequence continues at coordinate 93,952,196 of OX336388.2, forward strand.
ACGGAAGTGTAAGACGCACTGCCAACTCGATCGATTGATCGAGCTGGCAGTGGTAAGAGAAACAATGAGAGCGCGGTGTCGGATATTGATGCCATGACGTACTCTCGGCCATGTGGAATGTATATGACATACTGAACGGTAAACGCTCATGTGAACTCGGGTGTCAAGTGATTGAAACAAAGCATAAGGCACATGTTCGAAGTCATCGTATCAGTATTTAAATGGTAAAATGCCTTAATATCAAACATTGTAAGTAGTCGGCATTGCCGATATTATGTTTCTACACAAAAGCTATTCAAATATTAACCCAAATAACGGTAATGCAGTCAACAATATAATATAATCGTTGTGGTTATACGAGAATTGAGCAAGCGTTCATGAACTATTGCTGAATACATTCTCTTTACTCACAAGAGGGCCTATTCATATGGCATTTTAAACTCAATTTCACGCAGGAACATTATCGAAACAAGCAAAATCCAAATGAAACTTAATTCCGTAATGCAGTATTATTGGAACGTGGAAATAAGACACCAACTTGTGCAGAATATTTGCGTAGTCGAAATAGTCGTGGGGTTAACACCTATGACTGTGAATCTAGAGATCTCGGGTTCGAATCCCGAACGGGGTAGATATTTTTGCTACCAAATTATCATTTTAAACGATATTTATCATATCAATATGACTCATTTTAACAGAATCCATATGAAATTACGTGTTGGTCTGTGAATCAAGAGGACCTGTTTATAAGGAATTTAAGGTTATGAGCGGTGTCGCGTCTATTAATCTAGTTGATCCATATCGTATTATTTATTTAGGCTAGTGCTGGTGGAAGCTACAAATCATCTAATAAAATAAGTTCCGTATTATAAACTACAATATCTGTAAAACACTCCCTTTTACAATAGATTAATATTAGTGCCAATAATATTATAAAATACCGGTGTATCAACAATTTCACGTGAGGTTTCTTCTATGTCAGATGTTACACATGATATGCGACTACTGTAAGGCTAGTATTTTTTTTTTGTTTCAAATTTGCAATTTGTAATTTTTAATTTTATTTTGTATTATAATGGATTTTTTTTGTTGTATTTCAATGTATTTTCACATATTATCTGTGTGTAAACAATTGTTTGCTATTGTAATTGGGACACTGCCCTACTGTGGCAATAAACAAACTAATAAATATATCTCTTGAATAAAAACAGCTGGAAGTGGAAAATATCAATGAACCAATACATCGTGTTTACTATTTTCATTGTTCATTCTGACTTACAACAAATCTATTTCTCATTTCAATCTTAATCTTCTTTTTTGATCATTCGAGCTTCCATCGTCTCGGTCCGGTAAAAGTCAGTAATTGCTTCCATCGTCACAGCACGGTAAATGTGAGTGACTGTTTCTAAGGTGACAGTCCGGTAAAGACGGTGATTATGTCCACCGTCACGTCCCGGTAAAGTCGGTGATTGATTCCATCGTCACGGCCCGGTAGAGACTGTGATTTTTTCCAATGTCGCGGCCCGGTAAAGATAGTGATTGTTTCGATCGTCACGGCACGTAAAGACTGTGATTTTTCTCATCGTTACGGCCTGGTAAAGACGGTGATTATTTCCATCGTTGCGGCCCGGTAGAGACGGTGATTGATTCCATCGTCACGGCAAGGTTAAGACGGTGATTGTGTCCACCGGCACGGTTAAGACGGTGATTTTGTCCACCGTCACGGTCCGCTAACGTCGGAGATTGATTCTATTGTCAAGGCAATGTAAAGACTGTGATGTATCCCATCGTCGCGGCCCGGTAAAATCGGAGATTGCTTCTATCGTCATGGCCCAGTTAAGACGGTGATTGTTTCCATCGTCAGGCACGGTAATAGAGTGTGACTGTTTCTATGGTAACGGCCCGGTAAAGACGGCGGTTGTTTCCATCATCACGGCCCGGTAAAGACGGTGATTGTTTCCATCGTCAGGCACAGTAATAGAGTGTGACTGTTTCTATGGTAACGGCCTGGTAAAAACGGCGGTTGTTTCTATCATCACGGCCTGGTAAAGACGGTGATTGTTTCCATCGTCAGGCACGGTAATAGAGTGTGACTGTTTCTATGGTAACGGCCCGGTAAAGACGGCGGTTGTTTCCATCATCACGGCCCGGTAAAGACGGTGATTGTTTCCATCGTCAGGTACGGTAATAGAGTGTGACTGTTTCTATGGTAACGGCCCGGTAAAGACGGCGGTTGTTTCCATCATCACGGCCCGGTAAAGACGGTGATTGTTTCCATCGTCAGGCACGGTAATAGAGTGTGACTGTTTCTATGGTAACGGCCCGGTAAAAACGGCGGTTGTTTCTATCATCACGGCCCGGTAAAGACGGTGATTGTTTCCATCGTCAGGCACGGTAATAGAGTGTGACTGTTTCTATGGTAACGGCCCGGTAAAGACGGCGATTGTTTCCATCGTCACGGCCCGGTAAAGACGGTGATTGTTTCCATCGTCAGGCACGGTAATAGAGTGTGACTGTTTCTATGGTAACGGCCCGGTAAAAACGGCGGTTGTTTCTATCATCACGGCCTGGTAAAGACGGTGATTGTTTCCATCGTCAGGCACGGAAATAGAGTGTGACTGTTTCTATGGTAACGGCCCGGTAAAAACGGCGGTTGTTTCTATCATCACGGCCCGGTAAAGACGGTGATTGTTTCCATCGTCAGGCATGGTAATAGAGTGTGACTGTTTCTATGGTAACGGCCCGGTAAAGACGGCGGTTGTTTCCATCATCACGGCCTGGTAAAGACGGTGATTGTTTCCATCGTCAGGCACGGTAATAGAGTGTGACTGTTTCTATGGTAACGGCCCAGTAAAGACGGCGATTGTTTCCATCGTCACGGCCCGGTAAAGACGGTGATTGTTTCCATCGTCAGGCACGGTAATAGAGTGTGATTGTTTCTATGGTAACGGCCCGGTAAAAACGGCGGTTGTTTCTATCATCACGGCCCGGTAAAGACGGTGATTGTTTCCATCGTCAGGCACGGTAATAGAGTGTGACTGTTTCTATGGTAACGGCCCGGTAAAGACGGCGGTTGTTTCCATCATCACGGCCCGGTAAAGAAGGTGATTGTTTCCATCGTCAGGCACGGTAATAGAGTGTGACTGTTTCTATGGTAACGGCCCGGTAAAGACGGCGATTGTTTCCATCATCACGGCCCGGTAAAGACGGCGATTGTTTCCATCGTCACGTCTCGGTAAAGACGGCAGTTGCTTCCATCATCACGGCCTGGTAAAGACGGTGATTGTTTCCATCGACACAGCCCGGTAAAGACAGTGATTGTTTCCATCGTCACAGCCTGGTAAAGACAGTGAGTGTTTTCATCGTCACCGCACGGTAAAAGATTGCGATTGCTTCTATCGATAAGGTGCGGTAAATGACGGTTTATTGGTTTGCATCATCAGGGGATGGTACTCCGGATATTGCAGTAGACGTCATTCTCTGCTTTGTGGCAACTCTAGCGTAACCTGTACTCTACGCTACAATAGTCTGAACTCTCTACTTACCTTAACGGTGGTGATTCTGCCGGTGGTGCTTCTATTGGTCTCCATGGTACCATGTGCTCCTCAGGAGGGGCCATATTAGATCTAGAAGAAGGAACTTGCTTGGAAATTTCCCCGATCCCCTGCTGCTCATCGGGTCTAGCACCGAAGCCGAAGACAAAAGGGCCCAGTGATATTTTAGCGCCAAAACCATTGAAAATGAAGGCGCGCCTCCGTGAACGGTGGACACTGGATGGTGGCCTGACTTCATCCTGCAAGCACGAACGTTTAAGGTCATCCGCTGCACTAAGAAACATCGATAATGGATATGTTATTATCAGGCCAAGGATTTATATTTACTAAACAGTGTCAAAATATGTACATACTAGCGGACCCGTGTGAGAAATCTCGCATGTTCTTAAACCACACTTTCCCCAATACAGTGGCACGTGGCTAATTCGAACTTCCATAATTCGAAATCTTCTTTAATTCGAATTTTTCCCTTGGTCCCTAGCATTTTATATACAATCAATGCTAAAAAAATCGTGGATAATTCGAATTATATTTTGGATAATTCGAAGTTTTTAAGGTAAAAAGCCGATCGGAAGCCAAACAGTTAGGTAAGTTCCCGAAAAAGTGTTCCGATTGCAGCCCAAGCAACAAACCGAACTTACGTGGTTTGTTTAAAGTAGAAATGACGTAAGTAGTTCTGTTTTCCGTTCCTTATATTTGTTAGATTATTTTGTGATGGCTGAGAGACTTAATTGTAGAAAACAGGTAAAAATCTCAAACTATTTTGAAAAACAGTAGATTTCTCTTAAGACCTAACTAGATTGCTGGATTACTATTGTCGTTAAATAGGTGAATAGTACATTTTGGTTTTATTTTTCATTTGAAAATATTGAGGTTATTCACGATACAGTTTTTATAAAGTACCATTGTCTGTTAATCTACTTTGTTGAACGTAAATCATTATGTAAATGTAATACAATATATTTTCTCTACCCTTTTCATAGAACTTTCTTAATTCGAATTTTTGGATAATTTACATTTTTTTTACTGGTCCCTTGAGGTTCGAATTATCCAAGTTCCACTGTAATGAGAGACTTTTGGGAGAAAGGTTGATAGTTTTAAGGTTTTAAATGACGACTCATACTGTAATTGCGGCATATTAGAGCATCAGTATCTGCAAATCCAGCTTAGCTGTAACACTCACCGGTTATTTGATATTTATGAAATTATACGATTTGAGTACCGGTACTCATTACTTTGATTTACTGTTTCTGAAATCCATGCAAAATGATAAAGTAAAGACCTCAGAATGATAAAATGATATAAAACAGGCACCACAGCGGCCAAAATGTGAAGTGGACAGCAATTATGGAGCGTATTTTCCTACAGTAACAGTATTTGCAAATCGCACACTTCTTACATATTTTTAAAGTCATTTTCTAAAGAAATTATAGATATTTATGAAATTAGAGGGCAATTCGTCACTGATAATGTCTATTCTCTTTCATTTGATTGCTCATTTGTCACGATCGGTCGCATTTGAGCGCCACAGGAGGGATCTATACTACTGAAATAATACATTGTGCTGTTTGAAGCCATATTTTCAGTGTTGCCTTAATAAACAAGAGTTTAGTGCTTTTCAGTCGGTCAACACGAATGTACCCAAAAGAGATGGGTTATGCCCTAATCCTGAAATAAATTACATGAGATTAATAAAACACTAGGATGACCAGTTTCGATCGTCAAGCGATCATCATCAGATCCATTACACTTAGGCTATAAAATCTATGTTTGAAATACAGGTGAAAATATTTACAATATGTACAATTATTTGGTTGCAGTATTGGTACTGCAACTGTCAGTGTATGCTAAATGCAGTATATATGTTAGGTGAAATGCTAAATGGTGATAGCTATCCGGAGTTTGTACTTTAGAGAGATTATATGGTTGTAAACTATGGTTAAACTATAAAATGTTAGGCTAACTACTTATCTGATTGTCTTCCGTACTACAGCTACTCGCAGTTTTCGTGCTCACTGGAACTCACTGTGCGGTCGACTGCGGTGGTTATCTTAACGACTGTTTTTTTCCTGCCTTCCCCCCCCCCTACCCCTACGTGCTGTGGGGAGTGATAGCGATGTGTTTATGTGAGGTGTTGCCAACCTAGATAAGATGTATGTTATTGAATGAGGTGGGTCTACAACTATTAAAGACCGTGGATTAGCCCTCGTCACGCGTGGAGCATTACCCATTCGAACTAAGCGTTGACGGTCTTATGAGGACGTCCCGGCACCTTTAATACTGCCGCGAATATGGGCCTTGGTTTATTGCAGAAGAAAAGTACATCGTACACCTGATCCAGATAACATTTACCTATTAAAAACCCCTAATTTCCCCCCTTTTTATCTAGCTTGGCTGTGTCGCTAAATTGTGTCTTGTTTCCGACAGGGTGTGTTTTTTAGTAGCGTGAAGAGGGGTGAGCTCTCCATGAACGTGTGTTCATTTAGATTGTTGGGATTGTTTCGTTTGGCTAGGTGTATCTCGATTGCTTCCTTATGTCAAGAGCTCTGCCGTTCGATTCGTGATGGATTATTTTAAGGTCCGACTCTATGTTGGTAAAGCTGTGCCCCGCGTCACACATATGTTCGCACACGGCTGAATGTGTTCCGTATCTTATCGCATTCCTATGTTCATTATAACGGGTGTCTACTCGTCTTCCACTCTGCCCGATGTAATTAGCTTGACAACCGGTGTCTTGGCACGTTATAGAATATACCCCTGACCTTGAATACGGGTCACGTTTATTTAGATTACTATTTTGGAGGTGCCTAGCGGTTGTGTTTTTCGTCGTGAAAGCTATCTTTATGCCTTGCTTTTCGAATAGGTTAGTGATTTTATATGGATTCGCATTCACATAGTTAAACGCGCAAATTTTTCCTCATTACTGTCCGATTTGGGAATCGTTTTATCTTTATTTTTATGCTTGGCTATAATTTGGTTTATTTTGCTTTGCGGGAAGTTGTTTTCCTTTGCTATTTGCTTAATAGTTCTTATTTCCTTATTATAGTTGTCTTTTGACATGGGTATGTTTAAAGCCCTGTGCACCATTGAATTGAAACCCGCTAGTTTGTGCGTACTGGGGTGATTAGACTGATTGTCGATTGCATGCGAGGTTTGTGTTGCTTTCCGAAATATGGAATATGAAAGGTCGTTGTCTTTACGTTCAATAGTTATATCGAGATAATTTATTTTTCGGTCTATTTCGGATTCCTTAGTGAATTTGATAGAGTGGTGTAGGCTATTAATGGATTGGAGAATTGTTTCTTCGCTTGTTAGTTCAGTATCGTAGATGCAAATTACATCATCTACGTATCTTTTCCATATTACTATTCCCTTTGTTGAAGTCCTTTCTAAAAACGCATTTTCTAGTGCATTGATGAAGATGTCAGCGATTAACCCACTTAGTGGCGATCCCATTGCTAGGCCTTCTCTCTGTGTGTATATTTTATTGTCGAATTGAAACACGTTTTGGGTGAGAACGACCCTCAGTAATCTCACAATCTCATCAGTTTCTTTTACCGAATTGTTGGATTTTAAGTTGTTTTCGATAGTGTTGATTGCTTCAATAATCGGAATATTGGTGTACATGTTAGTTACATCGAAGGATACTCGCCTGAAGCTAGGTTTCATTTGTAGGGTGTTCAATGCTGTTACCAGTTCTGTTGTGTTCTTTACAGAGTTGTTTTTGTCGTTGGAAAGACGGCATTTTAAGATTTTTAGTAACTCTTTGCTGATTTTGTAATTAGGGGCATTCCTACAATTGACTATTGGTCTCATTGGGCATTCCTTTTTGTGTATTTTTGGTTGTCCCCTCAATGACGGTATTTCCGGGTTCATGTTTATTAGTTTTGATTTTTCGGCTTTGGTCAGTATGTATTCTGTTTCTTTTAGCGCACTTTTTATTTGTTTTTGGAATTTGTTGGTGGGGTCTTTTGTTAATTCCTTGATTTCGTTGTTGTTTAGGAATTCGACTGTTTTTTCAATGTATTCTGTTTTGTTCAAAATTACTGTAGTGTTTCCCTTATCTGCTTTTGTGATGATTAAGTCATGTTCTTTTATTTTTTGTTTCAATGACTTTATTTCTTTGAGTTGTTTGTTGTTTTGAATGTTATTGCTATCGCCCTCTCGTTTGAGGATTTTTTTGGATTCGTTGGTGGCGAGATTTTTGGTTACTTCCCTGTCTTCTGCTGGGAGCTTGTGACTGGCTATCTCAATATCTGTGATTAACTGTTTTATATTGTGGTTCGTGTGTGCGTCTGTGCAGTTGTATTTCAAACCTTTGGCTAACACATTCATTTCACCTTGAGAAAAGGTTGCGTTCGTTCTGTTGTTTACTCTGCTGTGGAAATTGAATTCATTGTTATTCGTGTGTTGTTCGTTAGATTGATGGTTCTGTGTTTCTCCTCGTTTTCTTAATTTATTTTCTAGCGTTTCATGCTTCCTCGTTGCTCTGATTTTGATGGTGTCATGTAGGTGCTCGGTAAAGCTGTCCCATTGGGCTGCGTGCCAGAAATTACTTAGTTACAATTGAATGTCGTATAATTGTTGGTTAATTTTTTGCTTTCTTATGTATGGAAATCTTAATTCGTTTTTTATCCAAAGCGCTTTGGCTTGTTTAGTTGAAATAATCGAGGCTGGTGTGTTCGGTACGGTTTTAATTGGTACGTATTTAGGGGTGAGGTTTAGTTCTACACATTTTTTGTTGAACCAAATTGACTTGTCTAAATTCATGAGTTTAAGCCTGAGTGATTTGAATTTCTTGGCTTCACGATTTGCCTGACTAGCCGTGAACATTGTGGTGTTTGAAGCCATATTTTCAGTGTTGCCTTAATAAACAAGAGTTTAGTGCTTTTCAGTCGGTCAACACGAATGTACCCAAAAGAGATGGGTTATGCCCTAATCCTGAAATAAATTACATGAGATTAATAAAACGCTTTGCAATGGATACCATGTCGCGACTTCCGGAAAGTTTTGACATATCTTAGCGTTTCACATTCCCCAGACCCCAAAACTAGTGTCAGTTCAAAAGTTGATATAATACTGTATCTCTACTTAGTATAAAACAAAGTCCCCGATTCTTGGATGTCACGGATAATCTCGAGAACCACTGGATGGATTTTGATGCGGTTTTCACCATTCTGTACTGGATATCTCGAGGAAGGTTACTGTAGAAAATAATTTATTTATGATCAAAGGAAGCTAAGCAGTATCGATATAAGTGAAAAAAAAGTCGAAAAGAAACCAGGCGTCCGTGCGCTTTTTAAGCTTACGCTGGGCAAACCGTTAAAAATATCAATATGAGTGTAAGAATTGTTCAGCATAAAAAGATCTACAAAAAAAGTTCGCGAGAGCTTACCGCCATCTTCAATACATCGCCCACTATAAGTGTTTTTACGTTTTCATTTCTTCCAACAATCTCCATTCAATTACTGAGGCGACAGTTTACGAGCTAGCTAGTGGCGAGTCTATTACCCCAGATACAGCCAACAGCAAACTTTCGAGTCGTGTTGAGTTAAGACTTCAGAGAAGAGTGGTTGTGTTTGGGGTTTCCCTGGAAGTGCAACTCGGCTTTTCTTCATTTCCCCTGTGAACTTTTCGTTCCGCAAAATACACAGTGAAGTTAAGATTGGACGGAAGGGGGATTTGTGTTTCATGCAGCTGGCCATTCTTAAATTACGTCTGACAAGAATTTGTTGCACATGCTATCTCCATGATAATATAATTAATAGTCCAGTCTGATTTTAACCCATCATGCCGAGACGGAGAAAGGATATAAGTCGAAGTTCATTGAAATTGAAAAAAAAACGCTTATCACGTACACAATGAAGTTGAGTGTTATACCTTTAAGGACATATAATGTTCTTAATAGGTACATTCACATATGCCTACAAAACTACGACTAATCTACAACTAACTCCACACTCCAGACACCTATAATTGTCTACAAAAATCTACAATTGCACCCTTATTATCTACGCCACTTACGCCTATCTGTCCAATACTCAACACCACTTCACCCTTAAATCCACCCCAAAGCTACAAGCAATAACAACAGCAACACACTTCTTTCTACACCAAGCTGGCCGAGCCATACACAGCACTTGCATAAGCGCTTGCTACATCCATCAACAAAGACACAGGAACTGCTTACTAGAACAGCAATGTGGCAATTTAGCAACGGTCAGCAATTCCTTCCACATCCTTGCCCAGTTTCATTCATCTTCATTCATTCCATCTCTCATCCCGACGTGCAGGTCGCCCACGGGCGTCCAATAGAAAGACCTGCACTCGGCCTCTGAGGAGACCACACGACAAAAAAAAATCAAAACATTTAAATAGATCCCACACTCAGAGGGAGATTATCTGTTACCCCTTGACGCTGCCCGACTGACAATCGACGCCAAGAGTACCAGGTGAGTGAGATCTCAGGTGTCCCACATACTGTTAACTCCTACCCCATTACCATACCTGTTCAATTTGTAAAACACTACATTCACATTGTTGAGCTATCCCTACATCTATGAAGCTAATACACTAAATTACAAGCCCTGCAGTAAACAATTTTCCTACTTGTTTATTATTTTATTGAACACAGCCTGGTCCCCTTTCCACACATTATAACGTGTGTCTACTCGTCTTCCGCTCTGTCCGATGTAATTAGCTTGACAAGCGGTGTCTTGGCACGTTATAGAATATACCCCTGACTTTGAATACGGGTCATGTTTATTTAGATTACTATTTTGTAGATGCCTGCCGGTTGTGTTTTTCGTTGTGAAAGCTATTTTTATGCCTTGGAAGAAAGACTGAGAAGGAGTTAAAGATTGAAAAATCTCTAGCAGGAACGGCAAGGAAAAATAACTTGAAGACGAAGACCTGAATAACTGAAGACAATAAGCAACCTCCTTAAACACTAATGTACGATACTGGCAAAGAGAAGTTAGACACAATATTCACCAAACTCATATATTCAATTTTAAAAAGGCTAATTTCGAACAACTTTATAAAAATTTACAAGAAGTTGATTAGAGTGTTCTATTGCAATTTTCCCTTGTAGACGAGGCGGTAGATCATTCTTATTCCCGTTTTTATCAGGCTCTGAATTCCTGTGTACCTGTAAGCACTGTTAGGAGGACCAAACTGTATCCATGCTGGTTTAATTTATATATAATAAAAACATCCGAAGAAAATCTTAACATCGAAAGAAAATGCGTAAGGAAGATGCCAATAAGGACTTTCATTGCGAAAAGTTTAAAGAGCTTAGGAAAATTCTAAAACGTGATATTCAATCCGCATACCGACAATACGTATTGCGCCCGAATCTCACATTAGCCACCACCAATATCCGCTGAGATGGAAAAGGATTGCAAGGACGTCGATACCCAGCCAGATACATCAACACTTCCCTACTGGGTGAATGACTAGGAAACCCTTGACGCATACAGTCATGCAATAACACTACTAATCAGTTACACATTTACTAGCAAATCAATATCCATAACAAGATGGTAGTACGAGAATCTCGAATCTCGAGCGTGAACGGTGAAGTTGAGACTAAGTGAGTTCTAGTAACTAACTGGCAGTATTATCGCACGTCGATTGCGAAAGGAAAAGATGATCAGTTTCAAAAAATATATATAAACAGGCAAACCAAAAAGAGCCTGAGATTTATTTACTAACAATTTACAAACATATAACGTTCCCTATCACCAATAAATTGAATAAAAATGAAATGATACATCTATAAGCTGGTAGATAAACTTTCTACCCTTAAAATGCAATTTCGAAAAGAATTGCATTGCATGAACGTCAAATTCAAAATAAATATAGAATGGATGCACTTAACAGTCACCCTGTAACTCGTTCACACTTCCAACACTTGTTCACAAAATAATGAATTCTAGTATCACTTGAGTTTCTGTCGAAATTAGTTGAACTATTTATAACAAACAGTTAAGTTTATTATAGTTCTAGATTGTCATAGCAATGAATAATAATAACATCAAAAATCGAGACAGCACTACGAAATTACACAATAGAAGTCATGGATTTGATAATAACGCTGACTGACATGATAAACACACAAATACAATCCTAATGTCAGTTACTTTTCCAACACACTGTAGTAATACTTTGCTCCAACGGCAATACTCATATTCCTTTCATGTACGTGAACAACACTACCTATTAGCGTCAACTACGCTTCCCAAACATGACATACTTCCTTTCTATCCTCTCAACAATGGTCATTACATAAAAACTGCACGGCATTCCTCAAATACAAACCCATCGTGTTACATACTTGTAGAAGAATCAGTGGTCCAACTGGGTAAACACTACCTGTGTCATACGGTTCATGACGCACTCCTAACCTCCTCATCTCTAAGTTAATTATCTTCGTGCTCTAAACATCACAACTGTACATCTCGTATAATATTCCACGTAAATTTCCTTAATACATTTCGTTTATAAACCTTTTTATCATACTGTATTTCCACGTTAACGGTAGTCCGCTCGTCTTTCCCATTTAATCACAATAAAACTTGTATTTCCGCTTCTGGTAAACATTCAGGAATCAACTATTCATATTTAAACTGGTTTCAATACATATTAGACTTCAGGTAGATCTATAAGTCTCCTGATCTATGATTTCGTTGCAGCAAATTATTGCAAAATAATTGTTGCTAAATATAGGCATCACATGACTTCCATTGTCAACAATGTAATCCTATCTGACATATATATCGGTTATAACAATTATCCATGACTTAGTTAACGTCATATAATGTTGATATTCCACAATTGGAATTATTCTTGAAAAATATTATTGTTTAAAATAATTAAAAATTGTTGCAATTTAACTCTGTCATCTTAAAATGTTATTTACAGTGTTATATCATTTTACATAAGTGCTTTCGTTGAATAACGATGCAACCTAGCAATATTGACGTAAACAAATTGCTTATCACGCAAGTGTAACGATCGAAGCATTCCCTCGCATAAAACAGTTTTCATTAAAAGTGAGTGTGTTAAACGTTCCTAAAGAAATACTAAAACGAATTATCTAAGTCCAGATACTAGTAAAAGTACGTCTAAAATGACACACGTTGACGTAAATGAAAATTACAAAGAAATCTCTAAAATAGACAGAATAATAACATGAGTTATGCTAAAGAAACAAACTCTACAAAATGAATTGGTCACCCTTGAAACACCTACAACAATCTACCGAGATCGTGGATCAGTCAATTCTGTACCTTTCCGATGATCTGCTTCTGAAATACCTCGTCCAATAGGTTCGATGTTTCTCCCCTGGGCTGGCGTGCGCTGGTCGCCTGTCTGAAGCGAGTAGGTGCTGGAAGTGTGGCGAACAGCTGAGCGCTTTCCTCTCCACCGTGCTGCAACCACCTGTCTCCCTCGTCTCGCTGCATGTTCTTGTTTCTTCTCGGCTTGTGGCCTAGAAACGGGTACCTGGAACATTGGCGTCTTCCGTTCGTCTTCTTCATATAGCATCTCGTCGTCGAAGTAGCTTTGGGCGTCCTTAGTTGACATCTCTAAGTTTATGATGGACATTTGATGTAGAATTGACGGTATATTCAGGATACTGCGAGTTGGTTGTGCAGTAGCGGTGACATCGATCCCTGGTCTATAAGATCAACTCTGAATTTCCGTTTCATAGTGCGGACTAACCTCCTTCCATAGCTTAGTAGTTCATCGTAATCTTCTTATCAGTAGATGAATGCAAAGATCCCCTCTGACTTGGGAATGTCATCTCGGTGAATATTAGTTAAATAAGTTTCGGAATATATTGTAGCAATAATGTTGTAGCTGGTTAGTGCAAAGCTGCTCGTTCTAGCGATGTGTGAAACTTATATGCCATGAAATCTTCTTGTGATGCGTTGCGTTTCAAAATTGCTTCTCTCAGTAGTCAAATAATATTTTTACTGTTTCACCGGCGTCTCCATATCTTCCTCGGCAATCGTGCTGTCTCCTAACAGTTTAGTCGGATCTCCCGTCCGCACTTTCACTTACTATGTAGCTTGCTCGGAACACTCTTCAAGAATCTGAGTAGGAGTGAAATCTCCCCTCCTGACAATCGCGCGCGTGGCAGTCTAGTCCAAGGTTCGTAGCCTCGCGTCGAGTCCTTTTATACTGAATTTCGCTAATATCTCCTCTCCTGTCCATAAATATATAATTCTGTTTTACCAAATTAATTTCGTTTACTCTTCTTGACCTGTAGAAATACTAATCTCGCTTTATATAAGCAAATTGGATATAATAGCGATTCCCACAAAATTATGTGATCCAATCTGATTGGCTGTTGGTTTATCATCAAAAGCCTACCTGTCTAGCCTCTTATCAGTGGGTCGTGTGCATAAATTTGTTGTTGTCAACGCGGCCAACCAAAACCGGTCTTCAGCGTGCTAACTTGAAGCCACGGTCATATTCCAGCATCGAATTATCAGAGTCTCTCTTGGTTAATTTATCATTCACTGAAATATTCCCGATTTTGTATATTTCCAAATAATCCAAAATTCTCCAAAACGTTTTCAAAATAGTTTTATTTACTTTCTACAACATATCTGTGAATAAAATACATTTCTATTTCCAAATTCCACTTCTTAAAATGAGTTCACAAGTCGGTTCGATCCTCGTCTCGGTCATTGGCTGAAGCTGGGCTGAATTAGGGTTCAGTACGTAATGTCGAAAATGCAATCGGAGAGGACACGAATCGCCTCTGGGCATTTATTCGACACAAGAAACGATCCCCGGCAATACCCGTAATGAAAATTAACGGAGAAAATGATAAGCAGATAGTTGACGGGTTTGCTGATTATTTATCGTCAGTTTATTCCAAGGAATGCGCCAAGTGTGACAATTAAGGTGCAAGTGACCAGGATGTTCACCCCTTGCTTTATGTACCGGATTTAAAACAGATTAGTATCTCTGATGTTATGAATGCGATACTAAAAATGAATCAAAAGAACGCCACAGGCCCAGACCTAATTCCTCCATACATAATCAAAGGCTGTGCAGAGGTGCTGAACGATCCTTTAACTATATTATTTAATACAGCCATTCAAACTGGTACTTTTCCCAGTCGTTGGAAAATTACCAGGGTAAGTCCCAGACATAAGTCTGGAATTAAGTCTTATTTTGGTAATTACAGACCCGTGGCAATACTGTCCGCCATTGCAAAGCTTTTTGAACAAATGATATATCAGCATATATATCAGCACGTACAGTACATTATAAGTGACTCACAACATGGGTTCATGCCTATAAGATCAACAGTAACTAATCTAATGGAGTTTACTCACAAAGTATGAGCAGCAATGGACAAAGGAAGTCAAGTTGATGTAATTTATACAGATAATGCGAAGGCATTCGAAATCCTCTTAAATAAGTTAGCATAGCCTATTACGGTTTCTCCTACAATTTGCTGAAGTTGTTCACCTCATATCTCAGTGAACAAAAACAGTTTTTTGCTTGCAATGGATGTGAATCCTATTCATACTATGCCCGATAAGGCGCCCCACAAGGTTCGAATCTAGGCCCACTATTATTCTTGCTGCTTATCAATGATCTTACAAGGTATATTAAATATTCAAACGTTTTGTTATTCGTGGACAATGTCAACATTTTTCGAAATATTCTTACAGAGCAGGACTGTCAATTACTACAAGAAGATCTCAATAATGTGGCATCCTGGAGTAAATTAAATCGCTTGAACCTTAACATAAAGAAATTATCAGTTATGAAGTTTACTAGAAAAAAAAATCCAGGTGATGTTTCGGTACCGAATATTGGATGCGTATCTCACTATTAACAATTCCAACAAAGACCTAGGAGTTCATTTTAATTCAAAGCTAACATTTTCATTGCACACTCATTAAATGGTAGCTAGTGATTATAAAATGTTAGGCTTATAAGACGAAATTCTAAAGATTTCATCAACCCCCCAAAAAATTGTTCAATTCTTTTGTTAGAAGCAGATTAGAATATGCATCCAGCATAAGGAATCCCTGGTACTTGAACCACGTTAGTGAAATTGAAATGGTTCAGAATTAATTCCTAAGATATCTGCAGTATAAAATCTCGGGTATTTATGCGAAATATGATAGCTATGGAAAGGTTCTAAGTTACCTGAATTATAAATCTCTGGCTAACAGACGAAAAATTGCAATTCTTGTTTTTGTCTTCAAAGTATTCAATAATCTTTTGTATAGTCTGTATTTAATATCACAGTTTAATTTACGTGTCCCACCTCCCTCAACTGAACTTCCTGACGAAGAAAGGCATGGTTTCCTTCGAAACGCGTCGAATTTTAATATAATAAACACGGCATAAGCCCAAAATTCAACATTATGAATAGAATTTTTATATTTTCGTATTTAGTTGTAGAATTAATTTACATTGAAATCTCAACATTATGCCAGTCAATTATATTATAGTTTGATAGAATTGTGTAACCAAATGTTCATGTGTTTCTTTTTATTAGGCTTATGCCTGTTAGAAGCACAATTATCATCTTCCTAGCATTAATCCCGCTTTATTGAAGGGTCTGCTTTTCTGCACTTTTTCTTCCATACGGATCGATCTTGAGTGTCTCTAGTTGTGGCATTCACTAGTTGCATGTCCTCCCGCATACTCGTAGTATCCAGCCAGCGCTTTCTCGGTCGCCCTCGTGGTCGTCGGCCTTCTGGACTGATGACAAGTGCAGTTCTCGCGACTGAAGAGTGATTGCTACACAGTGCATTGCCATACCAACGTAGACGGCTCTCCCGCATTTTTTCAGTGATTGGAGCCACACCAAATGTAGCTCGAACATTGTCATTCCTGATGCGGTCCAGTCTAGTAAGTCCCTGTGTCCAGCGAATCATCTTCATCTCCAAGACTTGTACAGTAGTTGTTGTTCATGTCTCTTCGTTACTGGCCAACAATCAGTACCATACAGTGCTACTGGTCTAACGATGGTTCTGTAAATTTTCGACTTCAGATATAGTGGCACATTCTGGTCAAAAAGGACTGCTGTAACTTGGCGCCATTTCAGCCATGCAGCGTTGACTCTGTTTCGGACATCTGGGAGTGTTCGGCCATCTGAACAGATTAGCGTACCCAAGTATTTGAATACAGATGATTTTCGGAGTTCAGTGCCATCAATGTGAATAGATCCTTCACTTGGTACTCCACACTCCATATACTCTGTCTTCCCAAAATTAAGTCGTAGGCCATGGGTGTCTAGTGCAGTTTTCCAACATTGAACATGTTGTTCCAATTCTTGGCGAGACTTGCAGGCTACAATGATATCGTCAGCATAGAGCAAGGTCCAGGGATGTGGTTGCAGTAGTTCGGCTGCAATGGTGTCAAGACAGATAAGGAACAGGAGCAGGGACAAAGCTGACCCCTGATGAACACCAACTCAGATGGGAAAAGCTGCAGAGTTTCCTGGAGCAGATCAGACATAGCTGGTGACATTCCGATAAAGAAGATGAACCCATTGAACATATGCTTCTGGTACCCCATGCTGTCATAGTGTATACCATATTAGATCACGAGGTACCCTGTCGAAGGCCTTTTCAATATCCAAGAAGGCTATATGGAGTGGTTTTCTCTTTTCTAGGTGCCTTTCCATCAAAAGACGAGCGGCGTGAATAGCATCGATTGTCCCTGTACCTTTCATAAAAGCACATTGGTTTGAGGCAATCTTGATTATGTAACGAAGGCGTGTATCCACGATACACAATCAAATAAATAAAAAATAACTAAATATATAAATAAATAAACTTTTGTGTATTTGTAGTCCATAGATGGCTGTATCGAATTAATAATTAATGATCTATACTTCTGTACTAATAAAATAAAGCTGAAGAGTTCGTTTGTTTGTTTGTTTGTTTGTTTGTATGTATGTATGTTTAAACGCGCTAATCTCTGGAACAACCATTCGGATTCGAAAAATTCTTCTTGTATATGATAGCCAGAATCAAGAGGAATAGTTTAGGCTACACCTCTCAGGTAACCTTAAAGATTGATTTTTGTTCAGTAAGTCGGAAGAACAAGCGCTCCCTAACAGCTTCAATAATACCTAAGTCTATTGTTGCCTGGCAATGCGGGCTGCATCACGTCGCATCTACCAGTGTTCTGGTGCAGAATTACGAACAGCTTATAGATTGCAGTCACGGGGAGTAATTAGTGCGAAGAGATTTCTTAGGCTCCTTAAAACAGTTATCATCATGACAATAGTATGCCTCTGTATAAGGGCGATGGTGTTGGTGCAGTATACTGAGGTTATCAGCTGTGCTTTCCGATCCTTATCCTTGAGCGCTCTAGTTCTCTAGTAGTATTCACTTTCATCCATTAAAAAAAATCCACCGGGCGAAGCCGGGCACTACTGCTAGTATATAAAATATATCACTTTCTTGTAGACACGATAACTACCGTCATTTATCACCAATCACGTTAAAGTATATACATAAAATACAGGGCGCCCGTGAATGTCCTCCGCAGCGGCCACGCGCAGCTGCGGATGGTTGCGTCATCAGTTTAGTTGGCAGCACTTCCTTGAAAGGGGAACACCCGCGCGTGTGGGCTGTAGGCTGTTGATATCGTCAGTGTGAATTTCATTAAGCGAGTGAGCCTGTATTGTGCCCAACTCTAGGAATGGGTATTCCAAGATTCAGACACCTAGATATCAAGGGAAAGGCTACAGCCGCTTTTGAAAGTTGAGATATTTGAATATCGCGCTACATTGCTTCTCGAAGCAATTGGAAAGAATTTACCGTTACTTGCATGTCAAGTGACGTAGCGAGTAATAGCAGAGGTCGAGGCTATTTATTGATTAAATAGTTAACCATGGAGTAGAGACTTGAGACTTGGATCAGATTACTGGCACGACCAAATGAAAGAGAATGCACTTAGTATCAAGTAAATCGGACCAGGGATACCAGAGATATGAGGATTTCCAGATATCAGCTGATGACGCGTGACCCTGGCAGTTTTGAATAAAAGCCGGCCGGCCGAGGTATCGATAGCTCATTCCAACACAAGCACCTGCCTAGCAAGTTGCTGCTACGCTGAGCCAAGGCACATGGTTGCCGGATCTACGCAGAAGTAATTTTCAAAGTTGTGATAGTCACAAAAGTGCTGCGCTGCGAGGTGGAACTTAGTAAGTTTCCGGCGAGGAGAATCATTGAGGTGATTGAATTTTTTTTTCTACAGACATTAGTGGAAATATTTATGTTTCTACATGGACATATGCTAGACTTTGTCTAGAATTAGTACTTTGTCACAGTCCAGTAATAACCTAATACTTGGATGTTTAAATCCATTTCAGTCAGTTTTCATATTGGTAACTTGTTAACCACTTCGATCTATCAGTACATTGAAGACCAGTCTATCACGGTGGTGTTCATTAGTCTACGCAAGGGAAACTACAGGTTGCTTAGCGCATGGTAGATGGTGTTAAACCATGCCCAGGGAACGATCTTCAGACTAGCCGTTGATTGGTTAGACTGTCAGTGTCTTCTTGTATTGATAAGATTACCGTGAGTTATGTTACAACTGACATATCTAAAAATAGATCACTTAGATCTGACCCCATTTAAACAAACTGTTATGGCTTTGATAGAAGCCCATATTAAAATGGAACAACAGTTAATTCAAACGTCAAGAGATACTACCACTATGTCTGACTAGACGGATTGTGGGTATATAATGGCGGCCGATACAAGGATTATACGTGCTTGTCCGATAGGGCATGTCTATGGATAAATCTGGTACAGACCAGGTTTACTACACTTCAAGACCATCAAGAAATGTAAGCCACATTTGAATTATATTATGCCTAGCTAATTGGAACAAACTATTTTTCGGCAGATGACCAACACATTTATTTTTCTTCGTATTTAAATCTTGCAATGATTTACGCAAGACATATTAGAGTTATTCTGAGTATTTTCAGCACTCAGAACAGTTTAGGATCGATGACCGAGCATTTCGAGCATTTATTTGAATATTTCATATTTTTGGGAAATCACGGTAATCAGCCGATGTAACTGTAAAAGTTGATAATTATTTTTGTTGAGGAATGGATATTTTTTTTTCCATATTCGAAGATTCGAACATGTGGATTCTCACATAATGAGATGATAATTAAACATATTTAAAATAATATAACTAATAATAATAATAATAATAATCCACTAATAATAATAATAATCATTTTCATAATTTTTCTAAATAATTCTTGGATATTATATTTTATAATAATCATATGTATTGAGAGAGAGCCTATGAAGTAGTTTAATCATTTCTAGTTTGGAACAGGAGATTTTCCGAAGGAGAGTGGTTAGCGCAAGCCCGCATTCAACCAACAGTTCAGTTCTGGTTGAACAGTTGATATTTGCAATGAGCAAAGTATATTTTTCAGATAACACGGAGAGGCATGAAACGGGAAGCAAATGATATTTGTATCAAATAGGATATTTTTGTATTTATATAAAATCATCACGTAAATACACACTCGAAAGTGAAATAAAGAGTATCATAAGTATGGTAACTTCACGGGTTGAACTGAATGGTAAAATAAAATAAACTTGTGAGTTTATTAATCTTCCAGTGTTGATAACAAGCAGAGGCTTGATTTATTGTGTAAATTTTGGGAAGAACATTTATGTGTGTGGAGTAGTTGAAATGCCATTCCCAGGTGCGCATGTTTAAGTCGCAGGAATAAGGAGATTTTTTCGAGCATCAATCAAATAGCAGGTTCGATGGCTCAGGTTTATAGTAGGAGTATTGGAACTACACATTTCGTCGTATTAATGACCCGAAGGTTATTTCTTGAAACCATCAGTTCTTATTTCAACCTTGTTTACGGATTCCATTTAGACTTTGATTTTGCTAGAACCCGGATTTGTCATGATGGTAGTTTATTCTTCTTCAGAGGAAGACCTTTGCCGTTGTTGTTGTAATATTGTGTTCTTACACAAATAATAGAATGGGCCACTGCCAATTAAAAATAATTCTTTAACCACGAATAATTTGAAGGATGTTTTCAATCCTAGTGCCATGAACTAAATGAATTTCTTATGAAGCTACAATTCTTATTTCCGCATTCTGTCGAAGAATTGCAAGTTGTGAAAGTTGCTAAAAATAGCCATGAATATAAATATTTTTTATAATAATGATTCCAAGTGAAAAATTAAATAGTTGAATGGTTCAACCATTTATTGATCAAGTTGATGATTCAGAAATCATATATTTTTTGAGGAACTTGAAGTTCATAATCGAGTCACTTCTCAAATGTTTAATGTCAGAAGAACAATTATTTTTTTTGTTGTGCTTCGCACAAGTTCTTCGATGCTATGCTCAAGGTCAAATACTTTTCAGATGTTATTAATATGTGTAAATAATTTGTGTTGATTCAATGATAACAATATTTTTCGACAATATTTTTGAAACTGGAAAAATAAGTGAAAGTTAAAAATTCTATGAACATTTATTCTACGAGTGTTAATATTATGTAAAAATTCAAACAGTGAACTACGATATTTCCAGTAGAGACAATTAAATTTGAACTGGATTTAATCATAAATAATTTTGGAACACAGTCTACAGGACTATTAATCAGACTTGTGTTTCCAAAATATAATTGTCAAATGTGTTTGGAAAATTTCTGTATATTGTGTAAATAGGAGTGTGGGTCGCCACACGTGTGTGATGCTACTTTGAGCATTTTTGCAGTCAATTTTAAATTCAAAATAAACTGAGATAATTTTACTTGATGTGTTACTCCCAATTGAATCTCCTTCTATCCTTATTGTTGCATTGAGCCAAAAATCAGTAAAGCATTTTTTTTCATTTGATGTCGTTTTTGCGATTTGCTTTAACCCATCTGGCGCTCCGGGATATTTTGACTCTCGTGCTGACTGATTATTGGTAAAATGCATATGTGGTCGTGCGGACTCCGGTCTAAACGGGCACAGTATGTCTTCAGTGTGTATTGCAGTAAGCGAGCGTTCAGATAGATTATTGGAAGAGTGCAACAGTATACAGGCGGTAATGTTTACTACTAAAGAGTTTGTTTGGTGGAATACATTTTTCGCGACGGCGATCAGTTTACAGAAAATGTAAAATTAAGATTTCAGGCTCGGTTTCCTAATTCAAAGTGTCCAGACCGTGATACCTTTCAGGATTGATAAGTAAATTTCGTGTGACTGGCTCATTTCACGATGTACCGGGAACAGGCAGGCCTACACTTTTAACAGACGAAAAACTTGATGAAATCTCCGATATAATGCTGCGTAGTCCAAGTAAATCAACACGAAATCTGAGGTATACAACACTAATCCAAACACGATTGAGGAACTTAAAGAGAGTATCATCTCTCTCTCTCTCTCTCTATATATATATATATATATAAATGAAAGTTGGTCTGTTTTTTTTTTCTGAATTTCCACGGAAATTTGCGATATTTGCGCGTTTCAGACTGTTTTAGGACGGATGCGCGTAAAAATAAAAATGCTGTCTGTCTGTGGACAATTTTTTGTGTCCTTATAACTCGATAATAATAATGTTATTGGTTTTACGTCCCTTTTAACTACACTGGCTTTTAGAGACGCCGGGGTGCCGGAATTTTGCCCCGAAGGGGATCTTTAACGTGCCAGTAAATCTACTGACACGGCTCCCTCACATTTGCGCACCCTCAAATGCCAGCTGACTGCGCCAGGTTTCGAACCTGCAACCTTGGGCTCAGTAAGCGAGAACGTTACCCCTGAGCCACGCAGCCAGACCCTTATAACTCGAGAATGGCTGGGTGGGTCAACGTAAAATTTGATACAGATGTCCATTAGAGGCACGACACTAATCATTGATGTAACTCTTCTCCGTACCTCTCATAAAATGCCGAAATAGGCGTAGAAGGGTGAGACAAAGGTCATTTTCAGCCCCTCAATGTGAGAAACGAAACTCGGGGCCCTATAAGGACCCCGAAAACCATATTTCAAGGCCCTAAAACCAATAGTTTCTGAGATATTCCCAGAAAACTAATTTCACTTAATTAACTATGAAAGAATGCAAGCCGGTAACCATGGCAACACAATCTCAGAAGTCCACCTATTGCTATAAGACGCAATGCCATTCCATTTATTAGCCTATTTTCAATTTTGAAAAAATAGGCTTCTGAGATCACCTTTTGTCCGTGTGTGTGTGCGTGTGTGTGTGTGTGTGTGTTTGTGATTCGTGTGTGTGTCCCCCCCTAATAAAATCTAAACGGCTGGAGCGATTTCAATGAAACTCGGTAAGTTCATAGCACTATTCCGGGCGACCTCGACCGTGCCCTTCAAATTTTGTTACAACTCACCAATCCAACATGGCGGCTGTGCGAAATATTTCACCAGCATTCAATATCTCCGAAACGATTACCGATATTACCCTGACATCATGTATGGTGATAAAGGGAACTACTATAAGTTCACTTATGTGATCTTCGAAAACCTGGTAACTACAAAACCAACATGGCGGCCAAGCGAAGTTGCGACGTTTAAATAGACGTTTCTCGCGATTTATCTAACCAAACGCAATGAAACTTGGTACAGTATATGTTTATATACATTGTAATGCACCGACACATAACTTCGTTCATTTGTTTACATAACCACAAGATGGCGGATGTGCGAAATATTTCACCGGCATTCTGTATCTCTGAAACTATTAGCGGTATCTCCCTGAAGGTTTGTACGGAGATAAAGGGCACTACTGGAAGTCCATTTATACGACTTAAAAAACCGGTTATATACAAAACAAACATGGCGGCCAAGCGAATTAGAAAATTTGAAATAGACCTTTCTCGCGATTTAATGCTCCAAACGCACTGAAATCTGGTACAGGAAATATTTATACACATTGTAATGCACTGGTATCTAATTTAGTTCAATTGTTTACATAACCTCAAGATGGCGGCTGTGCGAATTTTAAAATTAAGTTTTTATTTCTTGTGATGTAGTCATGCGATCGAAGTGAAAGTTTGAATAATGAACCTACCCAATAATTTTCCTATAATGGTACATGACTCTATGGCCTATACATTTAACAATCCAACATGGCGACCATCCGAAATATTTAGACGGCTCTCAATATCTACGAATCTATTGTAGCAATCAAACTGAATTTTTTATTGTTCATAGGGGCTATGAATTCAAGTTCACTTATAGGACTTTAAATAACCTGGTGATCACAAATCCAACATGGCGGCGACGCGAAGTATAAATAATCACATGGACGTTTATCGCAATTTAACCATCCGAGAGCAGTGAAACTTGGTACAGTAAATCCTTATACGAATGGTATTCCACTAGCATCTAATTTATTTCAATTGTTTCCATAACCTAAAGATGGCAGCTGTGCGAAATTTTAAAATCTCCTTGTAACTTCTAGTGTCCTAATTATGCGATTGAAGTTTGAATACTACACGTACACAATAATCTGCATGTAACAGTACATAACTCTAGGACCTACATATATAAAATCCAACATGGCGACCATCCGAATTATTTAGTCGGTTCTCAATATCTACGAATCTATTACAGCAATCAAACTGAAATTGTGTATGTTGATAGTTGCAATAAGTGGGCTATATGAAAATTGGCTGTATAGTTCTTCACGGAACTACTTGTTACATTACTGTGAAGGTTTGCAAACGGCTATAAGGTTATAACGGATCCAAATTAAGCTGAAATATTCATCAATACATATAATGCCCTTAAGGGGGTCAAGGGGTACTCTAGAATTTTTCACGCGATTTACACGTGCGAGTATGGTACGGAAGGTCTATTTTGCATTCCTATCCCTATATTGTTATATTATTATTATTATTATTATTATTATTATTATTATTATTATTATTATCATTATTATTATTATTACAAAACTCAGGGCCCCTAAAGAGCCGTAAAGGGTCACCGAAAACTACATTTTAAGGCTCTAAAACCTTCTCTATTTCTGCAAGAAGTAATGCCTCTCCATGTATTACATTTCTGTGAAAGTTTGCAAATGGCTATAAGGTTATCACGGAACCAACTAAAACTGTAAAATTCGTCAATGCGCTTAAGGGGTTCAAGGAGTAACCTAGATATTTTTCACACGACTTACACGTGCGATATGTCGTACAGAAGGTCTATTATATCTCCAAAAACCAACATTATTTTCAAAAATTCCTGATTTGAAATAGTAGACAATTTTTTGCTGCTTTTAGGAATTTGGGCCATTGGAGGCTTAAAAAACCTCAATTTTCATGGCCCACAAGCCTTTATAATTTAAAAAAGGGGTCTTCCTGTGGTTGGGCAATTGGCACAACGGTTAGGGTCAGTTTGTATGTGACGTGTATTGCGATTCGTCTACGAGGTTTTCAATTTTATTTTCACGTCAGGAAGAACACGTTAGGTAAATTTAGTTTGAGAGCACATTTTAACTAATTATTTTTCTATGTCGACAAACAGGTTCCAAGCCCCTATCCATTGCAACAGTTGCTCAATTGAAAACGTCTGGTTATTAATACCGAAGACCGTTCGAAGAATGGGGACTTCTGCTAGTTAATTATATGCAGTCCATTCTGTAAGAAACTTTAGTGAAAGTCTTCGACAATATGTGTAGACGTGTTGATGTCTGTCTTCGAACACAAGGACAACACTTCAAGCATCTGTTATGAATGGCTGTGGTGATGGCGAAGGGGGCAGGGGGGGGGGGGGGGGGGGGGTGTTCAAAAAAAAGGTGAAATATCGCTATAATATTCTTAGGATGTAAAAAATCGAATCGATTCAAAGTTGATACTATTCCTTTGATAGACTCAGGGCTAAGAACTTATCACTGTTAAGTTTATTGTTAGCACCAACCATTCACCAAAGAGGTGGGAAAGATGGAGTAGAATAGCCAATACTGTGAGTTCTCAGTTCCGATCTACAGTAATCTGCAAAAATGAAGTTAGTATAGTGACGATACTCTCCTTACATCGCTCAGTATTGAGACCAACCTTACTTTATGGAAGCTCCCCAGGGGCTCACCTCTAGTGGGACGTGGGTTGGCGACCACGGGACCCCAGCTGAGTCCGGCATTACTTCCACTTACTTGTGCCGGCCCCCTCTCCGTCTTCTTTCCTGTCGACCTCAATTGGTCAACTCTTGTTCTCTTCCGACCCCGACGGTATTAGGGTATCCGTGGCCTACGGAGTCTTTTACTTTCCCGCCTTAATTGGCCCTTATCTCATCATTTCTGATACCCTCATTCTTCGAGGGGCCTTCTCTTTCTTTCCATGTTATCTCCTGCCTTCTGAACGAGACCCTCGAGGAGGCAGGGTGTATGTAGCCCCACCACTTCTGGTGCACCCTTAATAGTGCTACACCCTCAAGAACTCACAGTTGATGAGTTTGGGAGTTAGCGACCCCGAGGGATTCCTGAGCTGGGTTCGTTTTGTTCCATTTTTCCTCTGTCCTTGGGGCGGACCCTATCCTCCTTCCCTTTCCTATCTGCCTTTCATGGCTCTCCTTCCTTCCAAGTCCCTCAATCCTCATCCTTCGAGGGTTGAGGGCATTTCTTTTCCTCCTGTCCTTTATTTGCCTTATCCTTTATTTGTTTACCCTTTCTTCTTCGAGATTTTTATTTTTATTTTTATTTTTTCATTTTTAGCGTATGGCTTTTAGTGCCGGGAGTGTCCGAGGACATGTTCGGCTCACCAGTTTTGTAGCTGCTTCGAGGCGGACACCTAATGAGTGAGCTACACGTACCGTCATTTGTGGAGTGTTGTCTGGGGAGGAAAGTTGGAGTGTAAGGACGAGGAGTTGGAAGGTAGCGGCTGTAGCCTATAGTTAGGGACCAACCCCGGCATTTGCCTGGGAGGAAGATGGGAAACCACAGAAGACCATCCTCAACGTTGCCGGCGGGAAATTCGAACCTCCTCGCCTCCCGGATGTGAACGACTGCCAGCAATCATGTCGTAACGACCACGGCTAACTCGCCCGGTTCTCCTTCTAGTAAGTAAGTTTGTATTTAGTATTAGTTATAGTTTTTCATTCTCATATCATCTTTCACTATAACTCAAACCATTAGGGGCCGATAACCTAGATGTTAGACCCCTTAAAATAACAATTATCAACATCAACAAAAATTGAGTCGTGGGTAACCTTAAGTTAAGTCTTCTTTAAATTCGCCTCGCGCAAGCCCATTGGGTAGCGCAGATCATGGTATACGAGCACGTATGGTGAAGTTATAAAGATGTTTCAGCGTCGTTCTGATGGATTTACTCAAATGCACGTAAGTGCGATAAAACTGCAATTCGATACGATAGTGACGATAAGCAGCTGTGATTGGTTGAATAGCCTGATATCCAAATACCGGCCTAGCTTTCATTACCTATAGTTATCTTAAATAACGAGTTTACATCTGACCACATCGTGGTGTAGTGGCTGGCAATCTTGGCTTTGCCAAGAGATTTAATTTTGGTCAGAGGGCTAAATCGGGGTACAGTCAGTCACGTGTGGCAAAACTGAGGGATGAGGGGGAGGAGGGGGGACGATTTCTACCTTAGCCATCCAGGAAGAGATTCTCCGTAGTTTCACATTTCTACTCCAGACACAAATGCTGGGATGGTTCCTAACGTAAGGCCTACGGCTGCCTCCTTCCCAATCCTCACCTGAATTACAAATACACCACAATATACACCACAATAACACAGGTTATCAGACCAAACATTCATAAGTTACATATGTACAGAGTGGTCCACCAGCCCTTATGATTTTGGAGGAAGGCAACCCAACTAACGCGTATATCATAGTCATCCTAAAAACATTAGTCCGTGCTCCTTTACGGCTTTACTACAACTTTACCGTTGAGTTCAAGCTCGGGAATATAGTAGAAATCATTAGCGGTAGTATTATTGCAATGACCTCAAATAAAATGCATGATTAAAACGATCACAGCTTCGAATAACTCCACCGCACGTTTGGACAGGAAGTGTCAACGAATAGAATCAATACGTGCCAGCAGTACACCATGGCTCTCAGTAGCTAAGGTGGCTAAATCAAGCATTTCTGAAGTCACGTCATCTCGTAGGTTTCATATTCAAACCCCGAACTAGTACATTTCTTTTTGCTTAATGTCGTTTATAGTAGATGCATACTCGTATCGACCTGTTCCAACAAGTGATTTTTATTTGGTCTGAAAAGGACCGTTTTTATCCGATGGTACGTAGGCAGATTGGACGACGACATAATGATCTGAACAACAAAAGCAAGGTACACTGTATATTCAGGATAGCAAGTGTTCGAAATGTTGACCACATTGGTTTAAAGAATAGCTCAGACTCACTCAGGCCGCCGCACGTGTCGCGTCAAGGCCCTCTGTAACGCCAGGTTTAACCATTCCTTATTCTTACGCTATGCCAAATCAGAGCCCTCTGTAGCCCATGTTGCTCAGGTGACCTGAGCATGCAATCGAGAAGGCGGTGGCAAGTGTCCAACGCAAAAAGTTCACACTTTCTATCTTCGTATAGTGTGTAAGCGTCCGTGGCTGAAATGGTAACGCGTTGGACTGCGGATTGAAATATTTGGGGTTCGATACTTGTTACGGGGATAGTTTCACAATTTGTTATCGTCTGTGTCGACCGCTTTACCAATGTCTTACGACATAAATGATACAAGAGGTCACAGTTACAATAATTATTGAGGATGGGGTACTAGTAATATAGCGAGCAGATGAATTTTCAGGTTGGATTCCATAAACGTTACATAGTGTTCGAATGCGGTATTACACAAAACATCTTTAATATGTACTCTTCAAATAGAGTTGTCTTTTTTTTGTTAGAATTCAATAACAAAATAATACCTAGAGAATTTCTCGGGAATATGTATACTAAGTTACGATGCGATCACTGGCGATCAGAATCTCCTTCGATATGTAGTTGTTCTTTCATTTGAGGGGCCAGAACATCGCAGTCATTTAGACCCGTATACTTGGGTGTGTGTGTAGAAATTCTCTGATAACCTGTGCTATAGTGGTGTCTGTATTACCAATTAAGGTGAGGATTTGGAAGGAGGTGGCCGTGGCCATAAGTTAGAAACCGTCCCGGCATTAGCCTGGAGTAGAAGTGGGAAACTACAGAAAACCACTTCCAGGGTGGCTAAGGTGGGAATCAAACCCACCTCTTCTCAGTTTTGCCCCACGAGGCTTACTGTGCACCGTTCCTGCACCAGGGCAGCATTAAATTTCTTGGCAGAGCCGAGAATTGCACCCGGACCTTTGGAGCGACACTTCGATATGTTATGTAAATATTCATGTCAGATTGTTTCTCTTTCTTCCATTACAGGTGGCGTGGCACAACCTGCTGATTCGATCGTACTCTCTTTATAAATCAGGCAAAATTCAACGTACTCTTCACAGGAATACATCGTAAGTTAATAAATGTAATATTACATCCCCACCAAAATAGAGCACGGCCTGTCGTTCAAAAACGTATGCCTATGGCTGGATTCGATGCACCATTCTACCCGTTGTCACCAACCATGACCAGCCGGTACTTTACCGATTTAGCCACTTCTACAACGTGAATAATGCGTGCTGAACGTGTATTAGTTACAGTGGCCATCCCACCTCAATCGTTATTATCCATGTAAAAGTCTTCAATCATGGTCCTGCCGAAGTAACTACAGCATTAAAAGATTTGAAAGCAGGAAAAGCACCAGGGTTTGATGGTCTTCATTCCGAGTTCCATATTAACTGTGGAAAGTATGTAAGGAAATGGTTAGCTGAGTTTTATACAGATATTCTCCGGTCGGGCAATACACCATATGAATAAAAAAATGCTATTCTTAAACCTGCCAAACTAAGCAATAAACCTGACAGCTATAGACCCATTGCTTTGCTAAGTATGATGTATAAGCTTCTGGAAAGGCTGATTTATAATCGAATAAGTCATGTCATATTCGGAAATTTCCCTATTGAACAAGCTGGATTTCGTCCCCAACGTAGCTGCACAGATCAGGTTCTTTCTCTGACAACATTCATAGAGGCGAATTTCCAGAAACACCAAAAGACTTCAGTTGCCTTCATTGACTTAACGGCAGCATATGATACTGTCTGGAGACAAGGTCTGGTTCTCAAACGTCTTAGGACTATTCCATGCTTAAGACTTGTGAATCTTATCGATAATATGCTCAACAACAGAAGCTTCCGGGTTATACTGGGGAACAAGCTGAGCTCAAATAGGAAGTTGAATAATGGTCTTCCTCAAGGCTCTGTGTTGGCTCCTTTACTATTCAGCTTATATATAGCCGATATGCCAGACACCACTTCTAGGAAATTTGGATATGCTGATGATTGGGCCCTTGCTATGAGCCACAGAGATTTTGAAATCACCGAGGGCATACTAACCAGGGATCTATCAATCATGGGCAAGTATTTCCATGACTGGAGGATGCAGCCTAGTGCTACTAATACAGAAGTGTCATCTTTCCATCTCAGTAACAGACTAGCCAATTGAGAACTGAATGTCTATTTTGGAAATAGATTACTCTCACACAACAAATATCCCAAATATTTAGGAGTTGCTTTAGGTAGGACTCTGAGTTTCAGAGATCATCTTACCAGAACAGCAGCTAAGCTCAGATCTAGAAATAATATTCTACAGAAACTGTGTGGTACAACGTGGGGTTCATCTGCTTCTACACTTAGGACTTCTGCCCTTGGATTGGTGTACCCAGTAGCTGAGTACTGTGCGTCCACCTGGATGAACACTGCTCATACCAAGCTTGTTGATATTCGGCTCAACCAAACTATGCGCATCATCTCGGGGACAATTAGATGTACTCCGGCATATTGGCTGCCTGTGCTAAGTCACATTCCACCTCGAAGTATGAGACGAGAACATGGACTTATGAAGGTGTACCGCGCCATCTGCAAAAATCCTCATCTTCCCGTGCACCATGATTTTCCTGATATTAGTAGGAATAGACTTCGCTCACGCCACCCTCCTCTGACTACTGCACAAAGGCTCATTGAAAGTGAGTTCAATGTGACTGCCCGTTGGAAGCAGTTATGGTCGACCTCTGCCTCACCGGAACAACAAACTATGCCATGCATTACAACCAAGCCTCCATGTTTTGAGCTTACTATAAACATTTGGTCCACCCTAAATAGAACAAGAACAAATTGTGGCATATGCGCAGACTCTCTTCACAGGTGGGGGGAAATTCCATCTCCGAAATGTACCTGCGGTGCTGAAAGACAAACTATTCAGCATATCACACAAGATTGTCCACTAACAGCCTTCTCTGGGGCTTCAGTTGAGTTCCTGATGGCTACACGAAAATTCATCGACTACATAAAGGATGTTATTCTGACATTGTGACCCTTATATAAGTTCAGCCTTGTATATAGTTATTTTCTTTCTGTTTCATGCTGTTTTAATTATCATTATATTATAATATGTATTGTGATGTGTTTTATAAATAAATAAATAAATAAATAATTAAATAAACGTTCTACTATTACAGATCACGTAGCGTAACTATTAATTCGATCGTATTAGGTGTATGTGAGTTCTTTCAAGGAGCAATAAATCACATGTTAGTAGAATGGTCCTTAGTATTTGGCGCGGAAATCTTTAGGGTCGTCTTTTCCTTGCCATGCCCATGGCTCAATTACATTGCTGTCACACAGGCAGAGCGCAGAGCAATATCGACCATCGGGAGAAATGAAATGTTAGTTGGGTTTCATAAAACTAAATAATAAGGGGCTGATGGACCACTCTGTATACTCGTATACTGTGTATCTCTACTTAGTATAAACAAAGTCCCCGATTCTTGGATGTCACGAGTAATCTCGAGAACCATTGGATGGATTTTGATGCGGCTTTCACCATTCTGTAAAGGATATATCAAGGAAGATTTCTGTAGAAAATTATTTATTTATGATCAAAGGAAGCCTAGCAGTAACGATTTCAGTGAAAAAGTCGAAAAAAAGGGCGTCCATTGGCTTTTTAAGCTTGTGCTGAGCAAACCGTTAAAAATATCAATAAACCATGAGTGTACGAATTGTTCAACATGAAAAGTTCTACAAAAAGTCCACGAGAGTATATCTCTACCTTCAATACATCGCCCACTATAAATATTTTTACGTTTTCATTTCCTCCAACCATCTCCATTCAATTACTGAGGCGACAGTTTGAAAGCTAGCTAGGGGGCGAGCCTATCATCCCAGTTACAACCTAGCTAGTGGGCGAGCCTATTACCTCAGATACAGCCAGCAGTAAACTGTCGAGTCGTGTTTAGTTAAGACTTCAGAGAATAGTGGTCGTGTTTGGAGTTTTCCCGGAAGTACAACTCGGCTTTTCTTCATTTCGCCTGTGAACTTATCGTTCCCCAAATTACACAGTCAAGTTAAGATTGGACGGAAGGGGTATTTGTGTTTCATGCATCTCGTCAAACTTAAATTACGTCTAACAAGAATTCATTGCACATGCATCTCCATGATAATATAATTAATAGTCCAGTCAGTGATTTTAACCCATCCTGCTGAGACGTAAAACGGATATAGGTCGTAGTTCATTGACATCGAAGATAAAGCACTTATCACGTAATGCATTCATAACTGTTCTCGGCGAAGCAGGGGTGGGTTGGTATTATATATATATATATATATGAATATGTCCACGTTAAAACTGTTCAGGTTAATCCCAGACAGATTCCAGTCCAAAACCACATCCATGTTAGAACTGTCCACACTAATCCCAGTTAGATATCCAGTTCAAAACCATATCCTTGTTAAAACTCTCCACGCTAATCCCAGATAGATATCCAGTCCAAAACCATATCCTGGTTAGAACTATCCACGCTAATCACAGATAGATATCCAGTCCAAAACAATATCCTGGTTAGCACTATCCACGCTAATCCCAGATAGATATCCAGTCCAAAATCATATCCTGGTTAGCACTATCCACGCTAATCACAGATAGATATCCAGTCCAAAACCACATCTATGTTAGAACTGTCCACGCTAATCCCAGGCAAATAATAATGTTGTTGGTTTTAGCAAAGAAGAGAATTGAAGTGTTTGAAATATGGTGTTACAGGAGAATCATGAAGATCACATGGGTAGATAGGGTTACAAAAGAAGAGGTATTAAGACGAGTGGGAGAGGAGAGATGTTTCTGGCGACTGCTAATGAAGAGAAGAGATAGGTTGGTAGGGCACTTACTAAGACACCCAGGAATAGCAAGCTTAGATATGGAAGGAAGGGTCGAGGACCAGAACTGTAGGGGTAGACCAAGGTTATAATATGTCAAACAGATTGCCTCGGATGTAGGGTGTGGTAGCTATGTAGAGATGAAACGATTAGCTTAGGACAGAGAGTCATGGAGTGCTGCATCAAACCAGTCAAAAATTAAAGACTCAAACAACAACAACTAACCACCCTGACTGTTAGAAACGCTAGAGAATTTTGCTCCAAAGGGGAATTTTTACGTACCAATAAATCTACTGACACAGCTTCCTCACATTTGCACACCCCCTAATACCAACTGACTACGCCAGGATTCTGTATTCCCATTCCACTTAAAACTCAGCAATTCTTCTAGGTCTATGCCGTGACTTGTGTGTGGTTTCGCCTAGGACACCAAGCTAGCTCATCAGCGGGCTCTTGGTGTTCCTGCCCGGACCCCCACAAGAGTAGCGAACTGCGCGCTACCTCCCTTTATACAGAGTGCAACTGCACCACTTTATACTGCGAGAACTAAAGGCTCAAGCAGCCTTAACCTCCCAATGAAGGCTTCCAAAAAGATGGTATATTGGCTTTCACGGCCGGGGAATTAAAACTCAGCAATTCTTCTAGGTTTGTGCCGTGCCTTTATTGGAGAACTAAAAGCTCAAGCAGTCTTAACCTCCCCTGGGGTCCGTGCGGGGACACCAAGAGCCCGCTGATGAACCAACTTGGTGTCCCAGGTGAAACCCCACACAAGACACGGCACAAACCTAGAAGAATTGCTGAGTTTTACATTGAAGAGTTGTCAGTATATTACTCACCACTTGCAAGGCCTCCCCAAACAGAGGGATGATAAGTAGCACTACGAGTCTGACTTGTACGCAGCCCATGGCGTGACCGAGTGGACTGCCAGCACTTGTTGTATAGCTCTGGTACGTGACCCAAGAAGCTAATTAAACTCGGCAAATCGCACATTCACGCATTAACCGGCAGAGATTTCTACTTTATGCCAGAATGAAACAAGACTTAAATGAATAATGAATCACTTTATTATGGGGCCTGAAGCCATTTTTCAGCGTTACCTTAGTAAACAAATGTTTGGTGCTTTTCAGTCGGTCAACACGAATGTACCCAAAAGAGCTGGGTTATGTACTAATCCTGAAATAAATTACATGAGATTAATAAATACACTAGGATGACGAGTTTCGATCGTCAAGCGATCATCATCAGATCCATTACACTTAGGCTATAACATCTATGTTTGAGAATACAGGTGAATAATATTTACAATATGTACAATTATATAGTTGCAGTATTGGTAAGGGAAAAACCAGTTTCGTCCAGTTAACAGCCGGGTTAGTCGACCAAAACTGGTGCCAGAGTGAACACCAAACTGCTCGAAGTTCCAGTAAGGAAGACAAACCGGATAAGTATCAGCCTGTATTATTACAGTATAACCATAGTTGATTTTGTATAACCATATAATCACCCCAAACAGACAAACTCCGGATTTTATCACCATTTTAGCATTTCACCCAACACTAGATATACTACAATTAGCATACACCGACCGTTGCATTACCAGGTAAGAGTTTAGTGCCATTCAGTCGGTCAACACCAATGTACCCAAAAAAGTTGGGTTATACCCTAATCCTGAAAAAAAAATACATGAGATTAATAAACACACTAGGTTGACCAGTTTCGATCGTCAAGTGATCATCATCAGATCCATTACACTTAGGCTATAAAATCTACGGGAGAAAATATTTACAATGTGTACACTTATTTAGTTGCAGCATTGGTACTGCAACTGGTCGGTATTTGTTAGTTGTAATCTATTTATGGTGTTTTGGTGAAATGCTAAACGTGGTGAAAGAACTCCGAAATTTGTCTGTTTGGAGTGGATATAATTATTTATTTATTTATTTGCGCACAACAGGATTTTCATCCCAATTACAGTGGCATAAAGATTACACAGTATGTTATCTTGCAACTTATACTAACTTAAACTAAACAGTATGGTACAAGTTAATAATATATGTTTAATACAAGGTTGGCAAGGTAGAATGACACAGTGGTACGAATTCATGATACACAATTTGCAAGATTTGAGTCATTATTTCTGGAGAGTGGTTAGGAATTCCATCAAAAATACTGTCAAGGAAGTACTAAAATCTATGGCATTATATCTTTGAGCAACAGTGTTGAAAATATAACATAGCCTGTTCATCGGTGAATTTTTGTGGCCATATGTCCTGGTTCTTTTATTTTCAAATGTGGTATTGTTCCTAGAATTGATGCGTGGTACATGGAAATTAAGAGAGAGAGGAATTCGGAATCATCAATTGAATTGTTTATAATTTTGAAAAGGAATCTATTTTTCTTCGTATTTCTAAACTGTCCACATCAAAATTTATTAGCAGTTCCTGGGTACGGTATCAAGTGGGGATAGTTGGCTGTTCTTTTAAAATGTAGATATTTTAGGAATTTCTTTTGTGTGTTTTCAATCATTGAGGTATATGTCTTGCATCTAGGACTCCATAATATGCTAGCATATTCTAGTTTCGGTTGTTGTAAGTGGTCAATTCTGATTGTACTGTATTGTATAGGCTAATTATCTGGTTAGGGTCTTGCGCTCTACAGCAACGAGCAGTTGCAGGTCACTCGGGCACTGATAACACGCGTGTTCTATCACCACGTTTAGCATCTCGCCTAAACATGATATAGATTACATCTAACAAATACCCACAAGTTATATTACCAATGCTGCAACTAAATAAGTGTACACATTGTAAATATTTTCACCCGTATTTTCACACATAGATTTTATAGCCTAAGTGTAATGCAGGAGTTCACAACCTGGGGGGCGCCCCTCCCCCCCCCCCCTCACCCTTCCTAAGGGGGCCTGGGGATTTATCAGTGGTGAGGGGGGAGGACATTTTCATACTAGTAGTCGTTGACGGTGGCGTTTGGTGGCAAAAGTAGGAACTACTTGAAAATTCAATGTCTGCAGTCCTTACTTGAATTACACACACTAAGACAGTCATCACAATTAACACCGGTTATCAGACAGATTATACACACCCCCCCAAGTACACGGGGCTACATGACCGCGTTGTCGCAGCCCCTAAACTGAGGAACCAGCCAACCAACCAAACTTCTATGGACAAAAAATCTGAATTAAAAAGAACTATTCCTCCCATTCATGCCATAAAGACAATGTATCCAACGGTTTCAGAGCAGCCAAATGAAGTGATGCGCCGAAAACGGATCTAACCGCCATTTTCCCGAAAATGATGTTACATTGGAATAAGGATCTATAATATGAACGTTCCTGCAATGTGGTGTAGTCATGTGAAAGAATTCGAAACCTGTTGCGGTGATAGGGGCTGGGGAACTTCAGTCTAGCGCAAAATAGGGATTTAACGCCAGTACAAGATGGCGGAACATAGTTCTTTGCTTGTGACAACGAATGCGTTAAAACATGAAAATGCGACTAGAAAACGCAAACGTAATGCAAATGAGTGGAACGACGTCAAGCGCAGACATCTTAGGGATGCTGTCGTAGTGTCTATTCATCTAAGTGCCTGTCCTTGTACCTCAAACTCAGACACTATAACTCGGTCGTCAAGCCATCTGTTCGGTATGCTTCTGAGTGCCTTATAATGACCAGAAAGGGCCCACTCAGACAACTGGAGTTAAAAGAGGGGAAGATCCTGAGGAGGATATTAGGTCCAATTAGAGAGGAAGGAGGCATTTACGGAATCCGTCATAATGATGAGTTTTATGAACACCAGGAGGACATAATCACGTCTATAAGGAAAATATGCCTGACCTTTTATGGACACTTGGCACTTCTGGATTCTGAAAGACTCACCAACAGGATATTCACAGTAACAGGAAGAGGCAAGGCTTCTAGGAACAACTAGATATCCCACTGGAACAAACTCGTGACCGTCTGCTGTTCCTTCAGGTCATCCGACAGGGCGTTTTCCCAACGTCCCTTACAAGTAAGAAGACTACAGGAGCTAAGTGGACAGAAGAAAGAAGGCTGACGCATAGTCAGAAAATGAGGGACTATTGAAGAAGAAAGCAACAATTTAATGAACCCCGTGGTAAAAAGAAAAATATCCTGCTCATCAATCTGCACATAATGGCACAACTTATACCTACATTTCGTTTAACTACGTTTTTTTCTGCAATCATAATAAAGTTTTTGGTGGTTAGACCCCTCTTGGGCGCATTGCTTCAAATAGTGAATATTGTTCTGTCCCGGTGTTAGGGGATGGGACGAACAAGGGTGTGTTGATGTCCAATTTAGGGGTGGTTTCCGAAAGGGTGCAAGTTTCCACGTAATTGGGGGAAACTGCAAGTGTATGTGTCTGTAAAAGGATGTAATGAAATGGGGGCGCAATTCTATGGGGGTGCAACTATTTACCAAGGGATGTGCGATCAGAATGAGAATGCTTGCGGCTATGAGCAGACAGCTGCAAGTGTGTGGGGAGCCTAACTGCTGACCTAGCGCCTGCCTGGCTACTCGAGTGCGCTAGTACGAACACAATGGAAGGTCTTACCTTGCACTTCTCTGGTTTGACGGTCACGGGCAATTATGACTGTCAGAGAGGGAGTAAGGACGTGAAGGCAAATGTAATGATGGACAAAGTGTAACTTACTGATCAAAGGTTTATTTGATCAGTATGAGTGTTATGTGCGGTCCCTTTCAAGGTGGGACAATGTGAATCAATTTGTTTTACAAGTACAATTTTTAGTATAGGTGTGAAGGGAATGGATTACAATACAAGTAGTTCCGTGAAGAACTATACAGCCTATTTTCATATATCCTGCTCATGTTAATTGCCTCTATCAACATACAAAATTTCAGTTTAATTGCTATAACAGATTCGTAGATATTGAGAACCGTCTAAATATTTCAGATGGTCGCCAGGTTGGATTTTTATTTTCGTACTATTACATTAAGATTATTGTGTACGTGTGGTATTCAAACTTCAATCGCATGATTAGAACACAAGAAGTAAAAACGAGATTTTAAAATTACGCACAGCAGCCATCTTGTGATTATGCAAACAATTGAAATAAATTAGATGCCAGTCGATCAACATTTGTAAAAGCATTTAACGTGCAACGTTTCACGGCACTCAGATAGTTAATTCGCAAGAAACGTCCAGTTAAATATTTATACTTCGCGTCGCCGCCATGTTGGATTTGTGCTCTCTAGGTTACTGAAAGTCCTATAGGTGAACATAAGTTCATAGTCTCTATGAACATAAAAAATTTCAGTTTGGTTGCTGTAAAAGATTCATAGATATTGAGAACCGTCTAAATACTTCGGAAGCTCGCCATTTAGGATTGTTATATGTATAGGCCATAGAGTTATGTACCATTCAAGGACAATTATTGCCTAGGTTCATTATTCAAACTTTCACTTCGATCGCATGATTACGACACAAGAAATTAAAACTTAATTTTAAAATTTTGCACAGCCGCCATCTTGAGGTTATGTAAACAACTGAATTAAATTAGATGGCAGTGCATTACAATCTGCAAAATCATTTACTGTACCACATTTCACTGCGCTCAGAGAGTTAAATCACGAGAAAAGTCTATTAAAATATTTTAAATTCGCTTGGTCGCCATGTTCATTTTGTACTTTACAGGTTTATGAAATATACATAGGTAAACTTGTATCAGTACCCTTTATCACCGTACAAAATTGCAGGGTGATATCTGTAATAGTTTCGGAGATATAGAATGTCAGTGAAATATTTCGCACAGCCGCCATTTTGAGGTTATGTAAACAATTAAACTAAATTAGACTCCAGTGCATTACAATGTATATCAACATTTGCCGTACCAAGCTTCATTACATTTGGATAATTAAATCGCGAGAAAAGTCTATTTAAAAGTCTCAACTTTGCTTGGCCGCCATGTTGGTTTTGTAGTCACCAGGTTTTTGAAAGTCTCATAGGTGAACTTCTAGTAGTGCCCTTTATTACCGTACACAAATTCAGGGCGATATCCGTAATAGTTTCGGAGATATTGAATGCTAGTGAAATATTTCGCACAGCCGCCATGTTGGATCGGTGAGACGTAACAAAATTTGTAGGGCACGGTCGAGGTCGCCGTGAATAGTGCTATGAACTTACTGAGTTTCATTGAAATCGCTCTAGCCGTTTATATTTTATTAGGGGGACACACACACACACCTCACACACACACACGCGCATACACACACGGACAAAAGGTGATCTCATAAGCCTATTTTTTCAAAATTGAAAATAGGCTAAAAATATGAGGATGGCTGAGCACACTCTTACCTCAGGTGATAACTGGATGATCGGGACGTCGTCCTGCAGATTGAGATATCGATGTCCAGCGTGTGAGGTCAGTGGCGTAGGTCCCCTCTCCCTTTTAGGGTCGTAGGGTCCTGAGCCCTAAGGACTTGGCCCTTAACAATATCATGAAGTAAGAATGAAATGAAACGAAAATGGGGGGTCTTATTATCTGACAAGTAGGTAATGAAATTAAGCAAATATATAAGCAAAAATATTTGCCATAATAGCAAATTGTGTAAATCCGTATTGATAGAATAATTAAAAACTCTCATGTTATAATATTCGCCAAATCAATACTGAAAACACTTAATTTTAATAGACTGCCAACGGCCTAGCCGGATCCCATGAGAGCTCCGCAGTTAAGCAACATTGGGCACAGTCGGAACTTGGATGGTATGCCGGTTCTAGGCACTGCGCGCTGTTGGCCAACATAAGGAGGAGCGGAAAGGCCCTGTCAACCCTACCGCACGTAAACTCCGGCTGGGGGTAGCCTCTCTGGAGGCTCGGACCTGCCTACGGGCAGAATACCAATTAATTATTTAATTTTATAGACTATGTGTAGCCTACATGTTTCGAAACTAGTTGGTGTCTTCATCAACACATTAATAGAACTTATCCTAAGTAGACTTACACTAAGAAAATGGATATGCTTACAATAAGTTTTAAGAAATAATTAAGGAAAAACATTAAATAATTCTTCCGTGCGTAGTCGGTAGCATGCTGAGCTTCTATGCCCAAGATAGCGGGTTCAAACCCGGCCGAAGCCGTCGGATTTTTTAAGAGCGTTAAAAATCCCTCAGTATGCCTTCCTTCGGAGGGGAAGTAAAGCCGGCGGTCCCATGCCATAGATTTATGGCATGTTAAAGAACCTTCCACTAATTGCACCTGTGTGAAGCTAAATTGGATAGGTAAACAACGCTCTTAGGTTTCTATGTTCGTTGCCAAGAGCCGACTGCGGTGGTGTCTAGTAGCTAAGTTCTGAACTTGGCCTAGTAATCGTTGACGGTGGTGCTTGGCGGCAAAAGTAGGAACTATTTTAAAAAATTCTAAGCTGCAGTACTTTAATTTAAAGAAAACAGATAACTCACACTAATACAGTCATCACAATTAACACCGGTTATCAGACAGATTCTACACACATCCAAAGTACACGGGGCTACATGACCGCGTTGTCGCAGCCCCTAAACTTAAGAACCAACCAACCAAAATATCTATGAAAATTTTGTATTATAGGCAATTACAGGTGTTATCCAACCGTAATAATAGTCCTCGTTTGCCATATATCTTCTTCAAAATAACTAGTAAAACTCTTAATCCTTTGAAAAATATCTATGAAAATTTGTATTATTCCTCATCTGGTAAACTTCTTCTTCAGCATAACTAGTAAAAG
Source organism: Meconema thalassinum (assembly GCA_946902985.2). NCBI lineage: Eukaryota > Metazoa > Arthropoda > Insecta > Orthoptera > Tettigoniidae > Meconema > Meconema thalassinum. The sequence continues at coordinate 93,992,773 of OX336388.2, forward strand.
TTTTTTTCCTTTTCTTTTAGGTAATGAATTGAAAAATATTACTTCCCCCCCCCCCCCCCCCTGGTAAAAATCCTCCGGTCGCCCATGCTACTAGAAGATTCTGAACACATCATTTAGTTTGCTGACTTAGGCCACTTTGCAATTTACCTACCAATATAAAGACATATTAAGGTAGTCCTAATGTCACTCTCGTTACCACGGAATGACTCCTTGGTCAATAGTATTGTTATTAAAGTGCTCAAGTATGTAATTAACATATCCTAGCCTAAACCGAAGCTAATTTGTTAATCAGGTGGAGTGTCAGGCTTTATGGAATACCCAAGTTGTAGGAATGGCACAAACCTTAAAGCTGCTATAAAGCACATTATTTACAATTCCAAAGGCTAAATGCCCACTTTGCGCTAAGTCACGCGGCAATGAAAGCTCTCAGAGCACGCGCAAGTCGTTATGAACAAATATCAAACTTCAATGACCCCTCAGCTAAATCGCGATTGTTCACAGTAACGTGGATATTAAACAAAATCACGGTTGTAAGCCCTTTGAAACCATATCATTAGGGATAGTTCCACGGCCGTCTACTTCCTAAGAAATAACGAAAATTGCGTGGGGATGTCTCATCATCACCTAGTTTTAATTATCTATTTATCGTATGGCTTTTAGTGCCGGGAGTGCCCGAGGACATGTTCAGCTCGCCTGAGTCTGTAGCAGCTTCCACCAGACACCCTTAGGGTGAGCGACAAATTCCGTTTAATTTCAAGTAGTTCCAGCTTTCGCTACCAGACGTCAATGATTACTAGTAGTGAACGTTGGAACATTGATAGAGCGTTCTGACGAAATCTAACCTAACAAATTTAGCTTCACACAAGTTTAGTCTGTGGAAGGATCTTTTACATGCCATAAATGTATGACATGGGACCGCCGGCTTTATTTTTTCCGACGGAAGACATAATGAAGGATTTTTAACGCTCTTAAAAATCCGACGACTTCGGCCGGGTTTGAACCCGCGATCTTGGGCACAGCAGTTCAGCATGCTTCCTACTACGCCACGGAAGCCACATCACTTAGTGACAAGTAGGTAATGCAATGAAAATTATTATTCCAGGACTTGATGGTTGGTTCCTTAGTTTATGGGCTGCTACAACGCGGTCACGTAGCCCCGCATCCTTTGGGTGTGTGTAGAATCTGTCTAATAACCGGTGTTAATTGTGATGGCTGTATTAGTGTGTAATTCAGGTAAGGACTGCAAACGATCAATTTCAAGTTATTTATTTATTTATTTATTTATGTCTTTTGCAGTGGCGTACTTTTGCTACAAAATTCTACCGTCAACGACACCTAGCTATGAACTTTGCTACTAGATGCCATCGCAACTGTCACCTGGTGGTGAACGTTGCAACTTATAGAGCGTTAATCAAATCTAACCTACAAATTTAGCTTCACACAATTGTAGTTAGTGGAAGGTTTTTTTACATGCGAAAAATCTATGACATTGGCCCACTGGCTTTACTTCTCCTCCGAAGGAGGGCATAGCCTACTGTGGTTTTTTAACGCTCTTAAAATATCCGATGACTTCGGCCGGGTTGGAACCCGCGATCTTGGGCATAGAAGCTCAACATGTTACCAACTACAACCTGAGGGCTGGAAAGGGTTACACTCAGCCGCGTGGGGACAATTGAGTTACAATTGAATAATTACAGATAACACACACTAATACAGCCATCACAATTATCACCGGTTATCAGACGGATCCTACACACACCCAAAGTACACGGGGCTACATGATCACGTTGTCGCAGCCCCTAAACTGAGGAACCAACCAACCAACAACAACACTACTCATTTAATTCATTAGAGAATGATGGCATTCATTAAAAGTATAATACTTTCGAAAAGAATGGTAAGTGGCGACTAGCGAGGTTTTAAACAAGTAGTTCCGTGAAGAACTACACAGCCTATTTTCACATATCCTGCTAATGTTAATTGCCTCTATCAACATACACAATTTCAGTTCAATTGCTGTAACAGATTCGTAGATATTGAGAACCGTCTAAATATTTCAGATGGTCGCCAGGTTGGATTTTTATTTTTGTACTATTACATTAAGATTATTGTGTACGTGTGGTATTCAAACTTCAATCGCGTGATTAGAACACAAGAAGTAAAAACGAGATTTTAAAATTACGCACAGCAGCCATCTTGTGATTATGCAAACAATTGAAATAAATTAGAAGCCAGTGGATCAACATTTGCATAAGCATTTAACGTGCAACGTTTCACGGCACTCGGATAGTTAATTCGCGAGAAACGTCCATTTAAATATTTATACTTCGCGTCGCCGCCATGTTGGATTTGTGCTCACCAGGTTACTGAAAGTCCTTTAGATGAACATATGTTCATAGTCTCTATGAACATAAAAAAAATCAGTTTGGTTGCTGTAAAAGATTCATAGATATTGAGAACTGTCTAAATATTTCGGAAGCTCGCCATTTAGGATTGTTATATGTATAGGCCATAGAGTTACGTACCATTCAAGGACAATTATTGCCTAGGTTCATTATTCAAACTTTCACTTTGATCGCATGATTACGACACAAGAAATAAAAACTTAATTTTAAAATTTCCCACAGCCGCCATCTTGAGGTTATGTAAACAACTGAATTAAATTAGATGGCAGTGCATTACAATCTGCAAAATAATTTACTGTACCTCATTTCACTGCGCACAGAGAGTTAAATCACGAGAGAAAAGTCTATTAAAACATTTCAAATTCGCTTGGTCGCCATGTTCGTTTTGTACTTTACAGGTTTATGAAATATACATAGGTAAACTTGTATCAGTATCCTTTATCACCGTACAAAATTGCAGGGTGATATCTGCAATAGTTTCGGAGATATAGAATGTCAGTGAAATATTTCGCACAGCCGCCATTTTGAGGTTATGTAAACAATTGAACTAAATTAGACTCCAGTGCATTACAATGTATATGGACAATTGCTGTACCAAGTTTCATTACGTTTGGATAGTTAAATCGCGAGAAAAGTCTATTTAAAAGTCTCAACTTCGCTTGACCGCCATGTTGGTTTTGTAGTCACCAGGTTTTTGAAAGTCTCATAGATGAACTTCTAGTAGTGCCCTTTATCACCGTACACAATTTCAGGGCGATATCTGTAATAGCTTCGGAGATATTGAATGCTAGTGAAATATTTCGCACAGCCGCCATGTTGGATTGGTGAGACGTAACAAAATTTGAAGGGCACGGTCAAGGTCGCCGGGAATAGTGCTATGAACTTACCGAGTTTCATTGAAATCGCTCCAGCCGTTTAGATTTCATTAGGGACACACACACACACACACCACACACACACACACACACGCACACACACACGGACAAAAGGTGATCTCATAAGCCAATTTTTTTCGAAATTGAAAATAGGCTAAAAATTAGTTGCAAACACTTGTAAGCATAATAAATGACAGTGGACAGTTCAACTTTCAAAACTACCAGTACTTCATTAGTCCTATAACTTCATGCTAACACTCCAGGGTCCCCCAGGGGCTCACATCTAGTGGGATGTGGGTTGGTGACCATGGGACCCCAGCTGAGTCCGGCATTGCTTCCACTTACTTGTGCCAGGCTACTCTCCGTCTTCTTTCCTGTCCACCTCCCTTGGTCAACTCTTGTTCTTTTCCGACCCCGATGGTATTACGGTATCCGAGGCCTATGGAGTCTTTTCCTTTCCCGCCTTAATTGTCTTGTCTGATCATTTCTTATACCGGTACCCTTCTTCTGCGTGGGGTCAGCCTTCTTTTTCAATTCATGTTATCTCCTGCCTTCTGCTCAAGGCCCTCAAGGAGGCAAGGTGTGTGTAGCCCCACCACTTCTGGTGCACCCTGGATATTGCTACACCCTCAGGGCCTCACGGCTGGTGAGTTCGGGAGTTGGCGACCCCGAGAGATTCCTGAGATGGGTCCGGTTTTCCCCCTTTTTTCCATTACCTCTAAGGGCGGACCCTCTCCTCTTTCACTTTCCTATCTGCCTTTTATGGCTCTCCTTCCTTCCAAGTCCCTAAATCCGCATTCTTTGACGGTTGAGGGCATTTCTTTTCCTCCTGTCCTTTATTAGACTTATTATCTTTCTTTTCCATTTCTTCTTCTAGTATACTAGGCCTATATAAGTTAGAGTTAGTTTTAGTTTACATTTCATTATTGTCTTCACGATCACCCAAACCATTAGGAGCCGATAAGCTAGACATTAGGCCACTTAAAACAACAATTTTCATCATCAACTTCATGTTAACACTCCAGTGGTCGCGCTGATCACAATAGTTTAGTTTTTGTCACTCCAGCCTCTTGGCGTGACTGTTGACCTTGAGCATCTGTGTACCTTCTTCGCGCCCATACCCTCTCTGACATGCAGTAGCCAGATAACCTTGGCTGATGTCTGTCGCGTTATAAGCAATTTATTCTTGTGAATCACAAACTGTGATCCATGCGACCGTGCCGCAAGCGACCCACCAATTTGCCATCGTGCCACTAGCGACCCAAGCACTGATGTATCGGTGGAATCTGTGAATTTCTAACACATCTGTCTCTGCTAAAATTCCTCTTACATAAGGTTAGGTGCTGTAAACATTGAAGAGCTTGTTTCCAAATTGACGTAAATCCAAAATTGACGGGTTTTCAGTTTTTTCTTTCATAAGCAAGTATATAGGTTCTCTCAAAGTATAGCTAAGGTTTTAAGTAGCAATACGTCGAATATCCCATATTAACAGAGATCTAAGAACTAAGTTTATTTGCAAAGTGATGTAACTCCAACATGTATTTATTTCCAATGTGTCTTGACCAATCCAATGGTTCTCTGGACATCACGTGATAACTTTGAAGACTATGTAGAGCATCAGTTTGTGTTTGTTGTGTTTAAATCATTGAAATGTTCATAATGCCACTCAAAGCGTATGTCAATATATGATTTATTTCCAAAACGTCCTAACCCAAACTTACAGGAGACGATTACCACAATTTCCAAAGATATGAGATTTTTAAAACACAATGTCAAGATGAGCATAAAAGTAATGAATGAAATTACATTATATTCATAAACGTATCTGAATGTAATTATACGAAGAAACAAAAAAGCGATTTCTGAAGCTTTGCTTTTCATGGATTTACGTCACTTTGGAAATAAGATCTTCAATTCTTCTCTCGAACAATGGGTCGCATGGGGCACTGTAAGTTACTAGCTGGGTCGCTACTGACACGATTTTTACTGGGTCGCTTCCGACACGGTCGCACTCGGCACGTAACCATGCGACCACTGGCGTGACTTCTGTTTTGACTAGACGACGTCAAATACACTACTGTTTGTAGAAAGTGAAACACCAAGAACAAGAGATGAGACCACATTTCGCTTTATACCACAGATTAGGGACATGCCAATACATTGCTGATTAGATGGACAGTCCGGTACATGCACGTTGACGGTCGATCTTCAGTACGGCGTCGCTCCACTACGTGCTGCACTCAGAGCCGCTAGAAGTTGTGGCTTGGAATCATACAGCACTTAAATACGCTGCTAGGGAATACCGTCTCACGCGGTTTGTAGGCGCGTCCACAATGCATCAACAGTGGCGGCAGCTGGACCTGAACGAACAAGTAGCCGACCTACCATATCCCAGACATGTTCAATGGGCGACATGTCAGGTGAACGGGCAGGCCAGGGAAGCAGAGGTATCCGTCGTTCTGTGAAGAGGCTTGCACATTCCTCGCCAAAAGTGGTCGGGCATTGTCCTGCTGAAAAATGGCCTGGTGAACGGCCTGCAGGAGGGACAGTGCCGCGAGCTGTTAAACTTCCCTGATATAGCGGTCACTGTTCAGATTGCCCGCAAGGCGTACGAGGCGCGATCGCCTGTTATAGGCAAATGCGCCCCAAACCATTACACCTGGTGTTTGTCCGCTATGCCTGATTGTGTTCTCGACGGCGGCGTCGAACGCATATGCGGCCATCACTGTAGAACAGGTTGAAGCGGGACTCGTCCGTAAACACTACATTTCGCCAATCAGCCTACCAGTGTCGGCGTTCACGTGCCCATTGTAGTCGGAGGCGTCGGTGGTTCCCAGTCCATGGAAGCCGACGCAGTGGCATGCGTGCTACCAGTCCAGCCCTCAAAAGATGGCGCCAAACCGTCGACGCCGACATGTCCACCCCCGTTGCCAACATCGAGGACGACGCTGTTCTGTCCGATACGGCCATGCGGAGAAGATGGCGGTCGTCTGGCGCTGTGGTCACATTGCGTCGTCCTGTACCCTGTCGTCGCCGTGTACGGCCCTCCTCTCTCCACTGGATCCATATACGCCTTACTGTTGACGCAGCGTGCCCTGTACGAGTCGCAATGTCCCGGAATGACATACCCGCCTCCCGGAGCCCAAGCATTCTGCCCCGTTCAACCACACTCACATGCTGATAGACAACCCGGTGATGTCGGTGAGGCATCGTTGACCTTGCTTACACGTTTCCATATGGTATGACGGCCCCACGCCAACCGAGCTGTGCTGAACACTGCCCTGTCTGGTCCAACGACAGATGGCACTGGTGGGCCAATGTGTATGACATCTCTCTGCGATTCCAATCACTTAGTATGGTACCGCAGGCCTACACGACCCCTGTTCTGGGAGTATCTCCGACCATTTCTTCTGGGTGTTTCATTTTCTACAAACAGTAGTGTAAATTGTTGAAATACAGAGACGTTCGTGGAAAAGTGTTACAGTGAAAAGGTGATGATATCATTTTATCTCTCTTCTCCTGCAACGCTCTCTCACTCTCTTCTCTTGCTGCGCTTGAGTGTCAATAATGTTGTTTTTGGATGTCACCGGTGAACCTCTGGATGGATTTTGATGCGGTTTTCACCATTCTGTAAAGGATATCTCCAGTAAGATTTCTGTAGAAAATAATGTATTTATGATCAAAGGAAGCCGAGCAGTAACGATTTCAGTGAAAAAGTCGAAAAACACACGTGGCGTCCGTGCGCTTATTAAGATTACGCTGGGCAAACCTTTAAAAATATCTATATACTATGAGTGTAAGAATATTGTTCAGCTTGAAAATTTCTATAAAAAAAAGTCCGCGAGAGCATATCTCTATCTTCAATACATCGCCCACTGTAAGTATTTTTACGTTTTCATTTCTTCCAACAATCTCTATTCAATTACTGAGGCAACAGTTTACGAGCTGGCTAGGGGCGAGTCTATCACCCCAGTTACAGCCTAGCTAGCGGGCGAACATATTACCCCAGATACATCCAGCAGCAAACGTCGAGTTGTGTTGAGTTAAAACTTCAGAGAAGACTGGTTGTGTTTGGAGTTTCCCTGGAAGTGCAACTCGGCTTTTCTTCATTTCACCTGTGAAATTTCCTTTCCGCAAAGTACATAATTTAAAAAATATATATATACGAAGCTGAAATTTCGCAAGAGCGACAGTTTAAACAAATCAGTCCGAGAATACGTTATCACGCTCAAATATCGTCACGCATCGTAGTTGCACACATCCTGTTTTATTTTACTTCGTTTTTGTATTACGGTGTCTGATCTCATTTCCTGTGCATATCTACTCCGTTTTATGAGTTTATATTAATTATTGGAAGGATGAAAATGAAAGATCATCATTGTTGACCCCTCCTCTTCTGGATAATAGGGCAGATTCAAGCGGGATGGCCAAGGATTTGTTATAAGTCTCATCCGTGCTGCCAATAGAATGTGTTTTATCATTCCTCAGCCATACTTCCATGAAATTCTCGACGATAGGTCTGCTGTAGGGGACGGACGAATCGGGTCAATTTTAAAAGATTTCACCTAGCCACCAAATGAAACACTCTCAAGGAAGTGCTCCCATCTAGCGGCACGCATCTTAACTTAATCTGTAAGCTGGTGACAAATAGCTACTGGGAGTCGTTTTTGTTTGTGTGTTATTATTGAATAAGTTCGTGCTCTTTCAGGCAAGTTTCGATTTTTGTTTTGTTATCAAAATAGTATTAACTTTATATTTAAATGGCTGCGATAATCGTATTATCAATAGATTGAATATTTGCCATAAACGAAACTGATATATTATTGTGAAAGAGGTTATGTCGTTCCGCGCTTTTGCTGACTCGTGCAGGTTTGCCAACGTAGAAAATTAAATGCTGCATTTTGGGGGGATAGGGTCACTTAAATGCAGGTGAATAGGGTTAATATTTCCCACGTATTTTCCTTTCACTAATTTATTCTATTTTGCTTCAAATTACAGATGGGGAAATATAAAATTTAAAAAAACAGCTCTCAATGGACCGAGGATGATATGCAAAGAGCAATTAAAGCTTTCCGTGAGGGTAGAAGCCAGCGCCATGCAGCAGAGTTCTTTGGAGTTCCGCATTCATTCCTTCAACGGCGACTGCAAAGTGGTATGGATACTCCTGCAAATACAAAGGGTGGTCAAAGTATATTTGATAAAGACTAAGAAAATGAGTTTGTTTCTAGAATACTGAAACTGTCTGGTTGGGGGTTCCCGTTAGATTCAAGGGATGTAAAGAACTGAAAACTGGAAAAGAGACTGCAATTTACCAAAAGATTGCGTAAGGCTAATACACGATCATCATCATCATCATCATCAGAGTCATCCGAATCCAAGGAAGAAGCGGATGGTGAGGAAATTGCCACCCCATGTGAACTCTGCAGCATCAAATACACGGATCCAATGTCAGTTAAACTTGGGGACTGGATTCAGGGTCAAGGAATGGAGAGGGAATGGTACTATGAGAACTGTGTTGGTGCTAAAGGGAGAAACGTTTTATTTGTGGAAAATGTGTTGCTCTTGAGTGATATTTCAAACTTAGGATTGACCCTATTCGCCAGACACTGTGACCCGATTCACCTCACCTGAGAAAGTCGAATAGGGTCATGCAGGACTCTTTTAAAACATATTTTAATAAACAGTGAACAATATTTATAAACTGTTATGTATTGATGTTTGTAGCTGAAAGGTGGCTCTTTAAAGATATGTGCAATAATCAGAGTTTATGGTGACGAGTTGACTGCAAATCATAGTTTTCCTATTTTTGACCCGATTTCCCCGACATTACCCAAGGATTTGTTAAAAGTCTCATCCGTGCTGCCAGTGGAATATGTTTTATGATTCCTCAGTCATACTTCCATGAAATTCCCGATAATAGGTCTGCTTTATATGTTTAAAATATTTTATTAAACATCAAAACTAGGAACTACTGTCCAGCCGCCGAGAGTCCAGCTCAGACATTTCTCATGATGATGATGATGATGATAATCGTTGTTTTAAGGGACCTAACATCTAGACTGGAAGATCTGGATTTTGCTGACGATTTGTGTCTCCTGTCTGAGGCACATGGTGAAATGCAAACAAAGATTGAAGACCTGGTTGTAGAAGGGAAAAAGGTGGGGCTAACGATAAACTCAAAAAAGACCAAAGCCCTAAGAACTAACACCAACAAAATTGATCCATTTGTCTTCAAGGATGAACCTATAGAGGATGTGAATAGCTTTACCAACCTGGGCAGTGTGGTGACCAAAGTTGGAGGAGCGGCAAAGGATGTCTCCCAAACGTATCCAAAAAGCAAACGGTGTCTTTGTGCGGCTCTATCCGGTGTGAAAGAACAGCAAAATATCCATGAAGACCAAACATCGTATCTTCCGGAGTCCGTTCTGATGTATGGGTCTGAGATTTGGAAGGTAACTAAGGAAATCACCTCCAGGCTTCAGACGTTTGTCAACCGCTGTTTAAGGAAGATCCTAAACATCTACTGGCCAGAAGTAATCTCCAACCAAGAACTTCAGAGAAGGACGGGAGAAACTGAGATGGCCATACACATAAAGTGACCCCCCAGGGGCTCACATCTAGTGGGACGTGGGTTGGAAACCATGGGGCCCCAGCTGAGTCCGGCATTGTTTCCACTTACTTGTGCCGGCCTCCTCTCTGTCTTCTTTCCTTTCGACCTCACTTGGTCAACTCTTGTTCTCTTCCGACCCCGACGGTATTAGGGTATGCGAGACCTAGGGAGTCTCTTCATTTCCCGCCTTAATTAGCCCTTGTCTCATCTTTTCTGATTCCCTCCTTCTGCGAGGGGTCGGCCTTCTTTTTTCTTTTCATGTTATCTCCTGCCTCAAGGCCCTCAAGGAGGCCGGGTGTATGTAGCCCCAACACTTCTGGTGCACCCTAGATATTGCTACACCCTCAGGAGCTCACGGCTGGTGAGTTCGGGAGTTGGAAACCCCGAGGGATTCCAGAACTTGGTCCGTTTTCCCCTTTCGTCCCTTACCTTTGGGGTGGACCCTCTCCTCTTTCACGTTCCTATCTGCCTTTCATGGCTCTCCTTCCTTCCAAGTCCCTCAATCTGGATTCTTCGAGGGTTGAGGGCAATTTTCTCTTCCTCCTGTCCTTTATTTGCCTTATTCTCCTTTAGTTTTCCATTTCTTCTTCTAGTATGTAGGTTAGTAGTTTGTTTTAGTTTTAAGTTTGCATTTCCTTTTCATCTTCACGATCACCCAAACCATCAGGGGCCGATAACCTAGTTGTTAGGCCCCTTAAAACAACAATTATCATCATCATCAAATAAAGCGACGGAAATGGAAATGGATCGGACATACCCTGAGGAAACGTAATGAAGCCATTGAGAGAGAGGCACTGGATTGAAACCCACAGGGTACGGGGAGGAGAGAGAGGCCCAAGCAAACGTGGCGCAGATCTGTCCACTTGGAGGCTATAGAGGAGAGAGAGGCCTGGAGCGAGGTGAAGAGGATGTCTGCAAACAGGACCAGATGGAGATGCTTCATTGATGCCGTATGTTCCACGAGGGACAATAGGAACTAAGTCAGTAAGTAACGTCTAGGTTATCGACCCCTAATGGTTCGGGTGATAGTGAAAGATGAGATGAGAATGAAAACTATAACTAATACTAACTGCAGACTTATATACTAGAAGAAGAAATGGTAAACAAGTAAAGGATAAGGCAAATAAAGGACAGGAAGAAAAGAAATGCCCTCAACCCTCGAAGAATGAGGTTGGAGGGACTTGGAAGAAAGGAGAGCCATGAAAGGCAGGAAAGGGAAAGAGGAGAGGGCCCACCCCAAAGTCAGAGGAAAAGGGGACAAAACGGACCAAGCTCAGGAATCCCTCAGGGTCGCCAACTTCCAAACTCACCAGCCATGATCCCCTGAGGGTGTAGCACAATTCAGGGTGTACCAAGAGTGGTGGGGCTACACACACTCTGCCTCCTTGAGGGCCTTGTGCAGAAGGCAGGAGATAACATGAAAAGAAAAAGAAGGCTGACCCCTCGCAGAAGGAGGGAATCAGAAAATATGAAACAAGGGCCAATTAAGGCGTGAAAGTGAAAGACTCCCAAGGCCTCGGAAGAGAACAAGGGTTGACCAAGAGATGTCGACAGGAAAGAAGGAGAGGAGCCCAGCACAAGTAAGTGGAAGCAATGCCGGACTCATCTGGGATCCCGTGGTCGCCAACTCACGTCCCACTAAATGTGAACCCCTGGGGGAGGGCATTTCTCATGCGGGAGGGAGGCAGCGTTGCCGGTTCTGTACCGCGAAATATAAAACAACGTGGACAACATAAAATATTTCACAGTTTTTTTAATGAATTCTGACGAACCGCTGACCATATTACACAGTTAACCGGTAATTGTGCACACACAAGACAATAAAACAACAAGACCTGCACTAACACACAGAGCAACTGCATTGCACAAGGGAGTCATGGCAGCAACGAGCTAAATTTAAAGACCGGCTTACCAGGAATACCGCTGATTGGTACAGGTGACTACATTCTTCCTGGTAGTTAGCGACTTCGCTAACATAAGCGGAATTCCACTGCGATCGAAGAATTTAGGTTTTGTAACCGCAAAATGTGGGAATAACAAAATTATACATAAAATTGCAAATGGGGTGTGGGACTTCCACGTTACATCGTGAAGACGCTAGAGAAGAATCACAATGATGGCAAGTTTCAAGGTTCTATAGGAGTGGAGACGAGAGGGGTAACTATTTCCATAGCAACAGCGAGTATCGCAATGTATGCCGACACAGCAGTGAGCACATGGTTTGACTCAGTACTGTGTCTTCACTCGTCATGGTCATTAGACCGCCAGGTAGGGGGGCTAACTTCCCCAGTATTTGTGTATTCCTGCAAGTCTCTTGCAATGTTATGAGTGATGATCTGTCGCAGTGGCAACGCAGCATTTCCCCACGTGCTTGACAGCTGTCAGCGACCATTATTGGTAATTCAGAGTATATTAACAGCTTCTCACTCCCGTAAGTTGGCTATATTGCTCTCTTTACCTCTTCTTCCCCCACCTTCATCAAACGTCAGAGCCGGACACTCAACGGCTGGACTGTACTTTGAAAATTGATCGTCTGCAGCAGGGGCGTAGATATAGTTTTATTTTGGGTGAGTTTTAAGGCTATCTGGCATCACTGTTACAACCAATTTGTTGTGATGTTTTATGTTTGGTTAATGTGAAACACAACTAAGACCATTTTATGTTACTTTTTATTAATACAATCTTCTTGCTCACTTGATAGTGTTTACATGGAAAGAATTAATGTTACTGTTTTGATTTACAACTCACAGTATAATATAAAGTCTAGGTTTCTTGAAGCATTGCCAAATCGGTTCATAACTTCATCGTCAGTGAGATGTAGGCCTATGTCTCTGTGAATAGATCACAATACTAGACCGTTGAGTCTGTTTTCAGAAGTATAATTTCTTAAGTATGTTTTCAACCAACTCAATCTCCGTTTGGCAGTACCAGTAGCTACAGAGAGAGGCAAATTTGCCAAAAGTTTGATAAGAGTATAAAAGTTAGGGAAAAAACTTTTGTCACACGCTTCAAGGGCATTTGTTGCTGTTCTTGGTTCGTTCATAAGAGCGAAGGCACTAGAGAGTAATAAGAGGTTATGTTGTTACACATAAGATCAGAGCAAACTAATTGTCGCACTGTTTACATCGCTCTACCTTCGCCTTGCTTTGCAACGTTGCCATACGTCACTTAGTGACAATAGTACATGATAAGTATATTAGTGTTTATGTTCGACCCTGGCGAAATGTAAATATTATATGTCAGAAAACTGTACTATAATGAGGATCATTATGATACAGTTTCTCCCACCAATCAGAGCTCTAGAAACAGTTGTGTGACCAATTAGGTGAGGATATCATCGCATCTGTGCTCACTTCCATGGCCCCCTATTTTAAATTTCACTGCGTGGCGAGTGTCATAGTGAAGTATTCCAGGAGGCCATGGTCAAATACAAGGTAGGCTATTCTCTGCGTCTCATGCGCTCTGTTCAGTACATAAAACTGGCGAAATCTCGACAGATATTTATGAATATTCATGTTCGAACATAAAATAGTTATAATTATCGTCGAACATAAACAGTCGTATTCAACTTTCCTATAATGGTAACTAAGACACTCGTATGGAAATTATAAACCGAGCGTAGCGAGTTTTATAAACCTACTCGTGTCTTAATTATTGCCATTATAGACTCGTTGCATAATGTAGTCTACTATTAATTCATAAACAAAATATTATATGTGACAAAAATATCGGGATCACCTTCCTTATATACGCCTCTGGTCTGCAGTCGCTACCTCAATTACAATAACACACACTGATACAGCCATCACAATTAACACTGGTTATCAGACAGATTCTGCACACACCCAAAGTACACGGGGCTACATGACTGCGTTGTCCCAGCCCCTAAACTAAGGAAACAACCAACCATGTTTCGCTTACATCGTCAATTCTTCTTCTTCTTTTTCAATTGCCTCATCCTAGAATAACATTGGCGATCAGTAGCATGATCTGCTGTTTGTCCTTAGCTCTTCTAAACAGTGACTCTGTATGTATTAAGTCCAAACCACTGGCTTAAATTCTTTATCCAGGATATTCGTCTGCGTCCTGGACCCCTAATGCCATCAATCTTCCCTTGGATAATTAATTCCAAGAGGTGGTATTAATTTTGTTGTTGCGCATGAAATAACCAAAGTATTCTAGTTTTCTCCTTTTGATGATACTGAGAATTTCCGAATCTTTGTTCATCGTCAATACAAAATCAAAATTATCCCCTAATTATATGGTCATTGGCGCTTGTCACCTGTCACCTGTTCATTATCCATAGTGCGCTCCATGCGGACTGCTGCCAAATCAGGTTGGTTTAGCCTGAGGCAACTTGGACATTCTGCTGGAGTTTTCCTGGTGTGACCTCGTCCTGACAGAGTACGTTGAGTGTGTTCAGTGAGGAACATCACATCCGCTGCGAGCTGTAAGTACAAGGCTTATGTTAGTATAATATTCTACTTAACACCTGCTCGGAGAGTTGACCTATCCTCAGCATTCACTCAACGCATTTTAACATTACCAACGGTGAGTAGAATGAGGCGTGCCTTTTAGAATTACATATAACATCTCCTAAGACAATAACTTGCCTTAGCCTCTGCTAAGGTGTACGCATAATTAACGTAGGGACGTCGCATCTACTACTAGCCATGAGTAGAATAGGCCATTAATATTGGATAACGTATATACTAGGGCATCTACGTTCCTCAAATTCCCCATTAACTCGAGGTGATTGAATATGCTTGGAACATATAATAAAGTTATAATTATAGTCGAACATAAACTCGCCTATAATGTTATTGAAGACAATCGTATGGAAATTATAAAACTAGTGTCTTAATTATTGCCATTATAGGCTCGTTGCATAATGTACTATTAATGCAGCCAAAGACCATACAAGAAATACATAAAACTAAAGAACACTACAGAATTTGGTCAGAGATTCCTTTCTTTGTGGACGTGATATCTTATCAAATCCACACTCGCGCAGTTGACAGTTGCACTGAGTTTTTTGGGTCATGGAATAGCTTATCTTTACGAATCTGTTAATGAAATCCAAGTACTGCAAAGCGTGTTCCTCTGTGTGTCTGAGGTCATAGCATGGAGCTTTCTATTCATGTGACGTCATGGCAGTCTTGCTATTGAAGCTGTCGCTATACAAGATGTCTTCGTTTTCAGCTCCGTCAATAGCTAACAACAACAACAACAACAACAACAACAACAAAAACTCGAGATGAACGAATGTTGAAGATAACGAGCAGTGAAGCCGTGCCATTTTATATTCCGTTTAACATGCCCTAGCCAAGGCGGCTTCGGTGGCGTAGTAGGTAGCATGCTGAGCTTCTATGGCCAAGGTCGCTGGTTCAAACTCGACGGAAGTCGTCGGGTTTTTTAAGAGCGCTAAAAATCCCTCAGTAAGCCTTCCTTCGGAGGAGAAGTAAAGCCGGCGGGCCCATGTCATAGATTTATGGCATGTAAAAGAACCTTCCACTAACTAAACTTGTGTGAAGCAAAATTTGTAGGTTAGGTTTTATTAATGCTCTTAAAATAGTTATAAACAAGACATGTACATCCGCCTGAATCAATATTATAAAGAAAAAATAATTATTTAACTTATTAGTTTCAGTACAGTACATGTTTCGAGGATTAATTACATTTTACCCCCTTCATTAGCTATTGAAAAAAAAAGCGTAGCACAGTAATAAGATACGTATTAAAACCTAATATGGTGCACCATAAAATTTAGGTTATAAGAACAGAATAAAATGAAATGAAATGAAATAGATGGTGACGGTGATCAGCTTGAAATGGTAGATATGTAACACCAATACTTCACCAATCCGTGTACATATCTACCATTTCAAGCTGATCACCGTCACCATCTATTTCATTTCATTTTATTCTCTTCTTATAACCTAAATTTTATGGTGCACCATATTAGGTTTAAATACGTATCTTATTACTGTGCTACGCTTTTTTTTTCAATAGCTGATGAAGGGGATAAAATGTAACTAATCCTCGAAACATGTACTGAAACTGAAAAAAAGTTAAATAATTAATGTTTTCTTTATATTATTGATTCATGCGGATGTACTTTTCTTGTTAATAACTATTCTAGCATATCAATACGGAACCACCATGAGTCATTTAAATAATGTAATGCTCTTAAGTTCCAACGTTCGTCACCGGGCGCTGTTAACGATGGCATCTAGTAGTAGCCAAGTTCAGAGCTAGGTGTCGTGGACGGTAGCATTTGGTAGCGACAGCAGGAACTACTTGAAATTTTAGTCTGCAGTCCTTACTTGAATTAAAAACAGATAATACACACCAATACAGTCATCACAATTAACACCGGTTATCAGACAGATTCTACACACACACCCAAAATACACGGGGCTACATGACAGAGTTGTCTTAGCCCCTAAACTAAGGAACCAACCAACATCTCCTAGCCTCAGCTACACCCAACTCGAGATGAATGTATGAACGTCACATTCACTCGAGGAGTGCAATGGGCCATGATGCCTTTTAATAGTACATTATGCAACGAGCCTATAATGCCAATAATTAAGACACGAGTATGTTTATAAAACGAGCGTATGTGAGTTTTATAATTTCCATAAGAGTGTCTTAATTACCATTATAGGCGAGTTGCATACGACTGTTTATGTTCCCCGATAATTATAACTTTATTATATGTTTTAACATAAATATTCATAAATATCTGTTGAGAGCCAGCCACTTGAATGTTGTGATCGGAGAGCGAGCGCTGGGTATGATATCTCTGCCTTTCAAGATCTCTGTCCGACCGACGCATGCGCTCTGTGTGCTTGCAATGCCATATTATGCAGGCCATATGTTTACATCTGCCGTCCCTCAGTAATATTGTCACCAGAGTCGTTTGAAGGAATGCGCTGTGTAGAAATTGGATTGGGGATATTAAGGTACAGTGCTATTTCTTGTCTCATATTCGCCAGTTTATTTACGTGAACATATGGACGGTGCGTATTCCATGTCTGTAATTTATTATAGTTCGATGTTGTGTTTATGTCCGACATGTTAGATTTTGAGCGCATGCGCGAAAGTATCGTTACCTAATTGGTCAATGAACGAGCTCTGATTGGCTGGAGAAACTGTATCGTAATGAAAAACAGTGTTATACTGACCATAATTATGATACAGTTTTCTGACACATAATAGTGAGGGTCGAACATAAAGCTATTTTACACATCTCCTAGGAGACCTGAACTAGCTTCAACGTTCACCCAAAAATGGGCGCCCGTAGGTGGAGGGGACAACATAGGGCCGTGCCCCCGCCCCACCCCTCCACCTGGATTTCTGAGCATGTTGATATTCAATTGTTCATTGTCACACCAGTTCTCCCAGGGGCTCACATCTAGTGGGACGTGGATTGGCGACCACGGGACCCCAGCTGAGTCCGGCATTGCTTCCACTTACTTCTGCCGGGCTCCTCTCCGTTTTCTTTCCTGTCGACATCCCTTGGTCAACTCTTGTTCTTTTCCGACTCCGACGGTATTAGGGTATCCGAGGGAGTCTTTCACTTTTCCGCCTTAATTGGCCCTAGTCTCATCTTTCCTGATCCCTCCTTCTTCGAGAGGTCAGCCCTCTTGTTTTCTATTCATTATATTTCCTTTTCATTTTAAGACTCCCGCACTATTTTTGTTAATTGGCTCTCCGTGTATCTAAAAAGGAAGCTTGTAGTTTAACGTGACCGTTAATCTCGCGATCATAAGCCACGGGACCTCCGTTTTACGTGGAATCCGAACCACAGGGCATGGCATTTCACATCGAAAATCTCACTTGCATTGACCGGGAATCGAACCCGGTCCGCCTTGGTGAGAGGCATACAGCTTCTCCGTGTATCTAAATTCCCTTTAGCGATTGTTTTTTCTTCATTTTGTAAGTCTTTTCAATCTACATTGCATTTTGCGAGTGTTTTCAGCCTCCATTTTATTTTGTAAGCATTGACAATCTAAATTGCTTTTTAGTAAGGCTTTCAATATCCGGGCCGGGACTTTTGTGAGTATTTTGAATTTCAATTGCATTTTGTAAGCATTTTCAACCTAAACCGCTTTTTGCAAGTAGTATATTTTCAATCTAAATTGAATTTTGTATCGCCGGCATTTTGCAAGTATTTTGATTCTCAATTGCAATTTTGTACATATTTTGAACCTAAACTACATTTTGTGCGTATTTTTTCAATCTATTCCTTTTCGAACTAATTTATATATATATATATATTCCTTTTTAAGCGCAGCTATGACTTCCCGTGGCCGTTAAGCAAGTTTAGATTTCAGTGAAATGCTTGAAGACTTCAGCCGGGAAAAAAGTCGCAAAGTAATATTTTAATATTAATAGTTTACATAATCTTTTTCAAGGGGTGTTAAGGGTTTCTTTCATATTATTAAAAACAAGATGTTCAGTAAAGAACATATAGCCTACTTTCTCCTAAATGCATGGGTATTGTTATAACTCTTTGTCCTTTTCAAGGAGTATGATTGAATGTTGGTTGTAGTAGCTTGTTGAAATACAACGTGCTATAGGGATATTAAACATGAATATGAGGTGCCCTTTGCTAGTGCTACCTCTGTACCAAATTTCGTTCAATTCGGTTTCGCCGTGTTTGAATTGATAGGGGGAATCGATTTGCACACATACTTGGCCACCATCTGCAAACTATTGGGCTGATGTTCTTGCAGTTTGGTCAGAATATGTTTCCCACATAAAGATATGGTGTTGCAAAATTTGGTAGAGACTAGATTATTAGGTTGGTCGTAATTACATTTTAGCTTTTAACATTTGGGTGGCCGCGATTACGTTTCCGTCAAGATAGCGGTGATATAAAACATGACACTGAGGTGCCCTTTGCTAGTGCCACCTCTGTACCAAATTTCGTTCCATTAGGTTCCTCCGTGTTCGAATTAATAGGGGGAATCAATTTTGACATAAAGATGGCCGCCATCCGCAAACTATTAGGCTAATGACCTATTAGATTGGTCAAAGGATGCTCCCTCCATAAAGGTATGTTGTTGCAAAGTTTGGTAGAGATCGAATGGTTATGTTAGTCGTAATTTGATTTAAGCTTTAAACATTTGTGTGGCCGCTATTACGTTTCTGTCAATATGGCGGCGATATTAATCATGACACTGAGATGCCCTTTGCTAGTGCTATCTCTGTACCAAATTTCGTTCCATTCTGTTTCACCGTGTTTGAATTAATAGGGGGAATCGATTCTGACACAAAGATGGCCGCCATCCGCAAACTATTAGGCGAATGACCTATTAGATTGGTCAAAGGATGCTCCCTCCATAAAGGTATGTAGTTGCAAAATTTGGTTGAGATCGGATGATTAGGTTAATCGTAATTTGATTTAAGCTTTGAACATTCGTGTGGCCGCCATTACGTTTCAGTCAAGACGGCGGCGATATAAAACATGACACTGAGGTGCCCTTTGCTAGTGCCACCTCTGTACCAAATTTCGTTCCATTAGGTTCCTCCGTGTTCGAATTAATAGGGGGAATCAATTTTGACATAAAGATGGCCGCCATCCGCAAACTATTAGGCTAATAAGCTATTAGATTGCTCAAAGGATGCTCCCTCCAAAAAGGTATGTTGTTGCAAAGTTTGGTAGAGATCGGATGGTTATGTTAGTCGTAATTTAACTTAAGCTTTGAACATTTGTGTGGCCGCCATTACGTTTCTGTCAATATGGCGGCAATATAAAACATGACACTGAGATGCCCTTTGCTAGTGCTACCTCTGTACCAAATTTCGTTCCATTCGGTTTCACCGTGTTTGAATTAATAGGGGGAATTGATTTTCACACAAAGATGGCCGCCATTCGCAAACTATTAGGCTAATGACCTATTCATTTGGTCAAAGGATGCTTCCTCTATAAGGGTATGTTATTGCAAAATTTGGTAGAGATCTGATGATTAGGTTAATCGTAATTTGATTTAAGCTTTGAACATTTGTGTGGCCGCCATTACGTTTCCGTCAAGATGGCGGCGATATAAAACATGACACTGAGGTGCCTTTTGTTAGTACTACCTCTGTACCAAATTTCGTTCCATTCGGTTGCACCGTGTTCGAATTAATAGGGGGAATCGATTTTCACACAAAGATGGCCGCCATCCGCAAACTATTACTCTGATGACCTATTAGTTTGGTCAACGGATGCTCCCCCCATAAAGGTATGTTGTTGCAAAATTTGGTAGAGATCGGATGATTAGGTTAGTCGTAATTTGATTTAAGCTTTGAACATTTGTGTGGCCGCCATTACGTTTCCGTCAAGATGGCGGCGATATAAAACATGACACTGAGGTGCCCTTTGCTAGTGCCACCTCTGTACCAAATTTCGTTCCATTAGGTTCCTCCGTGTTCGAATTAATAGGGGGAATCAATTTTGACATAAAGATGGCCGCCATCCGCAAACTATTAGGCTAATAACCTATTAGATTGGTCAAAGGATGCTCCCTCCAAAAAGGTATGTTGTTGCAAAGTTTGGTAGAGATCGGATGGTTATGTTAGTCGTAATTTAACTTAAGCTTTGAACATTTGTGTGGCCGCCATTACGTTTCTGTCAATATGGCGGCGATATAAAACATGACACTGAGATGCCCTTTGCTAGTGCTACCTCTGTACCAAATTTCGTTCCATTCGGTTTCACCGTGTTTGAATTAATAGGGGGAATTGATTTTCACACAACGATGGCCGCCATTCGCAAACTATTAGGCTAATGACCTATTCATTTGGTCAAAGGATGCTTCCTCTATAAGGGTATGTTGTTGCAAAATTTGGTAGAGATCTGATGATTAGGTTAATCGTAATTTGATTTAAGCTTTGAACATTTGTGTGGCCGCCATTACGTTTCCGTCAAGATGGCGGCGATATAAAACATGACACTGAGGTGCCTTTTGTTAGTACTACCTCTGTACCAAATTTCGTTCCATTCGGTTGCACCGTGTTCGAATTAATAGGGGGAATCGATTTTCACACAAAGATGGCCGCCATCCGCAAACTATTACTCTGATGACCTATTAGTTTGGTCAACGGATGCTCCCCCCATAAAGGTATGTTGTTGCAAAATTTGGTAGAGATCGGATGATTAGGTTAGTCGTAATTTGATTTAAGCTTTGAACATTTGTGTGGCCGCCATTACGTTTCCGTCAAGATGGCGGCGATATAAAACATGACACTGAGGTGCCTTTCGTTAGTACTACTTCCGTACCAAATTTCGTTCCATTCGGTTGCACCGTGTTCGAATTAATAGGGGGAATCGATTTTCACTCAAAGATGGCCGCCATCCGTAAACTATTACGCTGATGACCTATTGGTTTGGTCAAAGGATGCTCCCCCCATAAAGGTATGTTGTTGCAAAATTTGGTAGAGATCGGATGATTAGGTTAGTCGTAATTTGATTTAAGCTTTGAACATTTGTGAGGCCGCCATTACGTTTCCGTCAAGATGGCGGCGATATAAAACATGACACTGAGGTGTCCTTTGCTAGTGCTACCTTTGTACCAAATTTCGTTCAATTCGCATTCACCGTGTTCGAATTGATAGGGGGGGACAGACATTCAGAGTACACACACTCACACACACACAGACACACACACACACAGACTCACACACACACATACACACACACAGACAGACACACTTTTTTCGCCCTGTGTTGATCTCATAAGTCTACTTTCATTTTTTGCAAAAATCGAAAGTAGGCTAAAAATGTACTGTAGTGTATTCAAAATATTATAACTATTCTTTATTTTATTATTATTACAAAACTACCGACAGTAGTGGCAACGCTGGCTAAAGCGCAGCATTAGGTCATGGGGCCAAGCTCTCTGCTGACTCGGTAGACGCGTGGGTTCGAGCCCCACCGTCGGCCGTCCTTGAAATGGTTTTCCGTGGTTTCCCCATTTTCAACACCAGGCAACAAAGATCATCAGAATCATGGAAGAGATGTACGAAGGGTATGAGTGCCAGGTTCTTCACGAAGGCAAATTAACAGAAAAGATAAAGTTCCGTTCCGGAGTGAGACAGGGGTGTGTCCTTTCCCCCACTCTGTTCCTGTTGGTCCTGGATAGTGTGATGAAGAAGGTAATGGGAGGACGGAAGAGGGATATTCAATGGGGTATAAGTGACAGGCTTGAAGATCTGGATTTCGCAGACGACATTTGTCTTATGGCACAACGGTACCGAGACATAGAAGATAAGCTGGGGAGGTAGCAGAGAGAAGCAGAACGTGCAGGACTGATGATCAACACCAACAAGACCAAAGAGATGAGGATAAATTCTGACATCACGACTAGTTTGACAGTCAACGGAAAGGACATTGAGCGAGTTGAGTCCTTCCTCTACCTTGGAAGTATAGTCACAAATGATGGGGGAGCAGAGGAAGATGTTCGAAGCCGTATCAGGAAGGCAATGGTGCCTTTGTCCAGCTCTACCCCATCTGGAGAAATAGAAACATTTCCAGGAAGACCAAGCTCCGCCTTTTCAATAGCAACGTCAAGTCGATTCTTCTCAACGGTTGTGAAACATGGAAAGTCACAAAACCGATCAACAACCAGCTACAGGTGTTCATTAACAGATGTCTGCGTCGCATCATGAATGTGAGGTGGCCGGACATAATCTCAAATGAAGATCTTTGGACCATCACCAATCAACAACCGATTAGCATCCAGATCAAGGAGAGGAAATGGCGCTGGATTGGTCACACACTAAGGAAGCCGGACGGAGCTATTGAGAGGGCGGCGCTAGACTGGAATCCTCAAGGCGCCAGGAAGCGAGATCGACCTAAGAAGACCTGGAAGAGGACGATCGAAAATGAAATTGCAGAGGTGGACAAGAACTGGAGTCAAGTGAAGAGAATGGCCAGGAACCGTACTGCGTGGAGAAATTTCGCCAAGGCCCTATGCTCCGGAAGGAGCGGCAGGAATTAGGTAAGTAAGTAAGTAGAGAACGCGAATACCGGTAGTAAGAAGTACGTGATATAGTAGTTTTTATCTATTTTAGTAATAAGTTAATCATGCGAAATATTATCATTGCTAAAAGTATATTTTTCTAAAACCTTTGGCTCACCCTACGGGGTTATCACTTCGTAGGTTACAACCTCTATGGACATCAAATTGGCAGGTGAAAAACTAAAGGAAGTAGGAGACTTATGTCACTTAAGAAGCAAAATAACCAGTGATAGACGAAGCAAAGAGGATATAAAAAGTAGTTTAGCTCAGGCAAGGAAAGCATTTCTACAGAAAAGGAATCTGTTGGCATCGAATATAGATTTAGGTATTAGGAAGTCATTTTTGAAGGCCTTTGTCTGGAGCGTGGCGCTACATGGAAGTGAAACTTGGACTGTTGGTGCAGCAGAAAAGAGGAGAATAGAAGCGTTTGAAATGAGGTGTTACAGGAGAATGATGATAGGGTGACAAACGAAGAGGTATTAAGACTAGTGGGAGAGGAGAGATGTTTCTGGTGACTGCTAATGAAGAGAAGAGATAGGTTGGTAGGACACACACTAAGATACCCGGGAATAGCAAGCTTAGTTATGGAAGGAAGGGTCGAGGACAAGAACTGTAGGGGTAGACCAAGGTTAGAATTATGTTAAACAGTTTGCCTCGGATGAAGGGTGTGGTAGCTATGTAGAGATGAAACGATTAGCTCAGGACAGGGAGACATGGAGATCTGCATCAAACCAGTCAAAACTGAAGACTCAAACTACAAGTTACAAGTGTTTCATGTTTCTAATAAGAACAATGCGAAGTATTTCTGATTGGTTGTGAAGAAAAGGAAGAACGTGATATCTGCTGTACAAACTAGATATTTGGAAACAGTGCTGATTGAATTATTGGTCATATTCAGATGTTAATATTTCAGATTCAGATATTTCCACAGTTTAATTTAACTTAGTAATTTGGGATTATCCGTAAATATGTCCAGTATATTTAGAAAATTGGTAAACTGGATTAACAATACCATTTGAATGATCTTCATTTTTTTTAAGGAAACATTACGACGATGAATCACGAAGAAGGTTGTTCGGTTGGTTCCTCAGTTTAGGGGCTGCGACAATGCGGTCATGTAGCCCCGTGTACTTTGGGTGTGTGTAGAATCTGTCTGATAACCGGTGTTCATTGTGATGGTTGTATTAGTGTGTGTTATCTGTTTTTAATTCAAGTGAGGATTTCATACATTCGATTTTCAAGTAGTTCCAACTTTTGCTACCAAACGCCACCGTCAACGACCAACTAGTTCTGAACTTTGTTACTAGATTCCACCGCAGTCGGCTCCTGGAACCTAAGAGCGTTAGTCAAATGTAACTTATAATTTTGCTTCACACAAGTGTAATTAGTGGAAGGTTCTTTATCATGCCATAAATCAGTGACATGGGACCACCGCGCCGACTTTACTTCCCCTCCGAAGGAAGGCATACTGAGGGATTTTAACGCTCTTAAAAAGTCGGATGACTTCGGCCGGGTTTGAACCCGCGACCTTAGGCATAGAAGCTCAGTATGCTACAGACTACGTCACCGAAGCCGCGTGAGCAGAAGAAAAGCGAACTTTTAAGGACATAAACGCAAACAAAATATTCCTCCCATTCTTGCCATAAAGTAGCCAACGGTTTCAGAGCAGTCAAATAATGAATTTCCCGAAGCAAATATGAATTGTAACGATTGTTTTGCATGGGGGGGGGGGGGAGGGGGCGGTGGGAGGTGGAAGGGGGTACGTCTCATCATCACGTAGTGACTAGTAGGTAATGAAACGAAAATTGTTACATCTCCCCCTCTGGAAAAAATCCTGCGTGTGTCCATGCACCCAACACAAGATGAACGCATTACTAACGTAAAAACACACCCGGTGCAACTATGAGTACATGAGGATCAAAGGAGTTAGATTACTGTACGCTTGACAATGCATTGGTTGAAAGAATAAAAACAAATAGTTTCGTGAAGAATTATACAGCCTATTTTCATATATCCTACTTATATTAATTGCCTCTATCAACATTATTACATTAGCAACTCACCTATAATGGCAATAATTAAGATACGAGTATGTTTATAAAACTCGCTACGCCAGTTTTATAATTTCCATACGAGTGTCTTAATTACCATTATAGGTGAGTTGCATACGACTGTTTATGTTCGACGATAATAACTATTTTATGTTCGAACATAAATATTCATAAATATCTGTCGAGATTTCACCAGTTATATGTAATGAACAGAGCGCATGGGACGCAGAAAATACCTTGTATTTGACCATCAAAACCCCTGGCACTATACAGCCCATGACGGGCTAAGGCCGACCAAGCGACCGCTGCCCAGCCATTCGGCCTGCAGATATTGGGGTGACGCGTGATCAGCGTGTCGAGTCCCCTCGGCCATTAATCTTGGTTTTCGTGATCGGGGCGCTGTCTCACTGACAGACAGCTACTCAATTGTCCTCACGAGGCTGAGTGCACCCCGTTCCAACCCTCACGTCAGTTTTAAAATCCCTGACGGAGCCGGGGATCGAACCCGGGGCCTCCGGGTGAGAGGCAGACGCGCTATCCCTACACCACGGGGCCGGCTTGTATTTGACCATGACCTCCTGGAATACCCCACTATGACACTAGCCACGCAGTGAAATTTAAAATGAGGGGCCATGGAAGTGAGCGCAGGTGCAATGCTATCCTTACCTAATTGGTCACACAACTGTTTCTTGAGCTCTGATTGGTGGGAGAAACTGTATCATAATGAAAACTTGTACTATAATGAGCCTCATTATAGTCGAGTTTTCTGACATATAATACTTACATTTCACCAGGGTCGAACATAAACAAATTATAGCACGTTAGAAAAGAGCTACTATTTTTATGTGAATTATTATATGATCTATTATTAAAACAAGTACATGAGTTACAAAATTGCTCGAACTACTATCAATTCCACGGAAGTTGTCTCTTGGGTACTAAAAATATTATAAAATGCTGTATCAATTGAGAACCGTCTAAATATTTCGGATGATCACCATGTTGGATTTTTATATATAGGCCTTACGATTAGATGTACTATTTCATGAAGAATATTGTGTAGGTGTTTTATTCAAATTTCAATCGCATGATTATGACACAAGAAATAAAAGAGAGGTTTTAAAATGTATCTGTGGTTATGAAAATAATTTAAATGAATTAGATGCCAGTGGATTAAGATTTATATAAGCAAATACCGCACCAAGTTTCACTGCGCTTGGTTGGTTAAATAGCGAGAAACGTCCATTTGAATATTAACATTTCGCGTCGCCACCATGTTGGATTTGTGCTCACCAGGTTAATGAACGTCTCATAGGAGAACTTATGATTATTAGCCTCTATACACATACAAAATTTCAGTTTGATTTCTATCATAGATTAACAGATACTTAGAACCGTCTGAATAATTCGGACGGTCGCCATGTTGGATTTTAATATAATAGGCCATAGAGTTATATACTATTAGATGAAGATTATTGCGTTCGTTCATTATTCAAACGTTGATTTCGATCGCATGATTAGAACACAAGAAATTTAAACTTAATTTTAAAATTTCGCACTGCCGCTATCTTGAGGTTATGCAAACAGTTGAACTAAATTAGTTGTCAGTGGATTGCATTTCTATGTTTCACTGCGTTCAGATCGTTAAATCGCGAGAAAAGTCTATTTAAATGTTCGCTTGGCCGCCATGTTCGTTTTGTACTTAACAGGTTTTTGAGAATAT
The DNA here is from genome assembly GCA_946902985.2 of Meconema thalassinum. Lineage (NCBI taxonomy): Eukaryota > Metazoa > Arthropoda > Insecta > Orthoptera > Tettigoniidae > Meconema > Meconema thalassinum. The sequence continues at coordinate 94,019,453 of OX336388.2, forward strand.
CACCGTACGAAATTTAAGGGTGATATGAGTAATAGTTTCGGAGATATAGAATGCCGGTGAAATACTTCGCACAGCTTCCATGTTGGATTGGTGAGACGTAATAAAATTTGAAGGGCACGGTCGTGATCTTCCAAAATAGTTCTAAGACCTTACCGGGTTTCATTGAAATCGCTTCAGCCGTTTAAACGTTATTAGGTGGGGTGGGGGCACACACGGACGCACACACAATGACATGATCTCATAAGACTATTTCTTCATAAATGAAAATTGGCTAAAAATGGCTCTATACAATCATCTCGGCCTGCTACTGATAAGTTGATAATCTTCCAACCTCTTTGATAATAATAAGAGGCCTTCACCAAGCAGATCTACGAAGTGCATGTTGATTTAGGAGTCGGCTTCGGTGATTTACTGTAGTTGGTAGCATGTTGAGCTTCATGATCGCGGGTTCAAATCCAGCCGAAGTCGTCGGATTCTTTAAGAGCGTTAAAATCCCTCAGTATGCCTTCCTTCGGAGGGAAAGTAAAGTCGGTGGGCCCATGTCATAGATTTATGGCATGTAAAAGAACCTTCCACTAACAACACTTGTGTGAAGCCAAAATTTGTAGGTTAGATTATTTGATAACGCTATATTAGTTTCAACGTTGTTATCTGGCTAACAGGGTGAAGATGACGTTACACAGACTACGATCAGCACATGGCTGCCAACTTTCAAGTTACGTTATGATTGCCAGTTTGTAAATACAAACACGAGTGACAACAGTGCACACAATTCTCATTCAACCCAACATAGCCAGATTATGCCATATCTCCTCATGTTTGTAGCGATGGGGGATAAATGGTAAGGTTACATTGTTAGTAACTTATTTAATGTTATATGGTCTATATATCACTGTTTGTAGTGATGGGGGATAAATGGTAAGGTTACATTGTTAGTAACTTATTTAATGTTATATGGTCTATATATCACTGTTTGTAGCGATGGGGGATAAATGGTAAGGTTACATTGTTAGTAACTTATTTAATGTTATATGGTCTATATATCACTGTTTGTAGTGATGAGGGATAAAAGGTAAGGTTACATTGTTAGTAACTTATTTAATGTTATATGGTCTATATATCACTGTTTGTAGTGATGGGGGATAAATGGTAAGGTTACATTGTTAGTAACTTATTTAAGATGATAAGGACTATATATCACCATGTTTGTAGTGATGAGGGACCAATGCACAGTGGGTCAAAATCGAAATCTAGGGGGACAAAATTATTTTTACGTTTTAATCATGTATTTAGAGTGAAAGCAACGTATACCCTATAATTCGTTTACTTCATAATGAACAACAGTTAAGACCTTTTGTAAGCTACGTCTACACTTGAAAGAAATTGTCTATGACTAGGAGTTGGATAGAGCATTCAGTTATCTCTTCAGAACAATTTTCAACCCCTAAATTACTTTTAACAAAGTCACAAAGTTCCACTTTTGACATAATCGTCGAATCCAGTGCTTCAGAAAGTTGTAATCGTCTGAGAACTGGTGGCGCGGCATCTTCTAAAACGTAAAATAACTAAGTAAGTTGCAAAAAGATGCAAAAGATCTTATAACAGGCGTAAACTAAAAGACCTTATCTACATTTTAACATTAAGTAGAAAGTGACGCAGAGTGACGCGGCATACTAACAATCTAAGTGAAAATATAATTTTAAAAAGAAGAGTTAAATATTATATAATGCAAATTTAGCTAAAATTAGGTAACACTTGCCCATTAACAACTGAAACACGTTACAAAGATCATACCTTCAGCTGCATGTTCCATCTTAAAGCATCACACTAACCACAAAGACAACCAAACCACAGCCACTTACATTCACCCTCCAATTCAGACTGCTCGAACAGTGGTGACAGATTTACACTAAGATGCGTTTATATCCCAGAATAGTGAGCGGCAATTATATGAGAATGCTGTAGAAGTAATACATTTTGATTTTTTAATTATGAAAATAAATAATTTTGTCCTCCTTGATTTCGATTATGACCCACTGTGCAATGGTAAGGTAACGTTGTTAGGAACTCATTTAAGGTGACGTGGAGTATACAGGGTGTTTCAGAAATACTTTTGCAAACTTTGGGGATTGGTTCCTTACACCAAAACAAGAAAAAAGAGTTCATATACACATATGTCCAGGAAAGGGCGACAAAATGGTGGGAGAATAGAGTGAAAGAAAAGGTAAGAGAGAAGAAGAAAGCTTGCAAGGAATGGAAAACAAAAAAGACTGAAAAAAGTAGAGCAAAATATATAAAGCAAACACAGATTGCAAGAAAGTAATTGCAGAGGAAAATAAGAAAAGCTGGGAAGAATTCACTTAAGATATAAGGGAGGATTTACATTGTGGAAAGAAATTGCTGTTTGGAACTATAAAAAGCAGAAGGAATGAAAAGGTGAACACTGGGTTCGTGAAAAACAAAGAAGGTGAAATATTGACAAAACCAGAAGAGATAACGGACAGATGGAAAGAATATTTCAGCGAGCTGTTGAAGGTGAGACGCCAGGCATGCGAAGAAGTTACGCAAACAGCCAAAAAGGTGGAGGAAGAAATAGAAGAAGAACTATACATTACTATGGCAGAAGTGGAATGGGCAGTTAGGAAGATGAAGATGGGGAAAGCTGTGGGAATCGACGAAGTGGCAATAGAAATGATCAAGGCGGCAAGACCAGTGGGACTGCAGTGGACATACAGACTTATCAGGAGTGTGTGGAGAGAGAAGAAAGTTCCTGAAGACTGGAAAAAAGGAATGATATTGTCAATATTCAAGGAAGGAGACAGGAAGGTGTGTGGTAACTACCGAGGAATCACCATCATCTCGCATGTTGCCAAAGTAATGGAAAGAATCCTAGAAAAAAGAATTTGAGTAAAGGTAGAAGGCCAAATAGAGGAGGAGTAGTTTGGATTTAGAGGGGGAAGGTCAACAGTGGAGCCCATTTTCATTCTGAGACAGAACATTGAAAAGAGTTGGGAATATGGGAAGGATATGGTAATGATCTAGAAAAGGCCTATGATAGCATCCCTAGAACAAAAGTTTGGGAAAGCTTAACAAATAGGGGGATAGGCAAGGAACTGAGAGACATTATAAAAGGAATGTGCATGGAGTGCTACAGTAGTGTGAAGACTAGAGTTGGGACATCGGAATGGTTTAAAATTGACACTGGACTAAAGCAAGGAAGTGTGTTTGTCACCATTCTTGTTCGTAATGGTGATGGATGACATCATGAAGACAGCAATGAAAGAATATAGTAGGGCAAAGATGAAGGTAATGTTGTTAGCAGACGACGTTGTGATCTGGGGCGAGGATGAGATGGAGGTACAAAAACAGTTAGACGTAATAAATGAAAAGATTGAGCAATGGGGATTGAAGATAAATGTGGATAAGAGTAAAACAGTGGTAATGTGTAGAACTAAGAAAGAAGGAAAAGGAGTAATCAAAGTAGGAGATAAGGAATTGGAAGTGGTGAAACACTTCAAATACTTGGGAAGTGAACTGACTGAAGATGGAAGACTAGATTTGGAAATTAGCAGAAGAATACGACTCAGGAGTGCTTTCTACAAACAGGTACGGGGACTAGTATGGAACAAGGATATACCAATTAAGGCTAAAGAAGTTATTTACAAAGCATATTATGTTCCTATAATGACATATGCAGCAGAAACTTGGACAATGACTAAGAGGGATGAGAGCAGAGTACAAACAGCTGAGATGAGATTCCTGAGAAGTATGGTCCAGAAAACGAGGAGGGACAGAGTGAGAAATGAAGATATACGGAAAGAACTGGGAGTACAGAAACTAAATGACAAACTGGAGCAAAACAGATTGAGATGGTTCGAACATGTCAAACGGGTGAATGAAGTAAGGCTACCAAGACGAGCACTGGAACGATGGATGACAGAGAAGAGAGGACGAGGAAGACCAAGAATGCGTTGGATGGACTTGGTGGAGAATAGTATTAGAAAACGGAACCTGGATTGGAACACCGTGTCGGAAGAGGAATAGTGGAACGACAGAACAAAGTGGAGAGGAACCATATTTGCCCCCACCCAGTGTTAACTGGAAAAGGGGAAATGAAGATGATGATGATGATGATGATGATGATGATGATAATGATACACATATGTCCTAAAATCCATCGTTTTTTGATTTATTAATGAAAGAACATTGTACAGTGACGCATTAATTGACAGCCTGTTTGTAAGTGTTTAACACATGAACTCATATCAAAAAAGGTTCCTGACACCGACAGATGGAAAAACTGTCAAATGCACAGGTGTTCCAGACAGGCTCGCCATCAGCACCAGTTTTGGATTAATGTGTAGGCTGGTACTGTAGGTCCATACATTCTACCTGCACGTCTTACAGGTGCCGTCTCCAGAGACTTCATCCAGAACACCCTTTCAGATTTACTGCATGACAATGTGCCCCTGTAAATACGACAACGTATGTGGTGGATGCTTGATGGGGCTCCTGAACACTTTAGTCACCTTGTTCGCACTGAACTGACGGAGATATTCCAGGACAGATGGGTGGGCAGAGGAGGACCCGTTCCATGGCTTGCACGGTCCGTTAGACTTTTATCTGTGGTGTCAGGAACCTTTTTTGATATGAGTTCATGTGTTACACAGTTCCAAACAGGCTGTCAATTAATGTTTCACTGTACAATGTTGTGTTAGAGTCTTCAGTCTTTTGACTGGTTTGATGCAGCTCTCCATGCCTCCCTGTCCTGAGCTAATTGTTCTTACATTAATAATTCGAAAACTAAGGATTTTGGGACATATGTGTATTTGAACTATTTTTCTCGTTATGGCGTAAAGAACCAATCCCCAAAGTTTGTAAAAGTATTTCTGAAACGCTCTATATATCACCATGTTACATTGTTAGTAATTAATTTAAGGTGATGAGGACTATATATCACCATGTTTGTAGAGATGAGGGACAAATGGTAAGGTTACATTGTTAGTTACTTATTTTAGGTCACGTGGGCAATAGCGCCTCAGACACGGTAGCATGAGTTTTACTGAAATGCTCTAGATATCCATTATTTTATGCTACTAAGTGAAGCAACTTTCAAATCAACCTTGTCATTCGTCCTATTAACAACCTACATGAATAGTTAATGACGGAACTTAATGATGGAAGTTTATACGCGACTTTGAAACCACAGATTATTTATAATTGGAACATCACGAAGAGCAAACCGATAAAACAATGAAATCAACATAGACATTTAAAACATAACATAATTATTGCAACGTATATTGCAGTTTTTTGATATTGGCGAGCATGATATACGAACTCATCACTTACGTTTAATATTAGGTTCACAGATGTCCAATGTTAATTAATATTAGTCTATTGATGAGAGAGAAGCTGACCTTCAGGAGGAGGAGGAGGCAAGGCTACATAACGTACATTTATGTTGATGACAGTCATTCTAGGTTTGGAATAGTTCACTGCCTGCTAAATCGAAATGCACCTCCTAGATCCACTTGGACAAAGCCTTCTAATATAGAAATCAACAAGGCAGTGCTAAAGTTAAAGACACCACTATAAGAATCTAGAAGGCAATGGTCGAGTTAAAGAGTCCATTATAGGAATCCAGAAGGGAGTGTTCAAGTGAAAGGCAGTCCTTGAGCCAAGGACTCCATTATAGGAATCCAGAAGGGAGTGTTCAAGGGAAAGGCAGTCCTTGAGTCAAGGACTCCATTATAGGAATCCAGAAGGAAGTGTTCAAGGGAAAGGCAGTGCTTGAGTCAAGGACTCCATTATAGGAATCCAGAAGGGAGTGTTCAAGTGAAAGAGAGTGCTCAAGTCAAAGACTCCATTATAGGAATCCAGAAGAGAGTGTTCAAGTGAAAGAGAATGCTCAAGTTAAAGACTCCATTATAGGAATCCAGAAGGAAGTGTTCAAGTGAAAGAGAGTGCTCAAGTCAAAGACTCCATTATAGGAATCCAGAAGAGTGTTCAAGTGAAAGAGAATGCTCAAGTCAAAGGCTCCATTATAGGATTCCAGAAGGGAGTGTTCAAGTGAAAGAGAGTGCTCAAGTCAAAGGCTCCATTATAGGAATCCAGAAGGGAGTGTTCAGGTGAAAGAGAATGCTCAAGTCAAAGGCTCCATTATAGGAATACAGAAGAGAGTGTTCAAGTGAAAGAGAGTGCTCAAGTCAAAGACTCCATTATAGGAATCCAGAAGAGAGTGTTCAAGTGAAAGAGAATGCTCAAGTCAAAGGCTCCATTATAGGATTCCAGAAGGGAGTGTTCAGGTGAAAGAGAGTGCTCAAGTCAAAGACTCCATTATAGGAATCCAGAAGGGAGTGTTCAAGTGAAAGAGAGTGCTCAAGTCAAAGACTCCATTATAGGAATCCAGAAGGAAGTGTTCAAGTGAAAGAGAGTGCTCAAGTCAAAGACTCCATTATAGGAATCCAGAAGGAAGTGTTCAAGTGAAAGAGAGTGCTCAAGTCAAAGACTCCATTATAGGAATCCAGAAAGGAGTGTACAAGTGAAAGAGAGTGCTCAAGTCAAAGACTCCATTACAGGAATCCAGAAGGAAGTGTTCAAGTGAAAGAGAGTGCTCAAGTCAAAGACTCCATTATAGGAATCCAGATGGGAGTGTTCAAGTGAAAGAGAGTGCTCAAGTGAAAGACTCCATTATAGGAATCCAGAAGGAAGTGTTCAAGTGAAAGAGAGTGCTCAAGTCAAAGACTCCATTATAGGAATCCAGAAGGAAGTGTTCAAGTGAAAGAGAGTGCTCAAGTCAATGACTGCATTATAGGAATCCAGAAGGAAGTGTTCAAGTGAAAGAGATTGCTCAAGTCAAAGACTCCATTATAGGAATCCAGAAGGAAAGTGTTCAAGTGAAAGAGAGTGCTCAAGTCAATGACTCCATTATAGGAATCCAGAAGGAAGTGTTCAAGTGAAAGAGAGTCCTCAAGGCAATGACTCCATTATAGGAATCCAGAAGGAAGTGTTCAAGTGAAAGAGAGTTCTCAAGTCAAAGACTCCATTATAGGAATCCAGAAGGAAGTGTTCAAGTGAAAGAGAGTGCTCGAGTCAATGACTCCATTATAGGAATCCAGAAGGGAGTGCTCAAGTCAAAAGACTCCATTATAGGAATCCAGAAGGAAGTGTTCAAGTGAAAGAGAGTGCTCAAGTCAAAGACTCCATTATAGGAATACAGAAGGAAGTGTTCAAGTGAAAGAGAGTGCTCAAGTCAAAGACTCCATTATAGGAATCCAGAAGGAAGTGTTCAAGTGAAAGAGAGTGCTCTAGTCAAAGACTCCATTATAGGAATCCAGAAGGGAGTGTACAAGTGAAAGAGAGTGCTCAAGTCAAAGACTCCATTATAGGAATCCAGAAGGAAGTGTTCAAGTGAAAGAGAGTGCTCAAGTCAAAGACTCCATTATAGGAATCTAGAAGGGAGTGTAGAAGAGAAAGAGAGTGCTCAAGTCAAAGACTCCATTATAGGAATCCAGAAGGGAGTGTTCAAGTGGAAGAGAGTGCTCAAGTCAAAGACTCCATTATAGGAATCCAGAAGGAAGTGTTCAAGTGAAAGAGAGTGCTCAAGTCAAAGACTCCATTATAGGAATCCAGAAGGAAGTGTTCAAGTGAAAGAGAGTGCTCAAGTCAAAGACTCCATTATAGGAATCCAGAAGGAAGTGTTCAAGTGAAAGAGAGTGCTCAAGTCAATGACTCCATTATAGGAATCCAGAAGGAAGTGTTCAAGTGAAAGAGAGTGCTCAAGTCAAAGACTCCATTATAGGAATCCAGAAGGAAAGTGTTCAAGTGAAAGAGAGTGCTCAAGTCAATGACTCCATTATAGGAATCCAGAAGGAAGTGTTCAAGTGAAAGAGAGTCCTCAAGGCAATGACTCCATTATAGGAATCCAGAAGGAAGTGTTCAAGTGAAAGAGAGTTCTCAAGTCAAAGACTCCATTATAGGAATCCAGAAGGAAGTGTTCAAGTGAAAGAGAGTGCTCGAGTCAATGACTCCATTATAGGAATCCAGAAGGGAGTGCTCAAGTCAAAAGACTCCATTATAGGAATCCAGAAGGAAGTGTTCAAGTGAAAGAGAGTGCTCAAGTCAAAGACTCCATTATAGGAATCCAGAAGGAAAGTGTTCAAGTGAAAGAGAGTGCTCAAGTCAAAGACTCCATTATAGGAATACAGAAGGAAGTGTTCAAGTGAAAGAGAGTGCTCAAGTCAAAGACTCCATTATAGGAATCCAGAAGGAAGTGTTCAAGTGAAAGAGAGTGCTCTAGTCAAAGACTCCATTATAGGAATCCAGAAGGGAGTGTACAAGTGAAAGAGAGTGCTCAAGTCAAAGACTCCATTATAGGAATCCAGAAGGAAGTGTTCAAGTGAAAGAGAGTGCTCAAGTCAAAGACTCCATTATAGGAATCTAGAAGGGAGTGTAGAAGAGAAAGAGAGTGCTCAAGTCAAAGACTCCATTATAGGAATCCAGAAGGGAGTGTTCAAGTGGAAGAGAGTGCTCAAGTCAAAGACTCCATTATAGGAATCCAGAAGGAAGTGTTCAAGTGAAAGAGAGTGCTCAAGTCAAAGACTCCATTATAGGAATCCAGAAGGAAGTGTTCAAGTGAAAGAGAGTGCTCAAGTCAAAGACTCCATTATAGGAATCCAGAAGGAAGTGTTCAAGTGAAAGAGAGTGCTCAAGTCAATGACTCCATTATAGGAATCCAGAAGGAAGTGTTCAAGTGAAAGAGAGTGCTCAAGTCAAAGACTCCATTATAGGAATCCAGAAGGAAGTGTCCAAGTGAAAGAGAGTGCTCAAGTCCTTGACTCCATTATAGGAATCCAGAAGGAAGTGTTCAAGTGAAAGAGACTGCTCAAGTCAAAGACTCCATTATAGGAATCCAGAAGGAAGTGTTCAAGTGAAAGAGAGTGCTCACAAAGACTCTATTATAGGAATCCGGAAGGAAGTGTTCAAGTGAAAGAGAGTGCTCAAGTCAAAGACTCCATTATAGGAATCCAGAAGGAAGTGTTCAAGTGAAAGGCAGTGCTCAAGTCAGACTGCATTATAGGAATTTAGAAGGAAGTGTTCAAGTTACAGGCAGTGCTGAAGTCAAGGACTGCATTATAAGAATCTAGAAGGAAGTGTTCAAGGAAGTAATATTTTGTATGTCTAAGAGAAAAATTCGAAAATTTATAAGTAATCTCTACATAATAAAAAACATTGGCTCAGCGGTAACGTTCTCGCTTGCTGTGCCCAAGGTTGCAGGATGGAATCCTGGTGCAGTCAGCTGGCATATGAGGGGTGCTCAAATGTGAGGGATCCGTGTCAGCAGATTTACTGGTACGTTAAAGATCCCCTTCGGGCCAAACTTTCGGCACCCGGCGTCTGTAAAATCCGCAGTAGTTAAAAGGGAAGTAAAACAAATAAAACTATTATTATTATTCTCGGATGTAACGGGTAATCTCGAGAAACACTGGATAGATTTTGATGCGCGATTCACCATTCGGTAAAGGATTTCTCAAGGAACGTTTCTGTATCAAAACGTTCATTTATGACCAAAGGAAGCCAAGCAGTAACGATTTCAGTGAATCGAGTCTAAGAAATAACTGCCGTCCGTGCGCCATTTATGCTTACGCTGGGTAAATTGTTAAAAATATCTATATACTTTGAGTGTAAGAATTGTTCAGCATGAAAAGTTCTACTAAAAAGTGACAGTCAGTCCGAAAGACTAGACTTTGTATAATTTTATATGCTACAAATGCTGAAAAATGCTAGTAAGGCTGGAGGCTTCTCGCTTCGCTCGAAGCCAAAGACTATTGGCATGTTAGAAAATTATCTGCATATTACTTATATTGCTTTATAATACTTTACCTTGTTTCTAATTACTCGCGAACGGCAAGTGCAAACCAAGGGCAAAGCAAGGTCAAGCACGCGGGTTGCAGTCATGCCCACCAGAGTGCGCGGGGACGTGCCACTTCCATCCAGTATAAAAACACTTATAGTGGGCGATGTGTTGAAGATAGAGCGCGGACTTTTTTGTAGAACTTTTCATGCTGACCAATTCTTACGCTCATAGTATATTGATATTTTTAACGGTTTGCCCAGCGTAAGCTTAAGAAGCGCACGGACGCCAAGTTTGTTTTCGACTTTTTCACTGAAATCGTTACTGCTGGGCTTCCTTTCATCATACATAAATTATATTCTACAGAATCTTTCCTTGAGATATCCTTTACAGAATGGTGAAAACCGCATCAAAATCCATCCAGTGGTTCTCGAGATTACCCGTGACATCCAAGAATCGGGGATTTTTGTCTTATACTAGCGAAGTAGAGATTGTCGGGGAACACATGCACCAAGCGGTACTATGACGTCACACACCACAGTGCATCTGGGTACATTTCGTCCTGTCACCGTAACGTAACGCCAGACCCCAGCGTAACGACGAAGTCGACAAGATCATTTAAAATTATAAAAAAGTCCGCGACAGCATCCATCCAGAAGAAATTTAAATTACTAGCTTCAGAGCTAGTTATGAGCTAGCGAGCGAGCCTATCATCCCTGCTTCAGTCAGTATCAAATTGTCAAGTCGTGCGAGTGCATATTGTTCTCAACCGCGACACCGGCTACAATCTCAGTGAATCCTGGCTACCTATTATCAGAACACTGAGAAAGTAATTCACTGCTGCTTTCCGTTGTCCCTAACATGGGGCTATAATGGCGTCCATCTATGGGCACCTTCTATATGTTCTTTGTTGCTTTCTCTTAGCAATCATTTGTCGTATTCCAGATTATTCCTGACGAAGAAAGACATGGTTTCTTTCGAAACGCGTCGAATTTTAATATAATAAAACACGGCATAAACCCAAAATTCAACATTATGAATAGTAACACGGGCCGTGAAAGTCTAAATGATAATAAGAGTATGTTTGGAGTTTCGCTGTTCACCTCGGCTTCTCTGAATTACGTCTGGGACCTGTCGTCCGTGCGCCTTTTAAGCTTACGCTGGGGAAACCCGATAAAGTACCCGTCAAAACCGGGGCGGGTTGTTAGTATACGTATAAGTAATAGAAGTGAGAAGTGTTTTATTAAGTGTGTAAATACTATTACACTCGTATTCACCGACTGGAAATAATTGAATAATACAGGGCGCCCGAGAATGTTCTCCGGGGTGGGTACGTGCAGCTGTGAGTGGTTGAGTCATGAGTTTTAGTTGGCTGCACTGCACTGTGTCCTTCAAAGCGGGACATCCCCGTGTGAGCTGTCGATGTGTATCGCGATAAGCGCGCCAGCCATTTGTCTTCAGCGAGTATTGCAGTAAGCGAGCGTTCAGATAGATTATTGGAAGAGTGCAACAGTATACAGGCGGTAATGTTTACTACTGAACAGAGTTTTTTTTGGTGGAATACGTTTTTCGCGAAGGCGATCGGTTTACATAAAATGTAAAATTAAGATTTCAGGCACGGTTTCCTAATTCAAAGTGTCCAAACCGTGATACCGTTCGGGATTTGGTAAGTAAATTTCGTGTGACTGGCTCAGTTCAGGATGTACCGGGAACAGGCAGGTCTATGCTTTTAACAGACTGTTACGTGCCACCCCCTAGTGGCACTTTTGTTAACTGGATTACGGTGGGTAGAAAGCACAACACAGGATGTTCCTTTAAAGAAATAATTATTTTTATTGCGGCCAGAAAGATACACTACTCATCAGCAAATACAAGCAATTGGAACCTTACTCCAGTTTCCTCAAGTCTCTTGCTTATGGAGAGCTCTTGCTCCCTTTACACTTGCCAACAGTTAATCCTCTCGCTAATGAGTCTGGTGGCCTTGACAGAACTACATGCAACTCTTCCTTTTGTACACAAATTACAGTTACTTACGATAGCCTTCTACACGCTGCTTCGCTGTTCACGAGCTGGGAAACAATGTCACTGGATTTCGTAACTCGCACGCCACTTCACCATAATATCTCTGACGCTCAGTGAAATCACACTCACTCAAAACACAGGCAGTCCCCTGTATGCTTCTCACTTCCTCGCTGTCAAGAGAAACGGCTTCACTAGGGGTTTCGCAAGTCACCACACTTCTGTCGCTCAGGATAAACGCTCGCACTAGCTCGTAAAACACAACAACAACTGCTTGACAGGTCGCTCTTATATAGCAGGCCGGTGACTCAATAAATGCTTCTAGACCCATCCAGGGTTCACGGCTTCTCGAGGTTTCCTTCACTGGCTCAGTCACGAATATTCTGGACCATCCCTTTGTCCTAGAAGTCCTGTTGCATAAGACGCACGCAATACACTGAGGCAGAGCAGCCCAGCCCTGGGGCAGGTGTGACTCATGCGGCGAGCGATGGAACAAACTCCCAGCCGTAACACCACCCCCTTCCTAAAAGGTTGATCGTCCCGATCAATCATTGGTCCGTATGTGTCCCTCCGTAGGCTGCCAGGCGATCTCGATGCACGATCCTCATCTTCGCCCTCGGGCTCCGCTGGATCCTGTAGACGACATCGTTGATCCGTTTCACGACTCGGTACGGGCCCTCCCATGGCTTCTGCAGTTTGGGTAACAGGCCTTTCTTCCGTAATGGGTTGAAGAGCCAGACCAGGTCGTCCTCGTGGAATCCGCCGGCATCCGTCTGCTGGTCGCATCGGATCTTCATTCGGTCGGTCACGTTCCGCAGTTTCCTCCTCGCGAACGCGTGCACGTCCTCCAGTTGGTCGACCAGTTCTTGACAATACTGGGTTACCGGGACCGGATCATTCTCAGGTCGGCCGAAGGCAAGATCGACAGGTAGACGGAGCTCCCTCCCAAACATGGCCCGGGCTGGTGTGCACCCGGTGGCTTCATGCACGGCGGCGCGGTAGGCCAGGAGAAATAGTGGAAGATGTTTGTCCCAATCCCTCTGGTGCTCGCTGACGACTATTTGGAGGTGGTTCTCGATGGTGCGATTGAATCGCTCTACCATCCCGTCGGACTGAGGGTGTAGCGGCGTTGTCCTTTTCTTCCGGATTCCCAGCAGCTGGCATAGGTTCTGGAACACCTGCGACTCGAAGTTCCTCCCTTGGTCGGAGTGCAGCTCCAGGGGTACTCCGTACCGGCTGACGAATTCCTTCACCAGGGTCTCTGCAATCGTCGCGGCTTCTTGGTTAGGGAGCTCATACGCCTCCGGCCATTTGGTAAAGTAGTCGCTGACGACCAATATGTAGCGGTTCCCTGCCTCGCTTAACGGGAATGGCCCAGCAACATCGATGGCCACTCTCTCCATGGGGCCGCCCACGTTGTAGGTCTTCAGTGGACCCCGTCGTCTTCGTCCTGGGCCCTTGCTGGCTGCGCAATCGTGGCACCTCGCGCAGTGGTTCTCTACGTCAGTTTGGCATCCGATCCAGTAGAACCGCTCTCTCAGCTTCTCCAGGGTCTTCTTTATCCCTAGGTGTCCACCAGATGATCCTCCATGGACTTCCTTCAGGACTTCCTCCGTCATAGCCTTTGGAACGACGACTTGTTCCCGAGATGTCTTCCCGTCGGTGCTTTCCCAGGTACGGCATATGAGGCCATCCCTCACAACCAGCGAGTCCCACTGCGCCCAGTAGGACTTAAACTTTGGGCTGCAGTCACTCACAATGTTCCACCCGGGTCTGGGGACACAGGCCCTCTTCCATTCGGCTATCAGTCCCAGGTCATCATCTTCTGCTTGTGCCCGCATGAAAGATTCGCGGCTCCAGCTCCCTTGAAGTTCCACGGTAGTCCTTCGGCACTGTATCCGGGCGTTCTCCTCCCTTCGGGCACAGAAGGTGCAGTCTTCGGGGTACGGTCTTCGTGACAGGGCGTCGGCGTTAGAATGCAGTTGGCCTTTCCTGTGCTGAATCTCAAAGTTGTACTGTTGAAGCCTCTCTAACCACCGCGCGAGTTGACCCTCGGGCTGCTTGAAGTTCAGGAGCCACCGCAGGGATGCATGGTCGGTCCTGATGAGAAATTCTTGCCCGTACAGGTACTTGTGGAAGTGTACAATGGTCTTCACGATGGCGAAGAGCTCCTTCCTGGTGACGCAGTAGTTCCTTTCTGGCTTTGACAAGGCCTTGCTGAAGTAGGCCACTGCTCTCTCCTCGCCGTCCACTACTTGCGACAGGATTTCCCCTATGCCAAAGTCGCTGGCATCGGTATCGACGATGAACCTTGTTCCAGGTCTGGAGTAGGCCAGAATAGGCGCGGTGCACAGAGCCTGCTTGAGTTGTTCGTAGGCACTGTGGCATTCTGCTGTCCACGTGAAGAGTTGGTCCTTCTCAGTCAGTTGATGTAAAGGTTTGGCGATGGCGGCGAATCCTTTCACGAAGCGACGGTAATAAGTGCAGAGTCCCAGGAAGCTTCGTAGTTGGGACTTGTCCTTCGGAACTGGCCATTCCCTCACAGCTGCGGTCTTCTCTGGGTCGGTGCGCACCCCCTCCTTGGAGACGATATGCCCAAGGTACTGGACCTGCTTCTGGAAGAGCTGACACTTCTTGGGGCTCAACTTCAGCTGGGCAGCCCGTAGCTTCATCAAGATCTCCTTCAGGTTGCTGTAGTGCTCCTCGAAGCTTCTCCCCAGAACGATGACGTCGTCTAGGTAGACCAGGCAGGTCTTCCAGTGTAGTCCCCTCAGGATGGACTCCATTAGCCTTTCGAAGGTCGCAGGGGCGTTGCACAGACCGAATGGCATGACGGTGAACTGCCAGAGCCCACTGCCCACAGAGAACGCCGTTTTCTCGCGGTCCTTAGGGTGGACCTCCACCTGCCAGTAGCCACTCTTCAAATCCAAGGTGGAGAACCATCTTGACCCTGATATGGTGTCCAGCGTGTCGTCGATCCGGGGTAGAGGGTAGCTGTCCTTCTTCGTGTCGTCGTTCACCCGCCTGTAGTCCACGCAGAACCTGGTGGAACCGTCCTTCTTCTTCACAAGCACGACCGGAGAACTCCAAGGACTATATGATGGCTCGATCACCCCTTGCTCCGTCATCTCTTCTACCATCCGGTCGACTTCGGCTGGCTTGGCGAGCGGGACACGTCGGAATGGGGCCCTAATCGGTGCGCTGTCCCCAACGTCGATTCTGTGCTGGACCAAGCTTGTCCTGCCGAAGTCTTTGCTCCCCACGGAGAAGACATCCTGGAATTCGCGTAGCAGGTCCTGAAGTTGGCGTGATTGTTCCTCGTCTAAATGGTCCTGGGATCCTTGGTACAGCTTCTGTAGTTCTGCCAGTGCGCGTCTTCATCGGTTGTCCGTCTGCAGGTGTCCGTCCGTCGTATCTGTGATGCGGGCAATCCAGGTAACGGGCTCGCAGACTCCTAGGTTGGTGTCCCGGTGAACCGTAATGTCGTAGTCGTTCAGGTTGGACAGGCGGACGTACGGCCGAGACGTCGTGTTGATGAGGGTCTTGGCAACTAGCAATCCTTTTGTCTGGATGTCCTCATATTTTGGCTGGATGACAGCCGCCACTCCCTCAGCAGTTCCGTCGACAATTACGGCGGCGCTAACCTCCGTCCTGGCGGGAACGGTGACGTCCTCTCTCAGCCTTACTCGTCGTGCGGTGACGGCCTCGTGTGCTGGTTGCAAAGCAAGTTCCTCACCTCCGAAGTGCAGAGTGTAGGTACTCAGGTACAAGATGATGTTCTTCTGGTCCAGGAAGTCCACTCCGATGATCACTTCGTTTGATACGTCAGCCACAAACACTGGATGCTTCACCGCCCGTCGACCAATGACGAGTTCCAGTGATGCTTCGCCATGTACCGGTGCGGTCTCTCCGGTCGCGGTTATTAGCTGGAGGTTCCTTTGTGTGGATTGCACTCTCCACTTCGGGATCACGATGGGATTGACGATGGTCCTCGACGCTCCCGTGTCGATCAGCATGGGCCAGCTCATTCCGTTGACGACTCCATCGACCATCAGGCTGCTATTGTCCCTCCGTAACTTCGTCACACGCACTTGGACTGCCGGGGCTTGACGACTGTCCCAAGCCAACCTTTGCCCCCCAAGGCTGGCTAATACTCGTTTCCCGGGGCGGTGCGGTTTTCAGACGACTGATTTCCCGTCGGATACCCTCGGCAGCGGCGGTCACCAAAGTCCTTGCTCAGGTGGCCTTTCTTACCGCAGGCCCAGCAGGTCGGTAGTCCTCTTCCAGGCCGCCTCTCTGGTTGTCTTCCGGCTGTGTCGTTGCTGGTAGTGCCGCGACTATCGAAGAAACGTTTTAGCGCCTCCATCAATTCGTCGGCCAGGGGTTTGGTCTCGTTGGTTTTTACTGGTTCGTCGACGTCCACTTGACGCACCCGCGCGTGCATTCTAGATGCCTGTTTTGCCGTCTCGAACTCAAGTGCGCGGCTCAGCTCATCTGCTGGGGTCTTATTGCGCGCGAGTCGCAGTGCCTGTTGAGTGTCCGAGTCCCGTAGCCCGTCGGTGAAGATCTGCGTCGCAATCTGTTCCAGAAAGTCGGCCGGCGCCGTTGGATAGGCGAGCCTTACGAGGCGTGCGATGTCCATCTCGAACTCCTGCGGGGTTTCCGCGTTCTTCTGTACCCGGGTCCGGAGCTGCATCTGGTAGGCCTGCTGAAGATGGCTATCTCCATATCGGGACTCCATATGGGCGATCAGTGAAGCGTAGTCTTGGGATCCAGTCGGGATGGCCTGAAGGACGTTAAGGGCGTCACCTCTCAGCGTTACAATGAGAGCTGTAGCCTTTTCAGTGTTGTTCCAGTTATTTATGGAACAGGCCGCCTCGAACTGACGTAAGTAGGTGCTCCACGGGATCTTTCCGTCGAAGGTTGGGGGCGTCACTCTGCTGTGTCCCGTTCCTGATATTCCCGGTGTAACGGTGGGCAGCCGTTGGCGCAGCTCGGCGACTTCCTCTCGTAGAGCGTTGAATTTCTCTTCCACCCCCGTCTGTGGGCGTTGGCGCAGCTCGGCAACTTCCTTTTGTAAGGCATTGAATTTCTCCTCCACCCCCATCAGCGGGCGTTGGCACAGCTCGGCAACTTCCACTTGTAAGGCGTTGAATTTCTCCTCCACCCCCATCAGGGGGCGTTGGCGCAGCTCGGCAACTTCCACTTGTAAGGCGTCGAACTTTTCCACTGCTGCGACTTCCTCACGTAGGCCCTGTTCTAATTTCCTTTGGCTCTCCTCTAATTTCGTCAGCAGACACTCTTCCAGATTTTTCTGGCCATCCAGAAATTTGGCGGTTAGGTCCTCCGCTAACTTATTCTGGCCGTCCTTCAGGTCCTCTGCTAACTTCTTCTGGCCATCCTCCATCTTCTTCTGGCCGTCTTCCATCTTCTTCAGGTCATCCTTCAGGTCCTTGGCTAATTTCTTCTGGCCATCCTCCATCTTCTTCTGGCCGTCCTCCATCTTCTTCTGGCCGTCTTCCATCTTGGCTTCCATGCCACTTAACTTTTCAAGCAATGCTGCCAATTGTGCCTCCATTTTAGTTGTTTGTCTTGTTAAGGGCATGCACTCACAGGAAAATTAGAGAAAAATGACCTGCTCGGGTTTTGAAACCAGGACCGTCAGGTGTAGTGCTTGAGTTCGTAATCCTACTTCTGACACCAGTTGTTACGTGCCACCCCCTAGTGGCACTTTTATTAACTGGATTACGGTGGGTAGAAAGCACAACACAGGATGTTCCTATAAAGAAATAATTAATTTTATTGCGGCCAGAAAGATACACTACTCATCAGCAAATACAAGCAATTGGAACCTTACTCCAATTTCCTCAAGTCTCTTGCTTATGGAGAGCTCTTGCTCCCTTTACACTTGTCAACAGTTAATCCTCTCGCTAATGAGTCTGGTGGCCTTGACAGAACTACATGCAACTCTTCCTTTTGTACACAAATTACAGTTACTTACGATAGCCTTCTACACGCTGCTTCGCTGTTTACGAGCTGGTAAAACAATGTCACTGGATTTCGTAACTCGCACGGCACTTCACCACAATATCTCTGACGCTCAGTGAAATCACACTCACTCAAAACACAGGCAGTCCCCTGTATGCTTCTCACTTCCTCGCTGTCAAGAGAAACGGCTTCACTAGGGGGTTCGCAAGTCACCACACTTCTGTCGCTCAGGATAAACGCTCGCACTAGCTCGTAAAACACAACAACAACTTCTTGACAGGTCGCTCTTATATAGCAGGCCGGTGACTCAATAAATGCTTCTAGACCCATCCAGGGTTCACGGCTTCTCGAGGTTTCCTTCACTGGCTCAGTCACGAATATTCTGGACCATCCCTTTGTCCTAGTAGTCCTGTTCCATAAGGCGCACGCAATACACTGAGGCAGAGCAGCCCAGCCCTGGGGCAGTTGTGGCTCATGCGGCGAGCGATGAAACAAACTCACAGCCGTAACAAGACGAAGAACTTGTTGAAATCTCCGATATAATGCTGCGTAGTCCAAGTAAATCAACACGAGAAATAGCTCAACAAACAGGAATCTCTAAATCGACAGCACATAAAGCTGTAAGAGACAAGCTTTAGTTGTTCCCTTATAGTGGGTGATGTATGGAAGATAGACATATGCTCTCGCGGACTTATTGTAGAACTTTTCATGCTGAACAATTCTTACACTCATAGTATTTAGATATTTCTAAAGGTTTGCCCAGCGTAAGCTTACAAAGCGCTTGACGCCAGGTATTTTATCGACTTTTCCACTAATATCGTTACTGCTCGGCTTCCTTTGATCATAAATAAATTATTTTCTACAGAAATCATATTCGATATATCCTTTACTGAAGGGTGAAAACCGCATCAAAATCATTCCAGTGGTTCTCGTGTTTACCCGTAACATTCAAGAATCGGGGACTTTGTTTTATACTAGTAGAGATGTTGCAAGCGGCAGCCGTGCTACCAACGTAACTGCTGTAGCTAGCTCTCCCAGACGCATGTAGGCACTGCGAGGAACATTCCCGGACTCACTGTATTTGCGATTCATATTGTGGATTTGAATTGGGTTTCGTAGAGCAATGTTTTCTACTTTGTTCGATCGATTTAACGATGTTCGCTTGACGAACGAAACACCATCCTTTTACCCCCCACCCTCCTTAATTTTAATTATGTATATTTTCATCAGATGAATCTCATATCCGGCTGGCTGCGTGGCTCAGCGGTAACGTTCTCGCTTGCTGGGTCTAAGGTTGCAGGTTCGTATCCTGGCGCAGTCAGCTGGCATTTGAGGGTGCAAAAATGCGAGGGAGCCGTGTCAGTAGATTTACTGGCACGTTCAAGATCCCCTTCGGAGCAAAATTCCGGCACCCCGGCGTCTCTAAAACCCAGAGTAGTTAAAAGGGACTTAAAACCATTATTATTATTATTATTATTATTATTATTATTATTATTATTATTATTGTTGTCAGTGCTTTTTTAATATTTAAGGGGTACTCGCAGTTGTAGTCGAAAAAACATTTCGATCTTGTAATTTTCGGCAATTTGCAAGGTCCGGTCATTGTTTATGTTCGAATCAATAACTTTCAGCTTTTTCGATGCCTGGGTGGATGTTAAATAGTTCGTTATTTTCTTTATCCTTCAAAACTAACCTCACACACAAAATAACAACCTACCCACCTCCAAACACTAGCCTGCCTGCTTATAAGAACGGAGTGCCGAGTTGCCGACCAAAAGAACCTGATTCGATACATCGACTCAAATCGAGGATTACTCGAAATCTCCTCCAGCTATTGTGAACAGTGCGTTGACGCCAGATGATCGATGAACTTTCGAGTCGGAAAGATGGTATATTGGCTTTCACGGCCAGTGAATTAAAACTCACTCCGGGCGGGGACACCAAGAGCCCGCCGATGAGCCAGCTTGGTGTCCTAGGCGAAACCCCACACAAGACACGGCACAAATCTAGAAGAATTGCTGAGTTTTAATTCACTGGCCGTGAAAGCCAATATACCAACTTTTTGGAAGCCTTCATAGGGAGGTTCAGGCTGCTTGAGCTTTTAGTTCTCGCAGTCAAGTAGTGCAGTTGCATTCTATATAAAAGGAGGTAGCGCGCAGTTCGTTACTCCTGTGGAGGTCCGGGCAGGGACACCAAGAGCCCGCTGATGAGCCCGCTTGGTGTCCTAGGCGAAACCCTATACAAGACACGGCACAAAACTAGAAGAATTGTTGAGTTTTATTTCAAGTCGGAAGTTATATTTGCCGGACTATATACAAATCTACCAATATTTTTTTTTTAAACAGTTTTAAAATGTTTAAGGGGTAGGCGTAACCCCGCGTTTCCCCTAAAAAAAAGCACTGATTATTATTATTATTATTAATGTCATATTTTCCGCCTACATATTTGTATTGGCCAACCGAAAGTTATCATTGAATTGAGCTTATCAAAACTCACCATATTCACTTGGGTGTCCGGACATAACGTGCCACTTGATTTTCGAGGACATAACGAACCACCTAGGTCGTTATCTACCTAAGAACGATTTTCCCGTAATCCCCAAATATTTACGCTAGGACATAACGTACCACTTGATGTCAGACGGGCATCCCAGTTACAGGTGCATTACCACATAAACATAAGTGGCGATCACACTGAGCGGCTTTAAACATTTTGGTATTGTAACATGGAGTTGTGTACAACGAATAAGGGCGGTTTATGTGCGCACTTCGACGGATGAAGAACGAATTGTACATTGAAAGTTTAAAGAGAAAGAAGAAATATGTCAAGTATGATGAACGGCTTGACAGACTAATGAAGCGGTATGAAGAGAATGGAAACTTGAAATCTTGCTTGATAGCTCTCTCATATTCGCAGAACTTGGAATGAAACTTCAAAAGGCGAACTTGCTATTCACTTAGAATGACACATATTATTTCACTGAAATCTTAACTTGCTAAACAGACACGGGAGGTCATAGCTGCACTGAAAAAAGGAATATGAATTATACATTAGTTTGAAAAGTATAATTACCGGTAATTAATTAAATTTAAAAAATCGATGGTGCGGGGCCCCTGGACCGCGGGGCCCTGGGCGGTCGCCATCCTCGCCCTCCCCTAGATCCGTCCCTGACTTGACGTACGTTTGGCAACACTGACTAAACACCACGTGCCTCTCATTGGTATAACGACTGTATGTGCCCTCAAGCGCTCATTCACAGAACTAATATTTTCCAATCTCACGATTCTTCCGTATACTGTAGCCTACTTGGAAAGCATTTAAAATACTATTCCAAACAATTCTGTTAGCTGACTTCACCCTTTCTCTGTGGCTGTGGCGATTCCTCCATGTAGGACGTGAGGATCATCCTGCAGTCAGCTCTCAACTGTAACTGTTAAAAAAAATTGATTGTTTGTAAAATATGGTAGTCTTTGGGGCTACCACGCGCGCCCTCTCGATAAGCTCTGTCTTGCTGCCACTGTCAGTACTAGTAACTACTGTCGACCAAAATATTATGTTCACTCGAGTTTGAAGGTTGTTTGTGAAGTAATCAATAGACCTACATAAAATCCAATATCATCATCATTTTTGTCGTTCTAGTTTACGTTAGCTCATGTAGGTTTGGAATTTTTAATTTATATTTTAATATTTCTTATCGCAGTTGGAACACAAAAAGTGCACGTTTTTAAGCGTGTTTCAAACATGCGTCACATTTAAGAATTATTATCTCAAAATCCCGTCATCGGATTGAATCCAAATTTTAACACAATATACATTGGAATGTTGTGTAACTGGTTTATTAATTTAAAAATTGTGTGTGTCTAAGAAACAAAGTTGTTATCATTTTTGTAAGGTAACTTTTTTTCGGCTCGGGGTGGTTGGAAAATGTAGTTCTTGGTTGCGTTGTAATCGTTATACATCAAAAAGGTTATGATGTGTGACTGTGAAATACGTAAAATAATTCACTTATTTTATATCGGTTTGCATTTTTACGAGGAAATAACACATGTTCACCAGCTAGCCGCTCCGGGAAAAGCTGTACAGCGTTGCCGAAATGGTGCCCACACGCATCATGGCGCGTCTCGCTCGGAAGTGATGGACTCCATCTCAGCAACGCTGTACAGCCTTTTCCGGAGCGGCTAGCTGGTGAACCATGTGTTATTTCCTCGTACAAATACAAACCGATATAAAATAATTGAAATAATTTACGTATTTCACAGTCATACAGCATAACTTTTTGATGTATAACGATTACAACGCAACCAAGAACTACATTTTCCAACCACCCCGAGCCGAGAAAAAGTTACTTTACAACAATGATAACAACTTTGTTTCTTGGACACACAAAATTGTGATATTAATAAACCAGTTATACAACATTCCAATGTATATTGTGTTAAAATTTGGATTCGATCTGATGACGGGCGTTTGAGATAATAATTCTTAAATGTGACGCATGGTTGAAGCACGCTTAAAAACGTGCACTTTTTGTGTTCCAACTGCGATAAAAAATATTAAAATATACATTAAAAAATCCAAATCTACATGATTTAACGTAAAATAGAACGACGAAAATGTTGATGGTATTGGATTTTATGTAGGTCTATTGGTTACTTAACAATCAACCTTCAAACTCGAGTACACACAATAGTTTGGTCGACAGTAGTTCCACATTTTACCCCTAGATGGGTGAAGTGTGACCTTCACCGCCCGGAGTAGAAAGCTGAGGAAGAAAGCCTTGCTTTCTCAAAGCACGTGTTTATAGCGTTAGACATGTTTGGGAGCCCTTGAGGGGGAAGGGGCAGGTTTGGTCTGTTTAATGGCGCTCTGAGGGGTGTCGTGCCATTTCGACCAAATTCCACGAACAGAGGCACAGAGGCAGGTGGGTTGACTCTCTACCGGCCCACTAGTGCTATTTCGTCCAAACACCTATGATCGACAGGTCTACAATAACTGTTTTATTTCATTGCGTTTCTTGTTAGAAATAAGTATTTTTTTGAGTTTGTAATAAAGGACGTTACTCACTCCGCTCGTTTGCCACCAATCAACTATATTTTACAATGAAATGCTTATAATATAAACATCATAGTGAGAATAGAAACAAATATTTTCACAAATCAGGTGATAATTATGATGATAATTGTTGTTTTAAGGGGACTAACATCTAGGTTATCGGCCGCTAACGGTCTGGGTGACAGCGAAAATGACAATGAAGTGTAAACCAGAACGAAAATTAAGTGAGAAGGAAAATACTTACAAAAAAAGGTACTCAGATTGAAACTACTCACAAAATGGAGAGCGATAATACCTAAAAAAACGGAATTTAGAACGAAAATACTCACTAAAGGATTGAATAATACGCACAAAATGTACGTCAGATTCAAAATACGTACAAAAAGCAATGTAGAGTCGAAATGCAAGTGAAATTCAAAATACTTACCAAATGCAAATGAGATCGAAAATGCTTACAAAATGCACGGTAGATTCAAACTACTCATTTGGATGGGCAATTCTTACAAACTGCAATTTAGATTGAAAATACTTACAAAATGTAATTTAGATTCAAAATACCCACAAAATGCAATTGAGAATCAAAATACTTGCAAAATGCCCACCATACAAAATGCAATTTAGATTGAAAATACTTGCAAAAAGCAGTTTAGGTTGAAAATACTTACAGAATGCAATTGAAATTCAGCTGGGGTCGCGTGGTCACCAACCCACGTCCCACTAGATGTGAGCCCCTGGGGGAAGGTGATAATTAAAATATATCCAAATTTGCATTACTAAAATATCTGTTTAAATAAATATCTTATCAAGCAGGAATTTTTGTTTATTCATCAAAATTACATGGGGACTTTGAAGGGCTTTGGGGAGGGAGCCCTAAGGGAATATCCCACAACTTGTGGTTGTGCACGTAAGCACAGGGGTCATTGACCTCCGACTACCTGCACTGCCTCAACCCTTGTCAACATTTTGTCTGGACGAGATGGCACTCATTAAATTGTGTAATAATTTGTAAAACCGAGCTGGACGAAATGGCACGTTTTTTTGAAGGAAATTTGTTGCTGGACAAAATGGCACCTGGTCGAAATGACATTGAACCCTCTGAGAACGTCGACTGAGATCCTCAAGTCTCGTTATTGGTTGAATTTCAAACCAAAATTACAGGCTTATTGGTTACGATTTCGCGCGGTCAGAAAGGACAGCGTGTGCACATAATTGGAGTAGTATTCGATTGTACTGTATTGTGTAATTTGTTCGTTAAAACGCTGTGCGACAGAGTCTAATATCTAAGTTAAACCTATCATATTGCGTCCTACACATTACAAAAAAAAAACGTTCCGTGACGAACTAAAGAGCCTACTTTTCATAAAATTAAGATTCATGCCAATGAATAATCTATATGGACCTATCTAGAATAATGTCTAAATTAAGTTGGTAATATCGATATATACCTGGTAAAATGTTGCCAAATAGAGCACTACAGTTGGCAGCCCCGGTGACTGAATTTATATTCATAGTTCCATCTCTTAAGGTACAGGATACAAAATTTGGTTGAAGTCCAATGGATAGCATGGACGTTATATGCAGTTAGACATTGGACGTACCAGCGCTCGTAAAATCATGTTGGCAACAATATCATGCATGTGTTGGACAGAAATAAGCTGAAATATTATGATCTATTGTTGTGCCAATTTTGGATGAAATCCATTTGTTAGTAGAGAAGTTACATGTATTTTAAAATTGGACCTATCAGCAGGCTTAGAATCATGTTCGTAGCACTGACGCATGTTAGTTACTTCAAATTAATCTAGAATGTCAGGTACTATTCGTATGCATAGTTTAAAGCTGTCGGCTTGCATACTTTCTGATATACTGGTGTTTGGATAAAAGAATAGAGAGAGCATTTATTGACATTTGGCAGCCCTGGTGGCTCCTCAGAATACGCTCAGTCATATCTGTTTATGTACACATAGGACATACAAAATTTTGTTGAAATTCAATTGATAGTGTAGAAGTTACATGCCTATAAAAATAGGACCTATCAGCAGGCTTAGAATCATTTTGGCAACGCTGCCATGTATGGCCTACTGGAAATTAAACTGAAATATTATTGTCTATCTGTGTGCTAATTTTGGAATAGCTCCCATGCATACCTTCCAAGATATGCAATATGGAGCTAAAATTTCAAGCGTGGTTTTTCAGCAGTTGGTAGCACTGACATCATTTTCAAATATTGGCTTGAGATATTCAGGTATATATCTTTCATCATACCAAATTTGGTTTCGATTGCTGGAGCAGTTCAGGAGTTGATAGGGGAGGACACACACACAGGCAGAAGAACAGACAGACAGATATTTTCCCGGATCGATCTCAAAAAGTCTACTTTTTCCTAATTTTTGCAAAATGTGAAAAGAAGGCTAAAGAGCAGTCGCCACTGCTCTGTGGATACAAATGAAGCCAATTTGAGAGCCATGTTGCTTGGGAAAGCAAATGAAAGGTCCAACGAGTATACAACGCATATGGCTCACCGGTCTGGTGGCGCAAGCCTTTACCTCTTGTGCGACTGTGTTATATTTCTCTGACAATATCAAATTGTATAGGTATGATCCAAATATGGTACTGTTTTATTAATGTTCAGTGTCTTTCATATAAAGTAAAAACGGCAAGCGGTGGTTTTGTTATTCGCTGCTGCAGTGGCCTTGGCCAAGCTTGTGGCGCACCATGGCCCTCTGCTGTACTATCGATAGCACGCGCATAGTACACACGAGGGATGTCCCCCCTCCCCAAGTTCCGATGGACTGTATAAAAATAACAGATTGACATACCAAACTGATTTTACTACTATATGTTTGCCTGTTTTATTCTTATGTCTCAACATAATCGCCAAAACGATTGAAACACTTGTCGTATCGTTACACCAGCTTTCCAATACCCTCGGCAAAATATCCTGCCGCCACTGAGGTGGGTAAGTCTGGACTGCCTCCTCAAGTTTATCCTTTTTGGGGAGGCGTTACCGCCCAACCATACCTTCAATTCTCGAAAAAGATGAAAATCATTCACGACCACACTGTACCAACGTTACGATAGACTTTTACAAAGAATTAAAGTGTGAAGTTTTGGACCATCTGCCGTTTAGTCCAAACCAACACTGAATGGCTTTCAACTTTTTCGAGAATTGAAGGTATGGTTGGGCGGCAACGCCTCGTCAAAAAGGAAAAACTTCAGGAGACTCTCCAGACGTATCCACCTCAGTGACGGCAGAATATTTTGCCAAGGGCATTGGAAAGCTGGTGTAACGATACGACAAATGTTTCCATCGTTTTGGCGTTTATGTTGAGACATACGAATAAAACAAGCAAACAATTAGCAGTAAAATCAGTTTGGTATGTCAATCTGTTATTCTTATACAGTTCATCGGAACTTGAAAAAAAACAGCCCTCGTATGTACTGAGCCCGTAAAACGAGCTGTTAGGGTTGCCACTAACCGAAATTACTTCCCGGACAACTCATCGTCCGAACAAATATGCCGAAGAGGATTGGATGTATTTCCTATATGTCAGTGTGCACGAAAGACGCAGCTTCCCGGGGCGATCGGGCAGACAAGGTATGTGTCAAGAATGACCCAAGAAGTACACCGCAGAAACACGTAGACTACAAATAATAACATCCAGACTTATGTAGACTCGTGTACAATTTATTTAAAAAATAACAAACACCTAGCCTAGCTCGGAGGGATTGTTTCAGGCTAATCCCACAAGTTAATAAAAAAAGAAAATAAAAGGTCGAGAATCCTAAACTGATTGAAGTTTAAAACCCTCGCGAAAGATCTAATTACAAGAAAGCAAAAACAGCAAAGCACGAAAAGTACACCCTACACAGATGAAACGGGCTACTTATAAAAAGAAGTTAAATTAACAGCAATAAAGCAAAAGAATTTACGATGGTACCACTCCCAGATTTACATTTAAATAATTAATGAAGCTAGCTAATTCCTAACAATTACAACAAAGTTTACGGCGACTGACAGCCGTAACAAGCAAAGAATTATAGCAAAAGCTATGTGACAACCAGTAAGAACAACATTTAAGCACTTCTTACTGGCTAAAGGTACATTGGGTTATCATACAATGTTATACACAATAAATAAATAAGTAGAACACAGCATTCATAAAATTTCTTATTAAACACCTGCGTACATGCAAGAATACTGTTTGTATCCTTGGGTCATCTATCATGTAATTATGTTGGCAACGGCGCGATTACAATCACGTCTTATGTCGCATGAGCGTCGTGTGCCACCAGTTGAAAACTAATGGTCCGAACGAGCTCCGTCGTCCCAAAATAGTGTATCAAAAGTCTATCAGTCATCTCCCGTTGGAAATGTGACAAATCCACAGAGTCGGCCAGCGAGCGATAAATTGCAAATCAAGATTAATTCACAGTCATTATGAGCATAATATTTATAATAATGAGTTGTTATTATTATTATTAGAAGCACGGTTTAAGTTGTCGTAGGTTTATGACGAATGATAGCGATTCTAAGTGGACACCTAGGCTTAACAGTGTGATGTCTACTAAAGAACATCACTAAACAACCTCGGCTCAAACCTGGCCGGAAACACGAGTTAGCAAAACTCGGTTGCAACAACAACAATTACTGTAGGGGCGCAAAGCTCTCCTAATCAGTCTTCAGGTAAAATACTGGAATAAAGTGGTCGCAGGCCTATCACCTGTACGACAGCGCGTCACGAGCGCTCCAATCTAACATAGAAGCCTTCAACAGGGTGTCAAAATCACCTCAAATAATAGACAACAGCTTCCTTTCAAAATCATGCAATCTCCCATAGTGCTCAAACATCTCGCTTTCTGAAGCGTTTACCAAAGTTACAGGCTCGTCCAATGGTGTAAGCAAAACATCTGACTGCAATATAACACTACTTAGCCTTGACCTAGAAATGATCATACCTTCCAAACGGTAAAATACTTCAGTACGCATGCGTGTCTCGTCAAACAGTAAAAGTGTCTCGCTGTGAGCGAGACGGATCCATTGGCTTGGCAAAGCCGTTAACACTGGTGTGTCCTAACACACTCCTCATGTATCGCATCAAGCGATGAATTCTATTGTAGCAAGCGTTAATTCATTTAATAGAAGTCCAAATATGAATTACGCAGGTTCACTAATCATAATAAGGAACAGTAAGTGGTTCGTGGCTTCACTACCACGTAGAAATACGGAGTACAAACATATACTATGTTACAAAGTTGCAAGGAACATATTCTAAAGACATTTCACTTCTAACGGAGTACTTTGGAGTTGGCTAAAGGTATGTCACTCCTCTCCTATTTAGATGTAGGCAATTACAAAACTTTCATGTGTCTAAAGACTTGTCACAAACAAAATTTAATGACATGTGCCAATCCTACAGACTGCTAGGATGTTGGAAACGATACGAAGTGTATCTGGGGTTCGATGCTAGAGTAGCATCTCTGCTATAATTTCCCATTCTGTTCTTACTCGAACATATGTGGCTTCTGAGCTCACATTAACAGCATAAATTAATGACATTTATTAAAGGTAATGACTACTGTTGGTCATTAAATGATAAGGCCATAAATAAGCCCAAAATAAAACAGTGGCGTCAATGGAAGTGTCGCTAAAAGGGCGTCACAATAAAATGACGGAATGATGGTTGTCCATCGTTCAAAACTAATATGGCCCATTTGAATGGTCGACCCATCCAAACCTAAGTGGTTCGTGGTCATGTCTATCAAAGAAATCTAGGACATAACATCCTGCGGACACCTCCAAGATGCGCCATAGAACATGGTGTCTCACATTCACTGTGAAGAAAAATAACATTCTAACTATAAATTCCTACCTATCTGGTCGTCACTAGTTCGGTTAAATTCTACTAACTACTCTACCACAGATCAACCCGTACAAAAGATAAATTGTGGACTCACATTGCAGTCACCATTATGGTAAATCCAAGGTAAACATGGTGTTTCAGAGACCTGGGTGGTTGACAATAATTCCAGAAATGACTCGGGCATCGAGTCTACCTCGTTCCAGTCTCCTTCCTCTGTTATTGGTCTCACGAACAAAGATCTCCTCCTCATGGCCAGCTACTGGGTTGATGGGTTCCTGGGTTCCATTTCCCAAAAAGTAGATGGTCAGATCTCCTACCATGATGTAGTCGTCTTCGTAGAATATTCCTCTCACATGATGGGGTTCTTACTCCATGACACAGACTGATATCAGTGTGGCAATCATGATGTACACGTGGTTGACGTTATGATAACTAGTGATTAAATTCACACGTGTTTTCACAGAATTTATTTCGTTAGCACAGTATTGGAAATATTCACTGGCTCTAATTTTGCAGACTGTTATAAATTGGCCTTCACTGGTCTGCTTCACTGATGCTATTCGACATGTGATTTCGGTAATCACTAATTCTAGTGGTTATTTCTTTACCACAGAAAATCACAGTAATCTTGCACTGAAATTTACAGATAATGTGCATCGAAGAATATTATGAATATTACGTGCGTGTTCACTCGTGGATGGTTGATATTTACAATTATTTAGCTGTATTTTATGCACCTCGTGGACGTTAGTTAGACGTGCCACGCGAAGAAATGTGGTGTTCCTTAACACCTTAAAATATTCGTCACAATTCACAGAAAAATTCAGCTCTCGCACTCGTGCACTTGGTGAACAATTATCTAGACAGATTTTAATTTACAAATGAAATTCACACAGAATTCACTGTCGATGATTGTAGATTCCAACATCGCCTCGTGGACGGAATAGTGTGGTCATCATCGCCTTGCAGACGGAAATTCACTAAGAATTCACTTCCCACAAATGTAAAAATACTTTCCACGTTCGTAGCACTGCACACTTTGTGCAAAATAATACTTCACTACGACGATGGCCGTTTTAATAGATTTCCTTCACCCTTTGGGTGGACTTGTAGATTTCCTCGTCCCTAGGACGAACAGTAATACAAGCACGTCAGGTCATGACGGCTTTTCAACAGGTAGTCAGTGAGCATATATATTCCCTGCAGTGTGCGGACAGACACTTGAGTCGTTGACAGTCTACTTCCTCCCGCCAATCTGCGGTGTTAACATCGTAATGTTTCCTTTATGCAGAGTTACTTCATGGAATGATCTGAGACTTTTAATAGCAAGAAATGTAATAGTTAGTGCTCAGAAAAAATTATAAAGGTGAGTGTCCAGAGTCAAGACATCATCAATGCATGGCATGTTCTTCATCATTTCCATTAAATATCACCGAGCCATGAGTTCAGGCGGGCTCAGTACTATGCGCGCGCTTTCAATAGTACAGCAGGGGCCCATGGCGCGGCACAAGCTTGGCCAAGGCCACCGCAGCAGCGAATAACAAAACTGCCGCTTGCCGTTCTTACTTTATATGAAAGACCCTGTATTTTAATTGAGAGTATCTCAGTATATTCAAATATTATATATTTTTTGGCCAGTCACATTCTGAGTGGTTCTTGCGGCATTTACACATATACAGGGTGTAACTAAATACAGGGTGCGCACAAATGATTGGAGTGGTTTTGTCAATTATTTCTAGCTATATTAATAGAGATATGGTGATGGAGTTTGATCCCTCAAAATTTTGTTTTGTTTGAATAGACTCCATACATTGTGCTTCCCTGAACGCCCGCGAGAGCGCAACAGTTGCAACATCCGGCAGACATGATGCGTCCTCTACTCCAACAATTGCAGCGATGACGACTAACAGTGAAAAAGAGTATGCTGTTCTGGAATTCCATTCCACTCAATGTGTAACAACCGTGCGACGAAACGTTTGATCAATGTATCGAAAATATCCACCCAGTCCTTCTTCGCTGAAAAAACCATTACAGGGCACATCTACCTGGATATGCTGGAGCATTGGCTCATGTCACAGTTGGAGACCGATAGCATGAACTTCATCTACCAACAGGATGGTGCCCCACCTCATTTCCATGGTGATGTTCGTGACTTTCTGAACAGCAGACATCCAGGAAACTGGATCGGTCGTATCGTGAAATGAAGATCACGCCTTCATGTCATGGCCTCCACGCTCTCCGGACCTCAACCCTTGCGACGTCTTCGTATGGGGTTATGTGAAAGACGCAGTTTTTACGCCTCCATTACCGGCTGATCTAACAAAACTGCGGGCGCCTCATCAACGCCTTTGGACAAATTGACAGCGACATGCTACGTCGGGTGTGGGACGAAATTGACTGTAGAGTTCATGTGTGTAGAGTCACTCATTGGGCACTTGTAGGTGCATAAA
Organism: Meconema thalassinum; assembly: GCA_946902985.2. Taxonomy (NCBI): domain Eukaryota; kingdom Metazoa; phylum Arthropoda; class Insecta; order Orthoptera; family Tettigoniidae; genus Meconema; species Meconema thalassinum. The sequence goes on from OX336388.2 coordinate 94,050,682, forward strand.
AAACTTTGTGAGTTCTTCTGTCGATAAAATTTTGTAATGTTACAATAAATAATAAACAAACAGGATATTTTTGAAACCGCTTCAATCATTTGTGCGCACCCTGTATGTGGGAAAGCTCCGGGGATTCGATAGAGCAGAGGTTCTCAACCTGTGGTACGCGTACCCCTAAACGTTTCAAGGGGTACGCGGCAGGCCATCCTTCTACTCGATCCACATGCGCAGTGAGCTTCGTGCCGTGACTACTGAGTGAGTAATTTACGGCGCGTGATTTTGAACTCCACAAAGAATTGCATCTTTTCTTTACCGAGCACAATTCTAATTTATCATAAGTACTCAATGACTTTGGTTGGCTTTTAAAATTGGCCTAATTAAGTGATATTTTTGAAAAACTGAACATTTGGAATAAGGGTATGTTTCTGATATGTTCTATGTCGAAATGAAAACTAACGCAATGTTTACAAAAATCCCCCTTTGGGAAAGGAACTGAAAAACAACAACTATATTTTTAGCCTACTTTCGATTTTTGCAAAAAATGAAAGTAGACTTATGAGATCAACACAGGGCGAAAAAAGTGTCTGTGTGTGTGTGTGTGTGTGTGTGTGTGTGTGTGTGTGTGTGTGTGTGTGTGTGTGTGTACTCTGGATGTTTGTCCCCCCCTATCAATTCGAACACGAATTGAACGAAATTTGGTACAAAGGTAGCACTAGCAAAGGACACCTCAGTGTCATGTTTTATATCGCCGCCATCTTGACGGAAACGTAATGGCGGCCACACAAATGTTCAAAGCTTGAATTAAATTACGACTAACCTAATCATTCGATCTCTACCAAATTTTGCAGCAACATACCTTTAAGGGGGGAGCGTCTTTTACCCAAACTAATAGGTCATCGGCTTAATAGTTTGCGGATGGCGGCCATCTTTGTGTGAAAATCGATTCCCCCTATTAATTCAAACACGGTGAAACCGAATGGAATGAAATTTGGTACAGAGGTAGCACTAGCAACGGGCACCTCAGTGTCATGTTTTATATCAACGCCATCTTGACGGAAACTTAATGGCGGCCACACAAATGTTCAAAGCTTAAATCAAATTACGACTAACCTAATCATCCGATCTCTACCAAATTTTGCAACGACTTACCTTTATGGAGGAAGCATCCTTTGACCAAATTAATAGGCCATTAACCTATTAATTTGCGGATGGCGGCCATCTTTGTGTCAAAATCGATTCGCCCTATTAATTCAAACACGGTGAAACCGAATGGAACAAAATTTGGTACAGAGGTAGCACTATCAAAGGGCACCTCAGTGTCATGATTTATATCGCCGCCATCTTAACATAAACGTAATGGCGTCCACACAAATGTTCAAAGTTTAAATCAAATTACGACTAACCTAATCATCCGATCTCTACCAAATTTTGCAACAATATACCTTTATGGAGGGAGCATCCTTTGACCAATCTGGTAGGTCATTGGCCTAATAGTTTGCGGATGGTGGCCATCTTTGTGTCAAAATCGATTCCCCCTATAAATTCAAACACAGTGAAACCGAATGGAACGAAATTTGGTACAGAGGTAGCACTAGCAACGGGCACCTCAGTGTCATGTTTTATGTCGCCGCCATCTTGACGGAAACATAATCGCGGCCACCCAAATGTTAAAAGCTAAAATGTAAATACGACCAACCTAATAATCTAGTCTCTACCAAAGTTTGCAACAACATATCTTTATGTGGGAAGCATATTCTGACCAAACTGCAAGATCATCAGCCCAATAGTTTGCAGATGGTGGCCAAGTATGTGTGCAAATCGATTCCCCTATCAATTCAAACACGATGAAACCGAATTGAACGAAATTTGGTACAGTGGTAGCACTTGCAAAGGACACCTCAATGTCATGTTTTATATCACCGCCATCTTGACGGAAACGGAATGACGGCCACCCAAATGTTAAAAGCTTAAATCAAATTATGAGCATCCTAATAATATGATCTCTACCAGATGTTGCAACAACATGCCTTTTTGAGGAAAGCATCTTATGACTGACTACAAGGTCATCAGCCCAATAGTTTGCAAATAGCGGCCATGTATGTGTGCACATCCATTCCCCATATCAATTCAAACACGGGGAAACCGAATTGAAAGAATTTTTTTACAGAGGTAGCATAGCAAAGGGCACCTCATATTCATGTTTAATATCCCTATAGCACGTTGTATTTCAATAAGCTACTACAACCAACATTCAGTTATACTCCTTGAAAAGGACAAAGAGTTATAACAATACCCATGCATTTAGGAGAAAGTAGGCTATATGTTCTTTACTGAACATCTTGTTTTTTTATTAATATATCTTTCCTTATAAAATTACAAAGGTTAAACCATACTAACTAAATACCTTTTACATTTTTATTAACCATTATTACTACCTAAGAAAGTTTAGTAGGGGGTACGCAGGATGTTTAATTTTTAAAGGGGTACGATGGTTGAAAAAGATTGAGAACCCCTGCGATAGAGGTCAAGCAAAACATGTCCTGTAAAATGACATAATAGCCCGAGACCTTATTGACTATGTAATTATAATAAAATAATGTACAGGGGCATTATCTATGTGAGCCTCGATAAACACGGCAAGCTAAGCCGGCTGTGACTGGCGCAGATCGTGGTTCAGCCGGTGGTAACGCGCTCCGCTGACTCATATCGTTAGTTCACACGTGTTTTGTCATTCATATGGACGTGTATCTGCAAAGCTTAGACGTTATTGTTGCACATTTAGTGAGTATTGTGATTACTGTGATTATTGGTCATGCCTAGACACCAATTCACATTGCGCGAACATGTGTATATCCATAATTCGTGTATGAAAAGCAGAAAATCTTGTTCTGAAACGAGACGAAAATTTCGAATGAAGTTTCCAGGAAGACCTGTGCCTAATGCCAGTACAATTAGGAGGCTCGCTGAACCATTCAAGGAAACAGGCTCCGTAAATAATAAAAGAGTTGACAGACATTCTTTCATCAGAAGATGTCAGGTGTGTGTTACAAGAGAGGGAGGACATTTTCAGCATCACCTATGAGCACTGTAAGTACACATTATTGAACATGTATGGTAAAAGTGTGAAAGTGCGCGCCTAACACTGGCTGAACTGGGTACGCCCGCCCGCAGTCTGCACCAGTCAGCACCAGTCACAGCCGGTTTAGCTTACCGTGTTTATCGGGGCGCACATATATAATGACCCTGTATGTTAGTTTGTGTTTGTGTGTGTGTGTGTGTGTGTGTGTGTGTGCGCACGTTTGTGATTGTACGTTTTTGTTGGGGTTTTCCGTGAGGGGTTGGATTAATGTCGATATAATAATTTTTAAAATAGTTACTTGTGTGTTCCTATTGATAATGGAAATGTTTTTAATTATCTTTTCATATAAACAATATAGACTAATAAATTAGAAAAAGAAAATAAAGGTATTCTGCCTTTCCAATACTTGTATTGAACCTACTCACAGGTACATGTTTCGAAGGTAAAACTCCTTTTCCTCAGCCTGTACTTAAAAATAACAAAGATAAATCGCCTTTATAAGAGCAAACTTTACATAAATAAAGATTTGTGAAATAAATAATATTAAGTTCAATTGTTTCCGTTTCTCCTTGGAAGATCTTCCAATTGGATATCCAGGCCTGGGTGCATTAAAGAGCCGCTGAGTCAGGCCGGTGTTGTGAGTCGCTATTTGGTTGCGTCATCGTTTTTCGAACTAGTCTCTATGCTGCCCTTGGAGAACATCATGGCAAAGAAATCAACATAATCCTTGTAGTAGTGCCATGTCCCGCTGTATGTAGTGTGTTTGGGCGTGAACAACAGCAGATCAAAAAACTTGTCTCAAACAAATATCACTCCTTTGCTTGTCCAAAGACATACTAGGTGTGAAGGGGAAAGGAAATAGAGGACGAGATTAAAAATTAAGGAAAAAAATAAATGTGGAATGTTTATGAAGTGCCGATGGCTGTTGTTTTGGGGTGGATGAATGCGAAAAAGAGATATAATCATTATTGAATTTGGAAAATAAATGGTATGAATGGTGGAATACAGTTGATCAATTTATCTATTACTATATAATGCGTCTATTAGTGTTCTGTATAAAATACTGGTTTCAAAAACTATTTCATTAAGATTGTGGAAAGGGTTAAATCTCTGTGCTTTGTCAATCTCTATTTGTTCCAGATTATTCATGAGTGTGCCTTTGTTTTCTTGATGTAAAATAACTAAATCGTTCTCTATGGTTGTGAATTTGTGCCCAGTTTCTACCATATGGTTGCCTAACGCCGAAAATTTCTTATGTTTAGAGGCATTAACATGTTCCAAAAATCTAGTGTTGAAGCCTCTTCCTGTTTGTCCAGCGTAATCCGCGTCACAATCATTGCATTTGATTCTGTAGACGCCAGAATTATTATATTTGTTTGTTTTATTGAGAATATGCGAGTTGAAAAATTTATTGTGATTAGTGTTGTTGGTTCTGAAAGCTACTTTTACTTTGTATTTTTTTAGTACACTAGTAACATTGTAGGTGGATTGATTCACAAAGGTGAACATTGCATAAGTGGAAGGTTCTTTATCCTCTTTTGCTAATCTGGAAGCGGGTTTGTTCTTGATTTTGTTAATAATACTGTTAACATATTTTCTATTGAAATCATTACCTTCGGCAATTTGGTGAATTATTGAAATTTCTTTAAGATACTCTGTCAGACAGTGGGACGTTCAAAGCTCTGTTAATAAAACATGTGAAGGCTGCTCTTTTATGGGATGCGGGGTGGTTAGAATCTTGTCTAATAACAGTGCTGGTTTGAGTTGGTTTTCTGAATATTTGATAGCTCAGGAGATTGTTTTCACGTTTGACTAGTAGATCTAGGTAATTTATGGAACTGTTAATTTCATTCACTGACGTGAATTTAATGTTACTGATTAATTGGCTCAAATGTAGCAAAATTAGTTCGATTCTGGTTTTAGAGTTGTCAAGGATTATGAAAACGTCATCAACATATCTTCCCCCAAAAAATAAACCATCATTTTTGTTTAAGATTAATTCGTGTTCCAGATTGTCTACGAATATGTTTGCTATGATTCCTGATAAAGGAGAACCCATGGCGAGGCCTTCTTTTTGTTTATAGATTTTCTCATTGAAGCTGAATTGGTTGTCATTTAAGACGAATGTTAAAATGTTTAAAAATTCAGAGATTTCAACTTGCGATAAATCACTGTTGTTCTTCAAATTCTCCTCGATAACATCAATGGTGACAGAAATCGGTATGCTTGTGTAGCCTACATATCTTTTATGTCAATTGTGTGTAAAGAATGGGTTTCAGTAAGTTTCAGTTTACTTGTTAATTCACAGAAATGTATTGAATTTTTGAAAGAAGCATTGGCCTTGAATATGTAATGCGATTTGAGAAATGAATGGGAAAATTGGGCGAGTTTGTATGTCAGACTATTTCTGAAATTAACTATTGGTCTGATGGGTATGTTAATTTTATGTATTTTAGGTAGTGCTCTTAATGTTGGTAATTTCGGGTTCATTTTGACCATTTTGCTCTTTAGTTTATCATCAAGGATGAATATGGTGTTTTTCAAAAGCTGTTTGAGTTTCCTTTGTAGACTTTGGGTTAGGTCTTTATGATTTACTTCAAAATTTGGATTAGTGAGGAAATCTTCTGTTTTGTTAATATAATTATTTTTCTTGATGATAACTGTAGTGCTACCTTTGTCTGCTTTAGTTATGATTAATTGGTTCTGTTTTATTTTGGTAGATAAACTTTTGCAATCTTTCTGAAGTTGAAAATCCATTATGTATTCGTTATTGTTATGATTTATTTTCTTGATTTTCTTATTGATCTCATGCCGTGCTCCCCTTTGTACTTCTGGAGGTAGTCGTTTGATAGCTGCCTCCGACTCGGCTGTTAATTTGGTAAGGTTATGTGCATTGTAATTGGATTCCCAATTATGCTTGAAGCCTCTTTCTAATATTTGTAATTCAGACTGGTTGAATATGGTGTCAGTTAGATTGGTTACTGGTTTTGGGAAAATAATATAATATATATTATAAATTATATTTTAAATTGTAGTTATATTGTAAATCTGAATCAAGCGACTATGGCCCCATTTGGAAATAAGTGCATCTAAAGACACTGGACGCCGTTATCTCATGGAAACAGAGCCTAGCGTTTTCTGAAGTATGAACAATAAATAATCGTGATATATTTGGAAAAATACAAAAAGAACGCTTACTTGTGTAATGTGTCCAGGCACGCAAACATATGACGACACGATCATTAATAAGAGACGAGTCTTGTTCTGGCCCCGGGCCATACACATTCCTTCAGGTGTTTGTGCGACATCTTCTCCTTATGATCGCCTCTAAATGCGAGGGCCACGTAGCTTACAGTACATGTTAGTGAGATGGTATGGTTACTAATGTTCGGACTTTTAGGACCTAAGGAAACTAGAAATAGGTTCAAACCCCACCGAAGCCGTCGGATTTTTAAGAGCGTTAAAATACCTCAGTATGCCTTCCTTCGGAGGGGAAGTAAAGCCGGCGGTCCCATGTCATAGATTTATGGTATGTTAAAGAACCTTCCACTAATTACACCTGTGTGAAGCTAAATTGTATGGGTTAGGAATGTAAACAACGCTCTTAGGTTTCTACGTTCGTTGGCAAGAGCCGACTGCGGTGGCGTCTAGTAGCGAAGTTCTGAACTAGGCCTAGTAGTCGTTGACAGTGGCGTTTGGCGGCAAAAGTAGGAACTATTTGAAAAATTCAAAGTTGCAGTCCTTACTTGAATTAAAAAAATAGATAACACACACTAATACAGCCATCCCAATTAACACCGGTTATCAGACAGATTCCACACACACCCAAAGTACACGGGGCTACATGACTGCAATGTCGCAGCCCTTAAACTGAGGAACCAACCAACCAAACTAGAAATATGCAGGTATATATGCCCTAAAATACTCAAATATGATCCAAGAAATGTACAATATGACCTAATATATTTACATGCTTTCTAAATAATAAGCGTAAGTATTTGCCATAATAGCAAATTGTGTAAATCCGTATTGATTGAATAATTAAAACTCTTATGTTTTAATGTTACGGGTAAACTCGAGAACCACTGGATGGATTTTGATGCGGTTTCCACCATTCTCGAGGAAGATTTCTGTAGAAAATAATTTATTTATGATCAAAGGAAGCCGAGCAGTAACGATTTCAGTAGAAAAGTCGAAAAAAAAACTGGCGTCCGAACGCTTTGTAAGCTTACGCTGGGCAAACCGTTAAAAATATCAATATACTATGAGTGTAAGAATTGTTCAGCATGAAAAGTTCTACGAAAAGGTCCGCGAGAGCATATGTCTATCTTCAATACATCGCCCACTGTAAGTGTTTTACGTTCAAATTTCTTCCAGCAATGTCCATTCAATTACTGAGGCGACAGAGTACGAGCTAGCTAAGGGCGAGTCTATCACCCCAGTTACAGCATAGTTAGCGGATGAGCTTATTGCCCCAGATACAGCCAGCAGCAAACTGTCGAGTCGTGTTGAGTTAAAAACTTTAGAGGAGAGTGGTTGTGTTTGGGGAGTCCCTGGAAGTGCAACTCGGCTTTTCTTCATTTCGCCTGTGAACTTTTCGTCCCGCAAAATTCACAGTCAAGTTAAGATTGGACGGAAGGGGGATTTGTGTTTCATGCACCTCGCCATTCTTAAATTACGTCTGACAAGAATTTGTTGCACATGCATCTCCATGATAATATAATTAATAGTCCAGTCAGTGATTTTAACCCAACATACCGAGACGTAAAACTGATATTGGTCGTTGTTCACTGATATTGGAAAAAAAAAGCGCTTATCACGTAATGCTTTCATAGCTGTTCCCGGGCGAAGCCAGGTCGGGTTGCTAGTTGTATATATTTTACAGGCTATGTCTACATGTTTCAATGGCTGAAACTGAAGAAGATTTAAACAAGAAGTTCCGTGACGAACTAAAGAGTCTACTTTTCTTAAACTTTTAGATTCATGCCAATGATTAATCTATATGGATCTATCTAGAATAATGACGAAATTAAGTTGGTAATATCGAAATTTAGAATTAGTTCGAAATACTGTATACCTGTCATAATGTAGCCTAATAGAGAACTACAGTTGGCAGCCCTGGTGTCTGAATATATCCTTAGTTCCATCTCTTAAGGTACAGAATGCAAAATTTGGTTGAAGTCTAATGGATAGCATGGACGTTACATGAAGTTAAACATTGGATCTAACAGCGCGGGTAAAATAATGTTGGTAACAATGATATACATGGATTGGTCAGAAATAATCTGAAATAATATGATCTATTGTTGTGTCAATTTTGAATGAAATCAATTAGTTAGTATAGAAGTTACATGCATTTTAAAATTGGACCTATCAGCAGGCTTAGAATCATGTTGGCAGCACTGACGTATATTAGTTAATCCAAATGCATCTAGAATGCCAGGTACTATACGTGTGCAAAGTTTAGAGCTATTGGCTTGCATACTTTCTGATATATTGGTATTTGGATAAAATAAATTGAGAGCATTTATTAACAGTTGGCAGCCCTGGTGGATCTTAAGAATACGTTCAGTCATATCTGTTTATGTACACATAGCACATACGAAATTTGGTTGAAATCCAATTGATAGTGTAGAAGTTATATGCATTAAAATTTGGACCTATAAGCAGGCTTATAATCATTTTGGCAACACTGCGATATATGGCCTCCTGGTAATTGAACTGCAATATTATTATCTATACTTGTGCCAATTTTGAAATAGCTCCCATTCATACCTTCCAAGATATCCAACATGGAGCTCAAATTTCAATTGCGATTTTTCAGCAGTTGGTAGCACTGACATCATTTTCAAATATGGCCGTGAGATATTCAGGTATAGATCTTTACTCCTACCAAATTTGTTTCGATTGCTGCAGCCGTTTAGGAGTTGATAGGGGGTGACACACACACACAGCCTGACAGACAGACAGACAGACAGACAGAAGGACAGACAGACAGACAGACACACATTTGCCCGATCTCATACGTCTACTTTTTCCTCACTTTTGCAAAATGTGAAAAGTAGGCTAAAAATCTCTTACTGAAAGTGAAGGAGGAAAGTTCAAATGCTGGACTAATGTTGAATGTCAAGAAAACAAAAATTATGACAACTACAACTGTCAATTGATGGCGTGTGGGAGGAGAGATATGGAGATAGTCTCTGTTTTTAACTATCTTGGCTCACAGATTTCTGCTGATGATGACTGCAGCCATGAAATCAAAAGACGATTGCTACTTGGTAGACAGGCATTTTCTAATATGGTCAATATCTTAAGGATTAGAGAAATACATTAACAACAAAGATCCGTATAGTAAGGGTTATGGTTTTTCCAGTTGTGATGTACGGATGTGAGACCTGGACCATAAGAAAAGATGAACGCCGTAGAATAGATTCCTTCGAATTATGGTGTTGGAGAAAAGTTCTTTAGAGTTCCATGGACTGCAAAGAGAACAAATAAGTCAGTTTTACAGCAAATTAAACCAGTGTGTTCTTTGGAGGGTTTAATCCTTAAACAAAAACTGAGCTACTTTGGACACATCATAAGAAGACATAATTCTTTAGCGAAGACCTTAATGCTGGGGAAGATTGAAGGCACAAGGATAAGAGGGAGGCAAAGAATGAGATGGATGGATGGTATCACAGAAGCACGAAATTCTAGCTTGGAAAATCTTCGAGAGGCAGTGCTGGACAGAAGAAATTGGTGTACTTTAGTAAATGGGGTCACGGAGAGTCGGAATCGACTAAACGAATAAAGAGGGAGAGAGAATCTGGCGGTGAGGCATGGTGACCCGTCCGTGGTACGGCCACTGCGATACTCCGTTCTATAGGGAGGACCACTGTAAAATGTTCCTATACGGTAATATTATTCGAATCCAACATAATATCCTAGGAACACTCCAGTGAACTAAAATTATTGAAGTATTACTTAAACATTCCTAGAATATTGTTAACTAGCATTACCTGTCGCGGCTTCGCCCGCGAATATTCTAGTTGTAAAGAGTACACTTAGCAAAATCTCAATCATGAATGCTATGACTGATATATCCTTGGTATGAATAATCAGACTTTATCAATTCAGCTACTGGTGTAGTGGTTAGGGGTTTGTCATTCCTTTATAGATATATCAGAGCGAAGTTAGTTTTCTGGGAATATCACAGACACTGTTAATTTAAGGGCCTTTAAATGTGATTTTCGGAGAAACTTTATAGTTGGGTGAAAAAGACCTTTCGTACCACACTCACACATGAAAATTGCGTGAAAAAATTCTTAAGTGCCCCTTGACCCCCTTAAGCGCATTATACTGTATGTATTGATGAATTTTACAGCTTAATTTGGTTCAGTGATAACCTTATAACCGTCTGGAAACTTTCACAGTAATGTAATAATTGGAATTGCATTGCGTCTTACAGAAATAGATGGACCTGTGAGTTTCTGTTACCATGGTTACCGTGTTGCATTATTTCATTACCGGGTGAGTTAGCCGTGGTCGTTACGGCATGACCGCAGGCAGTCGCTCACATCCGGGAGGCGAGGAGGTTCGAATCCCCCCGCCGGCAACCTTGAAGATGGTCTTCTGTGGTTTCCCGTCTTCCTTCCAGGCAAATGCCGGGGTTGGTCCCTAGCTATAGGCCACAGCCGCTACCTTACAACTCCTCAACCTTCTCTTCCAACTTTTCTCCCCAACGATACTTGTAGCTCACCCATTGAGTGTCCGTCTCGAAGCAGCTACAAAACTGGCGAGCCGAACATGTCCTCGGACACTCCCGGCACTAAAAGCCATACGCTAAAAAATCATTAGCTTGCCACGGTGGGGGAGTGGATAGTGTGTCGGTCTACTAACACCAAGATTGCAGGTTCGCTCCTGGCCGAGGAGAGTGATTTTTGAAAGGCGGCAAAAATACGACACGCATGTCATACGATGTTGGCATGTCAAAGAACCCATTTGAATTCAGTAGGCCGTGTTCATAATGGCAAAATTAATCTCGGGAGTTTCCGCCAACACCAAGTTCCTCATTCCTCTACCAGAAAGCGCTATAGTGTTCAAGGTGCTTAGATATCTAACCTCCTTGACTTTCATAGCGATTCAAGGAACAACGAAATTCGACATGCAAGCTACCCTCTGGGTGTCAAATTACAAAGCTTGCACCCGGCATCCGAGGCCATACGATATTATTATTATTATTATTTCATTGTAAATATACATGTTTTAAGGTATTTATTTAATTGTGAGGCATTTAAAGAGGAAGTGAGTGCGTATCGCTTACGCATTATGTTATGCTGAACCTGTAGGTACTCCATATGTGTAGGTTGGTGTTAATGGGACCTTATTTTCGGTACAAAACTGGAATGGGACCTTAGCAGAACAATATAGGGAGGGATATACTGCGCTTATACGAAGGGCGTACTACAAGGTCATCGAAAGAGGTGGCCTTACTTTTGATGTGTAATAGCTCAGGATGTAATAAAGATAATATAATTATTTTAACGGCTGTGGGTTTGTTTCGTCGCCTCGCCGCATGAGTCACAGGTGCCCCGGGCTGTGCTCTGCCTCAGTGTATTACGTGCGCCTTACGCAACGGGCCGCTCGGACAAAGGGATAGTCCAGAATATTCGTGACCCAGCCAGTGATGGAAATCTCGAGAAGCGGTGAATCCTGGTCGGGTCTAGAAGCATTCATTGAGTCACCAGCCTGCTATATAAGAGCGACCTGGCCAGCGAGGTGGACAGTGTTTTTCGAGCTAGGCTAGTGCGAACTTTTACCTGAGCGACAGTTGTTGGTGACGTGACTTGCGAAACCCTATTGAAGCGGATTCTCTTGACAGCGAAGGAGTGTGAAGCCTACGGAGGAACTGTGTCTTGAGCGTTTTCCAGTGCAACAGAGGTTAGTGTGGTGAAATGCGTAAACACCGGGGGCTGTTTCCCTAGCCATCGGACAGCGAAGCAGAGTGTAGTGGTGAGTGAGTGGCTATCGTAAATAACTGTAGCTTGTGCATTCAAGGAAGTGTTGCAGGTAGTTCTACCGAGGCCACCGGTCCCATTAGGAGGGATTAACATTTGTGGCTTATTGACAAGTGAAAGGCAAGTGTTCCCTACAAGAGGAAACTAGAGTGAGATACTAATTGTTTTTATTTGCTATTTGTGTGGTGTATCTTTCTGGCCCGCAATAAAGCTAACACGTTTCTTTAAAGGAACAATTCGTGTTGTGCTTCTACCCACCGTAATCCAGTTAACGGAAGTGCCACTAGGGGGTGGCACGCAACATTATTTTTACACCAAAAGATAGAGAAAATAATAAAGTTTTGTTTAGTTAGTAGTTAGTTATTGTTGTTTTAAGGGGCGTAACTACGAGGTCAAAAAGTTTTGTTTACCTATTTAGTAGGTTTCTATGTGAGCTCAGCCTGTGGCACGCACGAATCACCGATGTGATAGCAACTGTGAAGCACGCAACAGTTCCTAAGAAAGAGCTAAGAGCATCCTTGGAGGTATCCTATTTAATTGCAAAATCCAAATCACCACATATTATTGGTGAGAAATTACGTCTTCCTGCAGCCATGAAAATGTGCGTGATCATGCATGGAGAAAAGTTAGGCGAGTGTTAGAAGTCGATACCGCTCTCAAATGATGCAGTAACTCGTCGTATTGATGTAATAGCCTCAGACATAAAAAATCAATTGCTTCATGATAGCCCAAAATTTGCCCTGCAACTTGATGTCAGTACTGACATAGTCAACAGTGCCCAGCTTCTTGTTTTTGTACGCTACTGTCATGAAAATGAAATGCACGAGGATTTTCTATTTTGTAAAGCTCCGGAAGTGCAGACTAAAAGCGAATATATTTTTTTCTCTTGTGAATTCCTTTTTTATTGACAACAATCTCTCATGGACAAATTGTGTTGGTATACGTACTGATGGGGCGTCGGCATTTACTGGAACTAAAAAGGGTTTCAGAGCAAGAGTGAGTGCTGTTACTAATTCTGTAAAATTCACACATTGCGTGATACACAGGGAGGCATTGGCTTCAAAAGTACTACAACCGGAAGTCTATAAAGTGCTGAACGATGTAATTAGTGTTGTAAATTTTTGAAAGCAAGAGCTTTAAACAGTAGGCTATTTTCCATTCTTTGCGAGGAGATGGGATCTACACATGATTCGCTTCTATTGCACTCGGAGGTACGTTGGTTGTCTCGTGGTCGAGTCCTTCGTCATTCCTTTGAAGAATGAACTTCGTATTTTCCAGTTGGACAGCAGTCCTACACTCGCAACCCTGTTTCTGGATGAGAAATGGCTTCTAATACTGTGCTACTTGGCTTACGTATTTGAAAACCGAATGAACTTAATGTGTCACTTCAAGGACGAAATAGTAATATTTTCATTTTAAGAGCAAACTTGGACTTTGGAAAGCCCAGATGGACAAAGGTAACTGTGAGATGTTTCATTGTCTGAATGAATTCCTGAAAGAAAATGAGTTAGATATTTGTCAAATTAGTGGAATTGTCGTACAACACCTCCAAAACCTTCGTGAAAAAATCGAGGGTAGATTTCCACAACCTTCAACTGAGAACGACTGGATTCGCAGTCCGTTTGAAACGAACGTAATAGCCCACCTGTCAACGGCAGACCAGGAGGAACTAATAGAACTCTCAAGTTACAGAATACTTCGAAATGAATTTCAATCGAAGTCTCTTGAAAATTTTTGGGTGTAGATTCGGAATGAATATCCCATTTTATCAAGAAAAGCAGTGGACCTGTTATTACCCTTCACTTCAACTTACTTGTGTGAGTCAACATTTTCCGTCAAGACGAAGCATCGGTCTCGGCTGCAGCTGGAAGGGGATCTGCGGTTTGCTGTTTCAAACATCCAACCAAGACTGGATTTACTTTCATCTCAAATTCATGCTCACACATCACACTAACTCTGTAAGTGTCTGACAATTATCGAATTCTGATCCATGTACACTTTTATTCTCCTGTTTTACTTTTTCATGGGTGAAGAGTTTTAACACTACATTTTTCAAATTCGCAGTGAAATGTTGAAAATTGTGTATATTATTTCTATTGTCATTTATAAGTCACGAGCTTTCAAATATGAAAAGCATTACTGAACCCAGGTGTCACAGCTAAAGAACTATTTAGTGAAACAAACAAAATTTGCTCAATTCCAATAACTGCACGTGCAGCAGTCGTTTTTATTAGCCTACTTTCGATTTTTGCAAAAAATGAAAGTAGACTTATGAGATCAACACAGGGCGAAAGAAGTGTGTCTGTCTGTGTGTGTGTGTGTGTGTGTGTGTGTGTGAGAGTCTGTGTGTGTGTGTGAATGTGTGTACTCTTAATGTCTGTCCCCCCCCCTATCAATTCGAACACGGTGAACGCGAATTGAACGAAATTTGGTACAAAGGTAGCACTAGCAAAGGGCACCTCAGTGTCATGTTTTATATCGCCGCCATCTTGACAGAAACATAATGGCGGCCACACAACTGTTCAAAGCTTAAATCAAATTACGACTAACATAACCATCCGATCTCTACCAAATTTTGCAACAACATACCTTTATGGAGGGAGCATCCTTTGACCAAACTAATAGGTCATTAGCCTAATATTTTTCGGATGGCGGCCATCTTTGTGTGAAAATCGATTCCCCCTATCAATTCGAACACGGTGAAACCGAATGGAACGAAATTTGGTACAGAGTTAGCACTAGCAAAGGACACCTCAGTGTCATGTTTTATATCACCGCCATCTTGACGGAAACGTAATCGCGGCCACCCAAATAATAAAAGCTAAAATGTAAATACGACCAACCTAATAATCTAGTCTCTACCAAATTTTGCAACAACATATCTTTATGTGGGAAGCATATTCTGACCAAACTGCAAGATCATCAGCCCAATAGTTTTCAGATGGTGGCAAAGTATGTGTGCAAATCGATTCCCCCTATCAATTCAAACACGGTGAAACCGAATTGAACGAAATTTGGTACAGAGGTAGCACTAGCAAAGGGCACCTCAGTGTCATGTTTTATATCGCCGCCATCTTGACGGAAACGGAATGACGGCCACCCAAATGTTAAAAGCTTAAATCAAATTACGACCATCCTAATAATTTGATCTCTACCAGATTTTACAACAACATGCCTCTTTGTGGAAAGCATCTTATGACTGACTACAAGGTCATCAGCCCAATAGTTTGCAAATAGCGGCCATGTATGTGTGCAAATCCATTCCCCATATCAATTCAAACACAGTGAAACCGAATTGAACGAAATTTTGTACAGAGGTAGCACTAGCAAAGGGCACCTCATATTCATGTTTAATATTCCTATAGCACGTTGTATTTCAACAAGCTACTACAACCAACATTCAATTATACTCCTTGAAAAGGACAAAGAGTTATAACAATACCCATGCATTTAGGAGAAAGTAGGCTATATGTTCCTTACTGAACGTCTTGTTTTTATAAGCAAAAGTAATACATATGCATGACATTTTTTTTTTTACAAAACGTTGTTGTACTTTGATGTGCTCTAAGAATAATGAATTGTGTGTTATTATTATTATTATTATTATTATTAATGTAATTTAACTGGTAGTTGGAATCCTAATTAGGCAGTAGCATGCACAGTAGATCTTTTGTGATTTTTTTTTTGTGGGGAAAAATGAGAATAGGGAGGGGGGGCGGTAAATATTTCATGTTTCAAAAAGGGGGGCGCGACAGAAAAAGTTTGAGAACCCCTGTTCTAGGTTTGTGTCGTTTGTGTGAGGTTTCGCCTAGGACACGAAGCTGGCTCATCAGAGGGGTATTGGTGTCCCCGTCCTGACCCCCTCAGGAGTAGCGAACTGTCCGCTGATGAGCCAGCTTAGTGTCCCAGGCGAAACCCCATACAAGACACGGCACAAACTTAGAAAGACTGCCGAGTTTTAATTCTCTGGCCGTGAAAGCCAATATACACTGAAGAAAATGTAAATTGCAACACCCAGAAGGAGTGGTGCTACATTGCTGCAATTGAACATGCAGGACGAGTGTTCGGTTGTGATTCGATGATTACACTTTCAGGTCCCTCTGCCGCAAGTTTGGACAGCAATCAATACCGGATGTGCCCACCACGAGCTGCAATACATTGATGAATTCTGTGAGGCATGGAGTCAATAAGGCCCTGGATCGTTTTCTGAGGAATTGTGGCCCATGCTTGCTGCATTGCACGGGTCAGTTGTTTCAGAGTTGTGGGTGGCTGAGGACGGTTGGCCAGTTGTCGACCCATCATGTCCCACACATGCTCAATAGGACTGAGGTTCGGGGATCTGGCGGGACATTCTAAGGTTGTAATGTCGTGGAGAGCTTCTCTGGAGATGCGTGCAGTGTGAACCCGGGCATTGTCCTGCTGAAACATCCCATTAGCAATGTTCGCCATCATAGGTCCAACCACTGGATTGAGTACCCTATCAACGTACTGTCGAGCAGTCATAGTGCCCTCAACACGCACTAATTGTGATTTCACATTGACGCCAATAGCTCCCCAGACCATAATGCTTGGTGTTGACCCTGTGTGCCTCTCGACAATAAGGTCTGGGTGGCCCCTCTCCCCGGTACGTCGGTGCACACGATTCCGGCGATCACTACGACCAAGACAGAAGCGCGATTCATCACTAAAGACGACCCTATGCCATTTGTCGACCCACGTCGATCGTTCTCGACACCAGGCCAGCCTTACACGTCGCTGTTGTGGGGTCAATGGAACACCTTCTGCAGAGACACGGGATCGTAAGCCAGCTGCACGCAGGCGATTACCAACTGTTTGTTATGTAACGTGGGGTGCTACAGCTGCTCGAATTGCGCTGCTGTTGCATGGGGTTCCATCCGGGCCATCCGAATGATGCGGCGATCCTCTCTCACAGTTGTCTGTCGCGCTGGACCTGTGCCAGGTCTACGAGTGTGGGTACCTTCATTTGACCACTGCTGCCATACACGTTGTACTGTAGATGCCTATCGGCCAACACGTGCAGCGACAGTCCTTAGAGATAATCCAGCCTCACACTGCCAAATTATCCGAGCCCTCTCAAACGGCGACAGTGGTTGATAGCGTGCTCTTCTCTGTCGTCGAGGCATGTTTGACCGGGAACACTCTACTGCACAGACTGCAAGTCCACTACGCTACACCAGAGTCCGTATACTGGCGTTGATTTCCTCCGCGACCAATCACGTGGGGAGACCTGTAGCAACAATCCAATGGGTCTGAAACTTTGATCGTTTACATACCTACATGGCACCGTTCCATATCTTGAAAATCAACACAAACGACCAATGCCTTCATGGTGTTGCAATTTCCATTTTCTTCAGTGTATCAAAATTTAAAGAGTTTCACTGCAGGCTTTGGTTGGTTCCTCAGTTTAGGGGCTGCGGCAACGAGGTCATGTTGCCACGTGTACTTTGTATGTGTGTAGAATCTGTCTGATAACTGGTGTTAATATTGTGATGGCTGTATTCGTACGAATTATCTGTAATTCAGGTAAGGATTGCAGGCGATCAATTTCAAGTAGTTCCTACATTTGCTACAAAATGCTACAGTCAACGACACCTAGCTGTGAACTTGGCTACTAAATGCCACCGCAAACGGCACCTGGCGACGAACGTTGGAACTAATAATAATAATAATAATAATAATAATATCGTATGGCCATGTTGAATTTCGTTGTTCCTTGAAGCACTATGAAAGTCAAGGAGGTTAGATATCTAAGCTCCTTGAACACTATAGTGCTAATGAGGAACTTTGTGTTGGCGGAAACTCCTTAGATTAATTTTGCCATTATGAACACGGCCTACTGAATTCAAATGGGTTCTTTGACATGCCAACATCGTATGACATGCGTGTCGTATTTTTGACACCTTTCAAAAATCACTTACCACGGCCAGGAGTGAACCTGCAAGCTTGAGGTTAGTTGACCGACACGTTAACTACTCACCCACCGTGGCAAGCTAACGTTGGAACTTAAAGAGCGTTAATCAATTCTAATCTACAAATTTAGCTTCACACAATTGTAGTTATTGAAGGATCTTTTACATGCCATAAATCTATGTCATGGGCCCACCGGATTTACTGAGGGATTTTTTAACGCTCGTCTGGGTTTGAACCCGCGATCTTGGGCATAGAAGCTCACTACAGGCTCTGATCACCCCTTGTACTTTTTTTTAGCGTATGGCTTTTAGTGCCGGGAGTGTCCGGGGACATGTTCGGCTCGCCAGTTTTGTAGCTGCTTCGAGGCGGATACCCTTGGGGTGAACTACAATTACCGTCGCGTGTGGAGTGTTGTCTGGGGGAGGAAAGTTTTGAATGTAATGACGAGGAGTTGGAAGGTAGCGGCTGTGGCCTATAGTAAGGGACCAACCCCGGCATTTGCCTGGAAGGAAGATGAGAAACCACAGAAGACCATCTTCAAGGTTGCCGGCGGGGGGGATTCGAACCTCCTCGCCTCCCGGATGTGAGCGACTGCCAGCAGTCATTCCGAAACGACCACGGATAACTCACCCGGTACCCCTCGTACTAGTTTTATTTAAGTATTTTTATGTTTTAATCTCTCTTACCTACAAACTTTGCTCTAATTATCTTGCATTCTCTGATCAGACGTGCTGCAACCATAACCTTCCCACATAAAAGGTCCTACTTCTCTCAATGCTTTGTTCTTATACACTCCACCGTCTTAACCACCAAATTATCCCTCTCATTTCTCTTCTCCCTAGGCTAAAACTAAGTACAGTGAAACCTCTCTAAAAGACCACCCCTATTAAGGGGACCGGTACAGTAAACCACCTTCAAAATTTCGATTTTACAATGTATTTTTAGCCTATTTTCAATTTTGAAAAAATAGGCTTATGAGATCACCTTTTGTCCGTCCGTGTGTGTGTGTGCGTGTGTGTGTGTGTGATTCGTGTGTGTGTGTGTCCCTAATAAAATCTAAACGGCTGGAGCGATTTCAATGAAACTCGGTAAGTTCATAGCACTATTCCCTGCGACCCCGACCGTGCCCTTTAAATTTTGTTACGACTCACCAATCCAACATGGCAGCTGTGCGAAATATTTCACCAGCAATCAATATCTCCGAAACTATTACCGATATTACCCTGACATTTTGTGTGGTGATAAAGGGAGCAACAATAAGTTCACTTATGTGACCTTTGAAAATCTGGTAACTACAAAACGAACATGGCGGCCAAGCGAAGTTGCGACTTTTAAATAGACGTTTCTCGCGATTTAACCAACCAAACGCAATGAAACTTGGTACAGTATATGTTTATATACATTGTAATGTACCGACATCTAACTTCGTTCAATTGTTTACATAACCACAAGATGGCGGAGGTGCGAAATATTTCACCGGCATTCCATATCTGTGAAACTATTAGGGGTATCTCCCTGAAATCTTTTACGGAGATAAAGGGCACTACGGAAGTCCATCTATAAGACTTTCAGAAACCTGTTGACTACAAAACGAACATGGCAGCCAAGCGAAGTTGAAAATTTTAAATAGACCTTGCTCGCGATTTAATGTTCCAAACGCACTGAAATCTGGTACGGGAAATATTTATACACATTTTAATGCACTGGTATCTAATTTAGTTCAATTGTTTACATAACCTCAAGATGGCGGATGTGCGAATTTTAAAATTAAGTTTTTATTTCTTGTGATGTAGTCATGCGATCGAATTGAAAGTTTGAATATTGAACCTACGAAATAATTTTCCTTTAATGGTACATGACTCTATGGCCTATACATTTAACAATTCAACATGGCGACCATCCAAAATATTTAGTCGGCTCTGAATATCTACGAATCTATTATAGCAATCGAGCTGAATTTCTTAATGTTCATAGGGGCTATGAACTTAAGTTCACCTACAGGACTTAAAATAACTTGGTGTTCACAAATCCAACATGGCGGTTACACGAAATATAAAAATTCACATGGACGTTTCTCGCAATTTAACCATCCGAGTGTAGTGAAACTTGGAACAGTAAATCCTTATACGAATGGTAATCCACTGGCATCTAATTTATTTCAATTGTTTCCATAACCTCAAGATGGCAGCTGTGCGAAATTTTAAAATCTCCTTGTTACTTCTTGTGTCCTAATTATGCGATTGTAGTTTGAATACTACACGTACACAATAATCTGCATGTAACAGTACATAACTCTAGGACCTACATATATAAAATCCAACATGGCGACCATCCGAAATTTTTAGTCGGTTCTCAATATCTACGAATCTATTAGAGCAATCAAACAGAAATTGTGTATGTTGATAGTGGCAGTTAACATAAGTAGGATATATGAAAATAGGCTGTATAGTTCTTCACGGAACTACTTGTTTAATGTACAGCGTCACTCGTCTAGTTCATTTTGGTGAAAGAATTATTTAAATTTCTGCAATAGTTTAGGAGTTATGATTAAAAATGCTAGGCTCTGCGGTACTTTGCGGTTAATTTTCTCAAAACAATATTTTTCAAATCCGTTTTACTAATGTTCTAAGTGTTGGAGACTACAAAACAGACCAAACTCATGTTCCTAAGGTTGATAATTATTGGGATAAAAACAATTTACATCCCAAAAATTGACCAAAATATGTCATTTTTAAGTAACACAAAATTAAAAATACTAATTTTGAACATATACTTCTGAAAGTGGTCAGATTTGTAGCTGTAACCTGTAACAGAACATTTAAAAAAGCAGAACACTAATATATTGATAAATGGTCCGGCTATGAATATAACGCTGAGCACCGACACGCAAACAGCCGCCATTTTGAATAATTAATTAGCCAGTTTGATAATGCTAAAATCAATTCTGAGATATGTGCTTACTAGTAAAGATATAGGATGCTTTATTTAGAAAGTATCATTGCTGTACATATATTAGGAGCTGAGATAAGAATTATTTAAAACATCAACATTTGAAGGTGGTTTACTGTACCGGCCCCCTTAAAAGACCACCCCTCTTAAAGACCGATTTTTCTTGGAACCGATTTAAAACCTCATTAGGTCAATGTATTTGTTACCTCTATTCAGGCGCGGATCTAGTGTTAGGCGTTGGAGGGGGTCAGAGAATCGAAATTGTTAAGAAAAATGGCATCACTAAAAACGCAATCACAAAATAACCAAACGTACAAAACCAGACCAATTTTTGGCAAGCTTCATGGATAGAAATTTGATGCGTTCAGCGCATCAAAAATATTCGTACAAATTGCAACGGCGTGCTTTGCGACTTTTATATCGAGCTTCGAGAAAAAGGATCAAGGTACGTTACAGTTTCGGCAAGTCGAGTTGGTACCGACAAAGGGAGAAAGTCACATCTTAAATTGCCAACCAAGCTTGCAGTTTGGACGCCGGCAAAAAATTTTGGTGCGAAAAAAGCCCCAGTTTCCTATCCGTGCATTACTGCACATTCATCGTGACATCACTATAAACATCGATTCGGTAATCACAAGGTTTGCTAAACAAAATAGACGAGTTGATTTTGTTGTATAACTAATAGTTATTATACAAGAGGTTAGAAGTTGTAAATATGTACAGTTGTAACAGAACATAATAATTCCAATAAAGATAATTCAATATTGAATAAAATGAAAAAAAAAACTGTTTTTCAGTTAAAATTCGTTAAGTTTTATTTGTCTGGTAATTGTGTTTTCGTTTTTTGAGTTTGCAAAAAAGTTTGGTCTCCGTTTGGGGGGGGGGGGTCATGACCCCCTGACTCCCCCCCCCCTGAATCCGCGCCTGCCTCTATATAAGGACCACCCCTCTCCCCGACCAAAGACCAGGCATTTTCTCAGTCTGACCTCTTTCATAAGACCACTTCTCGTCTGCCTTCCCATTGGAGATGGTGATGAGGGGGATGATGTAAACAATGGTTTACAATGGCATACAATGTAATTAGAAAAAGTGTTATGTAACGTATGAAAAATACAAAAATCGGCTCTTCTTGAAGATTGTTCGAACCCAAAACAAATTAATGGACTTTCGAACTTACTCAGAGATATTCTTGAAAGTGAAATTGTTAAAAATAAGTGCTAATCTGAAACAGAGATCAATTCGAGACTTTTTTTTAAATGACAGAGCTCAGAAAATAACTAATTGTAATTAATTTGTACTAATTGTGAACCAATGCAGATAAATTGTAATCAAGTATGTGTTCCAACTGTACTTCATTAATAATGCTGTATAAAATTGTTTTTAATGTCTACCCAAATTAAGAGACCACCCCTCTAAAAGACCAGTTTTCCTTGGAACCGTCACTGGTCTCTTAATAGAGGTTTCACTGTAACACCTAACAGCAGTGAATAATATTGATGGTATTTCATTCTTGTTGACACTGTACATTTGGTTGCTCAAGGTATATAATAAGTTATGTGATGTGGAAATACCCAACCGTGGTAAACATACCGAGGCTATGGGTAGGATTACGTGCTGATTGTGACAGTGCCCCATGCGACCCATTGTTCAAGAGAAGAATTGAAGATGTTACTTCCAATGTGACGTAAATCCATGAAATAGCGTTTTTGTATCTTCGTATAATTACATTCAGACTTGATTAGGAATATAATGTAATTTTATTCATTACTTTATGTTCGACCCTGACTATTATGTCAGAAAACTGTATCATAATGATGGTCATTATAATTAGGGCTAGGATTTTTAGGTGCTAAAAATCGGGAAAATATTTATTTTTTATGTATTAAAAATACCTGAAATATGTGAAAAAGAAGTAAAATATTTTATTATAATTTAGTTTATTAATGTGAATATAAACAATATGCAGTACTCACGAATGCAATTTATTCTATGCCTCACTGACTACAGAAGCATTACAATACACAACGAGATACATCGTCAGGTTGTCCATCACAAATGACCGACGATTATCGCGAAACACTTCTTCTGAAGGCTCGAAACTGCGGCAGTATGTTTCTTGCCCATGAGGTGTTGTGTAACTTGAGATCGCTGTTCAGCCTTGATTGCTTCACCAACATGATTGGCAGAACAGAACGCCCCTATCCAAACTAAAATTATATTTAAATTCTGCAGACGATAACTTGTAGTTGTTTTTACTTTAGGCCTCGTAGAACTGCCTTGCACTTCACAGTACCAGAAATGAACTGCATGGGAGTGGCACTGGTTCCAGGTAGCTGGGGGAAGCGAGGTCTAGCACATGGTGCAATATGGCTATGGACAACGAAATCCCTGGCTTCCACAGTGAGTGGCATGGGGCGACAAGTTAAGAATAACACAGTTGCAAGCTGACATACGCTCTGCATGAAGATTAGATAGCTCATAGGTTCTTCCTCGTTTAAGTAACACAGAACAAAAATGCAATAAACTGAAAGATCTAGCATACTGATTTTAAAAAATTTAAATTTTATCTCTTTTTATGTGCTAATAAGTGAAAAGCAGGAATTTATGTATTTATAGAAAAAATGCTTAAAATATGTATTTACATAAAAAAATATTTATTTACCTAAAAATCCTAGCCCTAATTATAACACTATTTTTCATTATGAAACAGTTTCTCCCACCAATCAGAGCTCAAGAAACAGTTGTTTGACCAATTAGATAACGAGTTCCACGGCCTTCTAATTTACATTTCACTGACTGGCCTAGTGTCATAGTAGGGTAATCGAGGAGGCCATGGTCAAATACAAGGCATTCTCTGCGTCTCATGCGCTCTGTTCAGTACATAAAACTGGCGAAATCTCGACAGATATTTATGAATATTTATGTTCGAACATAAAATAGTTATAATAATTATAGTCGAACATAAACAGTCGTATGCAACTCGCGTACAATGGTAATTAAGACACTCATATGGATATTATAAAACTCGTGTCTTAATTATTGCCATTATAGGCTCGTTGCATAATGTACTATTTATGCACGTCCTGACACTGTGTTTTAAAAATCTCCTAATTGTAATTGTCTCCTGTAAGTTGGAGTTAGGACGTATTGGAAATAAATCATAATTATATTGGCATATGCTTTGAGTGGCATTTATGAACTTTACATTATTTAAACACAACAAACACAAACTGATGCTCTATATGTTCTTCAAAGTTAGCCATGGTCTTGATTTATCACGTGATGTCCTGAGAGCCATCGGATTGGTCAACTTGGATATGACACATTAGAAATAAATACATGTTGGAGTTACATCACTTTGCAAACAAACTTAGTTCTTAGATCTCTGTTAATATGGGATATACGATGTATTGCGACTTAAAACCTTAGCTATACTTTGAGAGAACCTATAAACTTGCTTATGAAAGAAAAAACTGAAAACCCGTCAATTTTGGATTTATGTCACTTTGGAAATAAACTCTTCAATTTTTACGGTGCTTAACCTAACTTAACCTAACCTAAGCGGAATTACAGCAGAGCGAGATATGTTAGAAATTCCCAGATTCTACCCATACATCAGTACTTTGGTCGCTAATGCCACGATGGAAAAATGGTGGGTCGCTTGCTGCACGATACCATGGGTAGAGAGACCTGCGCGGATAAACAAAAAGTCAATCGCATCCTCCTCGCATCCGCTCGACTGTTAACCGCATTCACCTCGCATCCACACGACAGTTATCCGCATCCACCTTGCACCCGCACGACTGTTAACCGCATTCACCTCGCAACCGCAATACTGTTAACCGCATTCACCTCGCATCCGCACGACTGTTAACCGCATTCACCTCGCATCCGCA
Source organism: Meconema thalassinum (assembly GCA_946902985.2). Lineage (NCBI taxonomy): Eukaryota > Metazoa > Arthropoda > Insecta > Orthoptera > Tettigoniidae > Meconema > Meconema thalassinum. The sequence goes on from OX336388.2 coordinate 94,075,524, forward strand.
CGACTGTTAACCGCATTCACCTCTCATCTGCACGATTGTTAACCGCATTCACCTCGCATCCGCACGACTGTTAACCGCATTCACCTCGCATCCGCACGACTGTTAACCGCATTCACCTCGCATCCGCACGACTGTTAACCACATTCACCTCGCATCCGCACGACTGTTAACCACATCCACCTCGCATCCGCACGACTGTTAACCACATCCACCTCGCATCCGCACGACTGTTAACCGCATTCACCTCGCATCCGCACGACTGTTAACCACAATCACCTCGCATCTGCACGCTTGTTAACCACTTCCACCTCTCATCCGCACGACTGTTAACCGCATTCACCTCGCATCCGCACGACTGTTAACCGCATTCACCTCGCATCCGCACGACTGTTAACCGCATTCACCTCGCATCCGCACGACTGTTAACCACATCCACCTCGCATCTGCACGATTGTTAACCGCATTCACCTCGCATCTGCACGATTGTTAACCACATCCACCTCGCATCCGCACGACTGTTAACCACATCCACCTCGCATCCGCACGACTGTTAACCGCATTCACCTCGCATCCGCACGACTGTTAACCGCATTCACCTCGCATCCGCACGACTGTTAACCGCATTCACCTCGCATCCGCACGACTGTTAACCACATCCGCACGTTTGTTATCCGAGCCCCCAGGGGCTCACATCTAGTGGGGCGTGGATTGGCGACCACGGGACCCAAGCTGAGTCCGGCATTGCTTCCACTTACTTGTGCCGGGCTCCTCTCCGTCTTCTTTCCTGTCGACCTCCCTTGGTCAACTCTTGTTCTCTTCCGACTCCGACGGTATTAGGTTATCCGAGGCCTAGGGAGTCTTTCACTTTCCCGCCTTAATTGGCCCTTGTCTCATCTTTGCTGATACCCTCCTTCTGTGCGGGGTCAGCCTTCTTTTTCTTTTCCTTTTACCTCCTGCCTTGTGCTCAAGGCCCTTAAGGAGGCAGGGTGTATGTAGCCCCACCACTTCTGATGCACCGTAGATAATGCTTCACCCTCAGAGGCTTACGGCTGGTGAGTTCGGGAGTTGGCGACCCCAAGGGATTCCTGAGCTGGGTCCGTTTTCCCCTTTTGTCCCTTACCTTTGGGGCGGACCTTCTCCTCTCTCCCCCTCCTCTCCTCTCCTCTCCTCTTTTCATTATATTTACTTTTCTCTTTAAGATTCCCGCACTGTTTTTGTTACTTGGTTCACCGTGTATCTAAATTCCCTTCTAGCGATTTTTTTTCTTAAGGCATTTTTAATCTACGTTGCTTTTTGTATGTTTTTTTCTATCTAAATTACATCTCGCGATTGTTTTCAACCTCAATTGCATTTTGTACCGATTGACAATCTAAATTGCTTTTTAGTAAGTCTTTCAATATGGCGGAGGGACCTTTGAGAGTATTTTGAATTTCAATTGCATTTTGTAAGTATTTTCAACCAAAACCGCATTTCGCACGAATTTTGAATCTAAATTGCATTTTGTTTGGCTGGCATTTTGCACATATTTTGATTCTCAATTGCATTTTGTGGGTATATTGATTCTAAATTAAATTTTGTCAAGTATTTTCAATCTAAATTGCTTTTTGTAAGTATTGTCAATCCAGATGAGTCCTTTGAATCTACCGTACATTTTGTAAGCATTTTCAATTTCAATTGCATTTTGTAAGTATTTTGAACCTCAATTGCATTTTGTACGTATTTTCGATCTCCTTTGCATGTTGTAAGTATTTTGAATTTCAGTCCACTTTGTAAGTATTTCGACGCTACATTGCGTTTTGTACGTATTTTGAATCTAGCCTACGTTTTGTGGGTCTTTTTCAATCTATTCTTTTTGTGCAACTTTTCGTTCTAAATTCCCTTTTGTAAGACCATATTGTGAGTTGTTTCCAACTGAGTTCCTTTTTTTACGTATTTTCCGTCTCGGATAATTTTGTTTTGGTTTCTATTTCATTATCATTTTCGCTATCACCCAGATCATTAGGGACCGATAACCTCGATGTTAGGCCCCTTAAAACAACAATTATCATCATCATCATTGTTATTCGAATCTACTGGCATTACAATAATATCATTATATACTAGCAGTAGTGCCTGGCTTCGCCCGGGGGATTTGTTTGTTTTATGGATGGTAATGAATGCTACTACAGAACTGGCACATAATACGAGGCACGTCCAGAAAGTAAGTTCCGTTTGGTAATTAAATTAAATTGTGTACAGATACAGAAAAATTATTTATTGCACAACAATCTACACCTCTTAAACTACTTTACCACATAACTGCCGAACTTTGGCAGGCATTTGTCATAGCGTGGCACAAGTTTTTGGATACCTTCTTCATAGAAGTTTGCCGCCTGTGTCTTCAACCAGTTGGAATCATCTTCTTTCAGCTCGTCGTCATTGTTGAAGTGTTGACCGCCAAGGAAAGACTTGAGATGTGTGAACAGATGAAAGTCGCTAGGAGCGAGGTCAGGGCTGTACGGAGGGTGGTCAAACACGTCCCAGCCAAATCCCTGTAGGAGGTTTTTCGTCACATTTGCAGTGTGTGGTCGTGCGTTGTCGTGAAGAAAAACACCACCTTTTGACAGCAACCCTCGGCGCTTATTCTGTATTGCGCGGCGCAATTTCCTAAGTGTCTCGCAGTAAGAATCTGCGTTGATTGTTTGACCACGCGGTAAGAAATAAATGAGTAAGATGCCTTTCCAGTCCCAGAACACTGTGCACATCATTTTCCGAGGTGTCAAGATTTGTTTCGGCTTAACCTTTGCTGGGGATGAAGTGTGCCTCCATTCTATTGTTTGCCGCTTACTTTCAGGGGTGTCGTAAGAAACCCTAGTTTCATCTCCTGTGACTATCTGTGTCAGAAATTCTTCGCCGCCTTCATTGTAACGGGTCAAAACTGAAGTGCACTACCCATCCGTTTTGTTTTGTGTTACTCCGTAAGAATCTTTGGTACCCAACGTCGGCAAAGTTTACGAAAGTTCAGTTTTTCGGTAACAATTTCATGAATTAGTGATCGTGAGATTTGGGGAAATTCCTTAGCGAGAGCACTAATTGTAAACCTGCGGTTTTCCCGTATCTTGTCATCAATCGCGTGAACCAGTTCTTCTGTACCAAAGATGGACGACCACTTCGTTCTTCATCGTGCACTTCACTACGTCCTTCATTGAACTGTCGGACCCATCTTCTCACCATTGAATCACTCATCGCATTTTGTCCATACACTTCGCAAATTCGCCGATAAATTTCAATTGGTTTCACTTTCCTTGCATTCAGAAAACGAATCACAGATCTGATTTCACAAGCGGCGGGATTTTCAATCAACACCGACATTGTACTAGTAAACGTGCATAACAACGCGTACGTGGCTGACAGCGCTCTCCAAATGGCGCACGTTTCTTCTCCTTGATACAGAGCGTCTACCGCGCATATGCGGAACTGCGCTGCAGCGGAACGTACAACTAGTTGAAGACACAGGCGGCACACGTCTATGAAGAAGGTATACAAAAACTCGTGCCACGCTACGACAAATGCCTGCAAAATTTCGGCAGTTATGTGGAAAAGTAGTTTAAGGGTTGTAGAATTTTGTGGAATAAATAATTTTTCTGTATCTGTACACAATTTAATGTTATAACCAAACAGAACTTACTTTCTGGACGAAACTTCGTACTTAAACTAAAAGAAAAACATATTTTAAAAATATAACTTTTTGTGGTGGTGGTGGTGGTGGTGGTGGTGGTGGTGGTGGTGGTGGTGGTGATAAGTTGTACAGTATAAAGGACGTGACATTCAGGTCATTTTCCCGTAATGATAATGACAATAATGAATAGGTAAACGGCTATTTACTAACTACAGTACTGACTCATGTAATTTACAAACGAATTGAAAAATATGATTAGAAAGAGGAGTTTGTGACATAAAAGACACTGCCTAGGGCCTATGTCTCATTGGCTGTTAGAAAAGTAGAGACCAATAGTGTCGTCTTTTGTCACATAGTGTCATCTGAAAATAATCAGAGCACTTTGGAAAACTTCGGCTGTCCCGAGCTCCTGAAGTAGCAATAGTGCCATTTATCGCCACATACCCCTCAAGGATAAGGATCTGAATAAATGAAAGTAAATTTGAAAGCACCAACGCTTATTACTGCTGATTACCTCTAGGTACTGCACCAACACCATCGCACTTATACAGAGGCATAATATTTTCATGATGATAACTGTTTTAAGGGGCCAAGGAAATCTTCTTGCAATAATTACTCCCCGTGACTCCCATTTATAAGCAGCGCAAGTTGTAACTATTTTCGCAATTCTGGTAGGGGTGACGAGATGCAACTCGCATTGCCAGCCAACAATTGTATGTATGTATGTATGTATGTATGTCTACCCCTTATTATTCCCGTTTTCCAACGGGGTCGGGGATGAGATGCGATGGAAGTCTTTGTGGCGTTGGTTTTTACGGCCGGATGCCCTTCCTGACGCCAACCTCATGAGAGGAGTTAATGAGAGATGAAATGAACGATGGTGAAAGAAACTGGGCAAGGATGTGGAAGGAAACAGCCGTGGCCTGTCAGAAGGTACCGTCCCAGCATTTGCCTGGTGTTGAAAATGGGAAACCACGGAAAACCATTTCAAGGACGGCCGACGGTGGGGCTCGAACCCACGCGTCTACCGAGTCAGCAGAGAGCTTGGCCCCATGACCTAATGCTGCGTGTTAGCCAGCGTAGCCACTACTGTCGGCATTGCCAGCCAACAATTGACTTATTAAAATATTCTTACAGTTACACTTTACGGACATGAATGGTTCTAGGACCTTCAAACATAGTTTTCAAGTTCATTTTTTCTGTTGTTCTAAATGTAGGGAATGGAGAGAGTTGTCCAAAATATCAAGTGGACAGTGTTACCCGCAGGGTTCCAAAGGGTAAGTACATTAAGTTTGGTTAAGATCGGTGAAACGATGTAGACTTGTGCCAAAGGGCTTAAATGCAGGGAATGGTGTGGTCTGTCTGAAATTTCAAGTAGACAGTGTTACTCGTCGGGTTCCAAAGGGTAAGAATGTAAAATTGGGTTCAGATCGGTGAAACGGTGTAGATTTGTGCCAAAGGGCGTAAATGTAGGGAATGGAGTAGACAGTGTTACTTGTAGGTTTCCAAAGGGTAAGAATACACATTTTGGTTCAGATCGGTGAAACGGTGTAGATTTCTATAAATAACAGACAAACCAACATTGAGCTTTATACCGTATTTACACATACCTTACCTTACCTAGATGGCCACTCAAACCTAAGCAGGCTTTTGGCCTCGCCAACAGCACGGCGCCATCTTTCTCGATCATCCATTATGTCCTCCGTGACTTCGATTTTTCTCATATCTTTTTGAACTTGGTCCCACCAGCGAAGTCTCGGTCGTCCCAATGGTCGCCTTCCTCTGGGTACACCTTCCAAAACTGCCCTTAAATTCAATTCTCTACTTCTTCTATGTACATGACCAGCCCAGCGCAGTCTTTGGCTTTTGGCACGAGCGACGATATCCGGTTCTTTGTAGAGATCCCGCAATTCCTTATTTGTTCTAATTCTCCACTGGTCATTTTCTGCTGTCGGTCCGAAAATGCGTCGTAGTATTCTATTTTCAAAAGTTACTAATTTCCTTTCAGTTTGCTTGGACAATACCCAGGTTTCTGAGCCATACGTGACAACAGGAAGTATAATGCTTTTGTAAATTCTCACTTTAGTTTTTCTAGATATAATTTTACTCTTTAAGAGATTTTGCAGAGACCAGTAGCTTTTGTTGCCACTGAGAATTCTTGATTTCATTTCTGTTTCTTCCATATTATTCTGGTCTATGATAATCCCCAGATATCTGAACTCAGTACATCTGTGAAAAGCGTATGAAGCAACTGTTAAGGGGTTTTGTGCTTGTGCTGCATTCCTTCCTACAACTAGATATTTTGTTTTTTGTTCATTTATCATTAGACCTACCTCCTTGGCTTCTTCAATTAGGGTTTCTGTGAGTATTTTTAGATCGTATTCGCTTTCTGCCATGAGTGTTATGTCATCAGCATAAGCTAATATGTTTATCTTGTTTCCCACTTCAAGGCCTGGGTGGAGCTGGTTTACTCGTTTCAATGTTTCTTCTAAAGCTAAATTGAATAATAAAGGCGAGAGTCCATCTCCCTGTCTTACTCCAGTGTTGACATTAAATTCTTCGGTATATTCATTATTGATTCTAATTTTGCATTTGGACCCTTCTGTGCACAGTTTTGCCATAGTGATAAGTTTTTCTGGTATTCCATTCCGCTGCATGTATTTCCACATTTGTTTCCTATTGACACTATCGTATGCTAGTGCAAAAATCACAATAACCCAGGTTATCACAAAAATGCTACACACACACCCATGTACACGGGGCAACATGACCAGCATGTCTAGCCCCCGCAAATGAAATAACAACTGTCTACACATGAAAACTGCAAAACGGTGATAGGAGAATGTAGGAATGTTGCCACTATTTTTAGCCTATTTTCAATTTTGAAAAAATAGGCTTATGAGATCACCATTTGTCCGTGTGTGTGTGCGTGTGTGTGTGTGATTCGTGTGTGTGTGTCCCCCCTAATAAAATCGAAACGGCTGGAGCGATTTCAATGAAACTCGGGAAGTTCATAGCACTATTCCCGGCGACCTCGACCGTGCCCTTCAAATTTTGTTACGTCTCTCCAATCCAACATGGCGGCTGTGCGAAATATTTCACTAGCATTCAATATCTCCGAAACTATTACCGATATCGCCCTGAAATTGTGTACGGTGATAAAGGGCGCTACTAGAAAATCACCTATGGGACTTTCAAAAATCTGGTGACTACAAAACCAACATGGCGGTCAAGCGAAGTTGAGACTTTTAAATAGACTTTTCTCGCGATTTAACTATCTAAATGTAATGAAACTTGGTACAGCAAATGTTTATACACATTGTAATGCACTGGAGTCTAATTTAGTTCAATTGTTTACATAACCTCAAAATGGCGGCTGTGCGAAATATTTCACTGACATTCTATATCTCCGAAACTATTACAGATATCACCCTGCAATTTTGTACGGTGATAAAGGGTACTGATACAGGTATACCTATGTATATTTCATAAACCTGTAAAGTACGAAACTAACATGGCGACCAAGCGAATTTAAAATATTTTAATAGACTTTTCTCGTGATTTAACTCTCTGAGCGCAGTGTCATGTGGTAAAGTAATTGATTTTGCAGATTGTAATGCACTGCCATCTAATTTAATTCAATTGCTTACATAACCTCAAGATGGCGGCTATGCGAAATTTTAAAATTAAGTTTTAATTTCTTGTGTCGTAATCATGCGATCGAAGTGAAAGTTTGAATAATGAACCTAGGCAATAATTGTCCATGAATGGTACATAACTCTATGGCCTAGACACATAACACTCCTAAATGGTGAGCTCCCGATCTATGAATCTTTTACAGCAACCAAACTGAATTTTTTTAATGTACATAGAGACTATGAACATATGTTCACCTATAGGACTTTCAGGAACCTGGTGAGCACAAATCCAACATGGCGGCGACGCAAAGTATAAATATTTAAATGGACGTTTCTCGCGAATTAACTATCCGAGTGCCGTGAAACGTTGCACGTTAAATGCTTATACAAATGTTGATCCACTGGCATCTAATTTATTTCAATGATTTGCATTATTACAAGATGGCTGCTGTGCGTAATTTTAAAATCTCGTTTTTACTTCTTGTTGTCTAATCATGCGATTGAAGTTTGAATACCACACGTACACAATAATCTTAATGTAATAGTACAAAAATAAAAATCCAACCTGGCGACCATCTGAAATATTTAGACGGTTCTCAATATCTACGAATCTGTTACAGCAATTAAACTGAAATTTTGTATGTTGATTGTGGCAGTTAACATAAGTAGGATATATGAAAATAGGCTGTATAGTTCTTCACGGAACTACTTGTTCTCTGACAGGATAGCATTACATTACAATTTGCTAATATGCTGATTTACTGTGCATACGATAGCATAGAGACTACTACAGTTCAATACAATCCTTGATTGTCAATCGATCAGTTTTAGCAAATTTTACCGGACTATCATGATACAAAGTAAATAGTGTTGCCTAGTGACAACCTGTCCATCAATGGTACGGCGTTGACTATCATGATACAGTGTTAGTCGTTGTCGCCTAGCGACAATATGTCCGTCAAGTTATTACATCGGTGAAACTGTGTAGATTTGTGCAAAAGGGCCTAAATGCAGGGAATGGAGTGGTCTGTCTGAAGTTTAACATAGCCTAAACTATTCCTCTTGAATCTGGCTATCATATACAAAAATAATTTTTCGAATCCGACTGGTAGTTCCAGAGATTAGAGCGTTTAAAGACACAAACACACAAGCTCCTCAGCTTTATTATAGACTACGCGAGTATGTAGACCGAGAGCTACCTGAAGAACAAGCTGGATTTCGTAAAGGAAGAGGGACCAGAGATCAAATCGCCAACGTACGATGGATAATGGAGAAGGCAAGAGAGTTCCAGAAAGATGTATATTTTTGTTTTATTGATTATGCTAAAGCTTTTGACTGTGTTGTCATAATGAGTTATGGAAAGTACTAAAATACATGGGAGTACCAGAACATATCATTAACCTCATCCGGAACTTATACTCTGATCAAGAAGCTACAGTGAGAACCATATATGGAACAACTAAATGGGTTAAGATTCAAAAAGGAGTACGGCAAGGCCGTATATTGTCACCTTACCTTTTCAATCAGTATGCAAAACACGTTATGAGGAATGTGGGGTTAGATGAAGAAGGAATAGGAATCAAAATAGCTGGGTTAAATATAAACAACCTGAGATATGCAGATGATACAATCCTGATGGCTGAAACTGAAGAAGATTTATACAAACCTCTTACTGAAAGTGAAAGAGGAAAGTTCAAAGGCTGGACTAATGTTGAATGTCAAGAAAACAAAAATTATGACAACTACAACTGTCAATTCATGGCAAGTAGGAGGAGAAAAAATGGAGATAGTCTCTGTTTTTAACTATCTTGGCTCACAGATTTCTGCCGATGGTGACTGCAGTCATGAGATCAAAAGGCGATTGCTACTTGGTAGACAGGCATTTTCAAATCTGGACAATGTCTTAAGGAGTAGAGACCTAACCTTAACAACAAAGATCCGTATAGTAAGGGCTATGGTTTTTCCAGTTGTGATGTACGGATGTGAGACCTGGACCTTAAGAAAAGCTGAACGCCGTAGAATAGATTCCTTTGAATTATGGTGTTGGAGAAAAGTTCTTAGAGTTCCATGGACTGCGAAGAGAACCAATAAGTCAGTTTTACAGCAAATTAAACCAGTGTGTTCCTTGGAGGGCTTAATCCTGAAACAAAAACTGGGCTACTTTGGACACATCATGAGAAGACATGATTCATTGGAGAAGACCTAAATGCTGGGGAAGATAGAAGACACAAGAAGAAGAGGGAGGCAAAGAATGAGATGGATGGATGGCATCACAGAAGCACTAAATTCCAGCTTGGAAAATCTTCGGGAGGCAGTGCAGGACAGAAGAAATTGGCGTAGTTTAGTACAAGGGGTCACGGAGAGTCGGAATCGGCTAAACGAATATATATATAGATAGAGAGATTAGTATAGATACTGTAGATAAAGCATGAAGTATTAAGGCAACACATTTAGATAATTGAGGAGAAAGTCGTTCCCTTAGGCTATATAATGTCATGTGCTATGTATAAAATGAGTGCTATACAGCCATAATTTCAACCCTTTTCAGTCCGGAGTGTTAATTATGCTTTCTGACATAATTTGAATGAGATTAGCTTAAATCACCGTCTTTTATTAGGGCCGTTTTCACCAACGTCAATTATCTCTTAATTCATCATTAAAGGTTATTTAACTTTGCACGAGCATTTCACCAAACAGAAATGCTCGTTAACTTAACCACTAACAAGGAATTACGTTAAATGGCCAAATCTGGCAACTCAATGTAATATTAATTGTAAATAAATAAAATAAAATATAATATTGGGCTTTACATTACATTTTCAAAATATAGTGAGATAAATAAGAAATTTTGTAATAGTATTAGTGTAAATAAAATAAGCCTCCGTGGCTTAGGCGGCAGCACGCCGGCCTCTCACCGCTGGGTCCGTGGTTCAAATCCCGGTCACTCCATGTGAGATCTGTGCTGGACAAAACGGAGGCAGACAGGTTTTTCTCCTGGTACTCCGGTTTTTCCTGTCAAAATTTCATTCCAGCAACACTCTCCACTATCATTTCATTTCATCTGTCATTCATTTAATCTTTGCTCCAGAGGAGTGCATCAGGCCTCGGCAGCCGGCACAGTTCATATCCTCGCCGCTAGATGGGGGCTTCATTCATTCATTCCATTCCTGACCCGGTCGGAGACTGGAAGCAGGCTGTGGATTTTCATTTTCATTAGTGTAAATAAAATATTGGACTTTATATTAAGAATTCAAAAATATAACACGTGCCGAATATCAACAAATATTTTAACTCAGTGCTTGAAATGAGTAAAACAAATCTTCTTCCAAAAAATGGAGAGTGAATTTTGTATCAGGTGCAAACCAGTTAGTGCGTCGTTTTAATCAACCGTGTTAGGTAGTTGCAGGGCGAATAGAGTAATTATTCGCCCTGTTAGGTGGAAACATGATTATAATTCACATAAGATCGTGAGTAAATGCCAATATATGCATTTATACATCTCTACTTACAGTAGTATAAAACAAAGTGGAGAAAGGGCAGTGTTGTAGTCACACCACAGATACATACTCCTGCAACTTAGAGGGATCGATAAATCTATGACACAGTGACGTAAGATTCTGAAGGGACAGTCAAACAACATACCAAATCTGAACATTTCTTTTGTAAAATAGTCTTGGGGGCTATCTTGCACGCCCTCTCAATAAGCTCTGTCTCACTGTCACTGTCAGTACTTGTGACTAGTTCTTCATTTCACCCCTAGACCGCCCGGAGTAGAAAGCTGAGGAAGGAAGCCTCACATCCTCAAAGCACTTGTTTATAGCTTTAGAAATGTATAGTAGCCCTTGAGGGGGAAGGGACAGCTTTGGTCTGTTTAATGGCACTCGGAGAACGTCGACGGAGATCCTCAAGTCTCGCTATTGGTTGAATTTAAACCAACACTACGAACTTATTGGTTTGTTTAATACCACTACTAGAACCCGGTAGTTTATGACATATCTCACACTTGGATGAATTCAGAATTGCCACTTATATATACGTACTAGCAACCCGATCCGGCTTCACCCGGGAACAGTTATGAATGCATTATGTGATAAGCGCATTTTTTTTCAATGCCAATGAACAACGACCAATATCCGTTTTACGTCCCGGCATGATGGGATAAAATCACTGACTGGACTATTAATTATATTATCATGGAGATGCATGTGCAACAAATTCTTGTCAGACACTTCTTGTGTCTGACTCGAGTCTCTAGGAGGCAGTGAAGAAGGAGGCCATGACTTATTAGTGGCTTCTCTGTATTCCAGAGAAGATATTATTAATTTTAGGAGATTTGGCTCTTACTGTAAGACATTGTAGGATAAGATGTGTGAAATAAAGTAGTGTTATTTTTATTCATACTACAAACGAAGTTAAAACATGCCAGTTACGGTCCATTCAGTACGTAATTATGAATTATTTATTTATTTATTTATTTATCGTGTGGCTGTGATGGAGCCCATCACTTCCGAGCGAGGCACAGCATGATGCGTGATGGGCTCCATTTCGGCAACGCTGTACAGCTTTTCCCGGAGCGGGTAGCTGGTGAACGATGTGTTATTTCCGCCTACAAATACAAACCGATATAAAATAAGTGAGTTAATTTACGTATTTCACAGTCATACAGCATAACTTTTTGATGTATAAGGATTACATCGCGACAAAGAACTACATTTTCCAGCCACCCCGAGCCGAGAAAAAGTTACCTTACAAAAATGATAACTATTTTTTCTGGACACACAAAATTTTGAAATTAATAAACCTGTTATATAACATTCCAATGTGTATTGTGTTAAAATTTGGATTCGATCTGATGACGGGGTTTTGAGATAATAATTCTTAAATGTGACGCATGGTTGAAACACGCTTAAAAACGTGCACTTTTTGTGTTCCAACTGCGACAAAAAATATTAAAATATAAATTAAAAATTCCAAACCTACATGAGCTAACGTAAAAGAGAACGACAAAAATGGTGATGTTATTGGATTTTATGAAGGTCTATTGGTTACTGCACAAACAACCTTCAAACTCGAGTGCACATAATATTTTTGGTCGACAGTAGATTAGGGTGGTCGTGTCGGGAGAACCATCCAACCGCCCTAACCCCCACCATTCTCTCTGTCGGGTCAAAACGTGTGTAGGGTAGTCGGCTACTTCACTACCCAACCGATCCTTCAGATTCATTTGTCGATTAACATTTGACAAACATGGACGCGGAAAAAGTGGCTATGGTCGAGTTCCTCGAATGTTGGAGGGAGTGACAGTGTTTATGGGACGTCGAACATGAAAGTTACTCCAACAGAGACTAGAGAAATGAATGCTACAGTTTACTGCTGGAAATTTATTTAGAAAATAACACCTCTTGCTACGGTGGGAGTTATAAAAAACAAGTAGTTCCGTGAAGAACTATACAGCCTATTTTCATATATCCTACTTATGTTAACTGCCACAATCAACATACAAAATTTCAGTTTAATTGCTGTAACAGATTCGTAGATATTGAGAACCGTCTAAATATTTCAGATGGTCGCCAGGTTGGATTTTTATTTTTGTACTATTACATTAAGATTATTGTGTACGTGTGGTATTCAAACTTCAATCCCATGATTAGACAACAAGAAGTAAAAACGAGATTTTAAAATTACGCACAGCAGCCATCTTGTGATAATGCAAACCATTGAAATAAATTAGATGCCAGTGGATCAACATTTGTATAAGCATTTAACGTGCAACGTTTCACGGCACTCGGATAGTTAATTCGCGAGAAACGTCCATTTAAATATTTATAATTCGCGTCGCCGCCATGTTGGATTTGTGCTCACCAGGTTCCTGAAAGTCCTATAGGTGAACATATGTTCATAGTCTCTATGAACATAAAAAAAATCAGTTTGGTTGCTGTAAAAGATTCATAGATATTGAGAACCGGCTAAATATTTCGGGAGCTCACCATTTAGGAGTGTTATGTGTATAGGCCATAGAGTTAAGTACCATTCAAGGACAATTATTGCCTAGGTTCATTATTCAAACTTTCACTTCGATCGCATGATTACGACACAAGAAATTAGATCTTAATTTTAAAATTTCGCACAGCCGCCATCTTGAGGTTATGTAAGCAATTGAATTAAATTAGATGGCAGTGCATTACAATCTGCAAAATCAATTACTGTACCACATTTCACTGCGCTCAGAGAGTTAAATCACGAGAAAAGTCTATTAAAATATTTTAAATTCGCTTGGTCGCCATGTTCGTTTCGTACTTTACAGGTTTATGAAATATACGTAGGTATACCTGTATCAGTACCCTTTATCACCGTACAAAATTGCAGGCTGATATCTGTAATAGTTTCGGAGATATAGAATGTCAGTGAAATATTTCGCACAGCCGCCATTTTGAGGTTATGTAAACAATTGAACTAAATTAGACTCCAGTGCATTACAATGTGTATAAACATTTGCTGTACCAAGTTTCTTTACATTTAGATAGTTAAATCGCGAGAAAAGTCTATTTAAATGTCTCAACTTCGCTTGGCCGCCATGTTGGTTTTGTAGTCACCAGGTTTTTGAAAGTCTCATAGGTGAACTTCTAGTAGTGCCCTTTATCACCGTACACAATTTCAGGGCAATATCGGTAATAGTTTAGGAGATATTGAATGCTAGTGAAATATTTCGCACAGCCGCCATGTTGGATTGGAGAGACGTAACAAAATTTGAAGGGCACGGTCGAGGTCGCCGGGAATAGTGCTATGAACATTCCGAGTTTCATTGAAATCGCTCCAGCCGTTTCGATTTTATTAGGGGGGGACACACACACGAATCACACACACACACACACGCACACACACACGGACAAAAGGTGATCTCATAAGCCTATTTTTTTCAAAATTGAAAATAGGCTAAAAATGAAAACATGCGAGCCGCTAGAGAAGCACCGAAGGTAAGTAGATTTCCTCTTTTGCAACCACACTCTTCTGTTCATTCTTCGTTCATCATCTGAAATAATAACTGCGCACAAAGCTACACCTATCTTTTGATTTCGTGTTAAATACGGAGCCATTTTAAGAACACTTTAGCACCACGAGTGCTTGTTCTAAACTGGACTGGTGGTGGTAGCTCCCCCTTATTTGGCTGGGTAGGGGAGTCGTGTCGGGACGTGTGTAGGGACCTTTAAGCTCAAGGAAGTAGGAGACCCCGCTATTTAGGAAGCAAAATAACTAGTTACGGACGAAGCAAACAGGATATAAAATAGATTTAGGTATTAGGAAGTCATTTTGAAAGTCTGGAGCATGGCGTTCTATGGAGGTCCCGGTTCAATTCCCGGCTCTGCCCAGAAATGTAATTCTGGTCTGTATGGAACGGGTTCTGTTCAAACTCGTGAGGCAAAACTGAGAATTGGTGGGTTCGATTCCCATCTCAGCCATCCTGGAAGTGGTTTTCCGGGGTTTCTCACTTCTACTGCTACTGAATAATAATAGACCTATAAGACATCAGAAAAAGGCGACTAAAATTTGACGGCCGCATCAGCAGACTCCCACAAACCAGACTCACTAACAAAATTCTCAGATACATACAGCGGCTCAAGGTTACTACACCCTGGATGATGCAAGTCAAAATTGATCTAGTTGAAGCACAGATCGACCCAGAAGACGTCATAGACAAAAGCGTCTTTCGACACAAGGTATACAAGTGGGAAGTGATGTCAGAGAGAGCAGCACCTACCGCCCAAATACCAAAGTGGACCGAAGAAAGGAAGAGGGCCTTTAGTGCACGAATGAAAGAGTTCTGGAAAGACAGGAAGTACAAAAAGTCATGATTGCTTCGCGTGGTCTAATACGCCTTTAACGTGTGAAATAATAATAATAGACCTATAATAGAAGACGACACAAACCGACAGCAGTGGCTATGCTGGCTAAAGCGCAGCATTAGGTCACGGGGCCAAGCTCTATGCTGACTCGGTAGACGCGTGGGTTCGAGCCCCACCGTCGGTCGTCCTTGAAATGGTTTTCCGTGGTTTCCCATTTTCAACACCAGGCAAATGCTGGGACGGTACCTTCTGACAGGCCACGGCCGCTTCCTTCTGGTTATGTGAAGAACAGCCCACGTTCGTTCTCATAAACGGGAGAAAGCATCAGGCAAATGCCTGGACAAAATAACTACTGTGAAAGGAGCTATTAGACTGAATATTTTGGGCTAGGGGAGTGCGGCCTGGTTCTTTATACTCAACTTTAAGTTTAAATTTAACACTGAACATTTAAGCATTAACATAATATAAACTTTATTTGTTTTTTGACACAAGTGATAAATTCTATACATTACTGGAAACCCTTTGGGTTTAAAAATTAGTAGGTTGGCACAACTTGGTGCTATTTACAAGAGTTCATTTTAAAGACACACTATTTTGAAAATAACTGCACTTGCAAGCAATATTAAAACCATTAAAACATATAAGATTATTGATAAAAAATAGAGAATAAAAGAACGTAACTTATCTTCCGTTGCTATTCATGCTGACTAGAGAGGTTCATTGCTGCAGGTCGGCCGTGGCCAGAACTTGCTGGTTTGCTGTTGTAGTTTATAGTTTACGAACACTATACTTTGTGATTTCGATGTCCAGCATCTCGAAATAAAGTATCGGCTTGAAGAAAGGTTCTTCCTTAGAACCAAAGTGCACTGAAGAGCGAAAGTAACAAGCAAGCTTTCATCTTGCGTAGCGGTGAGAACTGTGATCTGAGCCTGGCAACAGCTCATCTAGGTGTGGCTTTGATGCGTAGTAATCTCCAGCGTAGCGGTGTGACGTGCTGAGTACACCGTCTTATGTTGTAGCATGCCGTTAGGTATTTGCCCCATGGAACGAAGCTTTGGAAGACTCCATGAAGTGATGCGGTACTGGCGTGCTGGATCTGACGTGCTGGATCTGGTTGTACTGGATCTGACTCTTGAAGAGGAGAACCGCTTCTTAAATAGGGCGTAGAACAATCGAGAAATCAGCACTGGCTGGCGGCGACTGATTGGCTAAAGCGGAGATGTGACGACAGTCCTTCACGTAGCGGCTAGCGAGGAGCAACACCTGACAGTAGTGCACTTGTGGCTCGGAGAGTCAACATCTATGAACAGGCTGAGGTATGTGTCTTAGAAATTTTGTTTGTTACGAGTAATCACTCGAAAATTACATTATATATTATAAACATAAATGTGATTAAATACATTAATAGTTCGGTGGTCCCAAAGCATTTGACCGACAAATGCGGCATAAGAAATAAACACACATTAAAAACATCACGAAAGTGATCATGCTCCGAGACCCCCGAAAGAAAACAATCAAAGAATCATCTGGAAAAAAACATGAACAACAATGAAAGAGGATGACACTAAGCCTCAACAGGCAAAATAGCAACCATAGAAATTGGTCTAGTATAGACTCCCTTACTAGTGAGAACATCTACAACTCTCACATGATTATCACGACCCAAATGGCAGTGAGTTACCCTACCAATATTCCATACGAGGGGGGGACTTGGATCTCGCAAAAGAACCATATCTCCCACTCGCACATCAGGCCGGGAAAGCCGCCACCTATCTCTCCTGTTAAGTGAGCCGAGATACTCCAGCTTCCAACGGCGCCAAAAGGAGTTTCGCAAAGATTCTAACTTTCTCCAGAAAATAGGCAACCCGAGATCACAGCGTCGACTCAGCAAAGGAGGCGTAGAAGCTAAAGAACAGCCTATTAAAAAATGACCAGGTGTTAAGGGAAGAAGATCCTTAGGATCGTTAGACAAAGGCGTGAGCGGCCTAGAATTTACGATACCCTCAACCTGAATAATTAAAGAATTGAATTCCTCATAGGAAAGGATGGCTGAACCAAGGGTTTTCTTCAGCTGTCTCTTCGTGAGCTTTATGCAAGATTCCCAACGACCACCATGATGGGGGGCGTAAGGGGGAGTGAAATGCCATTTGAATCCCTTAGCATGAGAAAAATTAGAAAACTGTTCCTTAGCAGAAGGGGAGGTAAGCGCAGTTTTCCAAAGATCAAAAGTACTAACAAAAATTTTTGCGTTATCTGAGAAAACCTCGGAGGGAACACCCCTTCTAGCGGCAAATCTAGAAAAGGCTGCTATAAAATAAGGAGTAGAAGCACTTGTAACCAACTCAAGGTGAATGGCTCCTGTCACCATGCACACAAATAAAGAAATATAAAGTTTACCTAACAACTTTCGCTTAGATAAAGGGGAATTAACTTGATAGACATAAGGACCGGCATAATCGATACCCGTCAGGGCGAAAGGCTTACTAGGTTCGGAACGAAAATATGGCAAGTTTCCCATAATTTGCGTGATTGGCGGGGGCTTGGATTTGAAACAAGGTATACATTTCCGAATAACAGAAGAAACTTCATGAACACCGTTAATGAGCCAATATTGCTCGCGAATTAAACAAAGCAAAGTGCGGGTGCCAGCGTGTAAATTCTGATAATGAAATTTCTTTACGATGAGAGTAGTAATAGGATGTCTAGAAGGGAGAATAATGGGATGTTTTTTCTCATCTGAGTAACTAGAATATTCTAGCCTGCCCCCCACTCTTATTAATCCATCTTGGTCCAAAAAAGGGGTGAGAGGTAACAGCCTACTAGACTTCGGTAAAGCTTTTTTGCTTAAAAGTGTCTGATACTCAAGAAAGAATACTTCTTGTTGCATAAGAAACAAGATTCTACGAGTAGCAAATTCCAATTCCATTTTAGTGAGAAAGGGTTGCGGCTTCACAGGCTCATCAAGAACAAGGAATTTCCATCGAAATAAATATGCTACCACACGAATTAATTTATTAAATGAAGAGTAACGCTGAAAAAGACTAGTAGCAATAGAAGTTAGAAAAAGGGAAGCGGTAGCAATGCGAGCATCAGGAACATCTTCTGCGAGCGGATTAGATGAACGAGGCCAACAAGAAAAATCCTGACTGAGCCACGCCGGACCATTCCAGTATAGTTTAAGAGAAATTAATTTCTTGGGCAAACAGCCACGTGAAATTATATCAGCGGGGTTTTCCTTCCCCGGAACATGATTCCATTGGTCAAAATGAGACAACTCTTGTATTTTAGAAACGCGATTAGCCACAAAAGTGGTCCAATGTGAAGAAGGTTTTGAAAGCCAAGCTAACACGATGGAAGAATCACTCCAAAACCATGTGCTCGAAAATTTCAAATTTAAACTGATTTTTAATTTACTGGCTAATTCCACAGCCATTACAGCAGAACATAATTCCAATCTAGGCAAAGATATGGATTTGAGTGGGGCTACCTTTGATTTTGCACAAATTAAATTGGAAAATCCGGGTAAAGTATTGGAAGGGCGGCCTACTAAGTAGGCGCAGCAACCATATGCCTTTTCAGAACTATCTGCAAATATGTGCAAATCGAAATGCTGACATGAAATGTCGGAAATTAAAGTGCGGGGAATAGAAATTTGAGAAAGATCTAACAAACTCTTGCGGTATTTCAACCACTCATCCAAAAGGGGGGAGGGTACCTGTTCATCCCAACCAATTTTCAATAACCAAAGTTTTTGCAAGAAAATTTTTGCAGTAATAACCACCGGAGCAATGTACTGCAATGGATCAAAAACTTTTGCTATTTCTGATAATAATTGCCTTTTCGTTCGAGGGTGAGACTCAGATAAGTGTACCTGATAGGAAAAGGTATCTGAAGAAGGAGACCAAAAAACACCCAAGGTTTTAATAGCTGATTCCTCAGTAGGAAGCGCAACACATTTATCAACAGGAGTTACTTGTGAAAAGTTAGATAAAAATTCGGTTGAGTTCGAGTTCCACTTATGAAGGGTAAACCCACCACCGGAAAGAAGAGAGTTTAAATCTTCACAAACACGAAGTGCTTCAGAAATACTAGAAAAGGAATACAGAAAATCATCTACATAAAATGCAGTTTTCAAAACTTCAGAAGCTAGAGGATGAAAAAGATGACCATCTTGTTCGGCCAACATGTGAAGAGATCGTATTGCGAGAAACGCAGACGGCTTAAGACCGTATGTCACTGTTCTTAAACGAAATATTTTTATAGGTTTTGCATTGTCATCTCGCCACAAAATTCTTTGCAAATCACGTTGTTCTGAATTTACTAGAATTTGCCTATACATTTGCTTGATGTCAGCAAGAACAGCAATGGGGAATAGACGAAAGTTAAGTAAAACTGAAGTAAGATCTGTCTGAATAGCGGGTCCAGAATGCAGAGTGTCATTGAGAGAAACACCATTAGCATCTGGAGATGACCCATTAAAAACTACTCTTATCTGTTCTCGGGTGGAAGAATTTTTCCAAACCGGATGATGATTAAGATATACTATTTCTTTAGGAGGATTACTAATTTCTTCAGATTTTGGAACTACTTCCATGTGATTCGCTGATTCGTATTCTTCCATGAAGGAAGTATACTGAGTTTTTAAGAGAGCATCCTTTTTAAAGCGATTTTCAATTGCGAATAAAGCTTTAAGAGCTCTGGAATGTGATTCTGTAATGACAGGGGGGTTACAAATGCGAGGAAGAGTAACCACGAATCTGCCTTCAGTAGTGCGAACAGTGGTTTCTACGTAGTGTGTTTCACAGATCTCATTATTGCGAGAATGAGGTAAGGTAACTTTAATATCCTCAATGTCCCAGAACTTAATTAATTCTTGATTTAAATCAGCACCAACAAAATAACAATGAGATTTTTGTTGAACTGGGTTGCGGTATATTTGCCCAGTGGCAATCCAACCGAAATCAGTTCTACGAAAGAAAACATCACGGGCAACTTTAACCTTTTCCGGATGTAAACATTGCCAAAAAATGCTGGCACTTAAAAGAATTTCTACAGATGAAGCTCTGTTGAAATTCGGATCTGCAAGTTGCAAATGATGCGGAATATTCCAACCCTGGACTTGAAAAGAAGTAATGGGGGTGTCATTACCTATGGAATTGATAATTAAAAAATCTAAATTTAAATGAATGCCGAGATTATTGGAATCTTTTACATCCACTTTAGCATAACTCAGAGATTGCGATTTGGAACCATTAATTCCTGTAACTTCTATAGAAGTAGGGCATATTTGTAGACCTAACTTGCGAACTAGCGATTCACTGATAAAATTGTTAGTTGCAGCATTATCTAACAATCCCCTTACAGAAACCCATTTTCCGTGAACATTCTTCACTAGAATTTGGACAGTGGACAATAAAACTTGAGTTTTACTGAACGAAATAGAGCTTTGAGTAAAAGACTGAGCGTTATTCGGCGAAGTCTCAGAATTAGATTTAGCGGATGAACTATTGGTTGCTGATGACCGCGATCTTTCATGTCTATGCAGGAGAGTATGATGCTTTGCTTTACAGTGAAAACATAACCGTTCAGAATGACAATTGCTTATCATATGTGTCCCTGATAGGCAATTAAAGCAGTGCTTGTGGGTGGTAATTAATTTGCGTCTTTCATCCACAGATAAAGATTTAAATTGAGCGCACTGGTACAAGTTATGCGGTTGTTGACACAAAACACAAGCTTGTGCTTGATTGGAAGACCGAATATTTGTAGAAAAGGCATGTGACCTTAGCACTCTATGAGTGGGGCTGATGTCCTTACTATTAGAGGAAGGTTTGAAGGTAGAGCTACTCTTTTGGCTGGCTACAGCAGAGAGAATTTGGCATTTCGCCTTTAAGAATTTAATAATAGCTTCATAGGTACACAATGAATGTTGCGACAGATCTGCTTCCCAATCTTTTAAAGTTTTAGTGTCTAATTTAACAGAAATAAGATGAATCAAAAATAGATCCCAATGGTCAACTGGTTGGTCCAAATTGGCAAGCGCACGAATATGAAGTTCTGCAGCATCGATCAAATTACGAAGCGAGGCAAGATTATCAGCTTGAACCATAGGTAAATTGAATAAACCCTGTATATGACGTTGAGTTTTTAAACGAGTGTTCCCAAACCGATCTCTGAGAAGTGCCAAAGCTACTTCATAATTTTCATTTGTCAACGTAAGCTCTTGGATGAGTTTGAGTGCGTTGCCTTGCAAGGACAAACGCAAATAATGAAACTTCTGTATTGAAGGAAGAGAATCGTTTTCGTGAATCAATGAATTGAATAATTCAAAAAATGGTTCCCATGTAGCTTCATCTCCGGTAAATTTAGGTAATTCTATTTTCGGTAATATAACACGGGAAGGAAAAGAAGAAGATTCTGAAGGAGTTTTGTCCTGCTTTTCCCGCAATGTTAAACTTCTTAAAAGCTGCTTTGCGTCTGCAAACCCCTTATAATATAAATTTTCAACCTCAGCGCGGTCACTTTGCTGGTCGGGATATTGTGTCTCAATATTACTTTGGATCTCGTCATACTTTTCAAAGGCCTGTTCATAACCTTTCAGTCTTTGAGAAATTATGTCACTATTACGTTCTTTTTCCGTAAGCTCATATAGAAAAGTGCGAAAACGCGTGAGTTTGCCCTTGACCGAAGCCCTCGCATTAATGAGTTTTTCGTCCATTGGCATTGTGAAAGTTTGTTGTGAAAGTACTCACGACTTCCCTGTGAACTCGTACAACAGCCTGCCAGAAGAGAGAGAAAGCAGCCTTTCCAACGGTTAAATGTGGAACTTGTTTTTGTGTTTCCTCTTCCAGTGCCAAACATGAACTCCGAGCTGAAAATTTCCAAAAGAATTAGAAATCACAATTTTTGAACAATCTATACACTTAATGTTCAGTATGAGAGAAAAATTTTGTTAATTAGTTTAAGGACACCGTGTAGAGTTCACCTTGAAACTGACCACACTATTTCAATAAATTTTGAGGCTATCTTACTACTATACCATTAACTTCAAAGCATTGAAACTTTGCACATGCAGTTAGTGATATCTCCTCAACACAGGGAAAGAATTATGGAAAGATCCCAATGCCCAGTTTATGTAAAATACATTTTAAATTTTACCTGAAAAATAATTTTTGAGAATGTTGTAATCTCTTTAGGTACACTTTTCTCAGAAAGTAGCAGACAGAGAGCAACTAAACTGCCCATATATGTCGTATAGGCTTTGATTTACACAGTAGGTGAAAGATTTTATTCATCAGAATATTATTTGGCCATTTAAAAAATATTATATTTGATGTACCAAATTTTGGTAAATGTTTTGTGATATTAAATTTTTTATAGGGCTTGATATCTGTTAATGTCCAGTTATATTTCACCTAGTGTGTTTATAATGACCCCATGCATACCCATAAAAAAATTCATGACAATAAGTTCAGTAGTTTCAGAGAAAAGTGTACCTGAATGTCAAAAAATATAAGTTACGGTAAATGACAAAATAAACAAAGACATGCGTTTTTGACACATATCAGCATTTTAGAATTGTCCAGCTCCATACTCCTCTTCATTCTTGGTTTTCTCATCTTCTTTCTTCTTCTTTTCAGCTCTCTTCTTTATTCTGGCTTCTTTGGTCATCTCTTGGCCACTCTTTTCAGCTTCCTTCAGTCGCAGCATATCACTCTGGCGAAGCGCACATGCCATGTCATTGCCTGGTACAATGCCAAGTTTTTCATGCCATAAACAAACCTCAAATTAACCTCATATTTCTTCTCAACTAATTTTGATGTCATAGTTGATTTATTGCTGCCACATGAATTACATTGTATTTCCAATCAAGTGGCTAAGCCCCTTCTACTTTTTTCATCTTCCTTTAGTTCAAAACAGTCTACAGCAAATGAGTGTAGCAATGCAGAAAGTACACCTATATCTAGAATTGCATAACTATCAAAACTACTTGCATTACTGACAGTAGAACTGGCATTACTCTCGGCTTCCAAATAATAGTTTCCTTTTTGAGGCACTGCTTGCTCTTCCAATGTCATGTTTTGAGTCGGTTGAAGGCAATCCAAAATCGCCCTTCACACCTTTGGCAACACGGCGATAATGTTTACATTTACCAAACTTCCTAATTCGACCCATAATAACACACGGGAACACAAAACTGTAAATAAATATTATAAAACCAACGACGACTGATCTACACGAGGTTTCCAATGAAAATTCAAAACATCAACAAGTTTCCGCGGAAACCGATGCTTAGATGTTTCCATGGAGATTATATAAGCCAGGCAGCTACCAGAACTACTCAGATGTTTCCATGGAGATTATATAAGCTACCAGAACTACCAACAGACAAAACAAGACTTCCTATTAGCATGCCGAAAAACAACTTTTGGTGACAGTCCACGCCAGGTGGGCGTGGTCAGCTGAGCACCATAATTAAATGCCCCGAAAAAGGCATTTAGAGGGCCGGAAGGTGCAAAAATCCTATGCCAGCTTACAGAATAGACCTTCCCTCACACATTTATCAAAGAAAAAAAAAATCCGATTTTTTCATCACTCAACTCTACAAGGTGTCCTTAAATATTAATTTCTGAGAAAGGTTCAATCTACAGACTTGCTTCAACAAATGTTTACAAAACGCACTCCCGGTTATCGGCTCCATATGGTTATGTGAAGAACAGCCCACGTTCGTTCTCATAAACGGGAGAAAGCATCAGGCAAATGCCTGGACAAAATAACTACTGTGAAAGGAGCTATTAGACTGAATATTTTGGGCTAGGGGAGTGCGGCCTGGTTCTTTATACTCAACTTTAAGTTTAAATTTAACACTGAACATTTAAGCATTAACATAATATAAACTTTATTTGTTTTTTGACACAAGTGATAAATTCTATACATTACTGGAAACCCTTTGGGTTTAAAAATTAGTAGGTTGGCACAACTTGGTGCTATTTACAAGAGTTCATTTTAAAGACACACTATTTTGAAAATAACTGCACTTGCAAGCAATATTAAAACCATTAAAACATATAAGATTATTGATAAAAAATAGAGAATAAAAGAACGTAACTTATCTTCCGTTGCTATTCATGCTGACTAGAGAGGTTCATTGCTGCAGGTCGGCCGTGGCCAGAACTTGCTGGTTTGCTGTTGTAGTTTATAGTTTACGAACACTATACTTTGTGATTTCGATGTCCAGCATCTCGAAATAAAGTATCGGCTTGAAGAAAGGTTCTTCCTTAGAACCAAAGTGCACTGAAGAGCGAAAGTAACAAGCAAGCTTTCATCTTGCGTAGCGGTGAGAACTGTGATCTGAGCCTGGCAACAGCTCATCTAGGTGTGGCTTTGATGCGTAGTAATCTCCAGCGTAGCGGTGTGACGTGCTGAGTACACCGTCTTATGTTGTAGCATGCCGTTAGGTATTTGCCCCATGGAACGAAGCTTTGGAAGACTCCATGAAGTGATGCGGTACTGGCGTGCTGGATCTGACGTGCTGGATCTGGTTGTACTGGATCTGACTCTTGAAGAGGAGAACCGCTTCTTAAATAGGGCGTAGAACAATCGAGAAATCAGCACTGGCTGGCGGCGACTGATTGGCTAAAGCGGAGATGTGACGACAGTCCTTCACGTAGCGGCTAGCGAGGAGCAACACCTGACAGTAGTGCACTTGTGGCTCGGAGAGTCAACATCTATGAACAGGCTGAGGTATGTGTCTTAGAAATTTTGTTTGTTACGAGTAATCACTCGAAAATTACATTATATATTATAAACATAAATGTGATTAAATACATTAATAGTTCGGTGGTCCCAAAGCATTTGACCGACAAATGCGGCATAAGAAATAAACACACATTAAAAACATCACGAAAGTGATCATGCTCCGAGACCCCCGAAAGAAAACAATCAAAGAATCATCTGGAAAAAAACATGAACAACAATGAAAGAGGATGACACTAAGCCTCAACAGGCAAAATAGCAACCATAGAAATTGGTCTAGTATAGACTCCCTTACTAGTGAGAACATCTACAACTCTCACATGATTATCACGACCCAAATGGCAGTGAGTTACCCTACCAATATTCCATACGAGGGGGGGACTTGGATCTCGCAAAAGAACCATATCTCCCACTCGCACATCAGGCCGGGAAAGCCGCCACCTATCTCTCCTGTTAAGTGAGCCGAGATACTCCAGCTTCCAACGGCGCCAAAAGGAGTTTCGCAAAGATTCTAACTTTCTCCAGAAAATAGGCAACCCGAGATCACAGCGTCGACTCAGCAAAGGAGGCGTAGAAGCTAAAGAACAGCCTATTAAAAAATGACCAGGTGTTAAGGGAAGAAGATCCTTAGGATCGTTAGACAAAGGCGTGAGCGGCCTAGAATTTACGATACCCTCAACCTGAATAATTAAAGAATTGAATTCCTCATAGGAAAGGATGGCTGAACCAAGGGTTTTCTTCAGCTGTCTCTTCGTGAGCTTTATGCAAGATTCCCAACGACCACCATGATGGGGGGCGTAAGGGGGAGTGAAATGCCATTTGAATCCCTTAGCATGAGAAAAATTAGAAAACTGTTCCTTAGCAGAAGGGGAGGTAAGCGCAGTTTTCCAAAGATCAAAAGTACTAACAAAAATTTTTGCGTTATCTGAGAAAACCTCGGAGGGAACACCCCTTCTAGCGGCAAATCTAGAAAAGGCTGCTATAAAATAAGGAGTAGAAGCACTTGTAACCAACTCAAGGTGAATGGCTCCTGTCACCATGCACACAAATAAAGAAATATAAAGTTTACCTAACAACTTTCGCTTAGATAAAGGGGAATTAACTTGATAGACATAAGGACCGGCATAATCGATACCCGTCAGGGCGAAAGGCTTACTAGGTTCGGAACGAAAATATGGCAAGTTTCCCATAATTTGCGTGATTGGCGGGGGCTTGGATTTGAAACAAGGTATACATTTCCGAATAACAGAAGAAACTTCATGAACACCGTTAATGAGCCAATATTGCTCGCGAATTAAACAAAGCAAAGTGCGGGTGCCAGCGTGTAAATTCTGATAATGAAATTTCTTTACGATGAGAGTAGTAATAGGATGTCTAGAAGGGAGAATAATGGGATGTTTTTTCTCATCTGAGTAACTAGAATATTCTAGCCTGCCCCCCACTCTTATTAATCCATCTTGGTCCAAAAAAGGGGTGAGAGGTAACAGCCTACTAGACTTCGGTAAAGCTTTTTTGCTTAAAAGTGTCTGATACTCAAGAAAGAATACTTCTTGTTGCATAAGAAACAAGATTCTACGAGTAGCAAATTCCAATTCCATTTTAGTGAGAAAGGGTTGCGGCTTCACAGGCTCATCAAGAACAAGGAATTTCCATCGAAATAAATATGCTACCACACGAATTAATTTATTAAATGAAGAGTAACGCTGAAAAAGACTAGTAGCAATAGAAGTTAGAAAAAGGGAAGCGGTAGCAATGCGAGCATCAGGAACATCTTCTGCGAGCGGATTAGATGAACGAGGCCAACAAGAAAAATCCTGACTGAGCCACGCCGGACCATTCCAGTATAGTTTAAGAGAAATTAATTTCTTGGGCAAACAGCCACGTGAAATTATATCAGCGGGGTTTTCCTTCCCCGGAACATGATTCCATTGGTCAAAATGAGACAACTCTTGTATTTTAGAAACGCGATTAGCCACAAAAGTGGTCCAATGTGAAGAAGGTTTTGAAAGCCAAGCTAACACGATGGAAGAATCACTCCAAAACCATGTGCTCGAAAATTTCGAATTTAAACTGATTTTTAATTTACTGGCTAATTCCACAGCCATTACAGCAGAACATAATTCCAATCTAGGCAAAGATATGGATTTGAGTGGGGCTACCTTTGATTTTGCACAAATTAAATTGGAAAATCCGGGTAAAGTATTGGAAGGGCGGCCTACTAAGTAGGCGCAGCAACCATATGCCTTTTCAGAACTATCTGCAAATATGTGCAAATCGAAATGCTGACATGAAATGTCGGAAATTAAAGTGCGGGGAATAGAAATTTGAGAAAGATCTAACAAACTCTTGCGGTATTTCAACCACTCATCCAAAAGGGGGGAGGGTACCTGTTCATCCCAACTAATTTTCAATAACCAAAGTTTTTGCAAGAAAATTTTTGCAGTAATAACCACCGGAGCAATGTACTGCAATGGATCAAAAACTTTTGCTATTTCTGATAATAATTGCCTTTTCGTTCGAGGGTGAGACTCAGATAAGTGTACCTGATAGGAAAAGGTATCTGAAGAAGGAGACCAAAAAACACCCAAGGTTTTAATAGCTGATTCCTCAGTAGGAAGCGCAACACATTTATCAACAGGAGTTACTTGTGAAAAGTTAGATAAAAATTCGGTTGAGTTCGAGTTCCACTTATGAAGGGTAAACCCACCACCGGAAAGAAGAGAGTTTAAATCTTCACAAACACGAAGTGCTTCAGAAATACTAGAAAAGGAATACAGAAAATCATCTACATAAAATGCAGTTTTCAAAACTTCAGAAGCTAGAGGATGAAAAAGATGACCATCGTGTTCGGCCAACATGTGAAGAGATCGTATTGCGAGAAACGCAGACGGCTTAAGACCGTATGTCACTGTTCTTAAACGAAATATTTTTATAGGTTTTGCATTGTCATCTCGCCACAAAATTCTTTGCAAATCACGTTGTTCTGAATTTACTAGAATTTGCCTATACATTTGCTTGATGTCAGCAAGAACAGCAATGGGGAATAGACGAAAGTTAAGTAAAACTGAAGTAAGATCTGTCTGAATAGCGGGTCCAGAATGCAGAGTGTCATTGAGAGAAACACCATTAGCATCTGGAGATGACCCATTAAAAACTACTCTTATCTGTTCTCGGGTGGAAGAATTTTTCCAAACCGGATGATGATTAAGATATACTATTTCTTTAGGAGGATTACTAATTTCTTCAGATTTTGGAACTACTTCCATGTGATTCGCTGATTCGTATTCTTCCATGAAGGAAGTATACTGAGTTTTTAAGAGAGCATCCTTTTTAAAGCGATTTTCAATTGCGAATAAAGCTTTAAGAGCTCTGGAATGTGATTCTGTAATGACAGGGGGGTTACAAATGCGAGGAAGAGTAACCACGAATCTGCCTTCAGTAGTGCGAACAGTGGTTTCTACGTAGTGTGTTTCACAGATCTCATTATTGCGAGAATGAGGTAAGGTAACTTTAATATCCTCAATGTCCCAGAACTTAATTAATTCTTGATTTAAATCAGCACCAACAAAATAACAATGAGATTTTTGTTGAACTGGGTTGCGGTATATTTGCCCAGTGGCAATCCAACCGAAATCAGTTCTACGAAAGAAAACATCACGGGCAACTTTAACCTTTTCCGGATGTAAACATTGCCAAAAAATGCTGGCACTTAAAAGAATTTCTACAGATGAAGCTCTGTTGAAATTCGGATCTGCAAGTTGCAAATGATGCGGAATATTCCAACCCTGGACTTGAAAAGAAGTAATGGGGGTGTCATTACCTATGGAATTGATAATTAAAAAATCTAAATTTAAATGAATGCCGAGATTATTGGAATCTTTTACATCCACTTTAGCATAACTCAGAGATTGCGATTTGGAACCATTAATTCCTGTAACTTCTATAGAAGTAGGGCATATTTGTAGACCTAACTTGCGAACTAGCGATTCACTGATAAAATTGTTAGTTGCAGCATTATCTAACAATCCCCTTACAGAAACCCATTTTCCGTGAACATTCTTCACTAGAATTTGGACAGTGGACAATAAAACTTGAGTTTTACTGAACGAAATAGAGCTTTGAGTAAAAGACTGAGCGTTATTCGGCGAAGTCTCAGAATTAGATTTAGCGGATGAACTATTGGTTGCTGATGACCGCGATCTTTCATGTCTATGCAGGAGAGTATGATGCTTTGCTTTACAGTGAAAACATAACCGTTCAGAATGACAATTGCTTATCATATGTGTCCCTGATAGGCAATTAAAGCAGTGCTTGTGGGTGGTAATTAATTTGCGTCTTTCATCCACAGATAAAGATTTAAATTGAGCGCACTGGTACAAGTTATGCGGTTGTTGACACAAAACACAAGCTTGTGCTTGATTGGAAGACCGAATATTTGTAGAAAAGGCATGTGACCTTAGCACTCTATGAGTGGGGCTGATGTCCTTACTATTAGAGGAAGGTTTGAAGGTAGAGCTACTCTTTTGGCTGGCTACAGCAGAGAGAATTTGGCATTTCGCCTTTAAGAATTTAATAATAGCTTCATAGGTACACAATGAATGTTGCGACAGATCTGCTTCCCAATCTTTTAAAGTTTTAGTGTCTAATTTAACAGAAATAAGATGAATCAAAAATAGATCCCAATGGTCAACTGGTTGGTCCAAATTGGCAAGCGCACGAATATGAAGTTCTGCAGCATCGATCAAATTACGAAGCGAGGCAAGATTATCAGCTTGAACCATAGGTAAATTGAATAAACCCTGTATATGACGTTGAGTTTTTAAACGAGTGTTCCCAAACCGATCTCTGAGAAGTGCCAAAGCTACTTCATAATTTTCATTTGTCAACGTAAGCTCTTGGATGAGTTTGAGTGCGTTGCCTTGCAAGGACAAACGCAAATAATGAAACTTCTGTATTGAAGGAAGAGAATCGTTTTCGTGAATCAATGAATTGAATAATTCAAAAAATGGTTCCCATGTAGCTTCATCTCCGGTAAATTTAGGTAATTCTATTTTCGGTAATATAACACGGGAAGGAAAAGAAGAAGATTCTGAAGGAGTTTTGTCCTGCTTTTCCCGCAATGTTAAACTTCTTAAAAGCTGCTTTGCGTCTGCAAACCCCTTATAATATAAATTTTCAACCTCAGCGCGGTCACTTTGCTGGTCGGGATATTGTGTCTCAATATTACTTTGGATCTCGTCATACTTTTCAAAGGCCTGTTCATAACCTTTCAGTCTTTGAGAAATTATGTCACTATTACGTTCTTTTTCCGTAAGCTCATATAGAAAAGTGCGAAAACGCGTGAGTTTGCCCTTGACCGAAGCCCTCGCATTAATGAGTTTTTCGTCCATTGGCATTGTGAAAGTTTGTTGTGAAAGTACTCACGACTTCCCTGTGAACTCGTACAACAGCCTGCCAGAAGAGAGAGAAAGCAGCCTTTCCAACGGTTAAATGTGGAACTTGTTTTTGTGTTTCCTCTTCCAGTGCCAAACATGAACTCCGAGCTGAAAATTTCCAAAAGAATTAGAAATCACAATTTTTGAACAATTTATACACTTAATGTTCAGTATGAGAGAAAAATTTTGTTAATTAGTTTAAATATTAATTTCTGAGAAAGGTTCAATCTACAGACTTGCTTCAACAAATGTTTACAAAACGCACTCCCGGTTATCGGCTCCATATGGTTATGTGAAGAACAGCCCACGTTCGTTCTCATAAACGGGAGAAAGCATCAGGCAAATGCCTGGACAAAATAACTACTGTGAAAGGAGCTATTAGACTGAATATTTTGGGCTAGGGGAGTGCGGCCTGGTTCTTTATACTCAACTTTAAGTTTAAATTTAACACTGAACATTTAAGCATTAACATAATATAAACTTTATTTGTTTTTTGACACAAGTGATAAATTCTATACATTACTGGAAACCCTTTGGGTTTAAAAATTAGTAGGTTGGCACAACTTGGTGCTATTTACAAGAGTTCATTTTAAAGACACACTATTTTGAAAATAACTGCACTTGCAAGCAATATTAAAACCATTAAAACATATAAGATTATTGATAAAAAATAGAGAATAAAAGAACGTAACTTATCTTCCGTTGCTATTCATGCTGACTAGAGAGGTTCATTGCTGCAGGTCGGCCGTGGCCAGAACTTGCTGGTTTGCTGTTGTAGTTTATAGTTTACGAACACTATACTTTGTGATTTCGATGTCCAGCATCTCGAAATAAAGTATCGGCTTGAAGAAAGGTTCTTCCTTAGAACCAAAGTGCACTGAAGAGCGAAAGTAACAAGCAAGCTTTCATCTTGCGTAGCGGTGAGAACTGTGATCTGAGCCTGGCAACAGCTCATCTAGGTGTGGCTTTGATGCGTAGTAATCTCCAGCGTAGCGGTGTGACGTGCTGAGTACACCGTCTTATGTTGTAGCATGCCGTTAGGTATTTGCCCCATGGAACGAAGCTTTGGAAGACTCCATGAAGTGATGCGGTACTGGCGTGCTGGATCTGACGTGCTGGATCTGGTTGTACTGGATCTGACTCTTGAAGAGGAGAACCGCTTCTTAAATAGGGCGTAGAACAATCGAGAAATCAGCACTGGCTGGCGGCGACTGATTGGCTAAAGCGGAGATGTGACGACAGTCCTTCACGTAGCGGCTAGCGAGGAGCAACACCTGACAGTAGTGCACTTGTGGCTCGGAGAGTCAACATCTATGAACAGGCTGAGGTATGTGTCTTAGAAATTTTGTTTGTTACGAGTAATCACTCGAAAATTACATTATATATTATAAACATAAATGTGATTAAATACATTAATAGTTCGGTGGTCCCAAAGCATTTGACCGACAAATGCGGCATAAGAAATAAACACACATTAAAAACATCACGAAAGTGATCACCTTCCACATCCTTGCCCAGTTTCATTCCCCATCATTCATTTCATCTCTCATTAACTCCTCTCATGAGGTTGGCGTCAGGAAGGGCATCCGGCCGTAAAAACCACCGCCACAAAGACTTCCATCGCATCTTATCCCCGACCCCGTTGGAAAAACGCGAATAATAAGGGGTAGACATACAATAGAAGACGACACAATCATGAACTGTACTCTCATGTAGAAAAGATCACGGGCACCATTCGTAAGAGAAGGATAGTTTTCTATGGCCACATTGCTGGTATGAGTTCTACAAGGTTGAGCAATAGGATCTTCAGTTTTCTTCTTAACAAGAAAACCAAGGCGGCGTGGTTCACCGAGGTAGAAAAAGACCTGCGTGAAGTGGGAATAACCCAACAGGATATCCAGAAACGTGTTCCACTTAAGTCCAAGCACATCATGGATACCAAGAAAAGACAAAACTAAAAAATGTCAAGACATGGACTGAAACGAGGAAGGAACAACATAGGAGACGAATGCGGGAATACTGGGCGAACAATAAGGCCCAGGCGCAAAGACATGGAAAAGGGCAGTTGGAATAACGTGGTCCGTAGATGGCCGAAACGACAGCAAGAAGAAGACGACTCGTAATACTACTACTACTACTACTACTACTACTAATAATAATAATAATAATAATAATAATAATACTCAGTTAACACCTATTTAACTGCTAAGATTCTTAAGACCAACTACAGTGCCATTTAACTAACTTATGCCACCCCCTTCCCAATCCTCACCCGAATTGTAAATACAGATGCTGCTACAGCTACCACAATAACACAGTTTATCAGACAAATTCTATATATACACACGCCCAAGTAGGCTATACGTGACTAAATGAACGCGATGTCTAAGCCCATCTCCCCCAGAGGCTAACAACTAGTGAGACGTGCGTTGGCGACCACGGGATCCCAGCTGAGTCCGGCATTGCTTCCACTTACTTGTATCGGGTTCATCTCCGTCATATTGCCTGTCGCCCTTCCTTGGTCAACTCTTGTTCTCTTCCAGGGCCTAGGAAATATTTCATGTTTTCGCCTTAATTGAACCTTGTCTCATCTTTCCTGATACCTTCATTCTTCGAGGGCTCAGACCTCTTGTTTTTCTTTCCATGATATCTCCTGCCTTCTGCTCAAGGCCTTAAAGAAGGCAGGGTATGTGTAGCTCCACCCTGGATAGTGCTACACCCTCAAGGGCTCACAGTATCTCCTGCCTTCTGTACGAGGCCCTAAAAGAGGCAGGGTGTGTGTAGCCCCACCTTGGATAGTGTTACACCCTCAAGGGCTCACAGTATCACCTGCCTTCTGTACGAGGCCCTAAAGGAGGCAGGGTATGTGTAGCCCCACCCTGGATAGTGTTACACCCTCAAGGGCTCACAGTATCTCCTGCCTTCTGTACGAGGCCCTAAAGTAGGCAGGGTGTGTGTAGCCCCACCCTGGATAGTGCTACACCCTCAAGGGCTCACAGTATCACCTGCCTTCTGTACGAGGCCCTAAAGGAGGCAGGGTATGTGTAGCCCCACCCTGGATAGTGTTACACCCTCAAGGGCTCCCAGTATCTCCTGCCTTCTGCTCAAGGTCCTATAGGAGGCAGGGTGAGTGTAGACCCACCCTGGATAGTGTTACACCCTCAAGGGCTCACAGTATCCCCTGCCTTCTGTACGAGGCCCTAAAGGAGGCAGGGTATGTGTAGCCCCACCCTGGATAGTGCTACACTCTCAAGGGCTCCCAGTATCTCCTGCCTTCTGTACGAGGCCCTAAAGGAGGCAGGGTGTGTGTAGCCCCACCCTGGATAGTGTTACACCCTCAAGGGCTCACAGTATCACCTGCCTTCTGTACGAGGCCCTAAAGGAGGCAGGGTGTGTGTAGCCCCACTCTGGATAGTGTTTCACCCTCAAGGACTCACAGTATCACCTGCCTTCTGTACGAGGCCCTAAAGTAGGCAGGGTGTGTGTAGCCCCACTGGATAGTGTTACACCCTCAAGGGCTAACAGTATCACCTGCCTTCTTTACGAGGCCCTAAAATAGGCAGGGTGTGTGTATCCCCACCCTGGATAGTGTTACACCCTCAAGGGCTCACAGTATCACCTGACTTCTGTACGAGGCCCTAAAGTAGGCAGGGTGTGTGTAGCCCCACCCTGGATAGTGTTACACCCTCAAGGGCTCACAGTATCACCTGCCTTCTGTACGAGGCCCTAAAGTAGGCAGGGTATGTGTAGCCCCACCCTGGATAGTGTTACACCCTCAAGGGCTCACAGTATCACCTGCCTTCTGTACGAGGCCCTAAAGTAGGCAGGGTGTGTGTAGCCCCACTCTGGATAGTGTTTCACCCTCAAGGACTCACAGTATCACCTGCCTTCTGTACGAGGCCCTAAAGGAGGCAGGGTGTGTGTAGCTCACAGTATCTACTAGCTTGGGACAGATGACCTCGTAGTTCCACCCCCTTGAAACAACAACAACAACAACAACAACTAACTTTCTACTAGCTTCTGCTCAAGGCCCTAAAGGAGGCAGGGTGTGTGTGTAACCCTACTCTGGAAGAGTTACACCCTCAGGGGATCACGGCTGGTGAGTTTTTGAGTTGGCGACCTCGAGGGATTCCTGAGATTGGTTCCGGTTTTTCCCTTTTTCCAGTAACTCTCCATATTTTGAGAATCCTTTCTTCTTTCCCTTTCCTATCCGCTTTTCCTAGCGCTATTTCTTTCTGAGTCTCTCAATTCTTATTCTTCGAGGGTTGAGGATATTTAATTTTCCTGGCTTTTATTTCTTTTATTCATTCTTTCTTTATCAGTTTCTTCTAGTCCATAAGTTACGTGTAGTTAGTTATAGTTCTAGTGTTCATTTCAACGTAATTTTTCAATTTCCCCAAAATCATTAGTGGTTGATAACTAGGGACCAGGATCTGGATTTTGATGACTTAAAAATGTTTAAAGAATTACCTATAAAATGACTGCAAAACTTAAAAAAATGGCCTAAAATGTGAATGGAACTGACATAATTTCAAAGACATTCAAACAGACTACGTCATTGTATGTTGAAATGATTTTAATAGCTACCTAATATAGTTTAATTATTATTTGACAAATGCGAATTATTTGCACACAAGTACTGCTTATTATTTCAGTGTAAAGTGTCTCCTGGAATGTGGATATTCCAAGAAATAAGAGTTGAACAAAGTTGAGAAGATTCTCATGTCTTCGTATTCATCCTCACTTTCAGCTCCGTTAATATCCTGTACCATACGCAAAACATGCATCATAAACCATTTATTTTATTTAATCGTATGGTGAATTACATAAAAACAAATCACAAATCCAAGTTCAAGTTTTGGAGCCATTCCACAGTACATTCTCGAAGATGAAACAGATCACTAGGGCTCCCGGAGTAGGCGTGTAGAGGGCAGCGCTGGATGATATGGTCCATGGTCTGTTCCTCCTCATTGCATTGACACAATGGGGAATCTATCCAACCCCACTTATGGCATAGGTAATTGCAACGGCCGTGCCTGGTTCTCAGTCTATTGAGCCGACACCGTAATTATCTAGGAAGGTCAAATCCTTGTATTTTTACCGTTGGGTTGATCTCCTGGGCACTAGTTCCAGACGTTGAGTTTGACCACTCGTCCTGCCAGCATTGGTTTAGGTTGAATCGATTTGCCAGAAGTTGGTCGGCCAATAAACTGGTTGGTCTCCTCGAATGAAGTCGCTTCGGTGGTGGGTGGCAGAACTCCTGGTGTATTGGTAATGAGGGAGAAGCATAGATCTTCTTTGCTTCTCTGACCAGAGCTTCCTTCCTCCTCAGGTGAGGTGGTGGAATGTGGCTGAGTACTGGTAGCCAGTGGCGAGGGGTTGACTTTATGGTGCCGGTTATGCAACGCATAGTATCATTCAGCTTGGTATCCACTTTATGCACATGTGCACTTTCCAACCATACTGGAGCACAGTATTCCGCTGCAGAATAGACTAGACTGATACCCGTTAATCTTAAGCAGTCCGCCGTGGCTCCCCATGAACTACCGCAAAGCTTGTGCAGGATGTTATTTCTGGTGGAAATTTTGTGAGAGAGCTTGGTGAGGTGTTCTTTGTAGCTCAAAGTTCGGTCCAGGGTGACACCTAGGTATTTCGGGAATGGGTTGTACTTCAGTTTTTCACCACGGAATACAACATTTGGCTTGTAGTTTGCTAGTCAGTTGGCACTATCTGCAAACCATTAAAAATGTGAGAAAATTGCTCAACGTATACAATATTCTAATAAATTCCATAAAATGACATAATAATGACGTGAAAAGCGAGAACATTACCTAATAGCAACCGGGTGGGTTAGCCGTTGTCGTTACGGCGTGACTGTAGGCAGTCGCTCACATCCGGGAGGCGAGGAGGTTCGAATCCCCCCCGTCGGCAACCTTGAAGGTGGTTTTCTGTGGTTTCCCATCTTCCTTCCAGGCAAATGCCTGGGTTGGTCCCTAACTATAGGGCAGAGCCGCTACCTTCCAATTCCTCGTCCTTAGATTCACACTTTCCTTCCCGAGACAACACTCCACACGTGACAGTATTGTAGCTCACCTCATGGGTGTCCGCATAGAAGTAGCTACAAACTCTCGGACACTCCCGGCACTAAAAGCCATAGGGAAAAAAGACGCAAAAATGTCTTAATAAATATGCATTTCTGTAATGTGGAGGCCACGAACAGGAGTGTTTTAAGGGGGCGGAACAGCGAGGTCATCTGCCCCTAATAAAAATAGGATTTGTATAAAAGTTAGCTATGTCTGTGGTGAACCATTTAAAAGATGACATGTCATCAAAGTCCAGACTCTGATCATCATCCTCTAAGCCCCTCAAGTGAAACATCACAAGAAGCGTATTAGGTACATAAATCTATCTTAATAGCAATGTTACATCAAACCAACAGCCTTGAAAACTCATAATGATAAGTAATCTGCCGGGAGGGTTTTTGTCAAGACAGTCATTTGCTTGCAGGTTGTCACATTTCCTCTTAGCAAATGCTTAGTTCGTGAGGTTCTTTTTATACATCGTTGTGCCCGTCTAACGAGCGCGAGTGGACCTATCTTGCTTTCTTGTCTTCTCAATCCGCCAGTGGCTCACAACTTGTGGGACGCGGGTTGGCGACCAAGGGACCCCCTGCTGAGTCCGGCATTGCTTCCACTTACTTGTGTCGCGCCCCTCTTCGTCTTCTTTCCTGTCGACTTCTCTTTGTGGACTCTTGTTCTCTTCCGACCCCGACGGTATTAGGGTATCCGAGGCCTAGGGAGTCTCGTTCTTCCCCCCTTCTCTCGTCTTTCCTGATATCCCCCATTCTTCTTTTTCTTTTCATTATGTTTTCTGTTTCTCTTTACTATTCCCGCACTGTTTTGTGAATTGGTTCCCCGTGTATCTAAATTACATTTTGAAAGTTTTCTTTTTCAAATTACCTTTTGTAAGTATTTTGGAGCGTTGGCTGACATATTGTGAGTATTTTGAATCTAAATTATATTTTGAAGGTATTTTCAATTTCAATAGAATTTTTTAAGTATTTTGAATTTCAATTGCATTTTGTGAGTATTTTAAATCTCATACGGCATTTTCATTCTACATTGCATTGTCTATTTTCAATTTCATTTGCAATTTGTAAGTATTTTGAACCTCAGCTACATTTTGTGAGTCTATTCAATCTAACTTGGCTTTCGTTTTGGTTTCAATTTCAATGTCATTTCCGCTATCACCCAGACCATTAGGGGCCGATAACCTAGATGTTCCAAGAGCCTACTGCGGTGGCGTCTAGTAGCTAAGTTCTGAACTAGGCCTAGTAATCTTTGACGGTGGCGTTTGGCGGCGAAAGTAGGAACTATTTGAAAAATTCAAAGTTGCAGTCCTTACTTGAATTAAAAACAGAATGTTCAGTTACGAACATATAGCCTACTTTCTCCTAAATGCATGGGTATTGTTATAAGTATTTGTCCTTTTCAAGGAGTATAATTGAATGTTGGATGTAGTAGCTTGTTGAAATACAACGTGTTATACGGATATTAAACATGAATATGAGGTCCCCTTTGCTAGTGCTACCTCTGTAAAAATTTCATTCAATTCGGTTTCACCGTGTTTGAATTGATATGGGGAATGGATTTGCACACATACATGGCCGCTATCTGCAAACTATTGGGCAGATGACCTTGTAGTTCAGTCAAAATATGCTTCCCACAAAAGGGTATCTTGTTGCAAAATTTGGTAAAGATCAAATGATTAGGTTGGTCGTAATTTGATTTTTTTTAAACATTTGGGTGGCCGCCATTCCGTTTCCGTTAAGATGGCGGCGATATAAAACCTGACACTGAGGTGCTCTTTGCTAGTGCTACCTTTGTACCAAATGTCGTTCAATTCGGTTTCACCGTGTTTGAATTGATAGGGGGAATCGATTTGCACACATACATGGCCACCATCTGCAAACTATTGGGCTGATGATCTTGTAGTTTAGTCTAAAGATGCTCGCCATATAAATATATGTTGTTGAAAAATTTGGTAGTGATCGGTTGAATAGGTTAGTCGTAATTTAAGTTAAGCTCTGACCACTTGGGAGGCCACCATTCCGTTTCCGCCAAGATGGCGGCGATATAAAACAAGACACTGAAGTGCCCTTTGCTTGTTCTACCACTGTACCAAATTTCGTTCAATTCGGTTTCACAGTGTTCGAATTGATAGGTGGGGGGGAGACACACACATTCAGAGTACACCCACACACACACACACACACACACTCACACACAGACACAATTTTTGGCCCTGTATAGATCTCATAAGTCTACTTTCATTTTTTGCAAAAATCGAAAGTAGGCTAAAAACAGATAACACACACTAATACAGTCATCACAATTAACACTGGTTATCAGACAGATTCTACACACATCTAAAGTACACGGGGCTACATGACAACGTTGTCGCAGCCCCTAAACTGAGGAACCAACCATCCAACCACCCTAGATGTTGGCTACTTAAAACAACAAATAACATCATCCTCATAATCATCATCTTTTCCTTTGCTTTTCCTTTCCTTTTCACTTTCCCCTCTTTTCCTTTGCGTTTCCCTTCTTTTCCTTTCCCTTTCCCCTCTTTTCCTTGGCTTTTCCCTTTTCCTTTCCCTTTCCCCTCTTTTCCTTTGCTTTTCCCTTCTTTTCCTTTCCCTTTCCCGTCTTTTCCTTGGCTTTTCCCCTCTTTTGCTTTCCCTTTCCCCTCTTTTCCTTGGCTTTTCCCTTCTTTTCCTTTCCCTTTCCCCTCTTTTCCTTTGCTTTTCCCTTCTTTTCCTTTCCTTTTCCCCTCTTTTCCTTGGCTTTTCCCTTCTTTTCCTTTCCCTTTCCCCTCTTTTCCTTTGCTTTTCCCTTCTTTTCCATTCCCTTTCCCCTCTTTTCCTTTGCTTTTCCCATCTTTTCCTTTCCCTTTCCCCTCTTTTCCTTTGCTTTTCCCTTCTTTTCCTTTCCCTTTCCCCTCTTTTCCTTTGCTTGTCCCCTCTTTTCCTATGCTTTTCCCTTCTTTTCCTTTCCCTTTCCCCTCTTTTCCTTGGCTTTTCCCCTCTTTTCCTTGGCTTTTCCCCTCTATTCCTTGGCTTTTCCCCTCTTTTCCTTGGCTTTTCCCCTCTTTTCCTTGGTTTTTCCCCTCTTTTCCTAGGCTTTTCCCCTCTTTTCCTTTGCTTTTCCCTTCTTTTCCTTTCCCTTTCCCCTCTTTTCCTT
This sequence comes from Meconema thalassinum, assembly GCA_946902985.2. Taxonomy (NCBI): domain Eukaryota; kingdom Metazoa; phylum Arthropoda; class Insecta; order Orthoptera; family Tettigoniidae; genus Meconema; species Meconema thalassinum. The sequence continues at coordinate 94,115,097 of OX336388.2, forward strand.
GGCTTTTCCCTTCTTTTCCTTGGCTTTTCCCTTCTTTTCCTTTCCCTTTCCCTTCTTTTCCTTGGCTTTTCCCTTCTTTTCCTTTCCCTTTCCCCTCTTTTCCTTGGCTTTTCCCTTCTTTTCCTTGGCTTTTCCCCTCTTTTCCTTTCCCTTTCCCTTGGCTTTTCCCTTCTTTTCCTTTCCCTTTCCCCTCTTTTCCTTGGCTTTTCCCCTCTTTTCCTTGGCTTTTCCCTTCTTTTCCTTTCCCTTTCCCCTCTTTTCCTTGGCTTTTCCCCTCTTTTCCTTGGCTTTTCCCTTCTTTTCCTTGGCTTATTCCTTAATTTCCATTTCCCTTCTTTTACCTTTCCTTTTCCTTTCTCTTTCCTTTCCTAATAAGTTATAGAAATCAAACCATGTCAGGAATGCTAGCCTCCATCAGAAAGTTTTCATTCTTAGCCTATTTAGGCGTAGCTATGCACGTCAAATTGCACATCACCACTAGGATGTGGAGTTGCAGTAAGTCCAGACATCGGGGGTGAGAATCCTGGCACTGATTGTGGTTTTTGTCCGGGTTTTCTAATATTTCCTCCAGACAAATGCGGCGATAGTACATTATTTTCAAGTCCCAGGGCAATTACCCATCCCCGATCCTACAGTCAGCACAGCAACACATGCACCCTCTAGTCTCGGGATTGATGACTAACCCAAATCCCAAAATCATGTTTATATTGACAGTAATTATGTTCTCTTGTTCTAGGAATGTACTAGTATGGTGACGTAGAACAAGACTCTAACATGTGGGCTGTTATAATTGTGGTGGTCCTGAGTTTGACCTGCGTCTCCTGTCTGCCTCTTTCGCCATGTCCTGATGTCTACGGCTACGAGAAGGACGAGTACGGTGAACTTAAGGGGCTCATAGCCTTCATGTCGCCAATCAGGTACAGTCATATTTATCTCTTATACAGTGAGTCCGGGAACGTTCTCCGCAGCGCCTACATGCGTCTGCGAGAGCTAGCTACAGCAGTTACGTTGGTAGCACGGCTGCCGCTTGCATCATAACAAATAAACAGTAAACGTTGTACTCACCATTCATAACAGATGCTGGAACCATGCTGGAACTCTTTTTCCGTAATCAGTTTGTTTTAATTCATGAACCACGGTAACTTTATAAGGGAACAACTGAAGCTTGTCTCTTACAGCTTTATGTGCTGTCGACTTAGAGATTCCTGTTTGTTGAGTTAATTTTCGTGTTGATTTACTTGGACTACGCAGCATTATATGCAAGATTTCATTAAGTTTTTCGTCTGTTTAAAGCGTAGGCCTGCCTGTTCCCGGTACATCGTGAACTGAGCCGGTCGCACGAAATTTACTTCTCAAATCCTGAAGGGTATCACGGTTTGGACACTTTGAATTGGAAAACCGCGCCTGAAATCTTAATTTTATATTTTCTGTGAACCGATTTCCTTCGCGAAAAACGTATTCCACCAAAAAGACTCTCTCTTCAGTAGTAAACATTACCGCCTGTATACTGTTGCACTCTTCCAATAATAAATCTATCTGAACGCTCGCTTATCGCAGTACACACTGACGATTCGACAGTCTACAGCCCACACGCGGGATTCCCCCTTTCAAGGACACAGCACCGCCAACTAAACCAACGACGCAAACGCTCGCAGCTGCATGTAGCTACTGCGGAAAACATTCTCGGGCGCCCTGTAGAACACTGTCACACTATAAAATGACATCAAAATAACCATAATGCTCGATTCCTTATTGACGATGTAATTATAATAAAAGTTTATACAGGTTGTAACGAAAACGTACGGCACAAAATGCTGGACACATTCCTCACACGTAGACGAAGAAATTATGTTATATGAACATGGGTCCGGAAACACTTTGTTTCCATGTTATACCTGATTGTCTCCAACTCATTACGCATGGGAAACACACAAGAACAGAACGTGAGAACCATGGGGAATATGCACTCTTGGTTACGTCTGGTTATGTTGTCATCATCGTAGGTGCCCCGCCAGTGGGTTGTCCTACATGGCCCTGTTGCCATGTGACTTAGCAGATGTACATTTAAGCTGTGCGACAAAACATGTACTTCATGCACGATGGAGCACCTCCTCATTTTAGTGCTAATGTCCGTTGGCTTCTAAATAACAGATTTGGTGGCAGATGAATAGGTAGAGGTGGACCGATTGCCTGGCCTCCACGCTCTCCAGACCTAAAATCACTGAACTTTATTTGTGAGGGCATTTGAAAGTTCTTGTGTATCGAACCCCAGTACAAGATGTTCATAGTATCCGTGCCCGTATTATGGAAGACTGCGAAACCATACGCAATACTCCAGGGATATATCAGCACATCCGCATCCGAGATTCACTACGACGGTGGTTTGATGCATATATCAATGCGCACGGAGGGCATATTGAATATCTCCTGTGAGCAAGAGTTGCATGTGGTATGCTGGTACGTTCTGTTCTTATGGGTTTCCCATGATAAATGAGTTGGAAACAATGGGGTATAACATGGAAACAAAGCGTTTCCGGACCCATGTTCATATAACATAATTTCTTCGTCTACGTGTGAGGAATGTGTCCTGGATTTTGTGCCGCACACTTTTGTTACACCCTGTATAGCCATAAGTAAATGTTGTACCGGTTTCAGCCACATTGTGACCTTCCTCAGCGTCCTCAGCGTAATTACGAGGGCAGATCAAAAAGTAAGCTGCACTTCCCAGTTATGGCCATTTATTACACCACCAATACAACAGCAACACGTCTATAACGACATACAATGTAACTTCACTTTTCCACATAGTTTCCAAGAGACTCCAAACATTTCTGCGAACGCACAACCAACTTGTCGATGCCGGATGCATAGAAAGTTCCTCCAGCGTTCTGCAACCACACGGAGCTCGGTGGTCGACGTTTCCAGACCGATGAGGAGGTGAAGGCTGCTGTCTCCGTGTGGTTGCAGAACGCTGGAATAACTTTCTATGCATCTGGCATCGACAAGTTGGTTGTGCGTTCGCAGAAATGTTTGGAGTCTTTTGGAAACTATATGGAAAAGTGACGTTACATTGTATGTCGTTATAGGCGTGTTGCTGTAGTATAGGTGGTGTAATAAATGGCCATAACTGGGAAGTGCAACTTACTTTTTATCTACCCTCGTATGTAAATATGCAAGAACATACACTCAACCTTCACCCGGTCGCGCCCGCGGTAGATTACCGTCCTATTGAAAGAACGCGCTTAGAGCTCCTCTGATCGTTACAAAGTGCGCAAAAGGCACATGTATCCTCAAGGTACGATATCCTTCGCTAGATGACAGAGGAGTACCGGTTCTTGATAGCGACGTTTTTGCTCAGTTCTTCATCAAAGTGCTAAGGGCGCAGTCGAGCGGTAGACTACCGTTGCGCGCGACCGGAAGGGCAATTTTTTTTGCCGACCGCCCAAAACAAAATGTGAGTATTTATCATAGTTTTTCCATATTTCTAACACATTTCATTCACTATTGATAGCACAGTTGCTCATTCTCCACACACACGCATGCACACAACACTATCTTTAAAGCTGTCATGTAGTAAAAATTCAGACTTTTACGACCAGCGTTGAAATAGGGATCTTTGTTTCGCGGGCTTATAGGCCGTGTTGTAAGGACGTCTAAATATCCTTAGAACACGGCCTACAAGCCCGCGAAACAGAGATTCCTGTCATATTGTGCTGTAACCGAATGAGGTTACAGTGTTCATATGTTACTGTTCATTCTCTTAGAATTAGTTCTAGGTTAGGATCATGGATATTCTTTGATGATGTAGAAGGGGAAGGAGGCCATGATTTATAGAGATTCATATCTGTTTAATAGTATCTTTTTATGATGCTTTTTTGTGTTTCTTCTATGGCTGGTTAGAAAATGTTAGGTTTTGTTTATTGGGTTCCTTGCTAGTTGTAAGAAATAAGATATTTTATTAAGAAGAGTGTTATTGGTTTTGTGGAGTATCTGTTGAGATTGTCTATGGAGAAGGAATATTGGGTTATAGGATAATAGTAGAGAGCTGATGATTGTTTGGTGTTTGGTGATGTAGTAAGTTGATAAGATATGAAAGGAATGAAGTTCTGGTTTTGAGTAAGGAATATGGAATTGGTTGAATGTTTAGAAAATATTATGAAGTTAGATGTAGAAGATGAGATATGAAGAAAATGATATTATGGTTTGGTTAAAAGAAGAAAGAATAGATGTTTGGAATTAGAGGATCAGATGTGGAAATAAATATGTTTTGTAAGAAAAAGAGAGTGAACTAAATGAAGAAGAGAATCAATGATGAAGTGTATTCCTTAGTGTGTCAATATTCGCGCAGCCATCATCTTGAGGTTATGTGAACAATTGAACAAAATTAGATACCAGTGCTTTACCACATGTATAAACATTTACTGTACCATATTTCACTGCGCTCAGATGATTAAATCGCGAGAAAAGTCTATTAAAATGTTCCACATTCGCATGGCCGCCAAGTTCGTTTTGTGTTTTGCAGGTCTTTGGAAGACTCATAGCTGAACTTCTAGCAGTACCTTATATCACCGTGCAAAAGTTCAAGAAGTTACGAATCAGTAATAGTTTCGGAGATATAGAAAGCCGGTGAAGTATTTCGCATAGCCGCCATCTTGAGGTTATGTAAACAATTGACCTAAATTTGATGTGAGTGGATTACAATGTATATAAACATTTGCTGTACCACGTTTCATTGCGATTGGTTGGTTAAGTTGCGAGAAAATTCTATTTACAAGTTTTAATTTCGCTTGGCCGCCATGTTTGTAGTCACCAGGTTTTTGAAAGTCTCATAGATGAACTTCTAGTAGTGCTCTTTATCACCGTACAAAATTTCAGGGTGATGTCAGTAATAGTGTCGGAGATATAGAATTCCGGTGAAACATTTCGCACAGCCGCCATGTTGGATTAGTGGGACATAATAAAATTTGAAGGGCACGGTCGGGGTCGGCCGAAATAGTGCCATGACCTTACCGAGTTTCATTGAATTCACTCTAGCCGTTTAGAAGTTATTAGGGGGATACACACAATCAAACAAACAAACAAACAAACAAACACGCACACACACACACACACACGGACAAAAGGTGATCTAATAAACCTTTTTTTTTTTTCATAAAATGAAAATAGGCTAAATGGTCTTTCTTTAAAGAATTTGTATTCTGAAGTATTGACCCAACGCCTCCGTGGCTTAGGCGGCAGCACGCCGGCCTCTCACCGCTGGATCCGTGGTTCAAATCCCGGTCACTCCATGTGAGAACTGTGCTGGACAAAACGGAGGCAGACAGGTTTTTCTCCGGGTACTCCGGTTTTCCCTGTCAAAATTTCATTCCAGAAACACTCTCCACTATCATTTCATTTCATCTGTCATTCATTTAATCATTGCCCCAGAGGAGTGCGTCAGGCCTCGGCAGCCGGCACAGTTCATATCCTCGCCGCTAGATGGGGGCTTCATTCTTTCCATTCCTGACCCGGTCGGAGACTGGAAGCAGGCTGTGGATTTTCATTTCAAGTATTGACCCAAGGGCCTTGGAACGCCATAGGGACGGATGAAATCAGCCTTCTCTTTAAGCTACACACAAAACATTTCCATCAGGAGAAAAAGCACGGAAGCTTACTGGCAAGGCAAAATCCATCACAAAGCAATTTGTTTTGTGGGTTTAAGCCAGAAACCATTGCTACATGTAGTGCAATCAGGAGAAAAGCATTAAGTCAATGACAATGCTGCCTTTCAGCGCCGTTCTTGATGTTGGCTGCACTGCAAGATTCCCGCGTGTTACAGTGCTATTGTAAATTACATTTGTACAGGGTTTAGATGGTCTTTATGTTACAAATCCATTAAAAAAATCATGTGTAATATTCATTCTGGATGGCTTTATACCGCACTAAACTGACCACTCAGACGTGGGGGTTCGAAGAAGAAGAAGAAGAAGAAGAAGAAGAGAAGAAGACTACACAACATCCATGGTCAGAGCAACGGAAACAGACCCACTCGTTGCGAATGAAGGAATAAGTTACTGGGCCAACAGGAAGGTGAGAAAGTGTTGATTTGGCGTGGTCCTAAGTGACCCATTCGTGAAGAAGAAGAAGAAGAAGAAGAAGAAGACAGTGATTAAACCAGAAGCTCTGTATGCAGCAGAAACCCTAAACATGAATTTCAAAGGCCAAATGGAGGAACTCGAATTAAAGGAAAGGAACATTTTAAGAAAAAATCATGGGACCAAAATTTCAGGATACTAACATAATATGCATCAAGAATGAGATTATCTACAAGAAAATAGAAAACCCTCTCAGATACTATGCGAAAATATAGGATACATTTTTACAGTCATCTTGTCAGAATGAACTCGAATAGATAAAACCATATAAATCTTTGATTTCTTCCGTAACCGCAAAACAAAACCCATTGGTTTAAAGAAACTGAAAAAGAATTAGCCTAGTAGAATTAAAATTACAAAAAAATCAGTACTCAATCGAAAAGCTAAAATAATTACTTAAGACGAAAATCTATACCTGTACTTAAATTCAAACCCATCATCTCTGAAGAAGAGAGGGGAAAAAACAGAAAAAATGAAGAGATACTGTGCACTAAGGAAAGAACAACACACAGAAAACGGATTGATTGAACGTACTCCAAAGAAGAAGAAATAAATAAATGGAGTAAATGAATAAATAACTAAATAAATGAGTAAGTAAATAAATGAGTAAATAAATAAATAACTAACTAAATAAATGACTAAATAAATAAATGAGTAAATAAATAAATGAGTAAATAAATAAATAAATAAATAAATGAGTAAATAAATAAATAAGTAAATACATGAGTAAATAAATGAGTAAATAATTAAATAAATGAGTAAATAAATAAATAACTAACTAAATAAATGACTAAATAAATAAATGAGTAAATAAATAAATGAGTAAATAAATAAATAAATAAATAAATGAGTAAATAAATAAATAAGTAAATACATGAGTAAATAAATGAGTAAATGAGTAAATAAATAAATAAATAAATAAATAAATGAGTAAATAAATACATGAGGAAATAAATGAATAACATTAATTCAAATAATAAAAGTAAATAAACGAATGAATAAATAAATAAATAAACAAAGAGATTACAGAAATAGACAAACAAATACACAACTAAATAAGTGAAATTGAAAATCCACAGCCTGCTTCCAGTCGACCGACCGGGTCAGGGAATGGAATGAATGAAGCCCCCATCTAGCGACGAGGATAGGCTGAACTGTGCCTGCTGCCGAAGCCTGTCGCACTCCCCTGGGGCAATGATTAAATGAATGACAGATGAAATGAAATGACAGTGGGGAGTGTTGCTGAAATGAAATTGTGATGGGGAAAACCGGAGTACCCGGAGAAAAACCTGTCTGCCTCCGCTTTGTCCAGCACAAATCTCACATGGAGTGACCGGGATTTGAACCACGGACCTAGCGGTGCTGCCGCCGTAGCCACGGAGGCTACGCAAATAAATAAGTAAATTCAGTTAATTTTTCGCTTGGGAACACTTAATGTTGACCGACTGAAAATACGTAAGATCAATGAGGCAACACTAAAGAAATGGCTTCAAAGCTATACATAGAGTTTATTTGGAAAAGTTTAAGTCATTTCGATACTTGACCTAGTTTTACAGTACCGCAGTGTGACTTTACGATGGTTACAAAAGTTAATGTCAGTGTTGGCAGCACTTTTTATTTCTAAGAATAAAAGGCGCTTTTAGTGGCCTACGGTGACGTGTCTAATTGTTCCACTTCAGCTGATGTAATCCTACAAAACTTGCAACTGTTCTCCATAATAATCTCAACATAGTACAAAACCAAGTCCCCGATTCTTGGATGTCACGGGTAATCTCGAGAACCACTAGATGGACTTTGATGCGGTTTTCACCATTCTGTAAAGGATATCTCGAGGAAAGATTCTGTAGAAAATAATTTATGTATGATCAAAGGAAGCCAAGCAGTAACGATTTCAGTGAAAAAGTAGAAAACAAACTAGGCGTCCGTGCGCTTCTTAAGCTTACGCTGGGCAAACCATTAAAAATATCAATATACTATGAGCGCAAGAATTGGTCAGCATGAAAAGTTCTACAAAATAGTCCGCGAGAGCATATCTCTATCTTCAATACATCGCCCACTGTAAGTGTTTTCGTTTGATTGCTTCCAACAATCTCCATTCAATTACTGAGGCAACAGTTTACGAACTAACACGTAATGCATTCATTAATGCTCCCGGGCGAAGCCGGGGAGGGTTGCTAGTATTTAATATAAAGTCAGAAATAACTCACGATAATACCTGGAATTTTAATTAACTCAATTATATAGTTGTAACGCGGAAGCCTCCGTGGCTTAGGCGGCAGCACGCCGGCCTCTCACCGCTGGGTCCGTGGTTCAAATCCCGGTCACTCCATGTGAGATCTGTGCTGGACAAAACGGAGGCAGACAGGTTTTTCTCCGGGTACTCCGGTTTTCCCTGTCAAAATTTCATTCCAGCAACACTCACCACTATCATTTCATTTCATCTGTCATTCATTGAATCATTGCCCCAGTGGAGTGCGTCAGGCCTCGGCAGCCGGCACAGTTCATATCCTCGCCGCTAGATGGGGGCTGCATTCATTCCATTCCTGACCCGGTCGGAGACTGGAAGCAGGCTGTGGATTATCATTTTCATATAGTTGTAACGCAATAGAGTGTTTATTTTGAGACTTCATTTTAATTACCCCCAATGACTTAGAAGTAAGGCCGATTTCACCATCTTTTTACTAACGATTAGTTAGTTAATTACTATTTAACTTAAATACGAGAGTTAATGCTTGGTTATCGTTGATGCATTTCACGAGGCCATTCGGGTTCGTAATTACTTAAATACTCTTTACGGCTCTTGCGCATGCGTGGACTTGGTTTCACCTAGGAGAAACATGGCGGGCAGACCGAGAACCGTGTAGCACTGATTGTTGTTTGCCATGCTTCCCTGAGATTTTCTGGAACATAATTAAAAATGAAGGGAAATACAGAAGACCTTATTCGGGGCAAAATTATATCATATCACGTTACGGTCAGTTGCGTAACTACGAGGGGTCATTAGGAGGATCAATCCACCGCCAGAGCGGATTGTTGAAAAACGATTGGATTATGTACATTTCTAATTTAAAAGCAAACAAATATAAACCAAAAATTTTAAAAAAAAGCCACAGACCAAAATGCAAAATTTAAAAATAAAATCAAAAGCAGAAAACAAAAACTTTACCGAAAACACAAAGCAAAAAGCAAAATATTTTAAAAAGTCAGGAAATATGCACAAAAAATGCGAAGAAAAAATCAAATTAAAAAACAAAAGCAAAAGCAGGAAAAACAAACACAAAGCAAAAACCAAATTTATAAAAAGGGCGAAAACAAGAAGCAAAATCAGGAAAACAAAAAACCTTTGAAGTGGCTGATAATGCTATCTGTGACACGGGCGATTCGAGGTGCTTGACACCGCCTTGTGTGGTCTTGGGGTACGTATTGTGCCCATATCCAGTTGCCCAGATTTGAGAGCATAGGCCCAGATGCTAAGTCCAGAGCTGAGGTTTGGAATAGCGCGCGCCGAACCTTCTAAGAAGCATTTAGAAGCTTTATGCAGCCAAGAGATCGCTAAGTGACGTAGCAAGGTTATCAGAGTCGAGGCTATGTTTGTATAAAATATTTTTCGATGGAGTAGAATCATGAGACTAACACCCAATTACTGGCACGGACAAGGGAAGAAGAATGTGCTATATTTCAAGAAAATTGATCGAGCGGAAGCTGAGATATGAGATGTTTTAGTTTTAGCAGATTTCAAGCAGTGACGTAGAGGAGTCCGTCCACATGGTATATAAGAGCTGGGAGCCACCACTCAATATGTTCACTTCTCCATAGGCGCTCCGTCGCTATGGATGTCACTTCTTCGTAAGCGCCCTGTCGCTAGACACATCACGTCACCCCGAACATCGTTATACTTCAGAATTATCTTCGTGCACATGGTTGCAATACTCTACGTTTTTACTAGCACACAGTTGCTGGGACTTAGTGAAATTCTACGACAGTACATGGTTACTGTACTTCGAAAAGTGTTGGAAGTTTTAGTGAACTTAGAATTCATCGTAAGTTATCACTGAGGTGATAAGACTTTGTGGCAGAACATTGGTAACTATTACTGCTACACGGAAATATGATAGACTTAGTCTATATTTTTCTTTCCCCTGTCCACTAAGATTTAAACTTGGATTATTTTCATCCAATGACCAGAACAAGCTTTTATCTTGATAACACTTTGACCAACCAAGATAAGTCAGTACTGTTCACATACCAGTCTTGCACGATTCAGTTCATTTAGCCGACATAGGGAAACCAGCATGCTTAGCATTGTCTGGAGAGTGAGAAACTCTGCCCAGGGAATTGAACACCAGAACTTGGACCGGTGCTGAATAAGATTGTCAGAGTATTGATAGTACTGAATGCATCACGGTTGGGTCACGTTACTACTGGTATTTTTTGCATCATGGATCATTTCGATCTTACCCCTATCAAGAAGATTACTTCAGCTGTTGAAGCAGCAAGTATTATAGACAGTTTTCATCAAGATATTCAGGCAACGAGTATGAATACCGCTATGTCTGGTTAAGACATTTTGCGGGTATATAATGGAGGCCGATACGAGATTATAAGTACGTGTCCAAATGGGGACAGAAGACTGAAATAATCTGGTTCAGACCAGATTATCAACATCAAGATCTACAGCAATGTAAGCTCCTTTTTGCATTATTCTTATGCGTAGGTAGCTGGAATTTCTCATTTTTCTACAGTCTTGCCAAGACATATTTTTTCTTCGATATTTTGCTGTTGCAAATATTTTTTCAAGGCATGTGGAAGCCTTGATCTGAATAGTTTTTACACTCAGACATGAGACGTCAATTATTTGAATTAATGGACGAGCAAAACGAGCATTTATTTGATTTTGAAATTATTTTTTTCTAATCGCGGTCATCAGCCCTCGTATCTGTAAATTTAATAATAAATTTCAGTTCAGGAATGGATTTTTATCCATATTTAAGAAGTCGAGGTTGATATTTCCCGAACAGTTTAGCAACGTTAATTCCATTCGTGGAATAATAATAATAATGCTGATTTAATAATAATAATAATTGTTTTCAATATTTGTCAGAGACAATAATAATAATAATAATTGTGATTTATATTTCTAACAATCATATCATGTAGTGTGATTTATAAAGTTGATATTTAAAACAGTTTGCTAGATCAGAGACTTGTTTTTCCGAAGGCTAGTGGTTAACGCATGCCCACATTCAACTAACAGAATAATCCTATGGGAACATTTTACACTTGCATTATGCAGTTAAATCTTTTGAAAGACACGGAAAGTAATGACACGGGAAGCAAATAGCATGTATAAATTAGGGTTTTACTAGAGTTTGTATAAATATATCATTTTAAGCAATGTCTTGTGATAGAACGTTTGGCTAGAAATAGACACGGTGTGGAATAAATTAATGTATAAACTGATGGTAAAATTACGGTAAACTCATTTAGGAGCTTACTAGCTTACGAATCTTCCAGTTTGAGTAACAAGCAAAGGCTTGATTATTATGTATAATTAGGGAAGAAATTTTTTGTGTGTTTGAAAATAGTTGAATTTATGCCATTCTGATTGTGCATTTTAAGTCGCAAGATTGAGGTTGTTATAATGGAGCAACAACCATATTGTAGGTTGGATGACTTTGAAATAATGTTGGGAGTTGAAATATTGTTGCAAGCCACACTTTCGTCGAATTCATAACCGAGGGTTATATTATGGAACCATCAAGTCAATCCACAGTTTGCCCACGTATCCTATAAATATTTCCTAGTAATTGTTAACCCGGAATTTTGTTATTTCATTATGAGAAGACTTTACCGTTGTCTAGATGCTAATTATAATAATGTGATTTTTGACACATTTAAATCGAATGGGCCGATGCTGTAAATAAATTAAAACTGTTATTTCCTAAACAACCACTACAATTTAGGGGATATTTTGATCCTGTTATGAATATAAACATTCTGCAAATTAATTTGATGATTAACATTTTTGACATTCTGTCAAAACAATTGTAATTTTGATAATAGCAACAACTAATATTATTTTTGTGATAATTTTTCTAAATAGTATTTCAAATTGATATTTAAATAATTGAATGGTTCAATCCAGCCTCCGTGGCTTAGGCGGCAGCACGCCGGCCTCTCACCGCTGGGTCCGTGGTTCAAATCCCGGTCACTCCATGTGAGATCTGTGCTGGACAAAACGGAGGCAGGCAGGTTTTTCTCCGGGTACTCCGGTTTTCCCTGTCAACATTTCATTCCAGCAACACTCATCACTATCATTTCATTTCATCTCTCATTCATTTAATCATTGCCCCAGAGGAGTGCGTCAGGCCTCGGCAGCCGGCACAGTTCATATCCTCGCCGCTAGATGGGGGCTCCATTCATTCCATTCCTGACCCGGTCGGAGACTGGAAGCAGGCTGTGGATTTTCATTTCAATGGTTCAATCCATATTTAAAAGAGTTGATATTTTGTTAATAATACATTTTTGACCATAATATTGCTAATTGAGTCAAGAACTCAAAATATATATGTTGGATCGAGAACAGATGATACAATAAATATTTTTCTGTTTACCGAAGTTCTTCGAATCCATGCACGAATGTCCATGTAATTAATATTGTGTTATATTCATTGTTGTAACTTGATATCTGAATCAATTTTGAGATACTGAATCCTGGAAAATGTGTTAGTTAATTTTCTGCTACTATTTGAAAGACAAACAAAAACAGTGATGATTTTTTCATCGAGTGATATTATTTCATTTCAACGTGTGAATACTTAAAGTTAGGAATCAGGATGGGCAATTAAACTTGCACTGACAAACCTTACGATTGTAAATAATTCTTTTGAACGAAGTCAACAGGACTATCAATCTGACTTTCGTTTCAAATGCCTAGTGTTCATGTGTTGGTGAATCTGTAAATTTGTGTATATAATGTATGTTTCGTCATGCATCCATTATGCTATTTTTAGCATTTCTTCATTAACTTTTTAACATTTTAAATAAAATGAGATAATTTTACGGATTGTGTGATTTTCAGAAAATCTCCTTCTATCCTTTTTGTTGCATTGAGCCGAAAATCAGTAAAAGCATTTTTTTTTGTTATTGTACTCACTTTAACCCATATGGCGCCCTGGGATGTTTAGATTCTCGTGCTGACTGATTTTTGGCGAAAATGCATATGTGGTCATCTGGACTTAGGTCTAAACAGGCACAGTATTGAGATTCCGGATCCAGAGGTGATGGGTTAAATTACCGGCTCTGTCAAGAAATTAATTCTGGTCTGAGGTTTGGAAAGGGATACACTCAGACTTGTGAGGCAGAACTAAGGAGAGATGAGTTCGATTTACATCTCACCTGTCCTAGTAGTGATTCAGCGATCGGAGGATCCCTCTGCGCCTCAGGTCGAAGATTTATCTCTCAATCCTTCACCGTGTGGAATCAATGGGGGGAAGAATGTCAGCCTGCGATAAAGAGGCATATTTAAATCAGTCATTTTCAGGTCTAATTTTGTTATTTTTGAGTCATATTTTGTCATTGTTAAGGTCATATTTGCTTGTACCAGTGTTATTCTTTTGCTGGAGCGGGGCCGGCGACCGGCTGCCGGACGCGCGCGCCTTCCGCCAGCCAACCGAGCTTGGCCCGCGGGATTGCGCGAGGCGGAGGCGAGCTAACCAGGGTCAGTAAAGTCCATTAATTCACTAAACTTTCATCAACGAGGGTGTAGTGTCTGCGCACAGATAAGAAGGTAGCATAAACAACAGCTGCAAGATTTAATTCAAGAAGCACAGATGTTCGTTTACTTGATAGGAATCTGGATGACCTCACGTCACCAGTTAAAGGTTAGAACTTATATTTTCTCAGAAGATACTAAAAATGTTCTCCTTCAGCTGACAGACAGACATCGTTACATTATGTGGCTACTCCTGCACCCCCCTGCGTGTTTACTGTAATTAATCGAAGCAAGGACTTAAGCCCGTTTATAGTTCAAGTGTGGGTTAATTTAGCCTTCAAAGGGTACAGATCAATTACCTGTACTCTAGTCAGTGGAGCTGGAAAACAATATACGGCAGCAGATTTCCCTCACAACGGAAGGGAATCACAACGTGTAAACGCTAATTTATTTACAAGGTACAACGCCTGTCTGTCAGTTGAAGGAGAACACTCTCAGCATCTCCTGTGTATAGGTAAGTTATTTAATCATGATTTGCTGGTGAATTTACCATTAATTAATGTACTTTGTTACGGTTTCCACCTGCGCACAATCCGCGGTGCGAGCTCGGTTGGCTGGCAGAAGGCACGCGCGCCTGGCAGCCGGTTGCCGTCCCGCTCCGGCAAAAGAATCATCGTGTATATTCGGGCTACTATTAGGTCTTCAATATCTGAGCCCTAATCATCACAATGCTTTACGTGTGAGGTCTGCTTTCAGGTACTCCGACGTGCAGGTGGTGGTAGACCTGAGTTCACCAGTGCCAGTGGCTGATCACGAGCTGGGAGAACTCTCTTTGAAGGGTGGTAAGGCAGCTGCCCAAGAGGCCACTAGACAGGTCCTGTTAGGCAGACGACACCTGCTACAATTCTACATCACGTTTCCTCCAGGAAAACCCACTCCCACTCTGCTGAACGTTAAAGTGAACGGGCGAGATTTCTGTGTCTCCCACGATGGTGAGTTGACAATCTATATATTCAAAACACTAAGGTAATTTTTGTTAACACGAGATTGAGAGAAGGACAGAACCGATTTACTTCGTAGAGCATTCTAACGATAGCTCGTGGCCTGTAGATTTGCAGATTGTCTCTAAAATAAAAAAATATGTTACAGTATATTTTTAAATTAATATAGAAAATAGCAGAATTCTTGCCCCTCACGCATGCGCACAATCCGCCTTGGCTCATGACAAAATGGCGGTGAGAAGTCTGTTAAAATGTATTATTATTTAATAACTCTACGCGCCCATGTATAAAGCTTCCATGTAATTGAAAACATACATTAACCAAGTTCCGACAATAAACAGTATGAACTTAAACGAATGTGCAACATTTTTGTTGTTGTTAATGAAATGGGTGTTTTTCTTCAGACAGCGGGTTTTGAAGATAGTGAATGGTTGCGTCTGCTGCAGAACGAGAGACTGCGAATAGCTATTTGGTTAAGGTGATTGACTGTGGATCCAAGGTGCACAGGTTCGATCCCACCTCTCGCCAATTCTTTTTCTTTTACCACTGAAATATTGTTTTATCAAGGCGTATTAGTAACGTTTTATGTCAGTTAAAGATACATATCTACATTCCCTCTCAATACGTTTTATTTCCGTTTTACCATTGCATTACAGCAGGTGATCAAAAGAGCTAACTGTTGTCTTCAATACGCCGTGTGAATATCTGCAATCAGTTCCAGTAACTGACCGCAGATGGCAGTACCTCGCCCAAATAGTTCCGGTAACTGACCGCAGATGGCAGTACCTCGCCCAAATAGTTCCAGTAACTGACAACAGATGGCAGCACCATTGCATCAATATATTTAAAACACAAGACATGGAGAGTTTTCACGTGATTGTTATTTCATGAGAATTATAAAGGGGGGGGGGGGATATTTTCTATGATCTTTCCACGATATGTATACTGGAATAGAGTTATAATAATAACGTTTTATTGCGCACAAGTTGTGCAAAATTACAAATAATATGCAAGGTAAGATGCACTTCAGCCAATTCAGTAATCTATGATGGTCTTCCCTATATTGCTACAAAGAAGAACGTGATAACGTTCACAGAATCCGTCTCACAGCTCACAGACACAGGTCGGATCCGGATTATGGAATGTCTTTGTCTTGCACATTCTATGGTGGAAGCCGTGCACAGCCAAAGAGGTCACAAAGTGCCGCAAGTACTGGTTCGGTTCCATCCATGTTCTGTTGATCATAGCCTCGGTCGAGTTGAACTCTTCCCAGATTCCCCTTCCAGCAGGTCGTAGTATGCAAAGCGAACTTGAATCTGAAATCCTCCATCAAGAAGGGTTCTCGTGAGTTATAAAAGAAGGGAAATGTTGAAGAACATTAACTGACAATTGAATGTGTAGGCTATGTTGTTTATGTACCTTAATATTGAAATTTCTTCCCAATGCTTCGGTGGTCAAGTTGGTAGCGTCCTAGACTAAAAGTTATAATTATGCATCGTCGATATACTCTTAAATTATTAAAGAGAAAAGTAGTTTTCAAGGCACTCGCGCGTGTCCACAATTGCTTTCCCCATGAGAGACACTTGGCAAACATAATTCGTTTGAAGGGCTCCTACATCGTGGTCACTCAGCCCCGTGTACTTTGGTGTGTATGTGTAAAATGATCTCTGATAACCTGTGTAATTTTGATGGCTGCTTTAATGTGTGTATTTGTATTTAAGGTGGGTAATGGCAAGGAGACGGCCGAGGCCTTAAGTTACGAACCATCCCGGTATTTGTCTTGAGTGGAAGTGGGACACCACGGAAAACCACATCCAAGATTGTCGAGGTGGGAATCAAACCTTCCTCTTCTTAGTTAACTTATACCTCAAGAGACTGAATGAGCCCCGTTTTTGCCCTCAGACCAGAATTAAATTGCTTGGCAGAGCAGGAAATGGGCTTCCATGTGCTAATACGATTTTGACATGTACGGGACCTAGAGTTCTAAAACTGCGTCCATTGGGGTGACTGCCGAAGTGAGTCTAGAGTATAGGCCTATGCTCATTCAAGTAGTTGGCGAAGTGATTCTATGTTCCACTGCAAAATGTACTGCCATAACCTATAACATGTGATGGAAATTGCTTATTTAGAGCAGTTTTGTACTGTTTATATCAAAATGAAGAACGTCATTCTGAGCTGCGTTTTCAAGCTATTGCAAAAAAAATTCGCTGGCAGGAACAATTATAAGGAATTTATTTTAAGCGATCAGTCTCATCGCATTCTCCTCACCAACCAACTTGAGTATGAAAGTCTCTGGACGGTCATGTTGAACTTCATTGTATAAGACAACTAGCAGTAGTACCCGGCTTCGCCCGGTGGAATGATGATAATGTCTCAAAGTATCCTTAGAATGGAATTAAAATCTAGGTCATTTGCCCCCAAAGACAATGAGGGCGTAATATCTAGGTCATTTGCCCTTTTGATAAGTATGATAATGAAAACTACTGATGAATTGACACGTCAAACTTGCAAACTAGCGTAATAGAAATACATATCTCAAAATTCTCAGGCGAGGAAGACTTATTGTGTGTGGTGATCAATGGTGTAATGGGCGTAACATCTAGGTCATTTGCCCTTATGATGAGGATGATAAGGGAAACTACTACCTGTATGGAATTGACACTTCAACTTATAATGTACACAATGTACTGCAATAAAAATAAATATTTTAAAAATCACAGTCGAGAAAGACTTTATGCGGCGGTGATTAGTGGTATGATGCGCGTAACATCTAGGTCATTTGCACTTAAGATGATAATAATAAGGTAATGAAAAATGCCTTATAAAGGAACATGGTGTAATTTTAAAACTGATATAGGTAATTCAGATGTCTAGCTTCGATGTCTTCCAAAGTCTCAACCTTATTTTCTGGCTTAGGCCTGTACTCGATGCGTCTAGTGAAAGAGCTTCTGGCGTACAGCTCGGCAAAGAATATGGGTCCAAGCTGAATGAACCTGAGATGATCGCAGATGATGATGAAATATGATGACACACGTTCGGGGTTCACCGCAGTATTTAGATTAACCAGGGAATCACTCACTCTGTCGCAACACCACAGTGGCTTGAGCAACGGCCCTGTGCTGGAATCAGCATAGAGAGCAGATAACACGGCGGGCACTGGAAAGTCCTTTCATGTCACCTCGCGATGAATCAGCAAACTATTCTCACAGCTGCCCCCCCTCCCCCGGGTCTCACAACTTGTGGGACGTGACACCAGATGAGTCTGGCATTGCTTCTACTTCCTGGTGCTGGGCTCCTTTCAGTTCTCTTTCCTGTCGGCCTCCCTTCGTCAACTCTCTTGTTCTCTTCCGACCCCGGCTGTATTAGGGTATCCGAGGGCTAGGGAGTCTTTCATTTTCCCGCCTTAATTGGCCGTTGTCTCATCTTTCCTGATGCCCTCAATCTTCGAGGGGTCTGTCTTCTTTTCCTTTTCATAATATCTCCTGTCTTCTGCTCAAGGCCCTCAAAGAGGCAGGGTGTGTGTAGCCCCACCACTTCTGGTACACCCTCAAGGGCTCATGGCTGGTGAGTTAGGAAGCTGGCAACCCCGAGGGATTCCTGAGCTAAATGCAGGGAATAGAATGGTATGTCAGAAATTTCAAGTGGACAGTGTTACTCATCGGGTTCGAAAGGGTAAGCATGTAAAATTTGGTTACGATCGGTGAAACCGTGTAGATTTGTACCAAAGGGCCTAAATGCAGGGAATAGATTGGTCTGTCCGAAATTGCATGTCGACAGTGCTACTCGTCGGGTTCCAAAGGGTAATTAAAACAATTTGGTTCGGATCAGTGAAACGGTGTAGATTTGTCCCAAAAGGCCTAAATGCAGGGAAAGGGGTGGTCTGTCCGAAATTTAAAGTGGACAGTGATACTCGTTGGGTTCCAAAGAGTAAGTACACAAATTTTGGTCCAGATTGGTGAAGCGATGTAGATTTGTGCCAAAGGGTTTAAATACAGGGAATGGAGTGCTCTGTCCGAAAGTTCAAGCAGACAGTATTACTCGTCGGGTTCCAAAGGGTAAGTAACTTACATAAAGATTGGTTGAGATGGGTGAAAGTATATTGATTTTTTCCAAAGAGCCAAATGCAGTAAATGGAATGGTCGATCCGCAATTTCATTTAGACAGTGTTACACGTCGGGTTCCATTAGTGTAAGCATGTAAAATTTGGTTCAGATCAGTGAAACAGGGTAGATTTTTGCCAAAGGGCCTAAATGCAGGGAATGGAGTGGTCTGACCAAAGTTTTAAGTGGACAGTGTTACTCGTTGGGTTCCAAAGGGTAAGTATACAAATTTAGGTTGAGAACGGTGAAACGACGTAGATAATTTATGTGCCGTAGATAAGTTATGTGCCGAAGGGCCTAAATGCAGGGAATGGAGTGGTCTGTCTGAAATTTCGAGTGGACAGTGTTACTCGTCGAGTTCCAAAGGGTAATTATTTGAGATCGGTGAAACGGTGTAGTTTTGTGCCAAAGGGCCAAAAAGCAGGGAATAGTAGGAATAGGGAATAGTCTGTCCAACATTTAAAGTGAACAGTGTTACTTGTCGGGTTCCAAAGGGTAAGCATGTCAAATTTGGGTCAGATCGGTGAAACGGTGTAGATTTGTGCCAAACGGCCTAAACGCAGGGGTTGGAGTGGCCTCTCCGCAATTTCAAGCAGACAGTGTTAGTCGCAGTGTTCCAAAGGGTAAATACACAAATTTTGGTTGAGATCGGTGAAACGGTGTAGATTTGTGCCAAAGGCCCTAAATGCAGGGAATGGAGTGGTCTGTATGCAATTTCAAGCAGACAGTATTACTCGCAGGGTACCAAAGGGTAAGTATCCG
Source organism: Meconema thalassinum (assembly GCA_946902985.2). Classification (NCBI taxonomy): domain Eukaryota; kingdom Metazoa; phylum Arthropoda; class Insecta; order Orthoptera; family Tettigoniidae; genus Meconema; species Meconema thalassinum. Next base: position 94,134,808 of record OX336388.2, read on the forward strand.
AATGTTAGTTCTGATCGGTGAAACGGTGTAGATTTGTGCCTAAGGACCTAAATGCAGGGAATGGGGTGGTCTGTCTGAAATTGTAAGTAGACAGTGTTACTCGCAGGGTTCCAAAGGGTAAGTATACAAATTTTGATCCTGATCGGTGAAACGGTGTCGATTTGTGAAAAAGGGCCTAAATGCAGGGCAAGGGGTGGTCTGTCCAAAATTTCAAGTAGACAGGGTTACCCGCAGGGTTCCAAAGGGTAAGTACACAAATTTTGGTTCAGATCGGTGAAACTGTGTAGATTTGTGCCAAAGGGCCTAAATGCAGGGAGTGGGGTGGTCTATCCGAAATGTTAAGTGGACAGTGTTACTTGCAGGTTTCCAAAGGGTAAATATACAAATTTTGGTTGAGATCGGTGAAACGGTGTGGATTTGGGCCAAAGGGCCTAAATGCAGGGAATGGAGTGGTCTGTCCGCAATTTCAATCAGACAGTGTTACTCGCAGGGTTCCAAAGGGTACGTATACAAATTTTGGTTCAGATCGGTGAAAGGGTGTAGATTTGTGCCAAAGGGCCTAAATGCAGGGAATGGGGTGGTCTGTCCGAAAATTTAAGTGGACAGTGTTACTCGCAGGGTACCAAAGTGTGGGAATACGAATTTTGGTTCTGATCGGTGAAACGGTGTAGATTTTAGTAAAAGGGATTAAATGCAGGGAATGGGGTGGTCTGTCCGAAATTTAAAGTTGACAGGGTTACCCGCAAGGTTTCAAAGGGTAAGTATACAAATTTTGGTTCAGATCGGTGAAACGGTGTAGATTTGTATACATAACAGACAAACAGACAGACAAACTTTGTGCTTTATACATGTCGTAGGCAGATAGTGAAATCCATCATTTCATGAAGATCCTAGGCACTTCATGAAAAGCCGGCATATGATGTAAAATGAGATAGTTACACTATCTGACGCGTGGTTTCATGAAATGACTAAATTTAGCCGTCACATAGTGTAATTGTTTTTTACACTGACGGAAAGTCCAGCCCGTCACTTCATGAAGAAGCGGTAGCGTTGTCCTCGTGGTGAGATAAGTGTGATTTCCAAGAATAAATAGTGGCAATATACGATATGGAAGATACCGTGGAAGTACAGAGGCAGTTGTTTCTTCAGAAAGTTAATGAGTATTATGAAGAAACCTCATAAAAAACCTTCGTCTCAAGAAGAAATGGATAAGGTAAGAAATACTTGTTTGGTATATTTTAGGTTATGTCACTTGTAGCCTGCCTGTTTTAATCATTTACAAGTGTTCTATTCGTCTCATTTGGATGAACATGATACTGGTGGCTGATTAACAGAGGATTAATGGGTATCATCACAAGTCTGAGAATGAACGGCATATGTCCAGATGAAATATTACACTTTCTATTACATGGGGTTAGTTAAAAGGCGGGATGTCAATAGGACAATGCGATGTTTATATTAATGCCATTATTAGAACATTTTAGGACATAGCCTACACAATAGTCATCTTATTTCGTGTTTCTGAAGTCTTACCGCAATGAAGAAATCAGGGCCGTACCCAGAAAGTAATTTCGGGAGGGTTTCAGTATTTTCATTTTTTCAGTCTACTCATTTTAATATAGTGTTGTAGTTGTTTTATTATTGTAAAAACGGGCTAGGTACATCTTGGTCACCAGTATACTAGGTGTATGTTGTCTGATAAGGTCATCAGCCCAGTACATTAGGGTGTACAGTATGTTGTCTGATAAGGTCATCAGCCCAGTACATTAGGGTGTACAGTATGTTGTCTGATAAGGTCATCAGCCCAGTATATTAGTGTGCACAGTATGTTGTCTGATAAGGTCATCAGCCCAGTACATTAGGGTGTACAGTATGTTGTCTGATAAGGTCATCAGCCCAGTACATTAGGGTGTACAGTATGTTGTCTGATAAGGTCATCAGCCCAGTATATTAGTGTGCACAGTATGTTGTCTGATAAGGTCATCAGCCCAGTACATTAGGGTGTACAGTATGTTGTCTGATAAAGTCATCAGACATATTAAGTTCAAAAATACAAAATACATCAATGAGGAAGAGAGAGAGAGAAATAAATAAAAAGAAAGGGTACACATTTTAGGAAATAAAACCAAACCACAAAATAAATTATGAAAATATACATAAAGAAAAAGTAGATTGCACAAATTGGGAAAAATGTAAGCTTCTACAAAAAGAAGACAGAGGGAGAAAAGTGTACCTAGTATTCCACGATTAGGGTTTCAGTCTAACGTGGGAATTAATTATGAACATCATAATAAACGAGCATCAATTTATTTCTCGGAATAATTCGTGTATTACACAGAAAAATTAATGTACGACTCCACTGCGGCAGTCATTTAATTCTGATTAGAAAAGGATTAATGCAGGTCTACAAATGGAAAAAATATATAAACTTACACAGAAGAAAAAACAGGAGTGTTCCAGGATTAGATTTTAGGTTGTACGTGGAAATTGATTTCGAGTTCCATAGTAAATAAGCATTAATTTATTTCTTGGAATAGAACAATTAAAGGAATTTATGTACGACTTCGTCGCGTCAGTCATTTCATGAAGAGCCGGATCAAAAAATGACGGATCTTCATGAAGTGCCTCGGCAGATAATGAAATATGATTTCTTACACCATCTGCCTAAGGCAGTCCGTCACTTCATGAAGAAACGCGTCAGATTGTGTAACTATCCCATTTTACATCATATGCCGGCTTTTCATGAAGTGCCTAGGATCTTCATGAAATGACGGATTTCACTATCTGACTACGACATATATATAGATAGATTGTTTAATGATTATTTGTTTAGAGTACTGAGTCAAACTACGCAGTTGAATTCGGCTATGGAAGTATTATTTGCCATTTCATATTTAGGGGCTCCGTTATTGCAGGACACTATAGTTTTATCGAATAATACGAAGCCACGTTTAAAATCTAATATAAATAGGCCATTTCAGAAACAATTCCAGATAATATGCAGTACAGTGTAAGGTCTTTGACGATCAAATGTAAACATTGTTCTACATTGAATTTCTCTTGCGTAAAATCTACGCGTGGTTACTTTGGCTTTTACTGTTTTGATGGAAAAATTGATCTGCTGTGGAATATAAAATATTTGCCAAGCTGCAACAATGTAATGATATTAATTTAAAAGTAATTGAAGTTATATCCAGTAGTTCACACACATACATCAGCGTTAAGAGATTAGATACTGACGATGAAAGCCAGCTACTTCATTTCCCTACCATAGAATTCTTCAATTCCTTGGAATTAAGTGATTCGCCTCCACATACTCCGTACGTTTGAGCCATAGTTATGCTCCTTAGAAATCTGAACGTTTCCCAAGGACTCCAATATGGAAACATATATATTGTAAGAAATATGTAAGAAATTGCTTGGATTCGGATATAATAGGTGCATTAATATCAGGCAGAGAGCTCAAATCCTACGACTTGATTTAACAACTTCCGATAAAACACTTGCAGGTACAGTACATTTTCTTTTAATAGGCAACAATTTCCTATTCGCTCGGCCTACTTTATCACAATCAATAAAGCTCAAGGGGAAACTCTGGAGAGTATTGGGCTATTTACCTCATCACGTTTTCAGTCATGACCAGCATTATGTTGCAATGTTGAGAATGCTATCTTTTGACGCCCTGTAAGTTGCAATAGTGCTAAAAAGTCATCGTACAAAGATTTTTTTTTAATTTAGTCAATTTACCCTCTAGGTTGGTGGTTCCCACGGACGCAGCGAGGGAACTCACCACTACCGCCTCTATGGGCAGTGTCCTGGAGCTGGGATGGATACAACTGGGGAGGTGTGATCAGCACTTCGCCCAGGCGGCCTCACCTGCAAAGCGAACAGGGGCCTCATGAGGGAGGGGAGAGGATGGAAGATTAGGATGGATAGGCTAGGAAGAGGGAAGGAGGCGGCCGTGGCCTTACAGTAGGTACTGCACCATTATTCATAAAAGGGCTTAAATACAGACATGGTTACAGTATTTTGGGAACACCCTGTAACTTCCTAACTTGCCTCTGAAGTCGATCATAACAGCTGGTCTGCAGCGAGAAAAAGCCATGCTATCATGAAAGAGATCGGCAGAGCTCGTGTTTCCGACGAGAAATCCGAAGCTCATCGATAATAACCATGTTGACTGTGTCTAACACCATATCGATCGATTCACCTGAGAGTGATTAATACAAATTAATGCATATTTAGCGCTTTATGTAAGCAGATACATGTGTCTATATGTATGTTTCCATGGCAGAAAGCCATTATTAAGAAAGCCATTATTAAGAAAGTCATTATTAAGAAAGTATGAAGAACAGAAGATGCTATGTTAACTCACTGCTGATCACGTTTCGACTGCGATATATTTCGTATCGAGTCATGACGTGTGAAGGAGTGGGGGGGAGCAGATGTGAGACTCAGGCGACCTCGTGCAGAGCTCAATGTGTATAGAACTTGACAGCGTAGAGGGTTGAGCTGGAAATCAGTGAAAGTAAAATCGCCAGCTAACGGGAGTTGTAAAACGTGTGACCGTGCTGAAGTGTATTCTAGTTCGTGAAGCATTCTACGTGAAGTAGAAACGTGTTTAATAGGGCTCAGACATGATCTTAAACATGTAATAATTTACCTCTGTGACTGTGTGTCTACAGCAATTAACGGGCCATGCGGATGGATACTTTTATAACCACGACCGCGAGCTCAGCCGTGATGTGTCACGAAACTCTGCATATAAACCGTCGTGGAAATGCAGCCTAGATTTGATTCACTCTTCACTGTGATTATTCTTTTTGAAAAGAGTACATTCTCAAACAAGGTGTCAAGGGGAAGGGACAATATGAAGCTTATATCCACTACGATGGTAGGCTAAATTGATTTAAGAATACTGCATTAGCAGGGTGCAGCGGGGACTTGTCGAAGGCAACTTTCATTTGGCATGAAGTGTGCACGCGACTCTCGTGTCGAGAGGGGCCGCGTCGACCCTCGTGAACTTGTTCATACGCGCGTTCTCACATTGGAACTTGTTAGTGACGGTTCGAGTTCACTTTCGCGTCGTGACGAGTTGATAAACTGTGTGCGGTCCTTCCGTTGGTGTTCGAATATGTATGGGAAGATATCGCCAGGATATGTTGGAACTATTTCGACCGACCGGGTGTTGCTCGAGCCTGGGAGGACTTTGGTTCGTTCTATGGAAACCCAGTTGAAATCCAGCATATTTTCTGTTGGTTTGGAGCTGATTATGGCCAACGATATCCTTTTTTCCTCATCTAGATTCGCCAAAGGTACTGATCACTTCAACTTGTTACAGTAGTGTAGCGTGGACATTTATAAATACCACTTTGCCATATTTGATTTTGTAGTTTAAATGGTTCAGTAGAAAGTGCAGGTTCGATGTTCATTTCGAAACTGACCTTCTATGATGCCAGGATTTTGACTCATAAAAATGAGTGCATCCTTTGTGTAATTTTGATGAATAAATTAATAATTTCAGTAGTATTTTACAGTATTTAAAATAATATGCTCATTCTTATTTGTCGAGAAGCAAATGTAGGAAGAAGATTTACAGTTTTTCTTGTGTAAGAACATTTTTTAGTAACGCAACTTTCTTTTGAGAACGTTGGTTGAGTTTTCATATTCTAGTGCATTGTTCTTTAAGCACTTTCGCTTGGATTATCGTATTCTTTGGAGGGGAATTTTCCTTTACGTATTTTGATTAAGATACTAGGAAGTTTTCGGACCCAGTTATTCTAAATGTTACTTCGAGTCCTTGGACTATATTTTCTTCAGTTTTTTTTTTATAACAGATTTAACTTGTGTTTTCTGAGCGTGATTTTCGAAATGGATTGCCTAATGGGTCATTAGTCGCTTAGCCTTTGTTGCTAACCTAGATCCATGCTGTAGGTCTAATCCATCGACATTTTCGCGTTCGGGAAATTCAGGGAGGATCTTATTTTGAGATTGAATTCATCTTTATAGATCACTTTACAACCTCAGTTTGTGTGGTTGGGCAGCGTTATATACAGTTTATATATATATTTTTTTTTTGAAGTTAACACTGGATTAAATTGATATCATTGCCTTTAGTGCAATAGTTTTTTCTATTAAGAGGGTATTTGAACGACATCCAAATTTGCGAGGATAATCCCAGGGACAACTTACTATAAGTCATACGTTTAAGAATTATGGATTTTGTAATGAATCAATGTAAGGCAAGTTTTTAAAGTTAGGTGGAATATTTCTGAAATCCACTGGGCTTTGTTGGTAATCTGTTACGGGATCATATTCTTCGAGTTCAGGATTTTTACCATAAACAGCTGATTTGCATAATTGTGGATTTATAACAGTAAGGCTCCTATTATAGGTGCATATTGGTCTTTAGAGAGGCATATACTATGAGTAATGTCTTTGTGTTTAAGTATATTGATGCAATGCTTTGTAGAGCATATTTTTCTTGTTGAGGATTGAGCTAGGTGTGCCAATCAGGATTAGATTGATTGGGGTTTTAACCCAGAGAGGTGTTGTTTTAACCTAGTATGGTTAATAATTGGTCATTGTGAACTTTATCGCTGTTATCGTGAAAATGCCTGTGTGAAGATTAATATTTTTCCGAGCAGTATTGTTGGGGAATCTTGAGTGGATATTCGGTTAAATATTTCCAGTAAAACTAATATAACAATTTTGTCATAAGATGTATGTTTAAAAAGGAAACCGATAACTATTTAAGACTGACTTTACAATTAATTTTTGCTTAGCTTAACTGTTCGGCAGAATTTCCCTAAAACAAGAATTGAAATAATATTAAACAGAAAGGAATGTCGTGACTTCAAGTCAGTAGGAAAGGAATAATTGAAATTATTCTGGAATTTTGTGTAAATTATATTCTGTAAATAGGCCATATGAATTTCTTCATTCAATAACAAGAACATATAAAGTTACTGAAGATGTCGTGTAGGATTAGTAATTATAACCAGGATATTTGTGTATAAGATGTTATTTCCGTTAAGGAACCGAAATTAATTTAATGTATTCAAGTCTTATAATATTTCTCTTTTTGTGAATGCTTACCCTATGGGATTGATCATCATTGTTATTATTAATATGCCTTATATTTTAATCAGCTAAAAGATAGTTGTGACAATGGGTAATATTTTTTTTTCTGGAAGATAATCCAATATAATCAATGAGATTTTTTTTTTTTGATTGGTCGTGGTATCGACGAAATTGATATTCTTCTGTCTTGTTTATTCTTACAATAAATCACTTTACTACTTGGTTTTAATTATTGCGTGATGCTTTATAGAGGTGATGGAAGGGTGTATTAAGGGGGCCATCGCTAGGTATTTTAGTGTTTACCACACCTTTGAGATTTTTTTCTTCCTTTTGAAGAATTCTCGTGTTTTGAGCTAGTCTTTTCTTTTTCTGAGCCTTGGTCAGTCTTAATACATCCTGTTAGGTATTCGAGTGGCCCTATTATCCCTGTGTCTGTTGGTAGAACTTGGGGGGTCTTTAGAGCCGGGGCATTTTCAGGTTCTACGATCCAGCTGCTATTCAGGGATTCAACAGGTATTGGTAGGTAAAAGGGTACATTAGGTGGCGCCCAGCTCAGGGGCTTCGAAAAACTGGAATACCAGAGCGAATACCAGGGAGTTGAATGCCATAATTCTGCCAAAATTGAAACTGAAAGTACAAAGTGGAAATTAGTTTTATGATCATGTAACACAGATCGCGAATTGGAACACCGTGTTTCTTGTGTGACTATGAATCAAGGCGATAAAATAATGGTGAACCAATATTTTGGCACGAACTATTGGAATTCCTATGGAACAAAGCAATTACGAGGATACTCGAGCTACTTGACCCACAAGTGGTATTGCAACCATTATTAATTTTTATTTTATTTTATGTATTGGAGTGGTGCCACACGCTTTGTTAATAATTTGTTCTACTTGTTTCCGGCTGATGATCATTGCTGACATCATTAAAAATAGAAGTATTTGTAGTAAATTTAAAATTTAAGTAATGGTAGAATCATAGACCTTCACCGATATAAACCAACACGCACTGGTATATGGTCGATCCCAAATGAAATGGGGCACTTTGTGTTTAGACATAAGTTTATTTTAAGGTAACGCCAGACAATAAGAATGAGCATATATGGTAAATGGTGGTTGTTTGTAGATGTTCTCGCTGTGCTTTGTTGGTGTGGTATTCTTATTTCTTGTGAAGTGTAGTGAAGCATGTCTGAAGGTAATATGGTGACTGTTGGTGACGTTAAGAAGATGTTTGAAATTCTTCAACATAAAATGGACAATTTGAATCAGGACATTGAAAATATTAAGGTCCAAACTAGATCTGCATTAGACCATATGTCTGAAACTGTTATTCAAAATCAGGGTGCAGTTGCTGAAGGCATCAGGGGGGAAATTGATACTATGCAATCCTCCTTGAAGGCTATCAATGACAGTTCTAAAAGGGTAGAAAGGAAGGTTACCAGTGTAGAATCTAATATCGAAGATATCCAGGATGATAATAGAAAAACTCAACTAGATATGAGTACACTACGGGCTAATGTTGGATTGGTACAGGTTGCCCAAGAAAGAATCCAAACTAGTCAAACATCAATCCAAACAGATCTTAACAATATGCAAACTAGTCAAACATCAATCCAAACAGATCTTAACAATATTCAGACTAGTCAAAGGGGAATTGAGGAAACTGTAAAGGATGTAAACTCTAATGTAAGGATTATGCAATCCCAAATCAATGATTTAAGAACAGATGTGGGATTAATAGAATCCAGTCAAAATAAAATGGAGCTAGAGGTCCGAAAAATCGAATCTAGTCAAAATCAGACGGAGGTTAAGTTAATGGAGCTAGAAAAATCTAATAAAGAATTTCAAGTTGAGATTAGACTAGACTTTGAAAAGAGTGTGAAGCTCAGTAAAAAAAATTTAGAAACACTTCAGCTGCAGTTTTCCCATGACACTAATCAGACCCAGAATAGCCTGGAACAGTTGAAATGTGAAATGGGGACACTCCGAGCTCAAGTCACTGATCATACGAAACTTCTCAGGGATGATTTTGACATCGATTTGAAAGGGATCATAAGTGATAATATTGTAACATTTCGTCAAGATATTATGAAAATTAATGAGGAATGCTTTAAAGTTGAGAAATCTAAGTTAGAATCTAAACTTGCCACTGGTCTTGCAACTAATAGCAAAGACATAATAAATGTTAGGGAAGATCTAAGCAAAAGAATGGATGGAATTCAAAATACTCAGGTTAATAACATATCCGATTTAGAGAAGCGTATTAACAGTGTTGAAACTAAAGTCGACCAAAGTAAGATAGAGTTAAATGAGGTCAGGGAGAAGAAAACTTCCGAGATTAATGAAATTAGAAAGGGTCTCGAGCAAATTAATCTAGAGGGGCATATCAATTTAGATACTCTAAAAGATCAATTGCGATCACTTTTACAGTCCGATTTTCGAGTTCTAGTTGAACAACCTGAAGTGATAGTACCTGATGGTAGGGAAAGGATGATACAGGAATCTTCCAACAACGAACCCAACGTTCGGCTCAGTCAAATGGAACATTCGAGTCCCATTCGAACAAGCAGGGAAACTTTTAGTTCTCCTAACCCCAACGTAGGCGTGGGTGATTATACTTCGAAATCATCGGAAAGGACACCGAATGTAACCATAATACGAAATTTTGATGACAAACCTAGGAAGTTTAGCAATTTGGATGGAATGACACCAATCGAATTTGTCAGGACATTAAGAGATTACTTTTTGGAGTCACATGTGCCACGTGAGCGTGAGCTACGTATGGTGGAAAGGTTTCTCACCGATGCTCCGTTACAATGGTTCAGGGCTTTTCGTTACACATTTGACAACTTTGAGCAGTTTTCGGAAGCCTTCATACAAAGATTTTGGTCGATCGAGGTCCAACAGAATGTGAGATCAGAAGTCTATTCACGCAAGTACTCCAGTACAGGACCAACCAGCTACGCTGAATACTTTGCGTGTCAGTTAGCAAAACTCCGTTTTCTTCAGCCGCCGTTAACACAGGAAGAACTCCTTGAAGCTATCTCACGTCAATTGCCTGCGGAAGTAAGGAAATCAATTATTTCTTCCGGAGTATCGTCTTTAACGTCGTTAGATGACCTGTTACGTCGATTAGATCACATGAGTATGATGACGCAACCTACTATAGTCAAAAATGCCAGGCAGGAATCGAAAGTTGTAAACGCGGTAATGATGAACCGTACACAGCAGACGGATCGTTTCGAACAAAGAAGAGATGATAGAATAGGTCCTATTAGAAATACCCATCAGGAAGAGAGGAGATGGGAAAACCAACGTAGGGACGCCCAGGAGAGGCCTTGGCAACGTCGCTACGAGGAGAGAAATTTTTATCGAAGAGATAATGATCGAGACCGGAATGATCATCGAGAAACGCCTTATGATAGGAATTACAGATATGATCAAAATAATCGAGATAACAGATATAATAGGAATGATAGAGATACCCGAGACAATAGAGATAACAGATATAATAGGAATGATAGAGATACCCGAGACAATAGAGATAACAGATATAATAGGAATGATAGAGATACCCGAGACAACGGAGATAATAGACAAAATCAAGGGTACTCAAGATACAACAATTATCGAACGGAGGCGTCCGATAAAAAAGTGCAACAGGAGAGGCTCAAGAGAGGGCGAGATAAGTCCACGGAGGTTGGACGAAGAAAATCGAAGGAAAGAAAGGATGAAAATCTAGATAAGTCACAACCCAGTACTAGCAGAGAAGGTCGGAGTTCAGAAAGGGCTCCGGATCGAGAAAAAAAAACGCCAATTTCCGGGCGAAATTAATAACTGACGTTGCCACGCATTCCTCTGATATCACGATTTTTGAAATATTTGAAGCTACTGACGAAGACCTTCTATTTGAACCAGAAACGAAACCGAGAGGAAGGATAGTTGAACTTCCCGTTATTGATATACTAATTGGTCTACAACATTGTAAAGCCTTGATGGACACAGGTGCTATGATCTCTATAGTTGACGAGGACTGTTTTGAAAGATTGAAACCAGAAAATCAATTTACCATTCTTCCAGCATCTCCAACAAAAATTCGTGGGATACTTAAGGATAAAACTATGAAATGCAAAGTGCAGATTCTAATGAAATTCTGGATCAATGAGAGAAGTTATGAACATATTTTCATAGTCGTTAAGAATATTAATTTTGACGTCATACTAGGCATCGATTTTATTACTCAAGCTAGAGCAATCATCGACATGGACAAAGGAATAATAAGATTCAAGGAAGAAAGTATAGAGGATGTAGTGATGGAGGAAATGGATGGAAACGAAATTAATAGAGATATCCCTAGAATGGAAATCCTAGATCACGTGTTATGGCAGAAATTAGCAAGTTCGCGAGAATTTACTGTCCTGAGGATCATGCGAGCTGGGTGAAGTTCATCCCACTCATGGAAAGATGCATGAATTCCACATTCCATGAGAGCTTATCAGATATACCTATGGTTGTTCACCATAATAAGAGGCCAGAAAGAGCCTGGACAGAGATCGTGAGATTTCTACCTAAGGACAGGGAGCCTACAGTCCAAGAAAGAATTAATTCAGCTAGAGAAAGCTTGATGGATGCAGCCGAGAAGCGGCATAAACGAATCAGAAATAAAAGATATCGGCCACCGATGAGAGTAGGCGAGATGATTCTCGTCAAGAAACCGACGAAAGCAGATGTGGCTAAGAAGCAATTCACCAAGTTTTCCTATGTCTTCCACGGACCCTATAAGATTGCTAGGTCGTTCGGAAATAATTGTTATGAGGTAGTAAGCCTAAATGAAAGAGAAATGATAGGTCGTTTCAATGCAAAGAACCTGAAAAGATATGTGAAGAAGATAGACTGAGTGTTGACTGAATAATGCTACATATGCTGAGATTACCTGGAATGGTGTAAATAAAAGTTGAGGAGACTTTTATTTAAGGTATCAAAGGGAAAATGCACCATTATTCATAAAAGGGCTTAAATACAGACATGGTTACAGTATTTTGGGAACACCCTGTAACTTCCTAACTTGCCTCTGAAGTCGATCATAACAGCTGGTCTGCAGCGAGAAAAAGCCATGCTATCATGAAAGAGATCGGCAGAGCTCGTGTTTCCGACGAGAAATCCGAAGCTCATCGATAATAACCATGTTGACTGTGTCTAACACCATATCGATCGATTCACCTGAGAGTGATTAATACAAATTAATGCATATTTAGCGCTTTATGTAAGCAGATACATGTGTCTATATGTATGTTTCCATGGCAGAAAGCCATTATTAAGAAAGCCATTATTAAGAAAGTCATTATTAAGAAAGTATGAAGAACAGAAGATGCTATGTTAACTCACTGCTGATCACGTTTCGACTGCGATATATTTCGTATCGAGTCATGACGTGTGAAGGAGTGGGGGGGAGCAGATGTGAGACTCAGGCGACCTCGTGCAGAGCTCAATGTGTATAGAACTTGACAGCGTAGAGGGTTGAGCTGGAAATCAGTGAAAGTAAAATCGCCAGCTAACGGGAGTTGTAAAACGTGTGACCGTGCTGAAGTGTATTCTAGTTCGTGAAGCATTCTACGTGAAGTAGAAACGTGTTTAATAGGGCTCAGACATGATCTTAAACATGTAATAATTTACCTCTGTGACTGTGTGTCTACAGCAATTAACGGGCCATGCGGATGGATACTTTTATAACCACGACCGCGAGCTCAGCCGTGATGTGTCACGAAACTCTGCATATAAACCGTCGTGGAAATGCAGCCTAGATTTGATTCACTCTTCACTGTGATTATTCTTTTTGAAAAGAGTACATTCTCAAACAAGGTGTCAAGGGGAAGGGACAATATGAAGCTTATATCCACTACGATGGTAGGCTAAATTGATTTAAGAATACTGCATTAGCAGGGTGCAGCGGGGACTTGTCGAAGGCAACTTTCATTTGGCATGAAGTGTGCACGCGACTCTCGTGTCGAGAGGGGCCGCGTCGACCCTCGTGAACTTGTTCATACGCGCGTTCTCACATTGGAACTTGTTAGTGACGGTTCGAGTTCACTTTCGCGTCGTGACGAGTTGATAAACTGTGTGCGGTCCTTCCGTTGGTGTTCGAATATGTATGGGAAGATATCGCCAGGATATGTTGGAACTATTTCGACCGACCGGGTGTTGCTCGAGCCTGGGAGGACTTTGGTTCGTTCTATGGAAACCCAGTTGAAATCCAGCATATTTTCTGTTGGTTTGGAGCTGATTATGGCCAACGATATCCTTTTTTCCTCATCTAGATTCGCCAAAGGTACTGATCACTTCAACTTGTTACAGTAGTGTAGCGTGGACATTTATAAATACCACTTTGCCATATTTGATTTTGTAGTTTAAATGGTTCAGTAGAAAGTGCAGGTTCGATGTTCATTTCGAAACTGACCTTCTATGATGCCAGGATTTTGACTCATAAAAATGAGTGCATCCTTTGTGTAATTTTGATGAATAAATTAATAATTTCAGTAGTATTTTACAGTATTTAAAATAATATGCTCATTCTTATTTGTCGAGAAGCAAATGTAGGAAGAAGATTTACAGTTTTTCTTGTGTAAGAACATTTTTTAGTAACGCAACTTTCTTTTGAGAACGTTGGTTGAGTTTTCATATTCTAGTGCATTGTTCTTTAAGCACTTTCGCTTGGATTATCGTATTCTTTGGAGGGGAATTTTCCTTTACGTATTTTGATTAAGATACTAGGAAGTTTTCGGACCCAGTTATTCTAAATGTTACTTCGAGTCCTTGGACTATATTTTCATCAGTTTTTTTTATAACAGATTTAACTTGTGTTTTCTGAGCGTGATTTTCGAAATGGATTGCCTAATGGGTCATTAGTCGCTTAGCCTTTGTTGCTAACCTAGATCCATGCTGTAGGTCTAATCCATCGACATTTTCGCGTTCGGGAAATTCAGGGAGGATCTTATTTTGAGATTGAATTCATCTTTATAGATCACTTTACAACCTCAGTTTGTGTGGTTGGGCAGCGTTATATACAGTTTATATATATATTTTTTTTTTGAAGTTAACACTGGATTAAATTGATATCATTGCCTTTAGTGCAATAGTTTTTTCTATTAAGAGGGTATTTGAACGACATCCAAATTTGCGAGGATAATCCCAGGGACAACTTACTATAAGTCATACGTTTAAGAATTATGGATTTTGTAATGAATCAATGTAAGGCAAGTTTTTAAAGTTAGGTGGAATATTTCTGAAATCCACTGGGCTTTGTTGGTAATCTGTTACGGGATCATATTCTTCGAGTTCAGGATTTTTACCATAAACAGCTGATTTGCATAATTGTGGATTTATAACAGTAAGGCTCCTATTATAGGTGCATATTGGTCTTTAGAGAGGCATATACTATGAGTAATGTCTTTGTGTTTAAGTATATTGATGCAATGCTTTGTAGAGCATATTTTTCTTGTTGAGGATTGAGCTAGGTGTGCCAATCAGGATTAGATTGATTGGGGTTTTAACCCAGAGAGGTGTTGTTTTAACCTAGTATGGTTAATAATTGGTCATTGTGAACTTTATCGCTGTTATCGTGAAAATGCCTGTGTGAAGATTAATATTTTTCCGAGCAGTATTGTTGGGGAATCTTGAGTGGATATTCGGTTAAATATTTCCAGTAAAACTAATATAACAATTTTGTCATAAGATGTATGTTTAAAAAGGAAACCGATAACTATTTAAGACTGACTTTACAATTAATTTTTGCTTAGCTTAACTGTTCGGCAGAATTTCCCTAAAACAAGAATTGAAATAATATTAAACAGAAAGGAATGTCGTGACTTCAAGTCAGTAGGAAAGGAATAATTGAAATTATTCTGGAATTTTGTGTAAATTATATTCTGTAAATAGGCCATATGAATTTCTTCATTCAATAACAAGAACATATAAAGTTACTGAAGATGTCGTGTAGGATTAGTAATTATAACCAGGATATTTGTGTATAAGATGTTATTTCCGTTAAGGAACCGAAATTAATTTAATGTATTCAAGTCTTATAATATTTCTCTTTTTGTGAATGCTTACCCTATGGGATTGATCATCATTGTTATTATTAATATGCCTTATATTTTAATCAGCTAAAAGATAGTTGTGACAATGGGTAATATTTTTTTTTCTGGAAGATAATCCAATATAATCAATGAGATTTTTTTTTTTGATTGGTCGTGGTATCGACGAAATTGATATTCTTCTGTCTTGTTTATTCTTACAATAAATCACTTTACTACTTGGTTTTAATTATTGCGTGATGCTTTATAGAGGTGATGGAAGGGTGTATTAAGGGGGCCATCGCTAGGTATTTTAGTGTTTACCACACCTTTGAGATTTTTTTCTTCCTTTTGAAGAATTCTCGTGTTTTGAGCTAGTCTTTTCTTTTTCTGAGCCTTGGTCAGTCTTAATACATCCTGTTAGGTATTCGAGTGGCCCTATTATCCCTGTGTCTGTTGGTAGAACTTGGGGGGTCTTTAGAGCCGGGGCATTTTCAGGTTCTACGATCCAGCTGCTATTCAGGGATTCAACAGGTATTGGTAGGTAAAAGGGTACAGTACCATCCCGGCATTTGCCCGAAGACGAAGTGGGAAACCACGGAAAACCACTTCGAGGATGGCTGAGGTGGGAATCGAACCCCCCTCTACTCATTTGGGCCACCCCAGGCTGAGTAGACCCCGTTCCAGTCCTCATACCACTTTTCAAATTTCGTGGCAGAGCCGGGAATCGAACCCAGGACCTCCGGGGCATCAGCTAACCGTGCTGACCGCTACGCTACGGAGGCGACGTACAAAGAATGTAACTTATAAAAGAAGCTTCTTCTGAAAACATATTTTTTCCATTGTCCGTCATGTTTTGACGGGTTTCAACTAGTATCTATTATTCCTAGTCCCTTCTTATTAACCCTGCGGTCGTCTCTGCGACAAAAACGGGATACACTTGAGTCGTCCAGTTGCAAAACTCGTTTAGTCCACTTGTGAATAAGGATCATGTCGTAAAATTATTTATTTTATTTTATTTTCTTTTGTTTTTTATTTTATTTTACTTTATTTTGTTTTTGATTTTGTTTTGTTCTACTTTATTTCGTTTTATTTTGTTTTAAATTGTTTTGTTTTATTTTTTATTTTGAATTTTTGCTTTGTTTTGTTTTATTTTGTTTTTGTTTTTATTTTGTTTTGTTTATTTTGGTTTATTTTGTTTTATTTTCCAGAAAACGAACACAAAACCAAATACAAAAAACACGAAGCAAAATTTAAAAACTAAAGCAAAAGCAGAAAACAAAAACAAAAAAGAAACACAAAGCAAAAAGCAAAATTCAAAAACAGCAAAAGCAGAAAACAAACATAAAACCAAAACAAAAAAGGCGAAGCTAAAAGCAAATTCAAAAACAAAAGCAAAAGTAAAAACAAAAACAAGAAACATAAAGCAAAAAGCAAAATACAAAAACGCAAAAGCAGAAAACAAACACAAAACCAAAACAAAAAAGACTAAGAAAAAGCAAAATCGAAACACAAAAGCAAAAGAGAAAACAAAAAAAGAAACAAATATCAAAAAGCAAAATTCAAAATCGCAAAAGCAGAAAACAAACACAAAACCAAGAAAGGAAAGCGAAAAGTATAAAACCACAAACACAAAAGATACGTGGGGCAAAGTCCAGAGAAACGTTTCTCATGAAAATGATTCTTATTCACAAGTGGATTAAACGAGTTTTGCAACTGGACGACTCACTTCTGCTTTCACAAGTGTTCACAGTCTTAAAATACAAAGCGAATTGTTAAAAATAAAAATAAATAATAAAAATCAGTCCAAATCAACACAAAAAAAACATAAAACAATCAAATTTGGTTGGTCGGTTGCTCAGTTTAGGGACTGATACAACGACGCTGTCATTTAGCCCCGTGTACTTTGGGTGAGTGTATAACCTGTCTGATAACCAGTGTTAATTGTGATGACTGTATTAGTGCGTGTTATCTGTTTTTAATTCAAGTAAGGACTGAAGACGATAATTTCAAGTAGTTCCTACTTTCCCTACCAAATGCTACCGTCCACGACACCTAGATGTGAAGTTGGCTACTAATAGATGCCATCGCAACCAGCGCCCGGTGACGAACGTTGGAACATAAGAGCATTAATCAAATCTAACGTACAAATTTTGCTTCACACAAGAGTAGTTAGTGGAAGGTTCTTTTACATGCCATAAATCTATGACATGGGACCGCCGGCTTTACTTCCGCTCCAAAGGAAGGCATACTGATGGATTTTTAATGCTCTTCAAAAATCGGACTTCGGCCATAATCAAAATTTGTCAAAGCTCACAAAGTAAAAAGCAAAAATTAAAATAAGTTCAAAACCCAAAAAGAAAACAATCACAATTAGCCTAGTCAAAATTACTAAAAACCAACTCATACATTCCTAATAAATAAATTTAAAAAAATACGGTAGTGAAAATAGAAATTTAAAAAATCAAACAAAATTATTCATAAACAGTCTCTAACCATTCTGCTAGCCTGGAGAGTGAAATACGAGGTGACGTAAGTGGTATTTATTAATAGTTTCTAGAATCGTAGTCGTCACCGATGCGAGGTGCTACCGATAACAACGTTGCAATTAGCGCTACCGTTCTAGGGTTAACAGATATGGTTTTGGGACGATGATGTTTGCCGATGATGTCATTATTCTGCGAACTGAGCAGTGAGAATCTCACAAGAGCAGGTTGAGGAGTGGAGAAAGGCTCTAGGAGAAAGAGCAGCAGGGAGAAAACAGAATGTATGTGCATCTTGCCAACTTTCGTGATTTAGGCGGATGACTCCCGATTTTCCATCTTTTTTCCCGCCTCACGATTACTCAAGATATGCTCCCGACGTTATTAGCCTACTTTAGATTTTTGCAAAAGATGAAAGTAGACTTACGAGATCTACACAGGGCCAAAAATTGTGTGTGAGTGTGTGTTGTACTCTGAATGTCTCTCTCCCCCCACCCCTATCAATTTGAACACGGTGAAACCTACTTGAACAAAATTTGGTACAGAGGTAGCACTAGCAAAGGGCACCTCAGTTTCATGTTTTAAATCGCCGCCATCCTGACGGAAACCGAATGGCGGCCACCCAAATGTTATAAGCTTAAATCATATTACGACCAACCTAATCATTTGATCTCTACCAAATTTTGCAACAACATACCTTTTTGTGGGAAGCATCTTTTAACTGAACTACAAGGTAATCAGCCCAATAGTTTGCAGATAGCAGCCATGTATGTGTACAAATCGATTCCCCATATCAATTCAAACACGGCGAAACCGAATTGAATGAAATTTTGTACAGAGGTAACACTAGCAAAGGGCAAGTCTTGTTCATGTTTAATATCCGTATAGCACGTTGTATTTTAACAAGGTACTACAAGGAACATTCAATTATACTCCTTGAAAAGGACAAAGAGTTATAACAATACCCATGCATGTTCTTTACTGAACGTCTTGTTTTTGTAAATTATTGGCGAACTTCAGATATGTTCCTGTATGTTTTGGGAGTGTTTATAGTGGGCAGGTTATTTGGGTGCCTGAATTTGTAAATGGGTTTTGTTTCAGTGTAAACGATTGTTTATTGACTTTTCTGCAACATTTTTGTCACATTCTAGTGTTTATACTCGGTGTTCAACACGTCACTATGGCCAAAGAAATACGATTGTTTTTTTGAAACGGTATTAGGAACAATTTCCGTACATGATTTAATCCAGCAAAGATCAATTAGTTTCCATTTTGTACTGTTCGTCGATATAATGATTTATCATTTTAAGTGATCTTGTCGACTTCGTCGTTACGCTGAGGTCTGGCGTTACGTTACGGCGATGGGAAGAAACGTACCGAGAATGCACAGAGGTGTGTGTGACGTCATTGTACAGCTTGAGCTCCCTCCTTCCCCCGCGCTCTTCGGTGAGCTTGACGTCATCCAGCCAGCTACCTCCTTTGACCTTGGTTTGCACTTGCTAATGGATTTTGAGTTCACGCAGTTCGCTGCATGATTATGAGGCTTTCGCCCAGCATTTTTCAGCATTTGTAGCATTTAAAATGATATAAAGTCTAGTCTTTCAGACTGGCTGTCACTTTTTTTAAATTATTATTTACAATTTGACAAAAAGTGTGTTTACCAAATTTAAAGTGGGAGTAAGGATTCAAGGAGAAATAACTCAGCTCTGAGATTTGCTGATGTCATTGTTATCTTGGCCAATAAACCAGAAGATTTGAATGAGTTTTAAATGGTATGGACTCCGTCTTGAGGAAGAATTCATGATGAAAATCAATAAATGTAAAACAAAAATTATGGAATTTAAATATTTAGGTGAATGGATTACAGCAAACTGTAACGAAAACAAAATCAATCGAATCGAGGCTTCAGAAAATGGAAACTGCTTTTCAATCAACAAAAAATATTTATAACAAAAAGAGTCTCTGCTGGAACTGCAAAATTCGCCACTGTACAACTGTAATCAAACCTGAAGCTCTCTATGCTTCAGAGGCACTCAATCTCTAACACAAAACACTAAAGCACCAAAAAGAAGTGAAAGAACGTTAAATAATGAGAAAAATCCTTGGATCAAGTACAAAAGTTGGTGTACATTATTCAAAGCCTAATGCAGAAATATACAAAAAAAGTTAGTCAGTCAGTCTGAAAGACAAGACTTTATATCATTTCAAAAGACGCATGCTACAAAAGCTACACATGTTAGAAAGGCAGGAGGGCTTCTCGCTTCGCTCGAAGCCCCAGGACTCTTTCAACAGACTCCATTACCCATGAACTTAGGCTTCCCGCGCGGAGAACGGAGAGCGGGAGGTGCACTCTGCTGTATGACGTCACGCGCTCTCCGTCTCCGTATCGCATAACGCCATAGCCCAGGAGTAAACCCAGACTCGGTGCATATGGACTGAACCACATGATGACGTCATACTCTCAAGTGCAACCTTAGTACTGAACCCTTGCAAAGAAGCATATGAGACTCAATTTCGGGGGGTGTAACAGTCCATTTCGTAAAGTTGTTAAGCGCTTCTTATAACATGCAGGGTAACATATAACAAAATAACATGCAGGAAAAAGTGAATACCAGGATTAAAACGTATGAATTTAACAAACAGATCAACAAATTTACACTATTTACAGCAAAAACACAAGGACTCCCAAATGACACCCTCTTGAATTAATAAAATTGCCAAACTAGGCCTGATCTCAGGAGAGATCATAAACATCTGGACCAAATGTCCCAAATTACTGCAATGACATGCGTGTGCGGCTTTCCTACATGCGGTACGATGTGTACAATTTAATGCGAGATCCGCTACCATCCAGTAAACCATCAGGGGACGAATCTGCATTGTCTTAGAGCTAGACAGACACGAGGAACCAACTAAACACTAATTAAACTAATTCCAACACTTCCTACACTGAATAAGACAAAATAATTTCCGCATGAAATTGGAATCAAAGAATTGCCGTAGCAATCCACACTAACGCCTAAAATTAGGACTTTTTAAATCAACACAAGTAAATCAACACGTGACCAATCAAGAAAAATACACACATGGCCGCTTGCCATTTTTACATGAAAATACGAAATACACCCAACGGTGTCACAACAAACAACAATCTAACATATAAGCAAATGAAATGAGTCACAGAAATCACTAGGCTCAAAGCCAACATTTACATCATAAAACAAATATTTCAATTCATACGATATGCGGTAATTCGTAACGGACATGGCAAACTCCCAATTAATATTAAGATCCAAAGATCATTACAAGAACAGGTTTGCTACAGATAGCTTACAGGGGTCAGTCGGTCAGCTGGACTGCCTAAACAATGAATCACCAGACATAGACGGGCGCAAGGTGGAATCTGCACATCTGTCAACCCACGTGTAAACATACCTCGACCTGCCGTAGCAATGGCTCGAGTCTCGAAGAAGCGTGCTCCCAATAGCACATAATATACGTGTGTGTGTCAAATAAAAAAATATCCTAGCATTTCGCAAGGAAATCCAAGAATCAGCACAGTGCAAGGTAAAGTAGCCTCTAAGAGCGCTCCGCCTTTCCAAAAAAAAATACCATCAAAATTTGAGGGCAGTGGACACATTCTACCCCTCATCACGAAGAATCAAATACACACACCTTGACACAATACACACACCAGAATCACACGTATGGGTTTGACAGAAACCTGAAATAAAAGACATAAATATTTCCACCGACTTGCGTTCCCAGTCTAGTCCGAGACTGAAGAACCTGAAAAAGGATATTAAAAAAACTCCAAAAATATAGAACTAAGGTGTTCTACAGTGACATCTTAACGTGTTGCGCTCGACAACCCTAGTATGAATAAAAACCTGTTCGTAAAACATCTAGCAACTTTTCCCCCCCTTCTCCTACTTAAAATTAATTTGAATACAGCACCATTTATCGACCATGACGAACTCCGCATTCGCATTAATAAAATCCAAATGCACGCGCCGTGCATACTAATAATGACTCATAAGAAAAATATACAATCACACAAAATTTTGGCCACGTGCCAACGTACATTTAAAAGAAAAGAGTGTCGGCGCACAAAATAAAATAAAAACACAAGAAAAACCAAGAATAAAATTATTTACACGTTCCCGCGTCTAATCTAGCTACATATTGAATAAATCAATGGTTTGTACATCACCGTCCAGCTTGCAGAAAATCAACCTCCATCCCAGAGCATTCCCCACGGGAAAATTACTCAGTCATCGTCGACATTCTGGTAGAGGCGTAGCACATCATCCCACCAATCGACCTTGCTGTAGACATCTTGGCGTGGCTTCTTAAAAAGAAATGTTCAAAATTAAAATTCTACCCTGCTAAAATCGCTATGAGCTACTGACTTTCACTCAAGAGTCCTGGGCGATTATTCCACGTCGAACTGGCCCTATCTAAGCATTTGCTTGATTCACACGCACATATACCTCATAAAATATAACACAAAAATATTTCAGAAAATATTACAGTCTGATCAGCCACGCAGCTGGCATTTTAAGAGTCTCTCAAATTACTTATGCCGAGAAGCGCTTATCTCAACTAGAGATCTCCCCTCCGCTTGGCATGAACTCTTCTCCCAAGAGCACAATAGAATGTTTCTCAAACTGGCGTGAACTAAGCCTTTCGGTGCCTGATCAAATTGTGTCACAAACTACTCTTCACCGATCAATGTATGAGAAACTGGCAGAATGGAGTGGAGTAGGGACAATCTGAGAAAATAATCTGTAATTTTCAACTCACAGACTTGGGACTAGTATCAAACTTCTCCTATTTATCTAACCGTCTCAATGCACTTATGCGGAATTCCATCCGATCGGCGGTTTTCAGCGTCTTTTTTATGACACGCACCTCGCTGCGTGGTCCAGGCGTCCTCTCTTCTGATTCGCTGATTCAATCGGGTATAGGTTGGAAATTCACCTCTGGCACGCCCATAATGACGCCAAATTGTATGCGCGTTCACTCAGAATTTGTCCTTGAACTTGGCTTAGCAGGTCGTCTCCAGAAATAACTATCACGCCACCTCTGTTGCAAGCGTTGCGACACACTACCTGCCTTCCGTTGTCTACTTCAACAGGCACTGCCTGGATATAAGTAATAATAATAATAAAAATCATGAAGACTTATTGATCGGCAAATCAATAAGGGTTCAGTACATTTCCTCTCCGTAATCGTAACGCATAACGGTAGACCAACGCATAAAGATGAAGTCGACAAGATCATTTGAATGATAAAAAAAAAAATCCAAAATCACACACACAATGCGAATGCGAAGAATCCAATTTATGGGACACATAGAAAGAATGAACCCGAACAGACTGACACAAAAAATACATACCTTCTTAAAGAACAAGGCTACTAGACCGAATTGGTATAAATTTACAGAAAAAGACTTAAAGGAATTACGATCACCAAACTTACATGACCGGAAGGAAATCAGGAAAATCACTCAGACGCGGAGTTTCGAGGAAGAAGATAAGAAGACTACACAATATCAATGCTCAGAGCAACGGAAACAAATCCACTCGTTGCGAATGAAGGGATACTGAGCCAACAGGAAGGCTAGAAAGTGTTGATTTCGCGTGGCCCGATGCGACCCATTCGCGAAGAAGAAGAAGAAGAAGAAGAAGAAGGCCACAGCCACTTCCTTCCCGATCGTCATCTGAATTACAAAAATACACACACCAACACAATCATCAAAATAACACAGATTATTAGACAGAATTCCAAGTACGCTCCACAGTTCTCTCTCTGCCTGTTTTATGCATCAAGGGTAATTCCCAAATTGCTCCATCTGGATAAAGTAATGTTATTTCGTTAGTGTTAAAAGTAGCGGCTTTACATTCACAATTGCCTAATAAAATAAGTAACGTCCTGACGCCCTCGCAACTCACAAGCAGTCCAACAGTTATTAGTAGGTTCGTTACAAGTAACACGTTATTCGTTAACCATGCCTACTTTTGTGTAAATTTAGAATTTAATTTTCAAATTTTAACTTTTAACTCTTAATTCTCACTCCTTAATTATTAATTATTGATCGATAATTTTTTATTTATATCACATGGTGTAAAAGTTGATATTTCCAAGCACGTGGGAGCAGAGAAGCTCCAAGAGAATATAAAGCATACCAAAAAAAAAAGATTTTGATGTTAAAATTTAATGAATGCCGAATGCCTCTTTACATATTAATATGAAGCACAGTTTGGCAATTAATTAAGGTGATATGAATTATTTACATCTCCTGAATTTTCCTGGTTTTTAGTGTTGTAAGGTTGGCAGGTATGCACTGCATGTGTACGAGGAAAGAACAAGATTCCCATATTAACCTGAAGAAATCTTAAAATAAATCTTTAAGGTTGTCGCAATGTGTGACGTTTAAATTTTATCAGGTGCCACCCAGTTGATGCATTTAAAATGTTCATTTGTCTTAAGTCTATTATCAACCAAAAAAAATTTGGACAAAAAAAAAATATCTTGTTCTAAATAATGTTTGACGTGGCAAACTGTATGTTGTTTCCGTTGAACAAAGGGTCATATTAAGGCAGGATTCGGTGTATATCACTTAGATACTTTTAATGTGGAGTTGTCTAGTAACATGCTCAATGTAAACATGTCAGCTGAACGTCTGCGTCTACAGGAAGAAAAGAATTACTGTACAAGCTTATTCTTGTAATGTACTTATCCGCGCAATTTTAATGCAAAAACAGCTAACACCTTGTGTCAACAACGTTATTAAGAAACTGGTTTACAGCCCTATCCTCGTGCAAATATGCGAGTCGTGTAAACACTCGTTCACCTGTAATATAACCTTGTTGGAG
Source organism: Meconema thalassinum (assembly GCA_946902985.2). Classification (NCBI taxonomy): domain Eukaryota; kingdom Metazoa; phylum Arthropoda; class Insecta; order Orthoptera; family Tettigoniidae; genus Meconema; species Meconema thalassinum. The sequence continues at coordinate 94,159,326 of OX336388.2, forward strand.
ATGTCGTTAGAAAGGTTAACAGGTACCGGTACCGTATTAATCATCTTTCAGTAAGAGCGTGGCGAAGGAGGAGGAAATCGCACTGCCCTTGCTACCGTATAATTTAGGTGTCTGCTCGTGATGAACGCTCTCAGTTCCGACATTGTCATTGGGAGGAAGCGTGGTGCATCACGCCTCCGCCCAGTAAACCAGGGGGATGACAGTTCGTAGGAAGCGCGTGGGTCGCGGTAAAGCTCTGCTCTGGATGTTTTGCCAACCAATGAAGAATTAATTTTAGCACTAAGGTTCCGTAGTTGGCACTCATGAATGCTCACATCAAACCGACTGGCAGACGCGGGAATAGTCGGTTTTGATTGATTTTCCTCGTGGTGTTGTTGGTTATTTGATTTGTTCAGTATTTTGATTGTTTATTTGAATTGGATTGAGAGTCAATCATGCCCCTGCAAGGGAGGAAAAATTGCCAAGCACCGGGATTATAGAATTATAATGATAGTAAGAACAATACGGCAATTTTCATCTTCCTGGTGTGGACCATGTGTAAAACTAGTGGGCAATATGATGGACTACTCTCGAATAAAAATATAGAGAATAAATGTGTGCATTTCATCTCTTGTTTTTTTTTTTTTACCTATTCTCCTTTGCATTGCAATAAAATTTGTGGTTTAGGGCTACGGGGAGGGGTGGGTCAAGGGTGGCAGCCGGCATGCTAGGCAAAAAGTGAGGTTATGGCAATATAGTGTGTGCATTTGGACAGTTTTCTTTATATTCATCGAATATCCCAAAAAATCTTTAGAGTAGGAGAGCAATGTTTAATTAGCCTAAAGGTGAATTAAGCTCTAGAACGGCATAACCGTGTCCTTCGTGAGAAATCTATTGCCAACATTGATATATATCAAAATGTATTATTTTCCTATCTGGACGTATATTTCAGCGCCTGGCGAAAAGCGCAGTTATGTTTGTGTTATTTTCATGAATAATCAAGAACTCATCGCAGAACATACTGTTCAATTAGGTGTAATACAGGCTACTTTCATATGGCTTTTTACTCTTTATGTTGCCAGACTTGCCGGAGCAATACATAGCCTCAGGCGTTGCTCTCTCTCGGAAATTCTATAACCAAAAGTGACGAATCTCTTATAGTTTACATGAGCCTGGCAATAAACTGCGAGCCATCAAGGAGACAAGGAAGGTGTTGAAATCTTCCCTCCGATCTTGCCGGAAGGAAGCTGAGGTACTCAGTCGATTCCAGATTGGCTATGGGACTGGTACACAATCCCTGCCTAGTCTAAATTGACATAGTCGCGGTCAGACCGTGTTCTTAAGTGATTAATATTTAAATACCTTGCCACGGTGGGTGAGTGGATAGCGTGTTGGTCTACTAACCCCGAGACTGCAGGTTCGCTCCTGGCCGTGGTAAGTGATTTTTGAAAGGCGGCAAAAATTACGACACTCATGTCATACGATGTTAGCATGTCAAAGAACCCATTTAAATTCAGAAGGCCGTGTTCATAATGGCAAAATTAATCTCGGGAGTTTCCGCCAACACAAAGTTCCTCATTTCTCTACTAGAAAGCGCTATAGTGTTCAAGGAGATAAGATATCTAACCTCCTTGACTTTCATAGTGATTCAAGGAACAACGAAATTCGACATCCAAGCTACCCTCTGGGTGTCAAATTACAAAGCTTGCGCCCGGCAGCGAGGCTATACGATATTAAATTAAATTAAATTAAATATTTAAATGTTATCGTTGCTAATTAATTTGACTCGGTTAAGGGGTTTAACAACGGGGGATTTGAATTAATGTTGGCCTAATGACTTATAGGGATTTATAATTTCGGGAATTGACTTGGCGATTGACTAGGGCATTTTGCTCAATAGTTCACTGCAGTTTGGGATGATGTTCGCTTATTATGCTAGAAGGAGCATAGCTACTTATCATCCCCGCTCGCCATGGTTTGGATGTGTGTACTTGCGGCGCCTATCTTAAGGCGGGTACACACTTGCGAGCTGCTCGAGGAGAAAGTAAATGCCCGAGCCTTCTATGAGCATTATTTGAGCCATAATGCTCGCGAGCAGAATCAGTCATTGTGTGTTGTTTCCACATGCAAAACGGATGTCTTCCGAACAAGAAACTCTGCTTGCTGTGATGGTTGCGAGTGGCGCAGCTATGATGATGGCCAATTTAAATGAAAATGAAAAGAAACCCCGTCGGTGTTGGCGCAATGAACTGTACAAAAGACGAAGAGGGTCTGAATTATTGTTGGACATGAAGTTCCAGATCGTTAGTGGTCAGTATAAAAATTTCACACGTATGTCGCCTACTGACTTTGAGACTTTACTAAGCAGAATAGGTCACAGAATCTCAGAACGGGAAACATATCTTCGCTCTCCGATTTCGGCTCAAGACAGGCTCACAGAAGCTGGTACAGACTTGCGAGCACATACAGGGTTTTTCATATAAAGTAAGGACGCCAAGCGGCGGGTTTGTTATCCGCTAGTGTGGTGGCCTTGACCGAGCTTGTGGCGAGCCATGGCCCCCTGCTCTAAGCGTGTGTACAATCCTCTATGAAATATTACCTTATAAGAGTTGCTGGAAGTGTCGTCCTTCCTGGGTTATACAGGCATTGTATCTGGTAACCACATTTTGGCTGACGCGAGTGAGTCATGCCACTGTATTTTTTCTGATTTTTTATTTTGTATTTTTTATTGAGCACTGAACCAGTAGTGTCAACGTTATTTACAATTACGTGAATCTGTGCTAGTGAAGGTGGCACTTCATAAGGAAATTGCTGAACAAATGCATCACGTACCCGCCGAGCCGAATCGTAATTAAAATAAATGTTACACACAAAAATACGACGTTGCAATGATAACTGTCTCACCATGTTAGCAGCGGAGGTTCAGACTGGCGACTGAGCACCTGCACGCTTATTGCAAGGTCAAGTTTGTACTATGCGCCCGCTTTCAATACTACAGCAGGGGGCCGTGGTGCGTCACAAGCTCGGCCAAGCCGGCTTCAGCAGCGAATGACAAAACCACCGCCCGCCGTTCTTACTTTATATGAAAGACCCTGTATCTCTGCCGTCCATACTGACACTGAGGATTCCTTTGTGCTCGCTGTATTAAGTAACCTTGGTAAAAACCGGCTTCAGCCGGCTGAGATTGAGCGGCTCAAGGTCGGCTCAAACTAGGCTCAGAAGCCCGTACACACTGACGAGGCTAGTAGTGTGAGAGCTCGCAAGTGTGTACCCGCCTTTCCTGTGGCACACATTCTCTTGGAGTGTGTGGACCTGGCCGATCTGCGAAGAACTCTCAAACTGCCTAACACACTCTCCATTCTACTGTACATGATGACGGGTAGTCTGTAGACCTCGGCCATCCGGTCGTATGCGAACACATGTTCGAAGCAGGACACAGCTTAACCAACATTAGAACGTAGTGCCGAGTCGATCTCGGGCATGATCTGCCATCTTTTGAGCATTACGAAGTCTCTCAACTATTTCTGTACTTTCTCAGAAGAAACAATCTAACAAAGATACTTAAAATGATCCCCAGGGGCTCACAAATTGTGGGAAATGGGTTGGTGACCACGGGACCTCGGCTGAGTCTGACATTGCTTCCACTTACTTGTGCCGGGCAACTCTCCTTCTTCTTTCCTGTCGACCTCTTTTGGTCAAGTCTTGTTCTCTTCCGACCCCGATGGGAGTCTATTCCTTTCCCGCCTTAATTGGCCCTTCTCTCATCATTCTTGATTCCTCATTCTTCTAGGGATCAGCCTTCTCTTTCTCTTCATTATATTTCCTTCTCTCTTTAGGATTCTCGCACTGATTTTGTGAATTGGCTCCCCGTGTATATAAATTATCTTTTGTGAGTATTTGAATCTCGACCACATTTTGTAAGTATTTTCACTGTAAATTGCGTTTTGTAAGTATTTTGGATGAAGCCTCCGTGGCTTAGGCGGCAGCACGCCGGCCTCTCACCGCTGGGTCCGTGGTTCCAATCCCGGTCACTCCATGTGAGATCTGTGCTGGACAAAACGGAGGCAGACAGGTTTTTCTCCGGGTACTCCGGTTTTCCCTGTCAAAATTTCATTCCAGCAGCACTCTCCACTATCATTTCATTTCATCTGTCATTCATTTCATCATTGCCCCAGAGGAGTGCGTCAGGCCTCGGCAGCCGGCACAGTTCATATCCTCGCCGCTAGATGGGGGCTTCATTCATTCCATTCCTGACCCGGTCGGAGACTGGACGCAGGCTGTGGATTTTCATGTTTTTCAAGTATTTTGGATCGTGAGACGACATATTGTGAGTATTTTGAATCTAAATTACATTTTGTAAGTATTTTTGGATTTCAATTGCATTTTGTGCGTATTTTGAATCTGATTGGTTGGTATTTTCAATATAAATTGCATTAAGTAATTATTTTAAATTTCAATTGTATTTTGTAAGTATTTTGAACCTCAAATACATTTTGTGAGTCGTTTTAATCTAACTTCGTTATGTTTTCCATTTCATTGTCATTTTTGCTATCACCCAGACCATTAGGGGCCGATAACCTTGATGTTAGGCCCATTAAAACAACAATAATTATCATCATCACTTAAAATGACTGCAATATTCTATTCCTCCATATTTGGATCAATTCAATGACATTTTCTGATGACATCTGTTAATACTATTATGTTATATTATTTATGTTCGACCCAGACTATTATATGTCAGAAAACTGTATCATAATGATGGTCATTATAACACTATTTTTCATTATGAAACAGTTTCTCCCACCAATCAGAGCTCAAGAAACAGTTGTGTGACCAATTAGATAATTAGATGCGCTGAGTTCCACGGCCTTCTAATTTAAATTTCACTGCGTGGCCTAGTGTAATAGTAAAGTAATCGAGGAGGCCATGGTCAAATACAAGGCATTCTGTGCGTCTCATGCGCTCTGTTCAGTACATAAAACTGGCGAAATCTCGACAGATATTTATGAATATTTATGTTAGAACATAAAATAGTTAACATAATTATCGTCGAACATAAACAGTCGTATGCAACTCGCCTGTAATGGTAATTAAGACACTCGTATGGAAATTATAAAACTCGCATACGCTCGTTTTATAAACATACTAGCAGTAGTACCCGGCTTCGCCCGGTGGAATGATGATAATGTTTTAAGGTCTCCTTAGAAATATAATGGACTTAAAATCTAAGTCATTTGCCCCCAAAGACAATGAGGGAGTAATATCTAGGTCATTTGCCCTTTTGATAAGAATGATAATAAAAACTACTGGTGAATTGACACGTCAAACTTACAAACTACCGTAATAGAAATACATTTCAAAATTCACAGGCGAGGAAGACTTATTGTGTGTGGTGATTAATAGTGTAATGGGCGTAACATCTACTGTAGGTCATTTGCTCTTATGATGAGGATGATAAGGGAAACTACTACCGGTATTGAATTGACACTTCAACGTATAATGTACACAATGTACTGTAATAAAAATAACTATATGGCGGCTTCGGTGGCGTATTTGGTAGCATGCTGAGCTTCTATGCCCAAGATAGCGGGTTCAAACCCGGCCGAAGCCGTCGGATATTTTAAGAGCGTTAAAAATCAGTCAGTATGCCTTTCTTCGGAGGGGAAGTAAAGCCGGCGGTCCCATGTCAGATTTATGGCATGTTATTGAACCTTCCACTAATTACACCTGTGTGAAGCTAAATTGGATAGGTAAACAACGCTCATAGATGTCTAATTCCGTTGCCAAGAGCCGACAACAGTGGCGTCTAGTAGCTAAGTTCCGAACTTGGCCTAGTAGTCGTTGACGGTGGCGCTTGGCGGCAAAAGTACGAACTATTTGAAGAATTCTAAGTTGCAGTTTGTACTTAAATTAAAAAACAGATAACACACACTAATACAGTCATCACAATTAACACCGGTTATCAGACAGATTCTACACACACCCAAAGTACACGGGGCTACATGACCGCGTTGTCGCAGCCCCTAAACTTAAGAACCAACCAACCAAAAATAAATATTTTAAAAATCACAGTCGAGAAAGACTTTATGCGGCGGTGATTATTGGTATGATGCGCGTAACATCTAGGTCATTTGCACTTATGATGATAATAATAAGGTAATTAAAAAATGACTACTAAACGAACATGGTGTTATTTTAAAACTGATATAGGTAATTCAGGTGTCTAGCTTCGATGTCTTCCAAAGTCTCAACCTTATTTTCTGGCTTAGGCCTGCACTGGATGCGTCTAGTGAAAGAGCGTACTGCTCGGCAAAGACAAAGAATATAGGTCCAAGCTGCACGAACCTGAGATGATCGCAGATGATGACAAAATATGATGACACACGTTCGGGGTTCCCCGTCCTATACAGATTGACCGGGAATCACTCACTGTTTCGCAACGGCCCTGTGCTGGCATCAGCATAGACAGCAGGAGATAACACGGCGGGCTCTGGAAAGTACTCTCAAGTCACCTCACGATGAATCAGCAAGCTATTCTCACAACTGACCCCCCCCCCAGGGTCTCACAACTTGTGGGACGTGGGTTGGCGACCACGGAACCCCAGCTGAGTCTGGCATCGCTTCTACTTCCTGGTGCCGGGCTCATTTCAGTTCTCTTTCCTGTCGGCCTCCCTTGGTCAACTCTTGTTCTCTTCCGACCCAGACTGTATTAGGGTATCCGAGGGCTAGGGAGTCTTTCAATTTCCCGCCTTAATTGGCTTTGTCTCATCTTTCCTGATACCCTCATTCTTCGAGGGGTCTGCCTTCTTTTCCTTTTCATAATATATCCTGTCTTCTGCTCAAGGCCCTCAAAGAGGCAGGGTGTGTGTAGACCCACCACTTCTGGTACACCCTCAAGGGCTCATGACTGGTGAGTTAGGAAGCTGGCAACCCCGAGGAATTCCTGAGCTACATGCAGGGAATGGAGTGGTATGTCAGAAATTTCAAGTGGACAGTGTTACGCATCGGGTTCCAAAGGGTAAGTATACACACTTTGTTTTCGATCGGTGAACGATGTAGATTTGTACCAAAGGGCCTTAATGCGGTAAATGGAGTGGTCTGTCCGAAATTTCGAGTGGACAGTGTTACTCATCGAGTTCCAAACGGTAATTATGTAAAATCTGGTTGAGATCGGTGAAACGGTATAGTTTTGTGCCAAGGGCCAAAATGCAGGGAATGGAGTGGCCTGTCCAAATTTTAAAGTGGACAGTGTTACTCATCGGGTTCCAAAGGGTAAGTATACACATTTTGTTTTCGATCGGTGAACGATGTAGATTTGTGCCAAAGGGCCTAAATGCGTGGAGTGGAGTGGTCTGTCCGAAATTTCGAGTGGACAGTGTTACTCGTCGAGTTCCAAAGGGTAATTATGTAAAATCTGGTTGAGATCGGTGAAACGGTGTAGTTTTCTGCCAAAGGGCCAAAAAACAGAGAATAGTGTGGTCTGTCCGAAATTTAAAGTGAACAGTATTACTTGTCGGGTTCTACGGGTAAGTATGTAAAATTGGGGTCAGATCGGTGACACGGTGTAGATTTGTGCCAAACAGCCTAAATGCAAGGGATGGAGTGGCCTCGCCGCAATTTAAAGCAGACAGTGTTAGTCGCAGTGTTCCAAAGGGTAAATATACAAATTTTGGTTGAGATCGGTGGAACGGTGTAGATTTGGGCCAAAGGGCCTAAATGCAGGGAATGGAGTGGTCTGTCCGCAATTTCAAGCAGACAGTGTTACTCGCAGGGCACCAAAGGGTAAGAATACGAATTTTGGTTCTGATCGGTGAAACGGTGTAGATTTGGACCAAAGGGCCTAAATGCAGGGAATGGGGTGGTCTGTCCGAAATTTTAAGTGGTCAGTGGTACTCGCAGGGTTCCAAAGGGTAAATATACAAATTTTGGTTGAGATCGGTGAAACGGTGTGGATTTGGACCAAAGGGCCTAAATGCAGGGAATGGGGTGGTCTGTCCGAAATTTCAAGTGGACAGTGTTACTCGCATGGTTCCAAAGGTTAAATATACAACTTTTGGTTCAGATCGGTAAAACGGTGTAGATTAGTGCAAAAGGGCCTAAATGCAGGGCATGGGGTGGTCTGTCCGAAATTTAATGTTGACGGGGTTACCCGCAGGGTTCTAAAGGGTAAGTATACAAATTTTGGTTCAGATCGGTGAAACGGTGTAGATTTGTATACATAACAGACAGACAGACAGACAGACAGACAGACAGACAGACAAACTTTGTGCTTTATATATATAGATTCGTGTCTTAATTATTGCCACTATAGCCTCGTTGCATAATGTACTATTAATGTATCATGTAACATAATGACATCATCGACATTACTCAGCATCAAAGGACACGTTTAAATACCTTCCTCGAAGCTACATAATACAACAAGGGACTTAAAACATCTCTACATATTATGAAACCAAGTCCCCGATTCTTGGATGTCACGGGTAATCTCTAGAACCACTGGATGGATTTTGATGCGGTTTCCACCATTCTGTAAAGGATTTCTCGAGGAAGGTTTCTGTAGAAAGTAAGTTATTTATGGTCAAAGGAAGCCGAGCAGTAACGATTTCAGTGAATCGAGTAGAAGAAAAACCAGCCGTCCGTGCGCCTTTTAAGCTTACGCTGGGTAAACCGTTAAAAATATATCTACAGTATATCTGAAAATAAGAGGTAGAAAATCAAACCACGCATGGGGGTGGGTCTGGGAAGCAATATGAGTTAAGATATCTGTTGGCCAACTGATAAGACCCTGTGAGCATTTCTAATTACGAGGAAACTTGGCAACGTCACGCAATGAGCAGCATGGAGTGTGGCGTCTACACTCTTGTGTGTTGGGTAGATTATTAGCTTGGGAATAACCTAACCCCCAAGGGAAGATGATAAAGAGAAGGAGATGGGTTTCGGACTGGAGAAAAAGGATGGAGAAATAGGAGGAGAGTCCTACAAAAGTTATAAGTTTAACTTTAAATGTACTCAAAGGCGGTTGCCACTGCAAATCCGCTCTCCGATACCTAAAGAGGGTAGGGACCCGGGCAAAGCTAACGGGGAACGCAGCTCGAACTTGGGCGGTTTGCAAGAGAGTGGCTTTAGAGTATTCCCTCTCAAGCATACATATGCCTACTATGGGGAAGGGTGATGGTCTGGCAAGACAAAGAGTAACAGATTTATGGTGTATCTGTTCAAAGGAGTTTGTTTTTGAACAAGTAATTTGAAGAATGCCAATAATTGAATCGGTGTCGATATTTTTTGTTTTCGAAATCGTAGAGTTCCTAAAGAGCGACCAAATGCTTCCAAGAAGGATAGGGATAAAACAATTATACCTTTGGGAATAATTTTGGTAAGTGTACCAATAGTTGCATTTGGAAATGGCTAAGCTTTTACCCAGCAAGGAGCCGACTAAAAGTTTAGGCAAGGAGAAACACTTATATTTTGAAAAACCAACCATAAGTGTTGGAGAGAATCTCCACAAGCAGGAAGCTGGCGTAGCGAGCTATGCTTGCCTTACTGGCCAGGTAGAATTAGCTATTAAGGCTAAGAGAGACTTTACCAAGTTACCAACTAAGAGTTCTTGCTCAAATGCAACAAGTGGTGAAAACCCTATCAAGAGATTTATTTGCATTAAGTGAGAAGAGTCGAGGAAGACAGGATCTTGCCTAACCGTTATGTCAGAGAAATGATAAAGCAAAAAGGAACGATTGAATTTATTTAACGATGTTGGGTAGTAGTTTTTTGACAAATATATAATTTAGATTTTGTAACAAATGGGGACACAGACCTCCGAAAAACATCTAAAGCTTGCGCCAGGCAATTAACAATTCTTTTGATTTCAAACCTTTTATATGTTTTAAAATCCTCGCAAAATTTGGAAATGGCGAAGATAAAATGAAAAATTTAAAGACAATTAAAGTGATTAAAGTTAGATAATAAATCAAGTACAAGTTGTGTACTTTTAAGAAATTCTAGGTAGATATCTTAGAAAGAGTAACAACTTCGGAAGTAACAACAACAAAAAGCAGGAAGAATAAAAGAGAAGTTCCTATAACTTCTTATATTAAAGCTGAATTACTTGGTTGGATTATGCAAATGGGGCAGGTCACTTATTGTGAAACATGAAGAGAAAATCGAAAGGAAGTTTCTAGACCTCCTATGTTTAAGTAGGAATCTCGAGACAAATGGGGCAAGTTTCCCTTTCGTGAAACCTAGAAATAACTCACTTATGAGTTGAAAGAATTGTATTCCCTGATTAGAAGGGAGAAACAAGATAATTTGAGACGTGTACCAGACACGTAGTTATGCAGACATTAATTTGTGATATATAAGCAAAAAAGGGAGGGCACGTCTTTAGAGTGACACCTCATTGAATAAGACCTAAAGTAACAATTTTATTATTATGGTTTGTTAGTAAGAGGTTTGGGAAAGATCAAATGGGGTTAAGGATAAGTGTTCATGGCCGTATTTATAATAATCGAACGAACGCGACGCGGTTGAAATATTGAACAAACACTGTTTTTCACTATAGTCTGTTGAAATGGAAGAAAAGTTCACTGTAGTAACACAAAAGTTTATGGCAAAGAAAGTTATTGCAATTATGGAAAATAACTAGTTACACTAGATAGGCGAGAGTCTATTGCTTGAGAAAGTTGTAGATTATCGTTAAATGCGCCAGAGAAAATCCCAACGGAGGAAAAAAAATTAGCTATTGATCAGTAATTCATAAGAAAGATTCCTTAGTTTGAAAACGTATTCCCACATGTGAGTGGAAAATACATGACGGTATGACTGGTAGATAGAGAGCAGATTCTGGAAGGTTCCAGAGCAATCCTGACTGAAGAATAGGGCCAAAGTTATTCCAGCGGTGGAACGAGCTAAGTATTTTATAGACAGTGGGTAATTCAATGGTATCCCACGTTGTGAGAAGATCTCTCATTCAATAAGCATAAGAAATGCTGCTTCCTATTAAGATCGGCTTAGACAAACCAAAGCTCAACATGGAAAATCCCGCGAAGGATGATTATTGCCCCAAATATAGTAATCTCACACTGCCTATAAAATGATCATTAAAAGCATGTAGTTATTAAAGACGATGATAATGAGGTTAAAACCTGAAGTCGGTACTTATCTTTGCTTCATGGCGAAGGTGAAGTTCCCTTTGACGGTTGAGATTAATGTTCCAACATGGCGTGGAATTAAAAGATTGCCTCTTGAGTTGAGGAGGCTAGCTCTAGTTGAGCTTCAACTGACTGAGTCGACTGCCGACGTACAAGTGAGACACGCTCAGTGAAGCACAGAGGGACCAGGGAAGGGAAAAGAGTGGGGGTAGGAAACAAAAGGAATACATATCAGAATAGGCAACTTTACAAAAATATTTTTTTCTTGATGAATGGTCTTCAAAGAGTTGATAGTAGGCGACACTAGAGCAGCCTGGTGGGTGAAAAAGTAGACGAAGTTCTCTTGATCACGGAGATGATAGCTGGCGATGGCGACGAGATCTGGTGGCCAGATTGATAAGGAAGTCCTCTTGAACAGGGAAGAATTGGGGAACTTCAGAGATTCGCTGCTAGATGACGCTAGGTGGGTCATGGAAGATATATATCTAGAACAGACTCACAAGTAACATGAGAACCATAAACAGCAAGGAGAAATTGGAAGATCACTGTTGGTGTTTGAGAAGAAGGAAAGAAAGAATTACAGCAAAGAGCAGTAAAAGTTTACTCTATCATACCGTGTATTCCAAAGAATACACCATGTGTTCCGAGCTGAGCAGTTGTCGTGATTAATGCACAATAAGATCTGTCATGAAAAATAAAAATCCACAGCCTGCTTCCAGTCGACCGACCGGGTCAGGAATGGAATGAATGAAGCCCCATCTAGCGGCAAGGATATGAACTGTGCCGGCTGCCGAAGCCTGTCGCACTCCTTTCAGGCAATGATTAAATGAATGACAGATGAAATGAAATGATAGTGGAGAGTGTTGCTGGAATGAAATTTTGACAGGGAAAACCGGAGTACCCGGAGAAAAACCTGTCTGCCTCTGTTTTGTCCAGCACAGATCTCACATGGAGTGACCAGGATTTGAACCACGGACTCAGCGGTGAGAGGCCGGCGTGCTGCTGCCTAAGCCACGGTGGCTTAATCTGTCATGCAAAGGCAAAAAAAGGGGAAAAATCGGGGGGAAGGAAAGTTTTTCAGGATTCGAACTCGAAGCAGATGGGAGTACACTGAACGGCATCAGCGCCTTGCTCACTGAGCTACGAGAACCACAGGTTATCTGCTCAGCTCGAAACACACAAGAGTGTAGGCGCCGCACTCGATGCTGCTCATTACGTGACGTTGCCAAGTTTCCTGGTAATTACAAATGCTCACAGGGGCTTAACGGTTGGTTTGCGCCCACGGGTATCTTAACTCATATTACTCCCCAGACCCACCCCCATGTGTGGTTTGATTTTGTACCTCTTATTTTCCGACACCCTATATGTCACTATTAACCTGCTACAAAGGTGACTTAATTTCTCATTATTGTAATTTCAAAAGAGAAATTCCATTTTTCAGATTTAACCCAAGGTTGCGGTCTTTCCCCTCTCCTGTTCATAATACAGGGCGCCCGAGAATGTTCTCCGCATTGGGTACGTGCAGCTGTGAGTGGTTGAGTCATGCGTTTTAGTTGGCTGCACTGCACTGTGCCCTTCAAAGCGGGACTTCCCCGTTTGAGCTGTCGGTGTGGATCGCGATAAGCGCGCCAGCCTGTATGTCTTCAGCGTGTATTACAGTCAGCGAGCGTTCAGATAGATTATTATTGGAAGAGTGCAACAGTATAGGCCTACAGGCGGTAATGTTTTCTACTGAAGAGAGTTTTTTGGTGGAATACGTTTTTCGCGAAGGCGATCGGTTTACAGAAAATGTAAAATTAAGATTCCAGGCGCGGTTTCCTAATTCAAAGTGTCCAAATCGTGATACCGTTCAGGATTTGGTAAGTAAATTTCGTGTGACTGGCTCAGTGCACGATGTACCGGTAACAGGCAGGCCTTCGCTTTTAACAGACGAAAAAATTGATGAAATCTCCGATATAATGCTGCGTAGTCCAAGTAAATCAACACGAAAATTAGCTCAACAAACAGGAATCTCTAAGGCGACAGCACATAAAGCTGTAAGAGACAAGCTTCAGTTGTTCCCTTATAGTGGGCGATGTATGGAAGATAGATATATGCTCTCGCGGACGTTTTTATAGAACTTTTCATGCTGAACAATTCTTACACTCATAGTATTTAGATATGTTTAACGGTTTGCCCAGCGTAAGCTTACAAAGTGCTCGGACGCCAGGTATTTTTATCGACTTTTCCACTAAAATCGTTACTGCTCGGCTTCCTTTGATCATAAATAAATAATTTTCTACAGAAATCATACTCGAGATATCCTTTACAGAATGGTGAAAACCGCATCAAAATCTATCCAGTGGTTCTCGAGTTTACCCGTTACATCCAAGAATCGGGGACTTTGTTTTATACTAAGTAGAGATAGAGATGATGCAAGCGGCAGCCGTGCTACCAACGTAACTGCTGTAGACGCATGTAGGCGCTGCGGAGAACATTCCCGGACTCACTGTATATATGAATGCTCTTACACGAGAATTTAGAGAAACAAGACATGGCTCCAACTGCATTAACAGAAATCTACAGGTGGACGCAATATTATTTGCAGACGACTTAGTGCTGGTTGCCACCTCACAAGATGATTTACAGCGTTCAATATATAACCTGAAACTAGTCTCAGAAAACTACTCAAAGGAATTATCTCTAGAGAAAACTAAGATAATGGCATTCTGTGGCACGGAACCAGTAAGAAGTAAGATTTGCTTGGATAATAACATTTTGGACAGAGTAAACGATTTTAAATACCTTGGTTACAAACTGCCTTTCCTTGAAGAAATGGACATACCCGAGAAAATCTTTAAATTCAACAGATGTTTAGGAATCATCAACAAAGTTTTTAGACCATCATTAGTTCAAAAACACACCCGAAAAAGAATTTACAAAACCTTAGCAATCCCAGTACTTCGCTATGGTAGCGAAGCGTGGACCCTGAGGAAATGCGATGAGAGACGAATAACTACCGCCGAAATGAAATATATGCGACGAACGGCAGGAGTCACTAAGTGGGATCACAAACGAAACACAGAATTGCTGAATGGTCCTAACAGCAGACCTGTATTGGAATACATCCATGAATACCAAAGAAATTGGCTAGGACACCTCAACAGGATGGACAGAAGCAGGATCCCTAAAACAGTCGTCAACTACTGCCCCGGTGGGAAGGGATCTCTAGGTCGCCCCAGGAAAAGATGGCGTGAAATTCAAATCTTTTGTGTAGACCGTAACAGTTTTTCTAGGACTAACAAATGAAAGGATGATGATGATATTTTATTTTCAAAATGCGATAAAATTCTAAATTGCAAATGTATAACAGCTACAAAATACTTAAATGTTCACTCACTTTAAGGGCTGATAACCTCGATGTTAGGCCACTTAAAACAATAATTATCATCATCTTTATGTTCAAGTAAAAATGCTAAATTTCTAATTTCAAAATTCAATAAATCCCCACCTCTAATTGTGGTTAGTGATTTTGCTTTATATTTACACTCACTCTGGAGACTTCTATGGGTCACGAAGATCCCGGGCCAATCTCACAAAATTCCTGCACTGAACTCTGCCTTGGGCGAGTTTTTGCCAGTTGTCCACATTCAGATGTCTACAAAGATTGAAGATTTCATTTTTACAGGAACTTCATGGTATTCCTACTGGCCTTTTTCCTCTTGGTTCTTTAAAGATTTGTAACACCAACCTGTCATCTCCCATCCTTAGTAAATGACCAGCCCATTGAAGTCTTCTGGAGTTAATGATGTTGAGAATTGGTGCTTTCTGTGTCTTTATTAGATCTTATATTTTGGCGGCTTCCGTGACGTAGTTGGTAGCATGCTGAGCTTCTATGCCCAAGGTCATGGGTTCAAAGCCGGCTAAAGTCGTCGGATTTCTTAAGAGCGTTAAAATCCCTCAGTATGTCTTCCTTCGGACGGGAAGTATAAGGTGCGTTCAAAACGTAACGAGCCGGAGGCTGTAATGCGCAAACCGGTTACGACATCGGCTAATCGTGGCGTGTGTAACGAGGTGTGGTTCCTTCCAGAGCGTGGAAGGTCACAGCCCGTCGCTAGAAGCCACGCATGCACGTCACGTGACGATACAAAGCGAGCAGCAGCATGCATCAATCGTCCAACCAAGACCAAGACCAAGACAGTGGGCCATTCGACATGGTTCCTGGTGTGGTTGAAGACTGTGGGGCACCCATTGGGCAAACACTTTCCGCAAGTGCAGTCGTTCCTTCATGATGGTGTGCACGCTTCCGACGCTCAATCCGACCACTGTGGTTAAGGCGTTCACTGTCACTCGTCGGTCCTGGGTAATGAGTGCATCGACCAGCTGGACGTTGTCATCGGCAATGCAGGGGGCTGCCTAACGACACCCGTCCTTCTCTGAAGCACTCTGCCACGCCTTGACCCTTGCAAGGGACATGCAGTGTTCGCTGTACTCTTGTGACATTCGGCGATGAATGTCCGTTCCCCCTACTCCTTCCGCTGTCAGAAACCGAACAACACCTCTTTGCTCTTCGTTTGACGCCTCCATGTCACTGTTTGCAATGCGACTGGCAGCGTTGGACGATTGATGCATGCTGCTCTCGCTTTGTATCGTCACGTGACGTGCACGCGTGTCCTCTAGCGGCGGGCTGTGACCTTCCACGCTCTGGTCGGAACCACACCTTGTTACACATGCCACGATTAGCCGATGTCGTCACCGGTTTGCGCATTACAGCCTCCGGCTCGTTACTTTTTGAACGCACCTTATAAAACCAGCGGGCCCATGTCATAGATTTATGGCATGTAAAAGAACCTTCCACTAACTTCAATTGTGTGAAGCAAAATTTTTAGGTTAGATTTGATCAATGCTCTTTAAGTTCCACCGTTCGTCGCCAGGTGCTGGGTGCGATGTCATCTATTAGCCAAGTTCACGGCTAGGTGTGGTGGACGGTAGCATTTGGTAGCAAAAGTAGGAACTGCTTGAAATTATCGTCTGCAGTCCTTACTTGAATTAAACAGCTTGCCACAATGGGTGGGTGGTTATCGTGTTGGACTATCAACCCCAAGCTTGCAGGTTCGCTCCTGGTCGTGGTAAGTGATTTTTGAATGGCAACAAAAATCGCGACATGCATGTCATACGATGTTGGCATGTAAAAGAACACATTTGATTTCAGTAGGCCATGTTCATAATGGCAAAATTAATCTCGGGATTTTTCGCCAACACGAAGTTCCTCCATTCTCTACTAGAAAGCGCTACAGTGTCAAGTTGCTTAGATATCTAACCTCCACGACTTTCTTAGCTTTCCAAGAAACGACGAAATTCAATATGCAAGCTGCCCTATGGGTTTCAAACAACAATGCTTGCACCCGGCACAGAGGCCATACGATATTATAATTATTACTTGAATTAAAAACAGATAACACACACTAATACAGCCATCACAATTAACACCGGTTATCAGACAGATTCTACACACACCCAAAGTTCACGGGTCTACATGACCGCTTTGTCGCAGCCCTTAAACTGAGGAACCAACCAACCATCTCTTGTTCCAGCTTTGAGATGCGGAGTCAAGAAATGGTCCAAATATTGTCCTATACACTTTATTTTCATATTTAGATAAAGAAATGTAGTAGTATTATCATGATCATCCCAGTTCCTCCTAATTTATCTCCATTTGCTTTATCATCACTAAGGCCTGGAAGTTCATGCACTATTAAATAAATAGATAAATAAATAAATAAATGTGCATCACGTTTCAAACAAGAAGTTCCGTGAAGAACTATACAGCCTACTTTTCATGCCAATGATTATTCTACAGAATATGAATCTATCGAGAATAATGACGAAATTAAGTTGGAAATATCGAAATATATTCTTAGTTCCATCTCTTAAGGTACAGAATAAAAAATTTGGCTGAAGTCCAATGGACGTTACATGCAGTTACACTGGATCTATCATCACGCTAAAAAGCATGTTGCCAACAATGTCAAGCGTGTGCTGGTCAGAAATAATCTGAAATATTATGATATCTTGTTGTGCCAATTTTGGATGAAATCCATTTTTTAGTATAGAAGTATCATGTATTTTAAAATTGGACATATCAGCAGGCATAGAATCATGTTGGAGGCACTGCCTTGTATTAATTACTCCAAATTAATCTAGAATGTCAGGTGCTATACGTGTGCAAAGTATAGAGCTGTTGGCTTGCATACTTTCTGATATATTGATATTAGGGTAAAAAATATATCGACAGCATTTATTTTTAACAGTTGGCAGCCCTGATTGCTCTTAACAATACTTATAGTCATATCTGTTATGGTACAGATAGCATATACGGAATTCGGTTGAAATCCAACTGATAGTATAGAAGTTAAATGTATTTAAAAATTGGTACTATCAGCAGGCTTATAATCATTTTGGTAGAACTGACGAATATAAGTTACTCCAAATTAGTCTAAAATGTCAGAATATACGTGTGCATAGTTTAAAGCTGTTATCTTGCATACTTTCTAATATATTGGTATTTGGATTTTAAAAAATAGAGAGCAAAATTATTAACAGTTGGCAGCCCGGGTGGCTCTTAAGAATGCGCTCAGTCATATATGTTCATGTGCATATATTACATACAAAATTTGGTTGAAATTCAATTGATAGTGTAGAAGTTATATGCATTTAAACATTGGACCTATCAGAAGGCTTAAAATTATTTTGGCAACACTGTCATGGTTGGCCTCCTGGAAATTAAACTGAAATAGTCTTATCTACATGTGTGCCAATTTTGGAATAGCTTCCATGCATACCTTGCAAGATATCCAACATGGAGCTCAAATTTCTAGTGCGTTTTTTCAGCAGTTGGTAGCACTGACATCATTTTCAAATATGGTCGTGAGCTATTCCGGTGCACATCTTTACTCATACTAAATTTGGTTTTGATTGCTGCAGCCGTTTAGGAGTTGATAGGGGGGGGGGGGGGCACACACACACAGCCAGCCAGACAGACAGAAGGACAGACAGACACACACATTTTCCCGGATCGATCTCATAAGTCTACTTTTTCCTCATTTTTGCAAAATGTGAAAAGTAGGCTAAAAATTTTACATTATGCAACGAGCTCGCTTTATAAACAAACTCGTGTCTTAATTACCATTATAGGCGAGTTGCATACGACTCTTTATGTTCGATGATAATTATTATAACTATTTTATGTTCGAACATAAATATTCATAAATAGCTGTCGAAATTTCGCCAGTTTTATGTACTGAATAGAGCGCATGGGACGCACAGAATACCTAATATGTGACCATGGCCTCCTCGATTACCCCATTATGACACTAGGCCATGCAGTGAAATTTAAATTAGAAGGCCTTGGAACTCAGCGCAGGTGCGATGCTATCCTCACCTAATTGGTCAAACAACTGTTTCATGAGCTCTGATTGGTGGGAGAAACTGTTTCATAAAGAACAAGAAGTTCCGTGACGAACTAAAGAGCCTACTTTTCTTAAAATTTAAGATTCATGCCACTGTTTAATCTATATGGATCAATCTAGAATAATGACGAAATTAGGTTGGTAATATCGAAATTTCTAATTAGTTTGAAATACTGTATACCTGGCATAACGTAGCCTAATAGAGAACTACAGTTGGCAGCCCTGCTGACTGAATATATTCTTAGTTCCATCTCTTAAGGTACAGAATACAAAATTTGGTTGAAGTCCAATGGATAGCATGGACGTTACATGCAGTTAAACATTGGATCTAACAGCGCGCGTAAAATCATGTTGGCAACAATGACATACATGTATTTGTCAGAAATAATTTGAAATAATATGATCTATTGTTGTCTCAATTTTGAATGAAATCCATTAGTTAGTATAGAAGTTACAATCATTTTAAAATTGGTCCTATCAGCAGGCTTAGAATCATGTTGGCAGCACTGGCGTAGGCCTATATTAGTTACTCCAAATTTATCTAGAATGCCAGGTACTATACGTGTGCAAAGTTAAGAGCTATTGGCTTGCATACTTTCTGATATTTTGATATTAGGGTAACAAAAATAGAGACAGTATTTATTAACAGTTGGCAGCCCTGGTTACTCTTAAGAATCGGCATAGTCATATCAGTTATAGTACACATAGCACACACGAAATTTGGTTGAAATCCAAATGATAGTATAGAAGTTATATGTATTTAAAGTTGGACCTCTCAGCAGGCCTAGAATCATGTTGGTAGCACTGACGTATATAAGTTACTCCAAGTTAATATAGAATGTCAGGTACTATACGTGTGCATAGTTTCAAGCTGTCGGCTTGCATACTTTCTGATATATGGGTATTTGGTTTAAAAAAATTGAGAGCATTTAATAACAGTTGGCAGCCCTGGTGGCTCTTATGAATACGCCCAGTCATATATGTTTATGTAAACATACCACATACGAAATTTAGTTAAAATCCAATTGATAGTGTAGAAGTTATATGCATTTAAAATTTGGACCTACCAGCAGGCTTAGAATCATTTTGGCAACACTGCCATGAATGGCCTCCTGGAAATTAAACGGCAATATTATCTACACGTGTGCCAATTTTGAGAAAGTTCCCATTCATACCTTCCAAGATATCCAACATGGAGCTCAAATTTCAATTGCGATTTTTCAGCAGTTGGTAACACTGACATCATTTTCAATTATGGCCGTGAGATATTCAGGTATAGATATTCACTGCTACCAAGTTTTGTTTCGATTGCTGCAGCCGTTTAGGAGTTGATAGGGGGACACACACACACACACACAGACCGACTGACAGAAGGACAGTCAGTCAGACAGACAGACAGACAGACACACATTTGCCCGATCTCATAAGTCTACTTTTTCCACATTTTTGCAAAATGTGAAAAGTAGGTTAAATATAGTGTTAGAATGGGCCTCATTATGACACAGTTTTCTGAGATATAATATTTACATTTTGAAATAGTCGAACATAAATATGCATTATGAAATAACTACGGATATTACGATCACTATGTATTATTTAGCGTTTCTATTTTGAATATAAAGACAAGAAGTTCCGTGAAGAACTATACAGCCTACTTTTCATGCCAATGATTATTCTGCAGTATATGAACCTATCTAGAATAATGACGAAATTAAGTTGGTAATATCGAAATATCTAAATAGTTCAAAATATACCTGGTATAATGTAGCCTAATAGAGCACTACAGTTGGCAGCCCTGGTGACTGAATATATTCTTAGTTCCACCTCTTAAGGTACAGAATACAAAATTTGGTTGAAGTCCAATGGACGTTACATGCAGTTAGACACTGGATCTATCAGCACGCGTAAAAGCATGGTTGCCAACAATGGCATGCGTGTGCTGGTCAGAAATAATCTGAATTATTATGATATCCTGTTGTGCCAATTTTGGATGAAATCCATTTGTTAGTATAGAAGTTACATGTATTTTAAAATTGGACATATCAGCAGGCATAGAATCATGTTGGCAGCACTGCCTTGTATTAATTACTCCAAATTAATCTAGAATGTCAGGTGCTATACGTGTGCAAAGTATAGAGCTGTTGGCTTGCATACTTTCTGATATATTGATATTAGGGTAAAAATAATATAGACAGCATTTATTAACAGTTGGCAGCCCTGATTGCTCTTAACAATACTTATAGTCATATCTGTTTTGGTACACATAGCACATACGAAATTTGGTTGAAATACAACTGACAGTATAGAAGTTACATGTATTTAAATATTGGTACTATCAGCAGGCTTATAATCATGTTGGTAGAACTGACGTATATAAGTTACTCCAAATTAATCTAAAATGTCAGAATATACGTGTGCATAGTTTAAAGCTGTTGGCTTGCATACTTTCTGATATATTGGTATTTGGATAAAATAAATAAATAGAGAGAGCAATTATTAACAGTTGGCAGCCCTGGTTGCTCTTAAGAATACGCTCAGTCATATCTGTTTATGTACAGATATTACATACAAAATTTGGTTGAAATCCAATTGATAGTGTAGAAGTTATATTCATTTAAACATTGGACCTATCAGAAGGCTTAAAATTATTTTGGCAACACTGTCATGGTTGGCCTCCTGGAAATTAAACTGCAATAGTCTTATCTACATGTGTGCTAATTTTGGAATAGCTCCCATGCATACCTTGCAAGATATCCAACATGGAGCTGTAATTTCTAGTGCGTTTTTTTTAGCAGTTGGTAGCACTGACATCATTTTCAAATATGGACGTGAGCTATTCCGGTGCACATCTTTACTCATACTAAATTTGGTTTTGATTGCTGCAGCCGTTTAGGAGTTGATAGGGGGGGGGGGGGGACACACACACAGCCAGACAAACAGAAGGACAGACAGACAGACAGACAGACAGACACACATTTTCTCGGATCGATCTCATAAGTCTACATTTTTCTCATTTTTGCAAAATGTGAAAAGTAGGCTAAAAATATGAACAGACGGACATATTATAAAAAAAAACTTTTTTTAATATCTCATCTAAGAAACAGTTCTAAATACAGTACTCCCTCTGTAATCCGACATCTCAGCTCTCCGGCACTCCCAGTAATCCGGTGTTTTCGGTAATCCGGCAGAGCTCTGGCCCGATATCTGCCGGATTACCGAGAGAGCACTGTAGTAGGAAATGTTATTTCATGGAACTTCAAGCGGTGTTGACAATCAATTATCATTGTATTATGTTAATTTTTATCTGATATCCAATTTAATAGCCACTGATGTTTTTATGAAAATAATTTTACAATATTGACATAGTAAATGGTAAATAACAAGAAGTTCCGTGACGAACTAAAGAGCCTACTTTTCTTGAAATTTAAGATTCTTGCCAATCTATATAGACCTATCTAGAATAATGACGAAATTAAGTTGGTAATATAGAAATTTCTAATTAATTCGAAATATACCTGGTATAATGTAGCCTAATAGAGCAGTAGAGTTGGCAACCCTGGTGACTGAATATAGGCTATCTCTCTTAAGGTACAGAATACAAAATTTGGTTGAAGTCCAATGGATAGCATGCACGTTACATGCAGTTACACCTTGGATTTATCAGCGCGCGTAAAATCATGTTGGCAACAATGTCATGCATGTGTTGGTCAGAAATAATCTGAAATAATATGATCTCGTGTTGCGCCAATTTTGGATGAAATCCATTTGTTAGTATAGAAGTAACATGTATTGTAAAATTGGACCTATAAGCAGGCTTAGAATCATGTTGGCAGCACTGGCGTAGGACTATATTAGTTACTCCAAATTAATCTAGAATGCCAGGTACTATACGTGGGCAAAGTCTAGAGCTATTGGCTTGCATACTTTCTGATATATTGATATTAGGGTAACAAAAATACAGACAGTATTTATTAAGAGTTGGCAGCCCTGGTTACTCTTAAGAATCGGCACGGTCATATCTGTTATGGTACACATAGCACACACGAAATTTGGTTGAAATCCAAATGATAGTATAGAAGTTACATGTATTTAAAGTTGGACCTTCAGCAGGCTTAGAATCGTGTTGGTAGCACTGACGTATATAAGATAATCCAAATTAATATAGAATGTCAGGTACTATACGTGTGCATAGTTTAAAGCTGTCGGCTTGCATACTTTCTGATATATGGGTATTTGGATTTAAAAAATTGAAGTCATTTATTAACAGTTGGCAGCCCTGGTGGCTCTTAAGAATACGCTCAGTCATATATGTCTATGTCCACATAGCACATACGAAATTTGGTTGAAATCCAATAGATAGTGTAGAAGTTATATGCATTTAAAATTTGGACTTATCAGTAGGCGTATAATTATTTTGGCGACACTGCCATGTATGGCCTCCTGGAAATTAAACTGCAATGTTATGATCGACACGTGTGCCAATTTTGAAATAGCTCCCATTCATACCTTCCAAGATATCCAACATGGAGCTCAAATTTCAATTGCGATTTTTTAGCAGTTGGTAGCACTGACATCATTTTCAAATATGGCCGTGAGATATTCAGGTATAGATCCTTACTACTACCAAATTTTGTTCCGATTGCTGCAGCCGTTTAGGAGTTGATAGGGGGGGGGGGGTGACACACACACAGCCAGCCAGACAGACAGAAGGACAGACTGACAGACAGACACACAGACAGACACACATTTGCCTGATCTCATAAGACTACTTTTTCCTCATTTTTGCAAAATGTGAAAAGTAGGCTAAAAATAATTGATATTAATTTGCAAAAAAGGGCTGAAAAGTACTAGGTATTAAATTAATTTGAGTATTTATCTGTGATAGACTCGTGGAGTCCGAATTTACGACTTGAAGAACATTGGTTGGTTCGCTGGTTCCTCAGTTTAGGGGCTGCGATAACGCGGTCATGTAGCCCCCGTGTAATTTGGGTGTGTGTAGAATCTGTCTGATAACCGGTGCTAATTATGATGACTGTATTAGTGTGTGTTATCTGTTTTTTTTAAATTTGAGTAAGGACAGCAGACATTGAATTTTTCAAATATTTCCTACTGTTGCCGCCAAACGCCACCGTCAACGACTACTAGTTCAGAATTTAGCTACTAGACGCTACCGCAGTCGGCTCCTGACAACGAACGTAGAAACCTAAGAGCGTTGTTTACATTCTTAACCTATATAATTTAGCTTCTCACAGGTGTAATTAGTGGAAGGTTCTTTAACATGCAATACATCTATGACATGGGACAGCCAGCTTTACTTCCCCTCCAAAGGGAAGGCATGCTGAGGGATTTTTAACGGTCTTAAAAAATCCGACGACTTCGGCCGGGTTTGAACCCGCAATCTTGGACATGGAAGCTCAGCATGCTACCAACTACGCCACCGAATTGTAGAACATTAAGTATTAAGTAACAAAAAGTGCTTAAAACAACTGGAAATTAAAATATACGCCCTTCTCAAGCAGAGATATGCACTTAAACAGGCAGGGGAGAAAAATATTATGCTTTGAGCCAAAGTAACCAAAAATGCGCAAATATGCAAAAATATGATTTTGCATGAACTTCCGGGCTTTAATTATTAGGGCAGTGTTGAAAATAAACCATTGGTCCCCCCCCCCAGGGGCTCACATCTAGTGGGACGTGGGTTGGCGACCACGGGGCCCCAGCTGAGTCCGGCATTGCTTCCACTTACTTGTGCTGGGCTCCTCTCCGTCTTCTTTCCTGTCGACCTCACTTGGTCAACTCTTGTTCTCTTCCAACCGCGACGGTATTAGGGTATCCGAGGCCTAGGGAGTCTCTTCCTTTCCGGCCTTAATTGGCCCTGTCTGATCTTTCCTGATACCCTCCTTCTGCGAGGGGTCAGTCTTCTTTTTCTTTCCATGTTATCTCCTGCCTTCTGCTCAAGGCCCTCAAGGAGGCAGGGTGTGTGTAGCCCCACCACTTCTGGTGCACCCTGGATATTGCTACACCCTCAGGGGTTCATGGCTGGTGAGTTAGGGAGTTGGTGACCCCGAGGGATTCCTGAGCTGGGTCAGGTTTTCTCCCTTTGTTTCCATTGCCTATGGGGGCGGACCCTCTTCTCTTTCACTTTCATATCTGCCTTTCATGGCTCTCCTTCCTTCCGAGTCCCTCAATCCACATTCTTCTATGATTGAGGGCATTTCTTTTCATCTTGTCCTTTATTCGCCTATTCTCCTTTTGTTTTCCATTTCTTCTTCTAGTATATAAGTTAGTAGTTAGTTTTTACATTTCATTATCATTTTCGCTATCACCCAAACCATTAGGAGCCGATAACCTAGATGTTAGTCACCTTAGAGCAACAATTATCATCATCATCAAACCATTGGTGTTCCTTAGTTCCAGAGCACAGTCGAGCCCGGATCACTCTGCACTCGTTCCTGTCGACGGGAGTAAGCGCACCACCGAGTACAGATTTCCAGATAGTTGGAGGTTTACCCCCCAGCGTTAGCGGTACTGGTGGGCCACATACAAGCCAAGGTAAGTGCTTCAGATACATACCCATCCATCCGCCCATTCGTCCTGACTGGTCTAGACCGCTACCCTAAACTTGCACATGAAATACTGTAGTATGTAATTAACAGGGCCGCGATTTGGATGACTGCAAAAATTCCATAAAATGACCCGAAAAATTTAAATAATTACCGTACCTAAAAATTTGAATGGAACTGACATAATTTCATCACATAACAAGTAGTTCCGTGAAGAACTATACAGCCTATTTTCATATATCCTACTTATGTTAACTGCCACTATCAACATACAAAATTTCATTTTGATTGCTGTAATAGATTCGTAGATATTGAGAACCGACTAAATATTGCGGATGGTCGCCATGTTGGATTTTTATATATGTAGGTCTTAGAATTACGTACTGTTACATGAAGATTATTGTGCGCGTGTAGTATTCAAACTTCAATCGCATGATTTGGACACAAGAAGTAAAAACGAGGTTTTAAAATTTCGCACAGCTGCCATCTTGTGGTTATGGATACAATTGAAATAAATTAGATGCCAGTAGATTAACATTTGTATAAGGATTTACTGTACCAAATTTCACTGCACTTGGATGGTTACATTGCGAGAAACGTCCATGTGAATATTTATTCTTCGCGTCGCCGCCATGTTGGATCCGCCATGTTGAATTTGTGATCAACAGGTTATTGAAAGTCCTACAGGTGAACTTATGTTCATAGCCACTATGAACGTAAAAGAATTCAGTTTGATTGCTGTAATAGATACGTAGATATTAATAATCGTCTAAATATTTCGGATGGTCGCCATGTTGGATTGTTATATAATAGGCCATAGAGTCATGTACCATTAAAGGAAAATTATGCCGTAGGTTCATTATTCAAACTTTCACTTCGATCGCATGATTACGACACAAGAAATAAAAACTTAATTTTAAAATTCGCACAGCCGCCATCTTGAGGTTATGTTAACAATTAAACTAAATTAGATACCAGAGCATTACAATGTGTATACAAATTTGCTGTACCAAGTTTCATTGCGTTTGGATGCTCAAGTCGTGAGAAAAGTCTATTTAAAACTATCAACTTCGCTTGGCCTCCATGTTCGTTTTGTAGTTAACTGGTTTTTGAAAGTCTCATAGATGAACTTCCAGTAGAGCCCTTTCGACGGGACGAAAGGGCGGCCTACGCCGGCTCGTTTCTTTGATTTTTCCTACGACGGACGGATGAGTGTGAAATCGTGTGAAGCGTGCTATGATTTTTTTTTACCTCTGAAGGGGATCTTTAACGTGTTAGTAAACGGCTATGAGTAACATAACAAATGATAATTCTATGATGCAGATGAAGTGGGCTTTATAGTTGACAATAGAACTTGGCTGTGTCTTGCTGGAAGCCAGACCAGCAAACAAATCTGCTCGAGGCAGCCTGGCCTGGCTGACAGGATGGAAATCTTATCAGGACCTGACTTGGCAACACGGCTAGCTTGGGATAAGAGGGTAGATCAAGATGGCGGCTGTGCGAGATTTTAAAATTAAGTTTTTATTTCTTGAGTCCTAATCATGCGATCGAAGTAAACGTTTGGATAATGAACCTACGTAATAATCATCATCTAACAGTACATAACTCTATAGCCTACATACATAAAAATCCAACATGGCGACCATCTGTAATATTTAGACGGTTCTCAATATCTATTAATCTATGACAGCAATCAAACGGAAATTTTGTATATGCAGAGAGGCTATTAACATAGCTCACCTCATGGGACATTCAATAACCTGAGGAGCATATCCAACATGGTGGCAACGCGAAATTTAATAATTTAAATGGACGTTTCTAGCGATTTAAGCATCCAAGCGCAGTAAAACTTGGTACGGTAAATGCTCATACAAATTATAATCCACTGGCATCTAATTTATTTCAATTGTTTTCATAAACTCAAGATAGAGGGTGTGCGAAATTGTTAAATCTCATTTTCATTTCTTGTGTCCTAATCATGCGATTGAAGTTTGAATAATAAACATACGCAATAATATTCATCTAATATAACATACCTCTATGGCCTACATTTATAATAAGTAGTTCCGTGAAGAATAAAATAGCCTATTTTCATATATCCTACTTATGTTATTGCCTCCATCAACACTCATAATTTCAGTTTGATTGTTGTAATAGATTCGTAGATGTTGAGAACCATCTAAATACGTATTTCGGAATGACGCCATGTTGGATTTTTGTATGTAGGCAAATGCAAATCTTGAGCCACAATGATTCATTGACATACAATGCAGACTGTACCGATATCTCCGGGAAAAAAAATATAGATTGCGTGATACCGCTAACAACTCGTAGTTGAGACATCAACCGCTGGCAAGGATTCGTCAAACAGGTAACAGCAGGTAAGTTTTTGAAGAAGTTGGTGTACAGATACCTTTGGCCATGTAGTGTATCTCAGACAGTCGAACCTCAATACAACTATTTTATTAAGGGGAGACTGTAGTCCGTATGTCGACAATGTTAAATATGGTAGATTGTTGCCAATTTTTCTCAGGAACTATTTACAATAAACATATGAAATTTTTATGGGATGTGTAGGAGACCTTCTGATACATACTGAATTCTTTTTAGAATGAGGAATGTTATAAGTTATATATTATGAATAATTGTATTATGTTGTATTTTTTTTTTACTTTTTTACATGTGTCTAGGTTGACAAATACCTTCTAGTACAATCTAGTGCCTTGACAAAATGTCCATGGATGGTCTGGTATTAGTACAATATGCTGTGAAACTCTCAAGGCCCTGCCTTTATCAGATCCTGAGAACAAGGGACACCCATCTCAAAAACCATGTATTGGAGAAAATGGCCATTGAAGTTTTACATTATGTACTGAACTCAAAACATTCCTGCTCTATATAATAGATCAGGATCATTTTCTAAATCTTCCTTAGCCCTTTTTTTAACTGCCTGACATGCTGTCTAGAATTTGTCTTTAACAATTCCAACTCCTGTTCAGCCTTTTGTATGCCAATGTTGTTCATTACTACTAACAGTTGTTGGAGAAACATTGTCACCTAACCTAAAATTATTTAAATTTCCTTCACGTTCATTATACACAGCAACTGGAGTATTTACAGCATTATTTACTCCTTCCACATTGTCCTCAGATGAAATGTTCTTCCTTACAGGCCCTCTTCCTTACGTATCTTGCATAATCTCTGTGATCGACCCATTATACACGATTGTTGTGACCATATGCTGTACGAAACACAACCAGCATGGAGAAAACATGTGAAAGGCATAGAACAGGAATGTGCTGCCAACATAAGCAATTTTATTTGATACAATTTGGAAAACATCATCATCAAATTCCAGCTCCAGTCACCCGGGTGCTGTTAACGAGCCCTCGCCACCTTTTCCTGTCCACGAATAGTTGGTCTTCATGGATCCTTCTCCAGTCTAGCCCTTTGTCTTCAAGATCATCCTTGATTTGGTCCAACCATTTGTTCTTTGGTGTTCCTAATGGTCTTTTTCCTGGGATAATCTTGTTGAAATATGCTTTTGGTGTCCTCTCATCTCCCATTCTTTGAAGATGTCCATACCATCCTAATCGTTGCTTCTGTAAATCTCTGGAAAACATTGTAGTAAACATAAAAGCTGGGTGTGGCACAAAGTGCAGTGGACATTTAAATGCAGATTTAAACCACTTAGAGATGTGTTTGAAGTAAAGTCTTGTAAAGGAAGGTCAGATCCTGCTAATCTACCAATAAAAAAGAATTGTATTTTTTTTTACCGCAATTGACTAGTCTCCCCTTAAAAACTGAATTTGTTTTGTTGAGTCAGGGTTACCCTTATTTTGAGGGGATTGTGAAAACTTCACTTCAATTTAAATTCTGAGAGGGTAGTGTGAATAATACGTGCTCTGATGTGTTAACAACTGTTAGTGAGATGTGTAATTCAGCATCATCAGTAGGGCTGCGGCTTCGGTGGCGTAGTGGGTAGCATGCTGAACTGCTGTGCCCAAGATAGCGGGTTCAAACCCGGCCGAAGTCGTCGGATTATTTAAGAGCATTAAAAATCCTTCAGTATGCCTTCCTTCGGAGGGAAAGTAAAGCCGGCGATCCCATGTCATAGATTTATGGCATGTAAGACATCCTTCCACAGACTAAACTTGTGTGAAGCTAAATTGTTAGGATAGATTTCATCAGAACGCTCTATCAAAGTTCCAACGTTCACCACTAGGTATCATTGATATCTGGTAGCCAAAGTTGGAACTACTTGAAATTGAACGGAACTGTAGCTCACCCTAAGGGTGTCCGTTGGAAGCAGTAACAGACTCAGGCGAGCCGAACATGTCCTCGGACACTCCCGGCACTAAAAGCCATACGATAAATAAATAATATAATCAGTAGGGCTCGGATGTTTAAGACCTAAAAAAAAGTCCGAATTTGCAAGCAAGTATACCATTAAAAATGACGAAATATGACTAAAAACTGACAAAATATGACCTGAAAATTACTTGATTTAAATATGGTCGTTTTTTTTTTTAATTATAAATCCAAGCGACAATCCCTTCGAGATTGGTTGGTTGGTTCTTAAGTTTAGGGGCTGCGACAACGCGGTCATGTAGCCCCGTGTACTTTGGGTGTGTGTAGAATCTGTCTGATAACCGGTGTTCATTGTGATGACTGTATTAGTGCGTGTTATCTGTTTTTTAATTCAAGGAAGGACTGCAGACTTTTAATTTTTTCAAATAGTTGCTACTTTTGCTGCCAAACGCCACCTTCAACGACTACTAGTTCAGAACTTAGCTACCAGACGCCACTGCAGTGGGGTCTTGGCAACGAACGTAGGGACCTAAGAGCGTTGTTTACATTCTTAAGGTATACAATTTAGCTTCACACAGGTGTAATTAGTGGAAGGTTCTTTAACATGCCATAAATCTATGACATGGGACCACCGGCTTTACTTCCCCTCCGAAGGAAGGCATACTGAGGGATTTTTAACGCTCTTAAAAAATCCGACGACTTCGGCCGGATTTGAACCCGCGATCTTGGGCATAGAAACTCAGCATGCTACCAACTACGCCACAAACCCTTCGAGATTAAATTGTTAACTAAATTTATTATTCCTATTCTGATTATACATGTTTAAGTGGTTAATTACAGGGAGCCTCCGTGGCTTAGGCAGCAGCACGCCGGCCTCTCACCGCTGGGTCCGTGGTTCAAATCCCGGTCACTCCATGTGAGATCTGTGCTGGACAAAACGGAGGGAGACAGGTTTTTCTCCGGGTACTCCGGTTTTCCCTGTCAAAATTTCATTCCAGCAACACTCTCCACTATCATTTCAATTCATCTGTCATTCATTTAATCATTGCCCCAGAGGAGTGCGTCAGGCCTCGGCAGCCGGCACAGTTCATATCCTCGCCGCTAGATGGGGGCTTCATTCATTCCATTCCTGACCCGGTCGGAGACTGGAAGCAGGCAGTGGATTTTCATTTCATCTGTAAACGCTAGTTCCCGTCCGGTAAGTTGAGGATGATTGCACACCTACGGCTGCCGTCAAACTACCGAAATATGGCGTTCTTACCCAAAAAAAGGGACAAAATATGACCTAATGGTAAAAAAATGTTCGAAATATGCATTTATATGACAAATCAAAACCACTGTATTGTGACGATAATCACTTGATTTGCATCAGAAACCAACCGGGCATCAAAATAGAGGCAAAGAACAAAAATATGTGTTATTTTTTCTAAACATCGAGCCCTAAACATCACTGATTTCGTAATTGATGCATTCTTCCTCCCTTGTGTGTGAATAAATATTACGTTTGCAATTTAATGCCTGGTTCCACTTTTTCACTATTTCAATGGAATTTTTGCTTAGCCATGATTAATAGTGACAGGGGGTGGTGGTAGGCAATCATGGTGCTTAAGTGAGGTGGTGCTTGCCACGGTGGGCGAGTGGTTAACGTGTCGGTCTACTAACCCCAAGCTTGCAGGTCCGCTTCTGGCCGTGGGAAGTCATACAATGTTGGCATGTCAGAGAACCCATTTGAATTCAGTAGGCCATGTTCATAATGGCAAAATTAATCTCGGGAGTTTCCGCCAACAAAAAGTTCCTCATTTCTCTACTAGAAAGCGCTATAGTGTTCAAGGAGCTTATATATATCTAACCTCCTTGACTTTCTTAGTGCTTCAAGGAACAACGAAATTCGACATGCAAGCTACCCTCTGGGTGTCAAATAACAAAGCTTACACCAGACACCCAAGGCCAACATTTCTACCCAGCAATAGATCAATATTTCATTGATATAATACAATGGGGTTGGGGGGGGGGGGGGGAGGGGGCGTGGTTGCGCTGAGGTCAAGGTGTTGGCCTCTCACCACGGTGGACGGCGTTCGATTGCATATGAGATTTTCAATGTTAATTACCATGTCGTGTTGTTGGGATTCCACGTAAAAAGGAGGTCCCGTGGCTCATGGTCGCGCCTTCAACAGTCACAAAAAACTAAAAAAAGCCTTCCTTTACTTTCCAATTTGAAATAGTCAGCTGATTAATGCAAAGCTTGAACAACAATGGTTCATTATTATACAATGCAGACTGTACCGATATCTCCGGAAAAATTAAGATTAACAAATCTGTTACCAACATTGAAGTAATTGATTGACATGTTTCTTTTGAAAGCCAAGTATGTGCAAAATATTTCATTGGAGACTTATACGTATTACAATTATTTATTTATTTATCGTATGGCTTTTAGTGCCGAGAGTGTCCGAGGACAAGTTCAGCTCGCCTGAGTCAGTAGCTGCTTCCAGTGGTCACCCAGAGGGTGAGCTACATGTTCCGTTCAATTTCAAGTAGTTCCAACTTTCGCCACCAGATGTCAATGATACCTAGTGGTGATAGTTGGAATTTTGATAGAGCGTTCCAACGAAATCTAACCTAGAAATTTAGCTCCACACTAGTTCAGTCTGTGAAAGGATCTTTTACATGCCATAAATCAATGACATGGGACCGCCGGCTTTACTTCCCCCTCCAAAGGAAGGCATACTGAAGGATTTTTAACGCTCTTAAAAAATCCGACGACTTCGGCCGGGTTTGAACCCGCTGTCTTGGACACATTAGTTCAGCATGCTACCCACTACGCCACCGAAGACGTATTACAATAATTTCCCTTTTCGCAAGTAATACGTGCAATATAGTAAACATTCATAGCCTATGGCATTTCTCTCTTTGTGTTGGCAGAATTGCCAGAACTCAACATAGCCTAAGGTGGCTTTATTTCTAGGCACCTTTATACAAGGTTGAACGATCTAATAATTCCATGATCCTTGATCCTTACGGTTCCGAGTTCACGACAGGGAACTGAAAAATACCGATGCCATTCTGTTTTCCCTCGCTGTCCTACAGCGGCGGTCTGACATTGAGAATGCTCACGAATTTTGTTTCACAATCGACGCTGCCCCTCAGCCCATTCTTGATGAGGTAAAGAGTCTCAGGC
This sequence comes from Meconema thalassinum, assembly GCA_946902985.2. Classification (NCBI taxonomy): domain Eukaryota; kingdom Metazoa; phylum Arthropoda; class Insecta; order Orthoptera; family Tettigoniidae; genus Meconema; species Meconema thalassinum. Next base: position 94,191,955 of record OX336388.2, read on the forward strand.
ACGTCGAGCAGGCAGCCAGCCGATTGTGAGATGTCATTTGGGCAGGTAGACACTATAAGAACGTAGGCACTTAACATTTCACATTATATGGCGAAAATTGAATTTGTATTATTACAAAGAGGAAATCATGAGAGAGCCAGGAAAATGGACCTTGCTTTCCACCTTACAAAGAGCACATACAGTGAAACCTCTATTAAGAGACCAGTGGCGGTTCCTTGGAAACCTGGTCTATTAGAGGAGTAGTCTCTTAATAGGGGTTGGCATTAAAATAATTATATACTACATTATTAATAAAGTAGAGTTGGAACACAACATTAGCTCACATTTAGTACAAATTAATTACAATTAGTTATTGTCTGGGCTCTGTCATTTAAAAAAGTCACGAATTGATCTCTGTTTCAGATTAGCACATCTTTTTTTAACAATTTCACTTTCTAGAATATCTCTGAGTGAGTTCGGAAGTCCATTAATTTGTTCTGGGTTCGAGCAATGTTCTAGGAGAGCCGTTTTTGGTATTATACGTTACATAACACTTTTTCTAATGACATTGTATGCTGATGCAGTTCTGTGTCAACAGAACCATTGTTTACATCATCCCCCTCATCACCATCTCCAATGGGAAGGCAGACGAGAAATGGTCTCATGAAAGAGGTCAGACTGAGAAAATGCCTGGTCTTTGGTCGGAGAGAGGGGTGGTCCTTAAATAGAGGTAACAAATACATTGACCTTATGAGGTTCTAAATCGGTTCCAAGAAAAATCGGTCTTTAAGAGGGGTGGTCTTTTGGAGAGGTTTCACTGTACAACAAGAAAGCTATCTCTATTAGGATTAAACTACGACGCTATCAAACAGTAATTCAACCAGAGTGCCGGTATGCTTCGTAATGCCTAGGACTAATAACTAAAGAAAACGTTCAAGAAATTGAAAAATTTTAAGAAAAATTTTGACCCAAAAAATTTTGCTGACACTACCGTTTACGTAGTAACAAAGAAGTATATAAAACATGCGGCAGAATCTCAGATACCATACGAAAACGAAGGGTTACATTCTTTGGACATTTTTCAAGAATGCCTGACGACAGACTCGCTAACAAAAGTTTTAACCACTTCAACAAGCCCAATAGAAAAGGCAACTCTTATGAAAAATGGTTTGCTAACACAAAGAATGATCTACAAGAGATGAACATCACTGATCAAGACATCCGGAACAGAACCACTTTCAGAAATAAGACACACACATTTGAGGGGTTCCTAGAGCCAGAAACAGTGGCCAAGAAGAAACAACATTGGACAACTGAAAAGAAAGAGGCTGTGAGCAAGAGAATGAAGGAATACTGGCGCAAAAGAAAACTGAACTCATGAAGAGTTATTTGCCCGGTCCTTGGTTTGTCAAACTCGATTATTATAAAGAGGCACATTTTTCTTTCGTCTTTCGAATGATGAATTATGCAGGTTTTCAAACTAATGCCATATACAGTGAGTCTCTCTCACGACTCGGCCGGCCCCACCCAGCTTATCTGCCTCCCGTTGACTCATCACTCTCCGCTCGGCTTAGCATAGCAATAAGAACAGAACAGCACTTGGCTCACTTTATCCGTGCGTGACATGAGATACCAATTAAAATTTAGAACGTAAGAATTAATAAACTAAGGTCGTACCTTATGACAGGAGATGTTGGAAATGTTCTCCTCCTACATCCACACATTTCTGGCATCGTCTTAGGAAACTCCGACTCACACGCATAAGTTCGTCTCCCGTAATTGAGGCTATTTCTCTCCGGATATGTTCTGCGATTTCATTTACTTTTTCCTCGTTAAGTTCACGATTTTTAACACTTCGCTTGTGATCGTGTAGGGAACCAGTTCCCCTCAATTTGTTTACGAGCTTCCGCACGGTCTATCTATGTGGAGGGCGCACACCTGGAAAATGTGTTATGAAACGTTTAACGACTTCCCTGCAAGACTCTGTTTTCACATAATTATCGTACATAAATACCCTTTCCCCTACCGTGTACATACGTGGAGGCATTATGAGAATTATACAGCGACAGATGAACACTAAATACACGTTATAAGCATGGAGCAGAACTGCGAAGTGCGCGCTGTGTAACAGGAAGTGATCAGTCAACGGGAGGCAGATCAACTTGGTGCGCTGGCCGGCCGAGTCGTGAGAGAGACTCACTGTATTTTCCATGGCCCTAAACAATTCGAAGTAATATTTTAAATAATCGCATTTTTTTAAATTAATCTGTTTTGAATGAACCAGTTTGGAATTTTATTCAGTTCACCATCTACTGCATCTACTAGCCTTCACTTGAAATGAAAATCCACAGCCTGCTTCCAGTCTCCGACTGGGTCAGGAATGGAATGAATGAAGCCCCCATCTAGCGGCGAGGATATGAACTGTGCCGGCTGCCGAGGCCTGACGCACTACTAGCCTTCACTTACAGGCCGCAAATTGAAAAATTCCCTTAATAACATCCTGGTAAGTATGGGTGCCAGGATTAGATAATATGGACCCTCGCAAACTAGATTTCCTACCTCATGCATGCTTAGCTGACTTGCACCAGCGTTTTACCAAATTCCCTGTGAATGGTATAGACAGGCAGAAAAAAGTATACCTAGCTACCTAAATGAAATGTATGTATCGTTAATTAATTTATCTGACTGCACATACATGTGGATACATCAACAATAAATACCTGAAAACATTGTCTATAACCAGTGCTTTTTTTTTTCTTAAAAAATTAAGGGGTCTCAGTTGTACTCGACGAAACATCACGATCTTACAATTTTTGGCAATTTTTTTGTGTTCGAATCATAAACTTTCAGCTTTTTTGATGCCTGTGTTGATGTTAAATAGTTCGTTCTTCATCCTTCAAAACTAACCTCAAGCACAAAATGACACCTTATCCCGCCTCCATACACTAGCCTGCGTGCTTATAAGAACGGAGTGCCGAGTTGCCGACCAAAAGAAACTGATTCGATAGATCGATTTAAATCGAGGATTACTCGAAATCTCCTCCAGCTGTTGTAAACAGCACGTTGACGCCAACTGATCGAAGAACTTTCGAGTCGGAACTTATATTTGCCGGACTAGATGCAAATGTACTAATATTTTTCTTAAACAGTTAAACAGTTGGCACTTATTTGAGGCATAACCTCATTTTCCTAATAACTTAACAGATCGTACAAAGTTAGTTTCCACATGTATGCAACTGCAAGAGATAAATAGTCTTCCAACTGCGTAAAACACTGACGATCAACACAAAACAGTCTGGAACTAATCAACACGGTTGGTTTATAGGCCTACAATAACTAAAGAGGTAGCAGTGAATCAAGAAAATAGTCCTATGCCTCAGGCCCCGGGCTAAGGTGATAGACGCCCTGGGCAAATGGTCTACTGGCGCCCTTTTTCTCAATCATTTGTTATAAAAATAGCATAATGTTTTTCTTTCAAACAACTACGTTACTAATATTGTATCACAGGAAATAATAAGAAAAGTAAGTCGTTCATAAAAGTTGTAGCCATTTATTTATACATTAATCACACTAAAACCCAAGATTACAAATTCAAAAAGTTAAATTTTAAAAGTGCAATATACAGAAACATTTCAAATCAAAAGTTTTTTCCTGGCTTTTAACTTTGCAAATTTATTTATGTCAGAAAAGTCTGTGCTAAGGATTACGTCTTTTTCAAAACACAATAACAATAGAGAATTTAGTTTGCTGTCTGAAAGAGTTATAAAACCGTGTAATAACATAGGCCTAATCATGATTAAACATAAATAAACTTACTAGAAATGTATGTGATATTTAATATTACTTTCATTTTATATTCACGCAAATAATAGTTATTTTATCCTACTTTTTAAAGATTTCCATGTCATACTTATTTTTTATGTTGGGATTGTTGGATCAATCTTTTTCTGCGTTCAGCGTCACCTAAATTTGGGCGCCCCCTAAAATTTGGCGCCCTGGGCAAATGCCCAGTATGCCCGTTTATAGCCCGAGGCCTGCTATGCCATGTACCTTGACAACAGGCATGTGTATTGGACGACCACACAAAATAACGTGGTTACATTTAGTCGTAGGATGAAAGGTACCAATAGATCCAGCTTGGTCGTTTAGCACAATGGCATCGAAACTTTTCTAAATACGCTTACGACAACGTTTTACAGCTGAGTGACCATTTTATGCGTTGCTACGTATGCATATTGTTCCCCGTAACGATGAGTTAAGTGGCTGGAACTACTTTCTGCCATAGAAATCCTGGCGGCGACGATGTGGATGTTTGTTGAATGTTGATCGTATATGTGCGATGATAACCGAGCCAGACCGAGAGTTTCCAAGTATGATTCCTTGTGTACCAAAATAACTTGGAAAATTACGGACTCTTATAGAAACACTGAATTACAGTCATTTTTTTTTCCTGGTTTTCACAATTCCATCCTCCCAAATATAGACTCGTGTGTACATAATGGTACAGTCAGATTGAAAACTTTATAATTATGACTCTGAAAATTCCACAAAAACAACTAACCCTCCAAAATGAAATAGGCTAGTGACTCTAGTTAGTTATTGTCGTTTTAAGGGGTGGAACAGCGAGGTCATGAGTCTCTTAATAGTGACTCTAATCAAGTGACAATAACAATATAATTATCCCTATTCCCAAGAACACAATAACACTCAAAATACCGACAATATTAAATTGAATTTACTGGCCCGAATCTCAGGAATGCTTCAGCCCAATAATGATACTACCACACACAACACCATATTTTAATCTGTAGACATCGAATATAGATTTAGGTGTTAGGAAGTCATTTTTGAAAGCCTTTGTCTGGAGCGTGGCGCTCTATGGAAGTGAAACTTGGACTATTGGTGCAGCAGAAAAGAAGAGAATTGAAGCATTTGAAATGTGGTGTTACAGGATAATGACGAAGATCAGTTGGGTATATAGGGTTACGAATGAGGAGGTATTAAGACGAGTGGGAGAGGAGAGATGTTTCTGGCAACTGCTAATGAAGAGAAGAGATAGGTTGGTAGGACACATACTAAGACACTCAGGAATAGCAAACTTAGTTATGGAAGGAAGGGTTGACGACAAGAACTGTAGGGGTAGACCAAGATTAGAATATGTTAAACAGATTGCCTCGGATGTAGGGTTTGGTAGCTATGTAGAGATGAAACGATTAGTTCAGGACAGAGAAGCATGGAGAGCTGCATCAAACCAGTCGTAAGACTGAAGACTCAAACAACAACAGTCGGTTAGGTAGCCAGCCCGAAGACTGGTTGGATCCTCAAAAAGTACCGCCTTTAGGATAATGTGGGTAGATACCCACAAATACCCAAGGCAGCGCTATATTGAGGCGTACTAGGCAAGAAGAGGGGTGAGGTAGTTTGCCATTACTTTCCTCACTGTCAGAACAGCAGTACTAACCCTACGAGTAGAACCTTTCACAGCATCCACAGGCACTGACTGTGCCCTGAATGTCATTACTAAGCACCACCCACACCTCATTAGCTTCCATATAATCACAGCCATGAATGAGACTGAGACATCGGTTAAGAGCCACATTTTACTCTAGCCTGTGCCAACAGACAATAAAATGGATATAAAATAATCTTGAACTTCGCGAAGGCAAAACTCTGTAACGGAATAAATTCCGTTACAAGGCTTTACTGTTATTAAATTAGTACTCGCACAGCATTGTCACCACGTGTAAATTATCAATGTTCCCCAAGTTTCATAAAATTTAAACAATACAAATAAAATAAACAGTTATGTTTAAAGAAACAGGGTTGTTGTGAATGTATCTTGAACTATGTTACCATATTTAATAACCATCGAGAGTTTTTAATACAGATTGTTTGCAGGTGCCAACTTCTTCTTCTTCTTCTGCTTTTACGGCTTCATTGGACCACTTCAATCATTTCTTGGTCCTCTTCTTCAATAGGTTTCCTTTCCGAGTCGCCCAGTAGCTTTTCATTCGCTCTGATCTTCTCAGGCGTTCCTCATCTGTAAATACCCTTTTTACTGTATTACGTTTGTCTATTTTAGCATGAAATCCTATTTTTATATCTCTCAGTTTTTATTTTTTATTTGTTTTGTTTTATTTTGCAAGTCATCCAAGGTTATTTCTAATTCTTTCATATCTTCTCTAATTTCCTTAATCCATCATACTTGTTGTTTCATATTCCAAAGTTTCACTACAATTTTTCTAGATAACCTGGTTTCTGGTGTCCTCATGATGTGACCAAAAAAAGAAATCCGTTTCTTCCGAATAGTATCAGTGATGGGCTTCAGGTGTCAACAAAAATGAAATTTCTCAAATTTCTGAAACATACCGGCCACCAAAAAGGCACTGGTCTTTTTAAAGATGGAATAAAGGGAATAAGAAAATAAAACTGAACAGCTCTCGTGGCAAGGCAAGAAAAGAAAGCGACGTGGGCCTTGCTCGTATGTTTGTTTCGGAATGTTCCAATTCTTAGCACAAATGGGCCAGCGTAGTCTACTCCTTCATTCAGGAACGGTCCTGAGAAGTGATTCTTCCTTGGGAATGTTTCCCATTTTTTGCTGATTTGTTGTTGATTTTGTAACTTCCTCTCTAAGAGATGAAAACGTCGGCTAGCAATATGCCTTGAGTTTCCAAGTTTCGATTCTCTCTTAATAGGTAGCTCCACGACATATCTTCCAGTTTCATCTCTCCTTGTGGTGTCCTTGAAATGTGTTTCACATTCTTTCTCTTCAGGTGAGTGTGTCATATGATTCACCTCTTCGAGGCTCAAGAACTTCTGAATTTGTACTTCTAAGTTGAGATCAGACCTGACGAAGAGCAATTTGTTTGGTGTCTCGTTATCCCTTTCGCGACGGCCTTGCGAATATTCTCCACTGAGAAACCATCCTAGTTGCGTGTTCTGTAGGTACGGACACCCTTGTCGGGTTTTTCTTCCGGGTTTTAGGAACTGTAAGAAAAACTGTGCTCCAATCAGTAAGTTGGTAGCCTGAGGGATATGAAAATCAGGATCAACGAGAATGACGTCTTATGGGTTGGTCCAGTCCTTGTAATTGATATGTAAAGCAGGGATATTGTCAGTTATTCTGGGAAGAACAATACATTCCATGCTAAAGTGATAATCGTTGGCTGTAGAGTGAACTTGAATATTAACTGCTGTGTCTGCTTGGGATGTGAGTTCGCCAAGAGATTGCAATGTAATGGCGTTGGTCGTCTTCTTTTCAGTCTCAATTGTTGCACCATGTGTTCGGATATAAAGTTACTCTGTGAACTATTGTCCAGTATGGGACGAACTAAATGGAATATTTCTTGAGCGTCCTTGATCCTTACTAAAGCTGTACTCAGAAGTATCTCTTTCTTGGATGCGCTTCTTATTGAATGATAAGATGATTGTTGGGGATTGTTGTTTTGATGTACAGGAGATGAACTATGGTCAGTCAGTTGATGCAACAATGTATGATGATATCTGTTACATAATCTGCATGATGTTTTTGATGTACATGCATAGCATTTATGGGATGAGCTGAGGCAATAAATTGCTGCAGAGATATTTATCTTTTACTAACTTGAATTTTTGATTACAGTCTAATTTAAGAAAATCTGGACACCTATAATTTTGATGTTCATCTGAGCAAATGGAACATTTCCTAAAAGTAGTAATGTATGACTGCTTTTGTTCAATTAACCGAGGGTTTGACCTGGGGTAATTACTCAGATTGGTGCTAAGTGCTCGGGTAAGGGTGCAGAGCTGTGGTGTTTGACAACGCCTTTCTAAAACGCTGATAAGTTCCTTGAATCCTACTGAATCGAACTGAGCGTGTTTGGTTTCAAATTCCAACCTTATTTTTTAAATCTATTCGTGAGAGCAGTAGCTAGTTAAGCAACAGATCTAAAATACTTGGTTGAGGGTTTAGGGCCTCGAGGGCGTTTACATTTCCTTGGAATGTGTTGATCAGCTGGCGTACTTCACTCTCAGTCGAGCTTCGTTTGGTAGATGAGTTCATGATTTGCTTGAAATAGCCTATTCAGCCGCGATCAACTTTGGTGAATGATAGCGATTGACAAGAATGTTGTAGGCTACTTGGAAATTAGCGTCCGAAATACTAATATTACTGATGCAATCCTTTACTTCGTCCTTCAAGGAAGAGAGCAGGTAGTGGTATTTCTCTATATTGGACAGGTCATTGTTATTAACCACTAGACCTTCAAATGTGTCCTTGAAGTGTAACCAGCTGGTTAAGATCCCACTAAAGGTAGGGAGACTGATTCTAGGGAGTGTTATATTCCTAGACATCCTATACGATGATTGAGAAAGCATCTCGTCATTAACATGTGTGGTTTGTTGACTGCATGCCTTCAAGGTCTCCAAGCTCTTCTCGAGGATGGCGTGAGCTTCGCTGTTTTCGTCGTCATGCAATTCCAACTCGCATTGAATTTGTTTAAAGTCTTCGTTGATGGTAATCAGTCTATTTAGTTTTAATTTGAATAAGATTGGTATCTACAGAATTTATTTCGCTATTGACGAAGTTTTGTATACGGGTCACGCTGGTCCTTAAAATAGCTCGCTTTGGGTTATTACTAGTCTGTTGGTTTCTTCCATGTTTATGTATTGCAATGGAACAGTAGAATAGACTTTAGTTACACTAACCACGGCCGACTGAATGCGAGTTGTGCGCAGCTCGCATTCAGTCGGCCGTGCACTAACGCTAGATAATGGCACTTTTTCTTAGTTTCCTTTTGTGGGCTCTGCAATGTGCTCTACACCCAATAGCTCTCTCACAGATAATAGTTATTCTGATCTAGTGCGTAAATTTCATTGATGAATCAAGGAGGCTTAGGATGATTTTGCGTGATTTCGAGGAAGTTAGTTACTTCATAAACAGAGGCGCTAGGTGTAGCTTAGCCTTTGTCGTTTGTCTCGGTTTGCTAGCGTTTTGTTGATCGCTAGGATATGTTTGATCATGCACTTGCTACTTGTATGACATCGAATAGATTTATATGCAGGTGACTGTAATCCAACGTGTATTTATAACACTTACGTTAGGAAGCCGGTTTGTAGGAGTTTTAGGGTGAATCTATCCGGGCCGAGAGGACCAATGTTGCGAATGTATCTTGAACTACGGTACCACATTTAATAACCATCCATTGTTTTACTACAGATTGTTTACAGGTGCCAACATAAATGAAATTTCTTAAATTTCTTAAACAAGGGTATTGAAACGTTTTATGGAATGGTGATGGATAAAAATAAATTTATATTTTATTAATGTTCGTATTAGCGTGGTTTTTCTTTCTTTTGGTACATTCGTCATTTTCGCGAAATTTCACGTATTTTTCAAGTACTTGACATGGATTTAAAAAAATTATGGTGGCAGCCCTGTGCTTTGATGGTTTTGTGTTTTTCCAACAGGTGGGTGAGTGTGGTCGGTGGGGGGGAGCAGTTTAATGACAATCTAATTTCACCCGTAATTTTGGATAAGATGTATTTAAAATATAAGAAATATCCAGAAGCAATCTTTGAGTTTATAGATTTTTAGTTGTACTGAGATTCGACTGTTCCCCTCCACTTCTTCTATGGTTCCTACATGGTAGGTTTCTCCCGGTGTGTTGGCAGACTCGCTGGTCTCTATGGTGGCTGTTCCTGCTGACAAGGACGACTTCTACCTGAGCCGGACGATCGTAAAGCTGCTCAACACGCTGGTCGACATACAGAAACAACGGCTCGACATCGAGCAACAGATACTGGCGCTAGGCAAACGCAGGCACTCCTCAGACAGTATACACTTCGAAAATTAACTCGCATCCGATGGAAACATCTGTTCATCCTAAAGCTTGACACTATCCCTTGCACTGTTAATCGAATAAAGCATGAACTGTGGGACTCCAAAGACATTTCCCTACCAGTATTCCAATGGATGTACAGGGCGTTTCATTAATATTTCAGTGTTTGAATCAACACATTTAAGGATATTGGGTTGTGGCAATGTATTATTTTGCCCAATTAAATGAGCAAATTTAAATTGCAAATTTCTGTTGTTTCCATTTGGTCAATGGTTGTTAATTTTACACTAAACAAAGATCTAACCTTTCTAAGCCACCTGCTATTAATAAATATGAGATATTATTGTCTGACTTTGTACAGGGTGTTCAAAAACAAGGTAACACAAAAAATCCTGCATCTTAAGATTTTAAAGATTCAGGTACACTTTTCTCAGGAGCAACTTGAGTTACAAGCCCGATCTTTTGTAATGTGTTGGTGACCATGTAGTTTCATAGAAAGAATGGAAATATATTTAAAATAATACTTATCTTTTCAATTTATAAATTAAAAAATTATACATTTTTAGAGGCAATAATATTTTTTGAGTTTGTTTTATTTTTAGTGGTTTAAAATTAATTTTTCTAGAAAAACCAATCCACTCATTTTGTCAAGCCACATGTTCTTCACATTCTATTAAAAAATTGAGTATCCTTGACAGGAAAGTTTCAAGAAAAGTGTACCAAACTTGAGAAATGTATCATATTATATATTATTTCAGTAGTATACATCCCTCCTGCGGCGCTCAGTAGCGACCCATCGTGAAAAATGAGCATTCAAATGAAAGACGAATTGCACTCTAATTTCATAAATATCTATAGTTTCTTTAAAAATTTATTTAAAAAACTGTACGAAGTGTGCGATTTGCAGATACTGTTACTTCAGGAAGATGCGCTCCATAATTGCTGTCCACTTCACATTTTGGCCGCTGTGACGCCTGTTTCATGTCATTTTAACATTCTGAGGGTTTCCTTTGTCATTTTGCATGGATTTCAAAAACAGTAATTTAAAGGAATGAGTAATAAAATCGTATAATTTCATAAATATCGAATAACCGGTGAGTGTTACGGCTAAGCTGTCAATCAATGCACTCAGCACACAAATGACATTAGCATTGACGAATTGCACTCTAATTTCATAAATATCAATTTTTGTAAGAAGTGTGTGATTTGCAAATACTGTTGCTATCTGAAAATGCGCGACATCAATGCTGTTCAGTTCGCATTTCGGCCGTAGGTACGCCTGAAACGTAAAGAGTGTTTTATAATCATTTGTTTCTCCTTAAGTCTCTTATAATAAACCTATTGGGGAAGGTGTGACTTTTGAACAGCGAGATTTCTCGCACGGATCCGCTAGTATACTAGAATTGTACGAAATCAGACAATAATATTTCATATTTATTGTTAGCTGGTGGCTTAGAAAGGTTAGGTTGTAGTTTAGTGTAAAATTAAAAACTATTGACCAAACGGAAATGACAGAAATGTGTGTTTATAATTTGCTCATTTTTTAGTGTAAAATAATCCAGTGTCCTTAAAGGGTCATGCTTTTGTCCGGGAATGAATGTTGATTGAGATATCAGACAAGTGAGACTAGCTCCAGTTTATTGTTACAATAATGCACCATGTTCGTCATCTTACACAAGATGTTTGAAATGCCACTCTCTGCCTTACTGCAGACTTCTGGTTGTAATCGCATTGAAGTACAAACACACTCAAACATGCCTGGTGTTATATGTATTCTTTGATAACCCTGCATAATTCATGCTTGGAAGTGTTGCTTCGTCCTATTCAGCATTGAAATTTAAATTAATTTAATTTCTCACCAGTAAGAATAAACGTCCCTTTAGCTGAATGTACATGTTTCATGCAACCTAATTGGTCTAAATCAGAGGTGTCCATTTTGTCTTCTGTTATGCCTATGAACATCATTGTTTGTTTTAAGAAAAACTTCTTTATTCATTAAATTATTTAAAAAAAACATAATACTTTCAAAGATATGAATGCAGGGCAGTGGTAGAATCTTAAAATATTTAAACAGAGGTATACATGATTCTCTAGTGTTTGCATTTGCCATAATTCTAATCGCCCTCTCTTGTATCCTAAACGTGCTTAGTACATCTGGTGACATACCCCAAAATATAACCCCATATCTTAAGTATGAATGGAAATAAGCAAAATAACTACTTCTTAATGTGTGTCTGCTTGTCTAAGTTTCCAAAATACGTAACTCAAAGCACATTGAGTTCAGTTTAGTATTCAGATATTGTATTTTATGTTTATTCCATTTCAAGTCATGTTTTATCCATAGTCCTAAAAACTTCGTTTCTGATTTATTTTCTATTTGATGACATTTAATGTTATATTGGGCGTCGCAGGATTCCTATTCTGTATAGTGTGGAAATTTAGATATACTGTTTTTTATAGTTTATTACGAGGCGATTATCTTGCAGCGATGTTGGGTGAAGACTATACAGAGGTTATTAAACTCGATGTCAGTTTTCCATCATTTCCTTCTCATTTTTTTTATGATTTTATACAGTAACAAGAAGTTCCGTGACGAACTAAAGAGCCTACATTTCTTAAAATTAAGATTCATGCCAATGATTAATCTACAGTATATGAACCTATCTAGAATAATGACGAAATTAAGTTGGTAATATCGAAATGTCTAATTAGTTCGAAATATACCTAGTATAATGTTGTCTAATAGAGCACTACAGTTGGCAGCCCTGGTGACTGAATATATGCTTAGTTCCTTCTCTTAAAGTACAGAATACAAAATTTGGTTGAAGTCCAATGGATGTTACATGCAGTTAGCCATTGGATCTATCAGCACACGTAAAAGCATGTTGGCAACAATGCCATGCGTGTGCTGGTCAGACATAATCTGAAATATTATATCTTGTTGTGCCAATTTTGGATGAAATCCATTTGTTAGTATGGAAGTTACATGTATTTTAAAATTGGACCCATCAGCAGACATAGAATGATGTTGGCAGCACTGACTTATATTAATTACTCTAAATTAATCTAGAATGCCAGGTGCTATACGTGTGCATAGTTTGAAGCTGTCAGCTTGCATACTTTCTGTTATATTGGTATTTGGATTTAAAAAAATAGATAGAGCAATTATTAACAGTTGGCAGCCCTGGTGGCTCTTAATAATACGCTCATTCATATCTGTTTATGTACACATTTGGTTGAAATCCAATTGATAGTGTAAAAGTTATATGCATTTAAAAATTGGAGTTATCAGAAGTCTTAAAATTATTTTGGCAACACTGTCATGTATGGCCTCCTGGAAATTAAACTGACATAGTATTTTCTATATTTGTTCCAATTTTGGAATAGCTCCCATGGATATCTTCCAAGATATCCAACATGGAGCTCAAATTTCTAGTGCGCTATTTCAGCAGTTGGTAGCACTGACATCATTTTCAAATATGGGTTTGAGATATTCCGATATACTTCTTTACTCATACAGAATTTGGTTTCGATTGTTGCAGCCGTTTAGGAGTTGATAGGGGGGACACACACACAGCCAGACAGAAGGACAGACAGACAGATACAGATTTTCCCGGATCGATCTCATAAGTCTACTTTTTCCTCATTTTTGCAAAATGTGAAAAGTAGGCTAAAAATGGTTGCAAGGTCCCTGAAATTATTAAAAATATTGTAACGAATAGTTGTAATTATATTTTCCTTTATGATACGTACAGTCAAATTATGTTTAATTAGATTTTGCACTGAAAGACGAGCCTTGCTATTGCAGATTGTCACACGGCTTTGTTTGCTTATTTTATTCTAGTTTTCGTGTGTATTTAGTGCTGAGGGATTGGAAGTATTTTATTACTTACTGTCCGCTCTTAAACTATTGAAAGATTCGTGGACCCTGGATTGAAATCACCTGATTTTTGTGGTTACATCCCAAATTCGATGAAATAAAAGACGAAATAGAACCAGCTTATGTATCCCTCAGAATCTCAAATTTCCAAAATTTCCATGCGCAGTTCTTTATGGGAAAAGTTGTAAGTCCCAAGGCGACAAAACAGAAAATAATGCAATGAATATAAATCATCTTCCATTGCTAAGTGGGGTAATAAAAATTAAATTATTTTAAATTAAATATTGTAACTGATTTAACTTCTTTATATGAGTCTAATAATTTATAGCCTAGGTGGCAGCACGCCGGCCTCTCACCACTGGGTCCGTGGTTCAAATCCCGGTCACTCCATGTGAGATTTGTGCTCGACAAAGCGGAGGCAGACAGGTTTTTCTCCGCGTAGTCCGGTTTTACCTGTTAATATTTCATTACAGCAACACTATCCACTATCATTTCATTTCATCTGTCATTCATTTAATTATTGCCCCAGTGGAGTGCGACAGGCTTCGGCATGCGGCATATATCGTATCCTCGCCGCTAGATGGGGGTCTCATTCATTCCATTCCTGACCCGGTCGGTCGACTGGCATCAGGCTGTGTATTTTAATTTCTTTCATATGAGTCTAATAATTTGCACACCTCTGTACGTCTGTCTCTCTCGCTTTCTAATCTCACACGCTCCTTTCCTGCCTTCGTTGTGTTGTGGTTGATCGGTCGAACGGCAAACTGTATTCAGTAGGCTTATACAGTGTGTCAGAAAATAAGAGGTAGAAAATCAAGTCTGTGGAGCAATATGAGTTAAGATATCTGTGGGCGCAAACCCACCGTTCAACGCCTGTGAGCATTTGTAATTAGGAGGAAACTTGACAACGTCGCGCAATGAGCAGCATCGAGTGCGGCGTCTACATTCTTGTGTGTTTCTAGCTGAGCAGCTGACCTGTGGTTCTCGTAGCTCAGTGGGCAAGGCGCTGCTCCCATCTGTTACGGTAATGGCAGCTATTTTTAACCCGTGAGGGGTCGCGTCACGGTCTTTATTAAGACCGGGCGCATACATTTTTTACTCCTCCGAAATAATTTCACGGCGCAAAGCTTCCTCCCCTCCTATACCTTTCAATGGACTCATCCACTGCACGTGTCTGCGTTTGCTGTTCCCACTTTCATTCCCAGTCAGTTAGTGGAGAGCTTTGTTTCACACGATGTACATGGAAGTGTACGCTGGTAAGCAGCCTCAGGGACCGTTTTCCGTTGATAATTCTGGACTCGCTGTATTTTCAAGGCTAGTTCAACCGATTGGTGGATCTGAAAGATGTTTCGTAAGGAACTTACATGTGTTACCTGGGTGGAAAGCACTAATCCTGATGCTGCCCAGGATAATTCCGAGGATGAATAAATCAATAGATTAAGTGGGTTTCATTGGTTTTTTTTTCAAATAATACAGTACAGTGTGTTTCGGTACAAAACCTGGTATTTAGTTTCATGGATATATTTTTCCATAATAAGAATATGTGTTTTGCAACAACAACAAAAAGTATTTTATACACCCCGGTCATAATGACCGTGCGCGACCCATCACTAAACAATTTTGACGTGACCCCTCCCGGGTTAATGACACAATTAAATAGAAATGAAATAATTTGATAAGAAACGAGCCACTTGAAAACCGATTTAAATAAAATTACTTCATAATAAGGACAACATGAATACAAGACAAAGTAGAATTTATCTCGGCGAGCGAATAAACAAAGAATAAAGAGCTTATTTTTTTTTTTTTTATTGAAAATGAGACGCCGAATTATCCAGGTTAATGTCGTGATTAATGCGCAATAAGATCTGTCATGTCAAGGGAAAAAATTAAAGAACTATTCGGGGAAAAAGTGTTTCCGTATTCAAACCCGAAGCAGATGGGAGCACACTGAATAGAGCTACGAGAACTACACGTCAGCTGCTCATTGTCAGCTCGAAACACACAAGAGTGTAGACGCCACACTCGATGATGCTGATTGCGCGACGTTGCCAAGTTTCCTCGTAATTACAAATGCTCACAGGTGCTTAACGGTTGGTTTGTGCCCACAGGCATCTTAACTCCCCATACCTACCTCCATGCGTGGTTTGATTTTCTACCTCTTATTTTCCGACTCCCTGTATTGTTAATATGGAAACGAAATGAAAACATGAGAAAAGCAACAACAATGTGAAATTGTAATGCCTCAAATGAGTTCCATGATACCATATCCGTAGTTCTAAGCACGTAATTTGCAAGTCCCGGTACACGGAGAAACGCACGAAGCGCAATGTAGATGTATCGGACAACCAACGTATTAAACGAGAAGTTTGTTTGTTTGTTTGTTTGTTTGTTTACATTATACCTACGTCCGGTGCTCGAGTGATCCCAAATTGACTCAGTGGTTACGTCTCAAAACTTTTTGAGTCTCACGAGCTATAAATAGTAACAAATAGTATCAAAACTCGCGACTACAAACTAGTACCGGTAGCTGAATTAACATTATAATGAGTCTCAAAACTCACGACTCCGGAGAGCAAGTATGAGCTGTACGCTTATTTATTTATCGTATGGCTACTTCCAGCGGACCCCCTAAAGGGTGAGCTACAAGTTCAGTTCAATTTCAAGTAATTCCAACTTTCGCCACCAGATACCAATGATAACTAGTGGTGAACGTTGGAACTTTGATAGAGCGTTCTGACGAAATCTAACCTAACAAATTTAGCTTTACACAAGTTTAGTCTGTGAAAGGATCTTTTACATGCCATAAATGTATGACATGGGACCGCCGGCTTTACTTCCGCTCCTAAGGAAGGTATACTGAAGGATTTTTAACGCTCTTAAAAAAATCTGACGACTTCGGCCGGGTTTGAACCCGCTATCTTGGGCATTGCAGTTCAGCATGCTACCGACTACGCCACCGAAGCCGCTATACTTGCCAGTGACATAAGGCGTCACACCGCCCATGTTGTTGAATCATAGGTCCTACATTTTATAAAGACTGAGGTAAGGGACGGTGACTCACTCTGCCCTTCAACCC
Source organism: Meconema thalassinum (assembly GCA_946902985.2). Classification (NCBI taxonomy): domain Eukaryota; kingdom Metazoa; phylum Arthropoda; class Insecta; order Orthoptera; family Tettigoniidae; genus Meconema; species Meconema thalassinum. The sequence goes on from OX336388.2 coordinate 94,208,711, forward strand.
ATGTTTGTCCACCCAGTTTTAGAATGGGATTTTGTTTGTATTGTCTTATTGGAATTATCAACCTACCAGGGACCAAATTCTCCAAGTATAACACTGATTTTTCTCAGTCATTCTGCTTGGTGTCAATAAGCAGGCCTTAAAAACGTCATTGGAATCGTGGAGATCGTTATTTTGTGTTTGGTTGATTCTTAAGTTTAGGGGCTGCGACATCGCGGCTATGTATCCCCGTGTACTTTGGGTGTGTGTAGAATCTGTCTGATAACAGGTGTTAATTGTGATGACTGTATTAGTGAGTGTTATCTGTTATTTAATTCAAGTAAGGACTGCAGACTTTTGAATTTTTCAAATAGTTCCTACTTTTGCCGCCAAAGGCCACCGTCAACGACTACTAGTTCAAAACTTAGCTACCAGACGCCACCGCAGTCGTCTCTTGGCAACGAACGTAGCAACCTAAGAGCGTTGTTTACATTCTTATCCAATACAATTTAGCTTCACACAGGTGTAATTAGTGGAAGGTTCTTTAACATGCCATAAATCTATGACATGGAACCGCCGGTTTTACTGTACTTCCCCTCCCATTAATTGGGATAAGCCGATGAAAGTTTCAGCGGACCCCGTACTGGGATAAACGCTAGGAAAGAAGAAGGGGTGACGGAGTTCAGCCGCAGTTGCGGCTGGCGCTAACAATGGACATTTTCCCATTCAAACAGAACTGGTTTGGCTCGTGAGTTTTGAGACTGACCCTGGTACAGAAACCGGTTAGAACCTACTTTTACTAACCCTCATATTGAAATTCGTAAATTTTGAGACTCGTGAGTTTTAGACGGCACGGACTCAGTCAGACGTGGCGAAGAGCTGTCCTTGAGCCGCTAGTCAGGGCACGAGGCAGCCTGCCGGCGTAAGGCGCAGCGTAGCTAGCACGGCTCAACGCCACTGGTCTAAATATACAGGGTGTATCTTAATTATACCGACAACAAGAAATCAGGGACGCTCTGCGTGTTATGTAAAAGATGATGCTGCAATCTGATTGGCGGCGAAAATGCTTTCGAGAAAATGAGGTTACTTTGTTACTTCCGGGCGAGCGATTCAAATCTACGAACTCGCCGTATTTGCTGAGCCAGGCAGCAAGCCGCTGGCCACTGCTGTGCTTCAGACAAGGGAAGGGAGCAAGGAGGATGTATGGCTAGAGCTGCATCTTAATGCAAAATTATGACACCAACCTATTGCTCGGCGCAAGTAGTTCCAACTGACAATATGAGATGGCGCGACGATCCACTTTCGAGCGCGATCCGTCCCCGACCTGGCCTACTGGCCTCTCTCCCCTCCCGGCCCATGCCTACTCGACCCTTTCTTCTATTCTACCCCCCACCCCCATTAATTTATATTCTTTCCTTTCTTTCTTTCTTTCTTTCTTTCCCCTGCCTTATAATGGTCATATTTTAGTAATTGGTCTAATAATAGGCGATTTCTTCCCCCTGTGATATCAGCTAGAGAAGAAAACATAGGCTCTATCAGAATAGTTGTGGATGTTTCAAGGTTATCAGCCCATGTTTCCACAAAGCAAATAGCATTGACATAGGCCTAACCCACAGATACAGTGAAACCCCTCAAATCCGAACCCCAGAAATCCGAAATCCCGGGTAATCCGAACGAGTTATTTTCGACAATTTCAAGTTTAAAAAAACTTATTTTAGTCATAAAACAATTATATATTCTACAATATAACGTTATTTTAAATAATTCGTTGAAAAATTGACAAAGAAGTACATTAGCAAAGTGTAAATGTACCTATGCCATACTTATCTAGGATTGAAAAACGGAAAGGTTGGTTATTGTAATTCCTTAGGTTAATCACTTTGCAAAAACAAATAAAATAACAATAGAAAAACGCAAAATATCACTTAATCTTTCACTTGAAATCAGTTATCTTCAATTGTAGAAGCGAGGAAAACATTTCCGCGGTGGCAATCATGCACCAGCGTCGCATGAACATGACATCGTTTGGCGTGACTACTGCGTTTTGTTCTCCTAAGCGCAATGCGATATCAAGAGCAGATATAGCTTCAGTATAATTGCACATTGTCTGTCGAAGTTTCTTCTTCCTCACTGTCGCTAGCTCCAAGTACAGTCCTATACCGTAACGAGGGCTGGTTATTATGTTATGGATATTTTCGGCTAATCCGAACAAATTGAAATCCGAACAGGCTACAGCCCCTATTAGTTCGGATTTCAGGGGTTTCACTGTATGTACAAATAGAAAGAGTAGGCTACTATACTACAATATTGAAAATGAATTGTAAGACAAAATTACAGCTGCACTTATCACACACCAGTATTATTTAATTGTCAGTGCGGTACTTCCTATCAATCGAATTAAGAAATATCACGTTTGAATTACGGGAAGCGTTGGAACAACCAGCTCTTATTTTGAACTGTATCGATAGTATCTGATATCGTTTTCGAGCGCAGTGTATCGACTAAAATCGATGTGTGATTCAATATAATTCAATGTCTTCGTATAATATTGTACGAAACCGATTGTATTCCTTTCTAAGCACTGCAATATGTATTTACTATTGATATATATTCAAATATTAATTAAATAAACAACATTAACACGAATACTCACCAATTTTCCGATTTTGCTGCTATCTATAGAAGTATAACTCAACTACATCGTCGTACGCGATGACTGCTAGCGTTTTTAACGTTGTCAGCAGATACTACTACAAGGCAAGCTAATGTTGGTACCAAAACACCCTATAAAGTTTCACCCACCCGGAAGGGAGTGTGATAGAAGGAGACAGAGATATGTTGGCGGGAATGCGCAAGATTCCTCGTTCGCCTCGGCTTGCACTCCGGCTCAACAAATACGGCGAGCCCGTCAATTTGAATCATGCACCCGGAAGTAACAAAGTAACCACATTTTCTCGAAGGGAAAAATTTCCTCCGCCAATCCGATTGCGGCATCGTCTTTTACATAACACGCAGAGCGTCCTTGATTTTTTTTTTTTTGTCGGTGTATAGGGTTGCCAGATTTCAAGAATGGAAAAACGGAACACATGTCCCTAAACATTGTTTCTTTCAATCAAGGTTGTTAAATGTTGTAATAAATAATACACATATGTATTAAATAAACATTACATAATCAAATACACAAAATTAAAACTAGATATTGCTAACATATCATATAGGCCTATGACACCAGCAACTTACAAATGCTTTCCATTTGAACGACCCTTTGCAAGGATTTTTCATTTGTAAGTATCTTCTTATAAATTCACTACAATTTTCGTCAAAATTGTAATATGTGAACAGTTCTTGTTTTATCAAACTAATGGAGCTTCTGTTTCTATCAACTCTCCATTTGATATTCATGACAGAAAAAAACTCTCTTCGTAAAAGCATTGGAGGGGAAAATGGTGAGTATTAACTTCATAAGGACTAAGATATTCCTTAATGCTGTTGTCCCTAATAAATCTAAAATATGTACCCATCTATTTGACACAGACATAGGAATCATTTTCGCTTTCAAACTTGCACCTGTATCACCAGAAAACAAGCTAGATATTACAACAATTCTGAAGTGGGACATTTGAAAATTGGTCTGAAATTGAATACATTATCAAACTAACCAAAAACGGAATATTTGGCGTTCTGTTAAAGATTAAAACGGAACTTGGAACAAAACAAGTAAAAAAAAGATACGAGCCTTACAGTAGTCGCATATGATGTGTAACATCTGACATGTTATCCTACTCGTATACTACACAGCTTGGACCTTCTTAAAATGTTAATTTACACTCCATTTTCTTACTGGTACTATGATGAATGCTGCAGTGGCCTTGGCCGAGCTTTGGGCGTGCTACGGCCCCCTGATGTAGTATTGATAGCGCGCGCGTAGTATATACTGCACTCAACATCTGACATGTTATCCTACTCGTATACTACACAGCTTGGACATTCTTAAAATGTTAATTTACACTCCATTTTCATACTGGTACTATGATGAATGCTGCAGTGGCCTTGGCCGAGCTTTGGGCGTGCTACGGCCCCCTGATGTAGTATTGAAAGCGAGCGCGTAGTATATACTGCACTCAACATCTGACATGTTATCCTACTCGTATACTACACAGCTAGGACATACTTAAAATGTTCATTTACACTCCATTTTCATACTGGTACTATGATGAATGCTGCCTTGGCCGAGCTTTGGGCGTGCTACGGCCCCCTGATGTAGTATTGAAAGCGTGCGCGTAGTATATACTGCACTCAACATCTGACGTGTTATCCTACTCGTATACTACACAGCTTGGACATTCTTAAAATGTTAATTTACACTCCATTTTCATACTGGTGTTATGATGAATGCTGCAGTGGCCTTGGCCGAGCTTTGGGCGTGCTACGGCCCCCTGATGTAGTATTGAAAGCGCGCGCGTAGTATATACTGCACTCAACATCTGACATGTTATCCTACTCGTATACTACACAGCTTGGACATACTTAAAATGTTCATTTATACTCCATTTTCATACTGGTACTATGATGAATGCTGCCTTGGCCGAGCTTTAGGCGTGCTACGGCCCCCTGATGTAGTATTGAAAGCGCGCGCGTAGTATATACTGCACTCAACATCTGACTTGTTATCCTACTCGTATACTACACAGCTTGGACATTCTTAAAATGTTAATTTACACACCATTTTCATACTGGTACTATGATGAATGCTGCCTTGGCCGAGCTTTGGGCGTGCTACGGCCCCCTGATGTAGTATTGAAAGCGCGCGCGTAGTATATACTGCACTCAACATCTGACATGTTATCCTACTCGTATACTACACAGCTTGGACATACTTAAAATGTTCATTTATACTCCATTTTCATACTGGTACTATGATGAATGCTGCCTTGGCCGAGCTTTGGGCGTGCTACGGCCCCCTGATGTAGTATTGAAAGCGCGCGCGTAGTATATACTGCACTCAACATCTGACTTGTTATCCTACTCGTATACTACACAGCTTGGACATTCTTAAAATGTTAATTTACACTCCATTTTCATACTGGTACTATCATGAATGCTGCAGTGGCCTTGGCTGAGCTTTGGGCGTGCTACGGCCCCCTGATGTAGTATTGAAAGCGCGCGCGTAGTATATACTGCACTCAACATCTGACATGTTAACCTACTCGTATACTACACAGCTTGGACATTCTTAAAATGTTAATTTACACTCCATTTTCATACTGGTACTATGATGAATGCTGCAGTGGCCTTGGCCGAGCTTTGGGCGTGCTACGGCCCCCTGATGTAGTATTGAAAGCGCGCGCGTAGTATATACTGCACTCAACATCTGACATGTTATCCTACTCGTATACTACACAGCTCGGACATTCTTAAAATGTTAATTTACACTCCATTTTCATGCTGGTATTATCATGAATGCTGCAGTGGCCTTGGCCGAGCTTTGGGCGTGCTACGGCCCCCTAATGTAGTATTGAAAGCGCGCGCGTAGTATATACTGCACTCAACATCTGAGATGTTATCCTACTCGTATACTACACAGCTTGGACATTCTTAAAATGTTAATTTACACTCCATTTTCATACTGGTACTATGATGAATGCTGCAGTGGCCTTGGCCGAGCTTTGGGCGTGCTACAACCCCCTGATGTAGTATTGAAAGCGCGCGCGTAGTATATACTGCACTCAACATCTGACATGTTATCCTACTCGTATACTACACAGCTTGGACATTCTTAAAATGTTAATTTACACTCCATTTTCATACTGGTACTATGATGAATGCTGCAGTGGCCTTGGCCGAGCTTTGGGCGTGCTACGGCCCCCTGATGTAGTATTGAAAGCGCGCGCGTAGTATATACTGCACTCAACATCTGGCATGTTATCCTACTCGTATACTACACAGCTTGGACATTCTTAAAATGTTAATTTACACTCCATTTTCATACTGGTACTATGATGAATGCTGCAGTGGCCTTGGCCGAGCTTTGGGTGTGCTACGGCCCCCTGATGTAGTATTGAAAGCGCGCGCGTAGTATATACTGCTCTCAACATCTGGCATGTTATCCTACTCGTATACTACACAGCTTGGACATTCTTAAAATGTTAATTTACACTCCATTTTCATACTGGTACTACGGTGAATGCAGCAGTGGCCTTAGTCGAGCTTTGGGCGTGCTACGGCCCCCTGATATAGTATTGAAAGCGCGCGCGTGGTATATACTGCACTCGACCTTGCAATAAACGTGCAAGTGTCCAGTCACCAGTCAGAACCTCAGATGTTAACATGAGACAGTTATCATTACAACATCGTATTTTTGTATGTAAAACTTATTTTAAGTACGAGTCGGCTCGGCGGGTACGTGATGCATTTGTTCAGCAATTTCCTGATGAAGTGCCACCTTCACTAGCATAGATTCACGTGATTGAAAATAAGTTTGACTCTACTGACTCAGTGCTCAATAAAACGCATAAAATTATAAATCAGAAACATTACAGTGGCAGAACTCACTCGCGTCAGCCGGAATGTGGTTACCTGATACAATGCCTGTACAGTATAACCCAGGAAGGACCACACTTCCAGCATCTTTTAGAAGGTAATATATTTGTTACAGGATTGTACACACGCTTAAAGCAGGGTCCGCTTGCCGTTCTTACTTTATATGAAAGACCCTATATTGTACCGATCATGCTCGTGACTCATTTAAAAGAAGGTTGTTGCAAGGTAAGAGGGTGCGTTAGTTTTTAAAATTCTGTGAACAATAAGCAAGAAGTTGAGTACGATTGCCTCTCCCTAAGCTTCAGCCAGCCAATGAGTTTTATAAAATGGTGTAATATGACATTGTTAACGAATTATGAAAACGTCACTTTTACTTGAAATGCCCCCATAAAAAAATATTCAGATGGCTTAAGTCCGGTAAGTGTGGAGGCCAAGAAATTGACCAGCCTCTATCTACCCTACGATATTAGGATACCACTCATTCAGATGCGCATCAACAATAAAACCAAAGCGTGCAGGGACATCATCCACTTTCATAATAATTACAGTATCTGATATCTCAATAAGTATTCATTCCCAGACCCATGCTTATTTGTCCAACTGTGAAGATTCCCTTGTCTTTGTCCTTTTTTGTTTGTTTTCCTTTTATCCCTCATTCCATCCGCATCTTCCTGTTCTTGTGTTTGTCCATCATCCTTGTTCCTATCCTCCTTTCCTGTTGGTCGATTGATTGTATCACTTTTATAGGTTTGCGTGGGTTGTAAATAAAGTTGTGACAACATAGACAGTATGAACATATTATATAACCTGCTTGGGAAATACATTTATATCCCTTCAATATAATCACCAGTATGATCCTGCAACTTTTGCTAAATTCGTGGTAACAGTTGATTCCTGTAGCGAGGTAGTTGCTGTTTATCTCTTGGATAGAGTGCACGAAGCACTGATGCAACATATTGCCTCTAACAAGGGAATGGATTGCGGTGTAAAATTATGATCTGGTTGAAATTTAGTACAAAATATTTCTACAAAGTTGTACAATGACGTAGTGAAAACTGCACGGGCAACTTTCAGTTTTGAACGCCAATATTGAACGCTGAAAACCTGCCGGGCGACGGCACGAGCGAGGAAGTGGGAAGTGCTGCTAGAAGGAAGTGCTGCTAGAATTCTAGCAGCACGCGATGTTTCCCGGCCACCAGGCAACAAACTGCCGTGCTGCGTTACATTCCCCACCTCCACCTTCCCCTCATCCCGTCACTGCCTTATCAATTCGCATCCACTATTACAAGGATTACAAAGAGTACAAGAGGAAAAAATGAAAGGTCGTTTAATTAATTTACAGTATGGCCAAGCGCAAAACATCACATTATGTTGCATTTTATAATCGACAGGGTAGAAGAGTGAGCTGAGGGTAACGTCAATTAAGGTGGGCAATGCAACGCAGCATGCCTGGTGGCCGGGAGCCATCGCGTGCTGCTAGGGTGCAAGGTCTGCTTTACCTCTTCCCACCTCCTCGGCCATGGTCACCCAGTTTTCGTTCAAAATTGGAAGTGGCCCTTGAGGTTTTCACTACGTCATTGTGCAACTTTGTAGGAATATTGTGTACTACATTTCAACCAGATTAGAATTTGACACCGCAACCCATTCCCTTGTAAGTTGTTTTTCTCATTCATCGAAATAAGTCATAGGATTCATGTCAGGGAAATATGGAGGATGCTCCTTACACAGATCAATTTAGTCAAAAAACCGCTCCGTCTGTTATCTAGTCACATGGATCAATCAATATAATTTATTGCAAATGGGGTTATTGCCCCGGTGGCAAATATGTACATATAAATACACAAAATAGTAAAATCATATTACAAACAACTCGATTAACATAACACCACTAACTCAATAATATCCATCAACACAATCGTAGAATAGTCCTATGATAATTACTAATATAAAGTACTCACTAAAACAAATAATCTAATGTTATCCGTACAATACTCAACCCACACATAAATATATGCCCCTCACTCTTTCAATTCGTTGTCCCCATTATCATTATAAGATGTTAAAGAATACGCCAATCAACACTTATTGAAAAATATCTATTTTAAGTATTAATCATGATACATTATTCGACCTACGTTGAGCTCTTCTTCAGTCGGCATTAAAAATTGAAGACTGTTGACAAACTATTTTCCTTCCATTCCCATGGTACTAGCCCATTATTTAGACAAGAGTCATTACTGCAATACGTCTCAACCCCAACTCTGTAGCAAGACAACCACTGCTCCTGAGACATAATGAATATTTGCATGTAAGATGAAAGAAGGGTTGTCTCTCAGTAAATGTGGGCGTTAGTGCTGCATAGCTGGACGTTGGTTCTATTCGAGGAAATGTTGGTAGTACGCTGCATTGACATTTTGGTCTTGAGGTACGGCAAGCTTGTGATAAAAAAATAAAAGGTCCCAGTTTGCTTCCTTGTGGCATCCCCTCCTTACATTGGCCTGTTCTGATTGTGAATTCCCCACCCTCACACTGTCCTATACCACTATCAGCTCGACTTTCACCCTAGAGGATTCTAATTACACTTACTTTGAGCGGGATGATACTTTGTGGTGCCTTTCATTAGACTGACGTTTCACTTCAAGCTCGTATGCCCGTGCCCACGTCTTGTCAATGACAACAGTACATTGCAGGAATACTTCTCTTAGGTGTAGTTGAGCTCATCAGTGCCACAGTCAGGCTATGAGGAGCCCAGCTTGCTGCATTTTTTCTGTGGAGGTTATTCTTGAGGATGTACCAACTCGATGGATAATTCTATTAGAGTCCAGCGATGGTCAACAGCTAGGAGACCTCGTTCGAACCCTGCTTTTACAACACAAATTGATGGCCACCTCTGTGAGCCACATGTGCAGTCTCATTCTGACCCGTACGAAATGCAGAGGCCAATATTGAAACTGTACGATATGATATTGCAGCGTTGTCAAAAGCTTCAAGCAGCCCTTGATGTCACTGATGTGCATTTCCATCATACGATACCTAGATTTTCAACCACGATAGTTGCTCAAGTTTCGAAAACATGCTTTAGAGCTGTACATTTAACATTGCACAATAACATCATCTGTTGTCATTAGAGAATTAATCTACATCTGCTGTCATGGCAACCAGTTTTATAACTACTATCACAATATTGTCTTGTTTAGCATGGGAATGCACATGAACCATTCCCGTCAGTGTTGCCACTACTTTATTTACAACTCACTTATATAATTGAATAGTCCCTTGTTATATCATAAATGTAGCAAATATTCTTCTGTCAGAATTCTATTCTAATGTTAGAAATTCCGAAGCAGATGACACCTTGAATGTCTCTGTTTCGAAGACAAGATAATGAAATAATGTACCGGTAAACAAAGAAAGATGTGAATCTAAACATATTTGAGTAATGGTCTGTATTGACGTGATGATGATAATAATAAAGTGTATTAATGGATATGACGGTTATGATGAAACTGTTAAAAGTTTATCAGAGGTCAGAAGGCAGACGATCAAAATAGAATTGCTAATGTGTCAGCCTCCTATAAAGGAGGAATAAATTGCCCAGTTTTAGCACTGTACTTGCAAACGATTCACCCCTCTACAGAGCTGGTGGGTCTTTTGGGGGAATGGAATGTAATGTTTATGGAACATTAAGATATGTATTAGAATAGGTTATGTAGCACCAACAATAAATATGCATTCAAATTGAGGAATTGAGTTGTTCTACTATAGATGAGCTCTGTGAAACAAAACTTAACTTAGTCGGTTGCGGAGAAGAGATCAGGGCCGTTCCTCGGACTGCAAGCGTGCCAAGATTTATGCTAGATAGTACCTTCACTTTCAGACATTCACTTTAAAAATGTTCTCATTTTCTCTGATCATTGCTTTCCTGATACTGGAGTTTATAATAAACAAACATAATCACTCAACTGTCTCTTTGGTACAGTTAACCCCTCAAAGACTTCTTCTTTATGTTTGATTCCAACTCATGAAATCTACCCATTTTGGACAAGGACAGTATTTCATGAAACAAAAGCTCAACAACGTGAATGGTATATCTTCGGACACAAAAGCTGAACCTATCAACGTTGGTATCGCAAAGAAAACCTGAACCAATCGACGTTGGTATCACATAGGAAAGCAGCACAAATCAACGTTGGCATCGAACACGAAATCTGAACCAATCGACGTTGGTATCACATAGGAAAGCTGGACCAATCGACGTTGGCTTCGCATAGGAAATCAGTACCAATCAACGTTGACATCGAACACGAAATCTGAACCAATCGACGTTGGTATCACATAGGAAAGCTGGACCAATCGACGTTGGCTTCGCATAGGAAAGCAGTACCAATCAACGTTGGCATCGAACACGAAATCTGAACCAATCGACGTTGGTATCACATAGGAAAGCTGGACCAATCGACGATGGCATCACATAGGAAAGCTGGACCAATCGACGTTGGTATCATATAGGAAAGCTGGACCAATCGACGTTGGCATCACATAGGAAAGCTGGACCAATCGACGTTGGTATCATATAGGAAAGCTGGACCAATCGACGTTGGCATCGAACACGAAATCTGAACCAATCGACGTTGGTATCCCATAGGAAAGCTGGACCAATCGACGATGGTATCACATAGGAAAGCTGGACCAATCAACGTTGGCATCGCATAGGAATCTGGACCAATCAACGTTGGCATCGCATAGGAAAGCTGTACCAATCAACGTTGGCATCGAACACGCAATCTGAACCAATCGACGTTGGTATCCCATAGGAAAGCTGGACCAATCAACGTTGGCATCGAACACGCAATCTGGACCAATCGACGTTGGCATCACATAGGAAAGCAGTACCAATTAACGTTGGCATCGCATAGGAAAGCTGTACCAATCAACGTTGGCATCGAACACGCAATCTGGACCAATCGACGTTGGCATCACATAGGAAAGCTGTACCAATCAACGTTGGCATCGAACACTCAATCTGGACCAATCGACGTTGGTATCCCATAGGAAAGCTGGACCAATCGACGTTGGCATCGCATAGGAAAGCTGGACCAATCAACGTTGGCATCGCATAGGAAGCTGGACCAATCAACGTTGGCATCGCATAGGAAAGCTGTACCAATCAACGTTGGCATCGAACACGCAATCTGAACCAATCGACGTTGGTATCGCATAGGAAAGCTGGACCAATCAACGTTGGCATCGAACACGCAATCTGAACCAATCAATGTTGGCATCGCATAGGAAAGCTGTACCAATCAACGTTGGCATCGAACACGCAATCTGAACCAATCGACGTTGGTATCGCATAGGAAAGCTAGACCAAACAACGTTGGCATCGCATAGGAAAGCTGGACCAATCAACTTTGGCATCGCATAAGAAAGCTGTACCATCAACTTTGGCATCGTACACAAAAGCTGAACCAATCAACGTATTCTTCTTTCTTGATTTTAGTAACATCTATGATCTTTCATAATTTCATTCTCATAAACATATTTTATATTCATATGGATGAAAGGTCGTGTGAAAGTCTGAAACAAACCAATTCTTCTAGCATTGCAAGATGCGCGAGGAAGACTTTAGCCTCCAATTTAACGATGCTTCAGAGAGTTGAGTTGACAGATTTGGCCATTTAACGTAATTGAGTCAGAAGAGGTAAGTTAGCGAGCGCTTCTGTTTGATAAAATGCTCGTGCAAAGTTAATTTATTGATGAATTAAGAGATAATTTACTTAGGGGAAAACGGTCCTTACTTTTGTATAAGAATATACATATCTGTAAAGTGCATCACATAATTTTCTTCCTATTCTGTAAAAAGTTATAACTGAAGCACTGAACTTGTCCGACATCTGGCGACTGGGACGGTGAATCATTAAGGGCCGAATAGGTCCTGCCCACCCAAGGTTGTTAGGCAGCAATGCAAAAAAATGTTTAATTGATGTCTTTTAGAATTACTTTCTATTGCAGATACTCAAGGTAAAATAAGTGTTTTACCCTTCTAGAATCTCTAAAGAGAATTCATTATAAATAACTCATCCCCAGCTTAAGATCCTGACAGTCTCGTGCGGTGTATCGTCATAGCAAGGGCCGCTCCACAGAAAGTCCATGTAAAGTATATGGCTTCATGGGCCGGGTGATGAACATGAAACAGTGGACATAGCACTGTCTTGCACGCGAATCTTCAGCGCTATGAAGGGAATTTTCTCTCTCTTCAAGGGCCAGCAGATTAGGCCCATAGCGTTGCTTTGAAGCGAAATAGAGCTTACATTTCACTTCATGCTTCTGTCTTTGTTAAACTGGACTACGAGAGAAGAGTCCACCCCACCCCACGCCCTTAAACAGGTATTCAGCTATTGTTCGCAGCTTGCTGACATGAGACAAAAATATATTTATACATATCAGTTGACTGATGTTCCAAGTACAGTACACTGTGTTAGTGAGTTCTGTTGATGAAGTTAATTTCTACTGTATAAATGCGTTTTTAACTTTTGTGGCACGCTACGTAGTTATTTAATATGTCGATTGTATGCGACATAGGAAAATGAAAGTGGAATTTTTATTTACAAATCCATTTTCTTCTATAGCTCTGAACTCAAAAGTTAGAAATTAAATAATTATGACCTCGTCAACCAAGCTGATAGATAAATTAGTTTTATCCAAGCACAGCACAGTGGGTCAAAATCGAAATCTAGGGGGGCAAAATTATTTTTACGTTTTAATCATGAATTTATAGTGAAAGCAACGTATATACAGTAATTTGTTTACTTCATAATAAACATCAGTTAAGAATTTTTTTAAGCTCGTCTACAAATGCAAGAAATTGTCTATGACTAGGAGTTGGATAGAGCATTCAGTTATCTCTTCAGAACAATTTCCTACCCCTAATTTACATATAACAAAGTCAAGTTCCACTTTTGACATAATCGTCGAACCCAGTGCTTCAAACAGTTGTAAACGTGTGAGAACTGGTTGCGCGGCATCTTCTAAAACGTAAAATAACTAAGTAAGTTGCAAAATGATGGAAAAAATCTTATAACAGGCGTAAACTACAAGAAATTATCTACATTTTAACATTAAGGAGAAAGTGACGCAGAGTGACGCGGCATACTAAAAATCTAATTGAAAATATAATTTTAAAAATAATAGTTCAATATTATATAACCGGGTGAGTTAGCCGTGGTCGTTATGGCATGACTGCTGGCAGTCGCTCACATCCGGGAGGCGAGGAGGTTCGAATCCCCCCGCCGGCAACTTTGAAGATGGTCTTCTGTGGTTTCCCATCTTCCTTCCATGCAAATGCCGGGGTTGGTCCCTAACTATAGGCCACAGCCGCTACCTTCCAACTCCTCGTCCTTACCTTCCAACTTCCCTCCCCAACGGTACTTGTAGCTCACCCATTGGGTGTCCGTCTCGAAGCAGCTACAAAACTGGCGAGCCGAACATGTCCTCGGACACTCCCGGCACTAAAGGCCATACGCTTAAAAAAAATTATATAATGCAAATATAGCTAAAATTACGTAAAAATTACGCCCATTAATAACTGAAACACGTTACAAAGATCATACCTTCAGCTGCATGTTCCATCTTAAAGCATCACACTAACCACAAAGACAACCAAACCACAGCCTCTTACATTCACCCTTCAATTCAGACTTCTCGAACAGTGGTCACAGATTTACACTAAGATGCGTTTATATCCCAGAATAATGAGCGGAAATTATATGATAATGCTGTAAAAGTAATTAATTTTGATTTTTTAATTATGAAAATAAATAATTTTGTCCTCCTAGATTTCGATTTTGACCCACTGTGCACAGGAGAGAATATATTTATAAATAAGGAGCCATGGTAGTACAGTTTATAATGCATCAACTATTTATTAAAACTTGTTTCAAATGTTGTGTAGTGTGGAATAGGGATGTATAGAACTAGCACCGATAGAGCGCACTGCTGTTGTACTGGGTAAGCGCAAGGCGCTCTTCATTTGTCTCCTATGTTCTCATGCCGCTAATATCCACGAGTTTAAGGTGTTTAAATTGTTATTTTCGTAACTATGCCGAGCTATTGCAGTGTTCCTCTTTGCAAAAATCAGGGAAGCCCGTTTTCGTTTCACCAATTTCCACAAAATAAAGAAATGAGGAAGAAATGGTCACATGCTTTTAGAAGGAAACATTTCGGTGAGAAAAATCTGACCGAATATATTAAAGTGTGTTTCCATCATTTACAACCCGATGACTTCACGAAAACTGTGTTGGATAAGTGTGACTTACAATGGAAAATAATTCCTATTTTGTACCTATAAACTGATTAGACATTTCGATAACATCCACTGAATTTATGCGTTTGTAGGCCTATTTGAAGGTGAGAGAGCAAGATAAAAACCGGGCGCTGTTCTACCGCTTTTTCCGTGGACCACGAACACAACAAAAATAATTATTTAGGAAGAGGTCATACACAAGATAATTGCCGGATTATCACGATAAGCCTACAATATCGGAATCTGCAGAAATCATCTGCATTGAAGTACGGGAAAAAATCGTCAATATACACGAAGAAATGAAAGTAACATTTCTGACTCCCATTTTCATAGACATCAATAGGCTACTCGGTCAAATACTTCAAGAATAAATGTCGCAACATTAACAGTCACAAACGTATTATGGTTGGTTTCTTGAAATCGGAATTAATCGTCAATTTCCATCTGCCTGACGAAGAATGTGGTAGCGACTGACTTCTACATTCTTGAGACATAGTCAGATGAATGGAAACAGTTCGTGGCCCTAAAGCAGGGATTCTCAAACTTTAAAAAAATTGTATCCTCAAGACCTTTCCCAGGGGTAGGGAACGATTCTTATTGCGAAATTGACAAAATTACATAAGAACCAAACGTTGCGATGCATTTTCGAGGTACATATTTAATTACCGGTATCAACTTTCTTTGATTATGTTTACCTTAAGACACGACAGTTTCATGTAAGCTATCAACCTAAAAAATACATGAATCGAAGTCTGTAAGCAGGGGGAGCAAGTGAATATTTAAATCTCAATTTATGATTTAAGTCTTTTGGAGATATATTTATCAATATAGGCCTACAATACTCTAGTAATTGTAATCTTATTTGAATAATAAAGCGTGTTAGAATTTTGTTATTACCGCTGTAGGCTATTAATTCTTCCTTCCTCCCGCTGGTTTTAGTGCCTCTAGTCCGTAGCTCATTTTGCAGCTGTTTAACGCTTAAACGCTGAAAATCGTTTATCATATATTAGGAGATATACCTATAGAATTAATTAATATAGTCTTGGAGTAAAATTAGAGAAGATATAATTTACTTTAGCTTAGAAAACTTGGTCACAATTTACACATTCGTCGCAGCTGACTGGGACAAACATAAGACGATCGCCTTGCGCTTACCCAGTACTACACGAGCGCTATCTGGCGCGAACATTCTCCCGCTACATCCCTATTATGATAATGACAATATTGGCAACAATAAATGACAAATATAAAACAATATTTCCCCCCAGGGGCTCACATCTGGTGGGACGTGGGTTGGCGACCACGGGACCCCAGCTGAGTCCGGCATTGCTTCCACTTACTTGTGCTGGGCTCCTCCCCTTCTTGTTTCCTGTCGACCTCCCTTGGTCAACTCTTGTTCTTTTCCGACCCCGACGGTATTAGGGTATCCGAGCCCTAAGAGTCTTTCACTTTCCCGCCATAATTGGCACGTGTCTCATCTTTCCTGATCCCTCCTTCTTCGAGGGGTCAGACCTCTTGTTTTCTTTTCATTATATTTCCTTTTCTCTTTAAGATTCTCGCACTGTTTTTGTTAATTGGCTCCCCGTGTATCTAAATTCCATTTAGCGATTATTTTTTTCATCCACACTCCATTTCGTAGTTTTTTTTTTCAATCTGCGTTGCATTTTGTAAGTCTTTTCGATCTAAATTGCATTTTGTGAGTGTTTTCAACCTCAATTGCATTATGTAAGGATTGACAATCTAAATTGCTTTTTGGTATGTCTTTCAATATTGGGGCTGGGGCCTTTGTGAGTATTTTGAATTTCAATTGCATTTTGTATTTTCAACCTAAAACGCTTTTTGCAATTTTTTTCAATCTAAATTGCATTTTGTAAGTATTGTCCATCCAATTGAGTAGTTTGAATCTACCATACATTTTGTAAGCATTTTTAATTTCAATTGCATTTTGTAAGTATTTTGAATATCAATTGCACTTTGTGATTATTTGGATTCTGAAATGCGCATTTTTCAATCTAAATTGCAATGTGTATTTTCAATTTCAATTACATTTTGTAAGTATTTTGAACCTCAATTGCATTTTGTACGTATTTTCAATCTCATTTGCCTCTTGTACATATTTTCAATCTCATTTGCCTTTTGTGCGTATTTTTCAATCTATTCTTTTTGAGAGTATTTTCGTTCTAAATTCCCTTTTGTAAGTATTACCGCTCTCCATTTTGTGAGTAGTTTCAATCTGAGTTCCTTTTTGTAAGTATTCTCCTTCTGACTTAATTTCCGTTCTGGTTTCCACTTCATTAGCATTTTCACTATTACCCAAACCATTAGGGGCCCATAAACTAGATGTTAGGCCCCTTAAAACAACAAATATCAACATCATAATAAAACAATATTTAATATGAAACAACAATAGTATCGTATGGCCCACCCTAAAATTTTAATCAGGAGCCGCTTCTGCCTGGCGACCTTCCCCTATGGGGGTCAAATGGTTAAACTTCCTGCAAGCTTAAAAGCATTGAACTTGTATTGAAAGGTGAGTAACGGGGGATCTGTAAAATACTTTCAGACTGGCATGGTGGGTGGGTTAAACCCTCGACATCAAGGCTGTAGTGTTGTATGTTCTGTTACAGACAACCCCATATATTCCTCGAGCAAACATCCACCATTCCAAAGCTCCACAGAGTTTGCGGATTATGACGGTTTCATGAGTCAGTTCTTCAGACCCAGTACGTCAACCACTACCACCACTACGACAACACCACGACCTATAACAACGACCACCACGAGAAGGACCACTACTCAAGAGTCTTTCTTTGAAGAAGATACTCCAGAAGACGATTATAAAGGTAAGAAAATATGATTTTTCTTTTTCTTCTTCTTCTTCTTCAAATGCCTCGTCCTCCAAGATCAGTTGCATGATCTGCTGTTTGTCTATAGCTGTTCTAAACAGTGACACTGTATTAAGTCCAAACCACTGGCTTAAGTTCTTTAGCCATGATATTGGTCTCCGTTCTGGACCCCTAATGCCATCAATCTTCCCTTGGATAATTAATTGCAAGGGGTGATATTTGTTGTTGCGCATGAAATGGTCAAAGTATTCTCGTTTTCTCCTTTTGATGATACTGAGAATTTCCAAGTATTTGTCCTGACGCCGCAGTACTTCCACATTTGTGACTTTAGCTGTCCATGATATCCTTAAAATCCTGCGATATGTCCACATTTCAAATGCTATCAGTATCTTACTTAAAACCTCTGTAAGTATCCATGATTCAACTCCCATAGAGCAGGACACTAAAAACGTAGCATCGAAGCAGTCGGGTGAGTAATGACAAAACTTTTCTCATTTTCATGAAAGAACGTTTGCGTTCGGGTACATTTTTTGAATGATAAAGATCTCTAGATTTTAGAAAATGTTCATCAAAGGTCCTTTCTGCACGTTGTGCAGAAGTACCATGTCATTCATTATATTGCGCAGTGGGTCGAAATCGAAATCTAGGGGGACACAATTATCGTTACGTTTTAATCATGAATTTAGAGTGAAAGCAACGTATATAATTTGTTTACTTCATAATAAACATCAGTTGAGACCTTTTTAAGCTACGTCTACACATGCAAGAAATTGTCTATGACTAGAAGTTGGATAGAGCATTCAGTTATCTCTTCAGAACAATTTTCTACCCCTAACTTACTTTTAACAAAGTCACAAAGTTCCACTTTTGACATAATCGTCGAACCCAGTGCTTCAAACAGTTGTAATCGTGTGAGAACTGGTTGCGCGGCATCTTCTAAAACGTAAAATAACTAAGTAAGTTGCAAAGAGATGCAAAAAATCTTATAACAGGCGTAAACAACAAGACATTATCTACATTTTAACAAGTAGAAAGTGACGCAGAGTGACGCGGCATACTAAAAATCTAAGTGAAAATATAATTTTAAAAATAATAGTTAAATATTATATAATGCAAATATAGCTAAAAATACGTAACAATTACGCCTATTAATAACTGAAACACGTTACAAAGATCATACCTTCAGTTGCATGTTCCATCTTAAAGCATCACACTAACCACAAAGACAACCAAACCACAGCCACTTACATTCACCCTCCAATTCAGACTGCTCGAACAATGGTGACAGATTTACACTAAGATGCGTTTATATCCCAGAATAGTGAGTGGCAATTGTATGAGAATGATGTAGAAGTGATATATTTTGATTTTTTAACCATGAAAAAGAATAATTTTGTCCTCCTAGATTTCGATTTTGACCCACTGTGCATTGGTAAAACTGTGTTTGTTCTCCAACGTGTAAATGGCAAATGTGTGTTATTGCATTAAATTGCTCTTTAAAACTTGTGCTGATATCTTGACCTGTCTGCCCGATAAACAGTATAAGTCACTACAATCGTTGTATGTCATCATCATAATTAAAACAAGAAGTCCCGTGACGAACTAAAGAGCCTACTTTTCTCGAAATGTAAGATTCATTCCAATGATTAATCTGTACGGACGAAATTAGAATAATGAAGAAATTGAGTTGGTAATATCGAAATTTCTAATTAGTTCGAAATATAACTGGCTTAATAAGGTACAGAATACAAAATTTGCTTGAAGTCCAATGGATAGCATGGACGTTGCATGTAGTGAGACATTGGACCTATCAGCGTGCGTAAAATCATGTTGGCAACAATGTCTTGCATATGAACAAATGAAAATCCACAGCCTGTTTCCAGTCTCCGACCGGGTTAGGAATGGAATGAATGGAGCCCCTATCTAGCGGCGAGGATATGAACTGTGCCGGCTGCCGAGGCCTGACGCACTCCTCTGGGGCAATGATTAAATGAACGACAGATGAAATGAAATGGTAGTGGAGAGGGTTGCTGGAATGAAATTTTGACAGGGAAAACCGGAGTACCCGGAGAATAACCTGTCTGCCTCCGTTTTGTCCAGCACAGATCTCACCTGGAGTGACCGGGATATGAACCACGGACCCAGCGGTGAGAGGCCGGCGTGCTGCCGCCTAAGCCACGGAGGCTTAATGTCTTGCATATGTTGGTCAGAAATAATCTGAATTATTATGATCTATTGTTGTGCCAATTTTGGATGAAATCCATTCATTTTTATAGAAGTTACATGTATTATAAAATTGGACCAATCAGTAGCCTTAGAACCATGTTGGTAGCACTGACGTTTATTAGTTACTCCAAATTAATCTAGAATGTAAGGTACTATACGTGTGCAAAGTTTAGAGCTGTTGGCTTGAATACTTTCTGTTATATTGATATTAGGGTAAAAAAATAGAGACAGCATTTATTAACAGTTGGCAGCCCTGGTTGCTCTTAAGAATATGCATAGTTATATGTGTAATAGTACACATAGCACATACGAAATTTGGTTGAAATCCAATTGATAGTATAGAAGTTACATATGTTTACAATTGGTCCTATCAGCAGGCTTAGAATCATGTTGGTAGTACTGAGATCCATTACTTACTCCAAATTAATCTAAAATGTCAGGTGCTATACGTGTGCATAGTTTAAAGCTGTCGGCTTGCATACTTTCTGATATATTGGTATTTGGATAAAAACAATAGAGAGTGCATTTATTAACAGTTGGCAGCCCTGGTGGCTATTAAGATACGCTCAGTCATATCTGTCTATCTACACATAGTACACACGAAATTTGGTTGAAATCCAATTGATAGGTCCAATTTTTAAAGGCATATAACTTCTACACTATCAGCAGGCTTAGAATCATTTTGGCAACACTGTCATGTATGGCCTACTGGAAATTAAACTGAAATATTATTATCTATATGTGTGCCAATTTTGGTATAGCTCCCATGCATACCTTCCAAGATATACAACATGGAGCTGAAATTTCAATTGCATTTTTTCAGCAGTTGGTAGTACTGGCATCATTTTCAAATAGGGCATTGAGATATTCAGATAGAGATCTTGACTCATACCAATTTTGGGTTGGATTGCTACAGCCGTTTAGGAGTTGATAGGGGGGGGGGGGCACACACACACACAGCCAGACAGACAGACACACATTTTCCCAGATCGATCTCATAAGTCTACTTTTTCCTCTTTTTTACAAAATGCGAAATGTAGGCTAATGATATTTCGATTAATATTTGTTAGAGGTTTTAAAGCTGCAATGAAACGTAACGCTCCATTAAATGTCATTCAACTGTTTTATTTATCACTAAATACAAGAACTTCTGTGCCACGCAATGAAAGTTTTCGAGCGTATCCTTGACAAAAGAATTCGTGCGATTGCCAAAATCACAAGGAACCAAGCAGGCTTTGTGAAAAACTGCGGCACAACAGATGCAATCTTCGCTGTACGGCAACTGGTTGAGAAATACTCCGAAAGAAATAAACCTTTGCATCTTGCTTTCCTCGACTTTGAGAAGGTTTTTGATCGGGTGCCACATGACCTAATCTGGTTAGCGTTCCGTCAACATGGCATCCCAGAACACCTTCTTAAATGGGTGCAGCTGCTTTACGCAGAACCAAGGAGCTATGTCCAACCTGCCGCGGGAGCGTCTAATGACTTCCGCATCACCGTAGGTGTCCACCAGGGCTCCACCTTATCACCACTGCTCTTCATTCTTGTGATGGACACTGTAACGTCAGACCTGCACCAGCCGCTTCCATGGACACTTCTCTATGCAGATGACGTCATGTTGGCTGTTGAGACGAAGCTTGATCTCCAACGTCAAACACAAGAGTGGTCCAATCGACTTGCGCAATATGGTCTGCGCCTCAACAAGAAGAAGCCAGAATACATGACATCCGATACACAAGAAGTGGGCACCATTACTGTTGACGGAGTAGATTTTCCACGTGTAGCGAAATTTAAGAATCTTGGTTCCACTATCTCTGATGATGGGCGACTTACTGACGAGGTCAACACAAGGATACACGCAGCCTGGACGAAGTGGCGAATGACAACTGGCGTCACCTGTGACCGTAGGATGAATGACCATCTGAAATCTAAGATCTACCGGACTGTCATTCGTCCTGTCGCTCTCTACGGCACGGAGTGCTGGCCATCTACTAAGGAAGCAGAACGTCGCCTATGTGTCATGGAGACGAAGATGCTTAGATGGTCAGCAGGTTTCACTAGGCTGGATAAATTTTCAAATTATGCCATCAGAAATCGGTTTGGTGTTGCTCCAATCGGGGAAAAAAATGCAGGAAAATCGTCTGAGATGGTTTGGACATGTGCTGCGCGCAGAGGGCGACACAATGACAAAACCAGCTTACCCACTGGATGTGGCTGGAAAGAGGCCCAGAGGGCGACCAAGGCAACGGTGGGCCGATACACTGCACAATGATCTAAAGGCTGTCAATCTTCATCCAGACATGGCCCATGACCGAGGGAAATGGAGACTACGATCCCACATAGCGGACCCTGCCACAAGGTGGGACAAACGATAAAGAAAAGAAGAAGAAATACAAGAACTGCTTAAATGCGCCGTTGCCGTGAACCGATCATAAACAAATTGAAGAAAAGTTAGTAGAGGGCGCTATTGCGCCTCTCGATCAGGATGGCGGTCGATACCGGCGGATGCCGATTTCACCACAATATTCATAAAAAAACAATAAGTAAATAACAGTTCTCTTTGCATGAAAACCATTTTAGGCCCCATTTTTCCTTTCAGCACAATAAAAACAAGAAGTTCCGTGACGAATTACTAAAGAACCTACTTTTCTTAAAATGTAAGATTCTTGCCAATGATTAATCTTTAAGGATCTATCTAGAATGATGACGAAAATAAGTTGGTAATATCGAAATTTCTAATTAGTTCGAAATACTGTATACCTGGCAAAATGTAGCCTAATAGAGCACTACAGTTGGCAGCCCTGGTAACTGAATATATTCTTAGTTCCATCTCTTACGGTACAGAATACAAAATTAGGTTGAAGTCCAATGGATAGCATGGACGTTACATGCAGTTAAACATTGGATGTAACAGCGCGCGTAAAATCATGTTGGCAACAATGCTATGCATGTAGCCTATTGGTCAGAAATAATCTGAAATAATATGATCTATTGTTGTGCCAATTCTGAATGAAATACATTAGTTAGTAGACTATAGAAGTTACATGCATTTTAAAATTGGACCTATCAGCAGGTTTAGAATCATGTTGGAAGCACTGACGTATATTGGTTACTTTAAATTAATCTAGAATGCCAGGTACTATACGTGAGCATAGTTTAAAGCTGTCAGCTTGCATACTTTCTGATATATTGGTATTTGGATAAAATAAATTGATAGCATTTATTAACAGTTGGCAGCCCTGTTGGCTCTTAAAAATACTCTGTCATATCTGGTTATGTACACATAGCACATACGAAATTTGGTTGAATTCCAATTGATAGTGTAGAAGTTATAGGCATTTATAAATTGGACATATCAGCAGGCTTATAATCATTTTGGCAAAACTGCCTTATATGGCCTCATGGAAATTAAACAGAAATATTACTATCTATACGTGTGCCAATTTTGAAATAGCTACCATTCATGCCTTCCAAGATATCCAACATGGAGTTCAGATTTCAATTGCGATTTTTCAGGAGTTGGTAGCACTGACATCATTTTCAAATACAGCATTGAGATATTCACGTATAGATCTTTATTCCTACCAAATTTTATTTCGATTTCTGCAGCCGTTTAGGAGCTGATAAGGGGGGGGGGGACACACACAGCCAGACCGACAGACAGATGGACAGACAGACAGACAGACACTCATTTGCCCGGATCGATCTCATAAGTCTACTTTTTTCTCCTTTTTGCAAAATGTGAAAAGTAGGCTAATAAACAATGTTTTGCTCTCCATATTCCTACTGCCATTACTATTTACCCTGAAAATCTGCCTATCTTGATGCCTTTATCTGTTTCATTATTTGTGGGTTGGCGACCACGGGCCCCCAGCTGAGTCCGGCATTGCTTCCACTTAATTGTGCCGGGCTCCTCTCCGTCTTATTTCCTGTCGACCTTCCTTGGTCAACTCTTGTTCTTTTGTGACCCCGACGGTGTTAGGGTATCCGAGGCCTAGGGAGTCTTTCACTTTCCTGCCTTAATTGGCCATTGTCTCATCTTTCCTGATCCCTCCTTCTTCGAGACCTCTTGTTTTCTTTTCACTATATTTCCGTTTCTCTTTAAGATTCCCGCACTGTTTTTGTTACTTGGCTCCCCGTGTATCTAAATTCCCTTTAGCGTTTCTTTTCATCTACACTACAATGTGTAGGTATTTTTAGCCTACTTTTCACATTTTGCAAAAATGAGGAAAAAGTAGACTTATGAGATCGGGAAAATGTGTGACTGCCTGTCTGTCTGTCCTTCTGGCTGTGTGTGTGTCCCCCCCCCCCCCCTATCAACTCCTAAACGGCTGCAGCAATCAAAACCAAATTTAGTATGAGTAAAGATGTAAAGATGTGCACCGGAATAACTCACGTCCATATTTGAAAATGTCAGTGCTACCAACTGCTGAAAAAACGCACTAGAAATTTGAGCTCCATGTTGGATATCTTGCAAGGTATTCATGGGAGCTATTCCAAAATTGGCACACATGCAGATAATACTATTTCAGTTTAATTTCCAGGAGGCCAACATTGACAGTGTTGCCAAAATAATTTTAAGCCTTCTGATAGGTCCAATGTTTAAATGCATATAACTTCTACACTATCAATTGGATTTCAACCACATTTTGTATGTAACATCTGTACATAAACAGATATGACTGAGCATATTCTTAAGAGCCAACAGGGCTACCAACTGTTAATATTTGCTCTCTCTCTATTTTTTTATCCAAATACCAATATATCAGAAAGTATGCAAGCCAACAGCTTTACACTATGCGCACGTATATTCTGACATTTTAGATTAATTTGGAGTAACTTATATACGTCAGTTCTACCAACATGATTATAAGCCTGCTGATAGTACCAATTTTTAAATACATGTAACTTCTATACTATCAGTTGGATTTCAACCAAATTTCGTATGTGCTATGTGTACCATAACAGATATGACTATAAGTGTTGTTAAGAGCAATCAGGGCTGCCAACTGTTAATAAATGCTGTCTATATTGTTTTTACCCTAATATCAATATACCAGAAAGTATGCAAGCCAACAGCTCTATACTTTGCACACGTATAGCACCTGACATTCTAGATTAATTTGGAGTAATTAATACAAGGCAGTGCTGCCAACAAGATTCTGTGCCTGCTGATATGTCCAATTTTAAAATACATGTAACTTCTATACTAACAAATGGATTTCATCCAAAATTGGCACAACAAGATATCATAATAATTCAGATTACTTCTGACCAGCACACGCATGGTATTGTTGGCAACATGCTTTTACGCGTGTTGATAGATCCAGCGATTAATTGCTTGTAACGTCCATTGGACTTCAACCAAATTTTGTATTCTGTACCTTAAGAGATGGAACTAAGAATATATTCAGTCACCAGGGCTGCCAACTGTAGTGCTCTATTAGGCTACATCATACCAGGTATATTTCGAACTAATTAGATATTTCGATATTACCAACTTAATTTTGTCATTATTCAAGATAGGTTCATATACTGTAGAATAATCATTGGCATGAAAAGTAGGCTGTATAGTTCTTCACGGAACTTCTTGTTAAATTAAGTTGTTGTTCCTTGTGTCGTAATCATTCGATCAAAATGAAAGTTTGAATAATGAACCTACGCAATAATTTTCCTTTAAAGGTACATGACTCTAAGGCCTGTGCATATAACAATCCAACCTGGCGACCATAATAAATATTTAGACGGTTCTCAATATCTACGAATATATTACAGCAATCCAACTGAATTTTTTAATGTCCATAGGGGCTATGTACATAAGTTCACCTATAGGACTTTCAATAACCTGGTGATCACAAATCCAACATGGCGGCGGAGCGAAATATAAATATTCACGTGGTCGTTTCTCGCAATTTAACCATCCGATTGCAGTGACACTTGGTACAGTAAATCTTTATACACATGTTAATCCACTGACATCTAATGTTCTTCAATTGTTTCCATAACCACAATATGGCATTCGTGCGAAATTTTAAAATCTCGTTTTTACTTCTTGTATACTAATCATGCGATTGAAGTTTGAATACTACACGTCCACAATAATCTTCATGTAACATTACATAATAAGCCCTACATATATAAAAGTCAGACATGGCAACCACCCGAAATACTAAGACTGTTTTCAATATCTACGAATCTATTACAGCAATCAAACTGAAATTTAGTATGTTGATAGAGGCAATTAACATCAGTAGGATGTATGAAAATAGGCTGTATAGTTCTTCACGGAACTACTTGTTTTAACTCTAGACAATTGTTGGTGAAAGAGAGAGATATTTGTGCCAGATAATTAATCTGAGAATAATTTCCATTGTTCTGCAAGGAGAGGGGGAAAAGAATTGGGTCATTTTGTCCTCCGAAGGAGGGCTAGATGCCCATCTTCGGAGGACTGGCCGCCATCGCAACTAAGGCGATCTTCAGCCCTGAAGGTTTTTGAGTTTATAATAGGGGGACCACCCGACCAACATGACAGCCTCCGTGAAAGAACTAGATATTTGCGCCAAGGACATGGAAAGTGCCATGGGGACGGTAGGTAACTCAGATCAAATCTTGGTACATCGATATGGGCAATGTAAACAAATTTATTGGACGAGAGTTATTTCGCACACAGCAGTGTTTCAATTTACATTGTCAATAAAAACCAGAATTTTTGAATACGAGATTAATGAATATATTTTTCCGACGTCAAATATTTCTGTACGGCAAAGCATATTATTCTTCTTGAGTATACTTACATATTATTTGCTTGAAATGTATTTTAAATATGTACACTGACGATGTCCTGTGGCTGTTGTGTGTCCTGTAAAAGTTCCCTTTGTGCCCGGCAGGTGCGTGGCATGCTGGCGGAGTGCGGTACGTTCATCGTATACCCGATAGGTAGAGCCCTGCTCGGATAAACAAAACGTTATCCGCATCCGCACCGCAACCGCACGACTTGTATCCGTATCCGCACGTGTGTTATCCAAATCTGCTGTCATTACAATTATATTTTTAGCCTACTTTCGATTTTTACAAAAATTGAAAGTAGACTTATGAGATCAACACAGGGCGAAAAAGTGTGTCTGTCTGTGTGTGTGTGTGTGTGTGTGTGAGTCTGTGTGTGTGTGTGTGTACTCAGAATGTCTGTCCCCCCCCCCCCCCTATCAATTCGAAAACGGTGAATGCTAATTGAACGAAATTTGGTACAAAGGTAGCACTAGCAAAGGACACCTCAGTGTCATGTTTTATATCGCCGCCATCTTGACGGAAACGTAATGGCGGCCACACAAATGTTCAAAGCTTAAATCAAATTACGATTAACCTAATCATCCGATCTCTCCCAAATTTTGCAACAACATACCTTTATAGAGGAAGCATCCTTTGACCATATGAATAGGTCATTAGCCTAATAGTTTGCGGATGGCGGCCGTCTTTGTGTGAAAATCAATTCCCCCTATTAATTCAAACACGGTGAAACCAAATGGAACGAAATTTGGTACAGAGGTAGCACTAGCAAATGGCATCTCAGTGTCATGATTTATATCGCCGCCATATTGACAGAAACGTAATGGCGGCCACACAAATGTTCAAAGCTAACCATCCGATCTCTACCAAACTTTGCAACAACATACCTTTATGGAGGGAGCATCCTTTGGCCAATCTAATAGGTTATTAGCCTAATAGTTTGCGGATGGCGGCCATCTTTATGTCAAAATTGATTCCCCCTATTAATTCGAACACGGTGGAACCGAAAGGAACGAAATTTGGTACAGAGGTAGCACTAGCAAAGGGCACCTCAGTGTCATGTTTCATATCGCCGCCATCTTGACTGAAACGTAATGGCGGCCACACGAATGTTCAAAGCTTAAATCAAATTACGATTAAACTAATCATTCGATCTCTACCAAATTTTGCAACTACATACCTTTATGGAGGGAGCATCCTTTGACCAATCTAAAAGGTCATTCGCCTAATAATTTGCGGATAGCGGCCATCTTTGTGTCAAAATCGATTCCCCCTATTAATTCAAACACGGTGAAACCGAATGGAACGAAATTTGGTACAGAGATAGCACTAGCAAAGGGCATCTCAGAGTCATGATTTATATCGCCGCCATATTGACAGAAACGTAATGGCGGCCACACAAATGTTTAAAGCTTAAATCAAATTACGACTAACATAACCATCCGATCTCTACCAAACTTTGCAACTACATACCTTTATGGAGGGAGCATCCTTTGACCAATCTAATAGGTAATTAGCCTAATAGTTTG
Organism: Meconema thalassinum; assembly: GCA_946902985.2. NCBI lineage: Eukaryota > Metazoa > Arthropoda > Insecta > Orthoptera > Tettigoniidae > Meconema > Meconema thalassinum. Next base: position 94,236,913 of record OX336388.2, read on the forward strand.
CGGATGGCGGCCATCTTTATGTCAAAATTGATTCCCCCTATTAATTCGAACACGGTGAAACCGAGTAGAACGAAATTTGGTACAGAGGTAGCACTAGCAAAGGGCACCTCATATTCATGTTTAATATCCCTATAGCACGTTGTATTTCAACAAGCTACTACAACCAACATTCAATCATACTCCTTGAAAAGGACAAAGAGTTATAACTATACCCATGCATTTAGGAGAAAGTAGGCTATATGTTCTTTACTGAACATCTTGTTAATCTACGTTTCATTTTGTAAGTTCTTTCGATCTAAATTGCATTTCGCGATTGTTTTCATCTCAATTGCATTTTGTAAAGATTGACAATCTAAATTGCTTTTTAGTAAGTCTTTCAAGGTAGGAGCAGGGCTTTTTAGTGAGTATTTTCAATCTAAATTGCATTTTGTAAGCATTTTCAATTTCAATTGCTTTTTGTAAGTATTTTGAATTTCAATTGCACTTTGTGAATATTTTGGATTGGAAATGGGATCTTTCAATCTGAATTGCATTGTGTATTTTCAATTTCACTTACATTTTGTACCTCAATTGCATTTTGTACGTATTTTCGATCTCATTTGCATTTTGTAAGTATTTTGAATTTAATTGCATTCTGTAAGTATTTCGAATTTTAATTGCATTTTGTAAGTATTTCGAATTTTAATTGCATTTTGTAAGTATTTCGAATTTTAATTGCATTTTGTATGTATTTTGAATTTTAATTGCATTCTGTAAGTATTTCGAATTTTAATTGCATTTTGTAAGTATTTCGAATTTTAATTGCATTTTGTAAGTATTTCGAATTTTAATTGCATTTTGTAAGTATTTCGAATTTTAATTGCATTTTGTACGTATTTCGAATTTTAATTGCATTTTGTACGTATTTCGAATTTTAATTGCATTTTGTAAGTATTTCGAATTTTAATTGCATTCTGTAAGTATTTCGAATTTTAATTGCATTTTGTAAGTATTTCGAATTTTAATTGCATTTAGTAAGTATTTCGAATTTTAATTGCATTTAGTAAGTATTTCGAATTTTAATTGCATTTTGTAAGTATTTCGAATTTTAATTGCATTTTGTATGTATTTTGAATTTTAATTGCATTCTGTAAGTATTTCGAATTTTAATTGCATTTTGTAAGTATTTCGAATTTTAATTGCATTTTGTAAGTATTTCGAATTTTAATTGCATTTTGTAAGTATTTCGAATTTTAATTGCATTTTGTAAGTATTTCGAATTTTAATTGCATTTTGAAAGTATTTCGAATTTTAATTGCATTTTGTACGTATTTTGAATTTTAATTGCATTTTGTAAGTATTTCGAATTTTAATTGCATTTTGTACGTATTTCGAATTTTAATTGCATTCTGTAAGTATTTCGAATTTTAATTGCATTTTGTAAGTATTTCGAATTTTGATTGCATTTTGTAAGTATTTCGAATTTTAATTGCATTTTGTAAGTATTTCGAATTTTAATTGCATTTTGTAAGTATTTTGAATTTTAATTGCATTTTGTACGTATTTCGAATTTTAATTGCATTTTGTAAGTATTTCGAATTTTAATTGCATTTTGTACGTATTTCGAATTTTAATTGCATTTTGTACGTATTTCGAATTTTAATTGCATTTTGTAAGTATTTCGAATTTTAATTGCATTCTGTAAGTATTTCGAATTTTAATTGCATTTTGTAAGTATTTCGAATTTTAATTGCATTTTGTAAGTATTTCGAATTTTAATTGCATTTTGTACGTATTTCGAATTTTAATTGCATTTTGTAAGTATTTCGAATTTTAATTGCATTTTGTAAGTATTTCGAATTTTAATTGCATTTTGTACGTATTTTGAATTTTAATTGCATTTTGTAAGTATTTCGAATTTTAATTGCATTCTGTAAGTATTTCGAATTTTAATTGCATTTTGTATGTATTTCGAACTTTAATTGCATTTTGTAAGTATTTCGAATTTTAATTGCATTTTGTAAGTATTTTGAATTTTAATTGCATTTTGTAAGTATTTCGAATTTTAATTGCATTTTGTACGTATTTCGAATTTTAATTGCATTCTGTAAGTATTTCGAATTTTAATTGCATTTTGTAAGTATTTCGAATTTTAATTGCATTTTGTAAGTATTTTGAATTTTAATTGCATTTTGTACGTATTTTGAATTTTAATTGCATTTTGTACGTATTTTGAATTTTAATTGCATTTTGTACGTATTTTGAATTTTAATTGCATTTTGTAAGTATTTTGAATTTTAATTGCATTTTGTACGTATTTTGAATTTTAATTGCATTTTGTAAGTATTTCGAATTTTAATAGCATTTTGTACGTATTTTGAATTTTAATTGCATTTTGTAAGTATTTCGAATTTTAATTGCATTTTGTACGTATTTTTGAATTTTAATTGCATTTTGTACGTATTTTGAATTTTAATTGCATTTTGTAAGTATTTCGAATTTTAATTGCATTTTGTACGTATTTTGAATTTTAATTGCATTTTGTAAGTATTTCGAATTTTAATTGCATTTTGTAAGTATTTCGAATTTTAATTGCATTTTGTATGTATTTCGAATTTTAATTGCATTCTGTAAGTATTTCGAATTTTAATTGCATTTTGTATGTATTTCGAATTTTAATTGCATTTTGTAAGTATTTCGAATTTTAATTGCATTTTGTAAGTATTTCGAATTTTAATTGCATTTTGTACGTATTTTGAATTTTAATTGCATTTTGTAAGTATTTCGAATTTTAATTGCATTCTGTAAGTATTTCGAATTTTAATTGCATTTTGTAAGTATTTCGAATTTTAATTGCATTTTGTAAGTATTTCGAATTTTAATTGCATTTTGTAAGTATTTCGAATTTTAATTGCATTTTGTAAGTATTTTGAATTTTAATTGCATTTTGTAAGTATTTCGAATTTTAATTGCATTTTGTAAGTATTTCGAATTTTAATTGCATTTTGTAAGTATTTCGAATTTTAATTGCATTCTGTAAGTATTTCGAATTTTAATTGCATTTTGTAAGTATTTTGAATTTTAATTGCATTTTGTAAGTATTTCGAATTTTAATTGCATTTTGTAAGTATTTCGAATTTTAATTGCATTTTGTAAGTATTTCGAATTTTAATTGCATTTTGTAAGTATTTCGAATTTTAATTGCATTCTGTAAGTATTTCGAATTTTAATTGCATTTTGTAAGTATTTCGAATTTTAATTGCATTTTGTAAGTATTTCGAATTTTAATTGCATTTTGTAAGTATTTCGAATTTTAATTGCATTTTGTATGTATTTCGAATTTTAATTGCATTTTGTAAGTATTTCGAATTTTAATTGCATTTTGTACGTATTTTGAATTTTAATTGCATTCTGTAAGTATTTCGAATTTTAATTGCATTTTGTACGTATTTTAAACATTTTGTGCGTATTTTTCGATCTATTCCTTTTGTGAATCTTTTCGTTCAAAATTCCCTTTTGGAAGAACATTTTGTGAGTTGTTTTTAATCCGAGTTCCTTTTTGTAAGTATTTTCCGTCTCACTTAATTTTCGTTCTGGTTTCCATTTCATTGTCATTTTCGCTATCACCCAGATCATTAGGGCCCGATAACCTAGATGTTAGGCCCCTTAAAACAACAATTATCATCATCATGTTTCATTATTTGAAGTAAATTGCATAAACTCCTCATGAATCGAATTATCGTGAACGAAACTGACACACACAATTAAAGCAAACCGAAGCGACGTGAAATAAGTTACTGATCGCACACTTTAACAGCAAAACTGATCCATAGCTTGCTCCAACACTGAAGGAGTCTCGCTGCGAGTAGAGTGCAGGACATTCACCAAGTGACGAACGTGATCACTTTTAAAATATATACAGGATTTAAGAAGCCTCACTAGCGATAGCCTAAAACAGGTGATAGATGGGACAATATAAAGATACAAGTAAAGAATTGTCTCGGGGGGGGGGGGGGGTTGGGGTTAACCCTAAAACTCCCCTCCGTCGGTACGTCACTGCAATCAGTCTACTGTACTGTTTAGGGGTGTTAATCCTATCTTCCCTGTGTAGCTTACATAATTAATACAACAGTACCATGACAGTACTGCCAACCTCGCGCTTACGGTACTATGAAAAACAAAGAAGCGCCCAATTCAGTCGCTAGTGCGCATCATTCGTGTGCACCACTTAATTCATAGAAAGTGCGCCCAATTGAATTGTTTAATGATCATGGATTGTGGAAATCGCCTTCGAAAGGCCGCACGAGCCCCTGATCTTCTAATCTTCGTTTTGTCGAATCCATTGGTTTTTGACAATGGTTACAGCCTAACGCGCCCAGATCAATGCTTTTGATTCAACCGTGTCCCGCCAGCTGCGCGCGGCCAAATGCCGCACCTACCCCCGACCTTCTAACCTTCGTTTTGTCCAATCCAATGGTTTTTGACAATGGTCACAGCCTAACGCGCCCAGATAAATTGTATTGAGTCAACCGTGTCCCGCCAGCTGCGCGCGGCCAAATGCCGCACCTACCCCCGACCTTCTAACCTTCGTTTTGTCCAATCCAATGGTTTTTGACAATGGTCACAGCCTAACGCGCCCAGATCAATTGTTTTGATCTGCGTGCATCGTTAGCCTTTGTCACGTTTTTCTACCTGCGAAGTGGGCACTGCTGCTCTAGCACAAAGGATTTGTGGGTATTCCAGGAAGGGTGGAAGGGATACATACCACGTCATTCGCAAGGGATGCCTGTTCGAAGTAGCATTTGACCGTTGGCATACCTGCCAACTCTCACGATTTAGGCGGGAGTCTCCCGATTAGACACCACTTCTCCCGCCCTCCCGCTAACGTATTAAATCTCCCGATTTTTCAAAATTCTCACGCGTAAATTCGGACTTAAAGTGCGAGATGACAAACTCCAGTCATCCATCGAACAGATCGATTTTACGTGTAGTGTGTTTCGATACCGCAGTTTCGCTTCGTATCGATAATTTATAGATAATTCTCCTTAACTACTCGTACCGATTAGTTGGATTTAAATTCTGTGCCTTTTTGTTTGAAATAGTCGATGGTTAATTCAGCGCGTGTTCCTAGAAATTTTCATAATAGTCTGTGGGTGAGAGGGAGTTGTAGGCTGCGGAATATTCTAAGTTATCTGTTTAACACGTGAAATTATTTGTGTATAACTTAGGTGTTGTTGGCATTAATATGCCGGTAGGCTATTGTGATTTTTCGATCTGAGTGATTTTGTCGGTTCCTCGGTAATTGGCTAGGAAATATGATCAGACATCGATAGTCTTCAAAATCTCCTGATTTTTCAGTTTCATAGGTTGGCAGGTATGCGTTGGTTTCCAGAGAAGCAGATAGTGTTTCTTGGCGTGGTGGATGATTTTTTCTAACATACGATACAGAAGATCATAATGTCGGGCGTCGAGGACGACAACAATCCACCTGATGATTTTTATATTTCAATCACATTAGTAATACAGTATATGAATTGAAAGAAGAAAATGTATAGCGCCCGAAGTGAGACTCGAATTACTGGGTCCGAACCTTACTGTGAGTCACGCGTCCTCCTCGAACTCGGTAACATCTTTACTGGATATGAAGCGCTCTGAAAACTTCGAAGTCGATTTTCTCGAGAATCTATGAATATGGCATCGAACTGCTCTGGGAAATTATTGTTCGAGGTCTGAACTTTACATATCCGAAACGGCAAAAATTACAAAAATCAGATTGCCGTAGGGTTCCCTTGTAAGCAAGCTTGGGTTTAGTAGACTAGAGTTGCCAGACGTTGCGTTTTACCCAGAACAATTCCGGTTTTTCATGTTTTGTTCCGCGTTCCGTTTCCATCTTTAACGGAATGCCAAATATTCCGTTCTTTGATTCATTTGATAATATACGGTATTCAATTTCGCACCAATTTTCAAATGTCCCGGTTCAGAAAGCTATTGATTGTAATATCTAGCTTGTTTTCTGGTGATACAGGTGCAAGTTTGAAAGAGAAAATGATTTCTACAGCATGTCTGTGTCAGATAGATGGGTGCATGTTATACATTTATTGTTGTTTGAGTCTTCAGTCTTTTGACTGGTTTGATGCAGCTCTCCATACCTCCCTGTCCTGAGCTAATCGTTTCATCTCTACATAGCTACCACACCCTACATCCGAGGCAATCTGTTTAACATATTCTAACCTTGGTCTACCCCTACAGTTCTTGTCCTCGACCCTTCCTTCCGTAACTAAGCTTGCTATTCCTGGGTGTCTTAGTATGTGTCCTACCAACCTATCTCTTCTCTTCATTAGCAGTCGCCAGAAACATCTCTCCTCTCCCACTCGCCTTAATACCTCTTCGTTTGTAACCCTATCTACCCATCTGATCTTCATCATTCTCCTGGAACACCACATTTCAAATGCCTCAATTCTCCTCTTTTCTGCTGCACCAATAGTCCAAGTTTCACTTCCATAGAGCGCCACGCTCCAGACAATGGCTTTCAAAAATGACTTCCTAATACCTAAATCTATATTCGATGTCAACAGATTCCTTTTTTGTAGAAAGGCTTTCCTTGCCTGAGCCAACCTACTTTTTATATCCTCTTTGCTTCGTCCATCACTGGTTATTCTGCTTCCTAAGTAACAGAAGTCTCCTACTTCCTTCAGCTTTTCACCTGCCAATTTGATCTCCATAGAGGTTTCTGATTTATTTCGGCTGCATTCCAGTATTTTTGTTTTACATTTATTATTTTCATCATGAAGTCCTTCCGTAAGACGGAATCCATACCATTCAAAAACTCATTCAAATCCTCAGGCTTGTCGGCCAAGATGACGATGTCATCAGCAAATCTCAGAGTTGAAATTATTTCTCCTTGAATCTTCACTCCCACTTCAAATTTTTCTCTAATTTCCTTCATTGCTTGTTCAATGTAAAGATTGAAAAGTATGGGTGAAAAGTTGCAGCCTTGCCTTACACCTTTCTGAATACCAGCTTCTCTCTCATATCCTTCAGCTCGAATGACTGCTGTCTGGTTTCTGTATAGATTGTATATCACCTTCCTATCCCTCTACTTGATTCCAATAGATTTCAAAATGTCAAACAATTTAGTCCAATCAACGTTATCAAAAGCCTTTTCTAAGTCTACAAATGCCATGAACGTTCTCTTATTTTTCCTTATTCTACCTTCCAAAATCAGCCTAAGACTTAGTACAGCTTCCCTTGTTCCTACATTTCTCCTGAAACCAAACTGGTCTTCACCCAACTCCGTTTCGATCTGGCTTTCAATCCTCTTGTAAATTATTCTAGACAGGATCTTTGAAGCATGAGTAATCAAGCTGATTGTACGGTAATCTTCACATCTGTCAGCTCCCACTTTCTTTGGTATAGGGGCAACAAAATTAAGGAATATCTTAGTCCTTGTGAAGTTAATACTAAAAATTTTCCCCTCCAATGTATTTACAGAGAGAGTTTTCTCTGTCATGAATATCAAATGGAGAGATGATAGAAACAGGAGCTCCATTAGTTTGATAAAACAATAATTGTGCACATATTACAATTATGACGAAAATTGTAGGGAAATTTATCAGAAGGTACTTAAAAATAAGAAATCCTTGCAAAGGGTCGTTCAAATGAAAAGCATTTGTAAGCTGCTGGTGCCATGGGCCTATATGATATGTCAGCAATATCTAGTTGTAATTTCGTGTATTTGATTTAGTAATGCTTATTTAATACATATGTATATTATATTACAATATTTAACAACCTTGATTTAAAAAAACGAGGTTTTGGGACATGCGTTCCGTTTTTCCATTCTTGAAATCTGGCAACCCTATAGTAGACCGACACGTTAACCACTCACCCACCGTGGCAAGCCTTGTTAGTGGAGAGTTAACAAGCGTTTCTTGTTGATGAAAAGTTAAATAACCTTTAACGATGAATTAAAAGATAATTGACGTTGGTGAAAACAGCCCTAAGGTGGAATAAATTAATTCAATACCATTTGGCCTTTAATTTAATGTAAATTAATGATTTTGGTGGTGGTATATGAAGGATTATCTTATTTAACCTCCTAACTGGGTATTTTTGAGCGCTGGGTGTAGCGTGCTCTGTGTATTATTTCAAGCCAATTGTTATGCCCGTATAGGCGGGAATATTAGCGATAATAGACTAATGTTGTGTTTTAGTATAATAAAGAAATTTCAATGTATTGAGTATAATTCAAGAGACATTTTGACAATTTTTACAGTAACTACAAGGTCATTTACCTGATTAGAACTTAAGAGTGTTGTCCATATGACCTAACCTGTTCATTTCCGCACATTGAGAGGTGCAGAAAAAACGTATCAAATGCTATCGAGATCAAACGTGTAGGTTTGCTTTCATTGATTGTCTTGTATTGCTCTCCGCACAAAGCAAAAACAAACACATGACCAAAATAGAAAGCTAAAGGCAGAATACAAAAACAAAAGCTAAAGCGAAAAACAAACACAAAACCAAAAAAAAAAAGCAAATCAAAATTCAAAAGAAAATTCGGAAAACGATCACAAAATTAGAAACAAAAAAAGAGCAAAATCAAAAGCAAAGACCACAAAGCAAAAACAAAAATCAAACGCCAAAGAAAAAGTAAAAAATGAACACAAATTCAAAAACAAGAAACAAGAAAAGCAAAAATCAAAAACAAAAGCAAATACAGAAAACAAACACAAAAACAAAAATTCAAAGACAAAAGAAGAAGCAGAAAATGAACATAAAATCAAAAACAAAAGAAGCAAAATTCAAAAACAAAAGCAATTACAGAAAACAAACACAAAAACAAAAATAACACAAAGCAAAAACAAAAATTTATAAAAAAAAAAGAAAAAGCAGAAAACGAACAGAAAATCAAACACAAAAACAAAAAAAACAACCCAGATACAAGAGGCGGGAAATGTCGTAACTGCTGCCAACCTGCTGCCAAAACATCAATTTTCACGTTCGCCATGCCGTGATAACTCGACACGCAAAGGAGGCGTTAGTGGTAAAAGATGGAGTACGTATATATTCGTCATGCCAATTAAATTATAACATTTAACGTACGAATATATACGTCATACCCAGTTAAGAGGTTAAAAGGTATGGAGGAGTAGAGAAGGTTAGTCTGTTCTACCTTGTTCCCCACAAACAATATTGTGATTGTGTTCGTGTTCTTTCCTTCCCTGTGCAGTGGATCCCTATAACTGCGGTGTACCGGAGAGGTTCGCCAACACTCTGGTGGTACATGGGTCCGATACTGTTCGCGGAGAGTGGCCATGGCAGGTAGCCATCTTCAAGTACACCGAGATAAACAGCAACAGTGCCATTGCCTTCCAGTGCGGAGGAACCCTGGTGACGCGACGCCACGCCATTACAGGTCGGCAAATGTTTATTATTATATAATACTAGCAGAAGTACCCGTTCTTCGAACGGTATTCGTTGTTAACACCAGACATTATCAATTGAGCAACTGTTGCAATGGTTAGCGGTTTGTCATTCCTTCAAGTTTATCAGAAAGAAGTCAGTTTTCTGGGAATATCACAAACACGGTTAATTTAAGGCCCTTAAAATGTAGTTTTCGGAGACCCTTTATAGATTCCCAAATTTTGTGTCTCACATTGAGAAGCGCAACATATGCTTCTGTCGTCCTTCTAGGATAATGTTTATACTTCGCTTATTTTAGCATGTATTGAGAAGTTTTTCTCTATACCCACCCTTCTACTGTATGAAAAGTGCGGTGAAGAGTTTTATAAATGATTGATGTATTGACTCTCATGGTTGCCATACCTAATTTTACGATGCTCCAAGCATCCGAACACGAGTTATAGGCGTAGGCTACATAAAGATACAAAGAAAGACAGACAGACAATTCTATGGTCTACAACATATTACCGAGATATCCAAATATGGGTATATCTACCATACAGTATCAAACAAAATCATCCTTACGATGAACCCGTTTGTCGACAACAACAAATAAAGTTAAAATGTGCTCTCAGACTAAATTCACCTAACGTGTACTTCCTGACGTGAAATAGAATTGAAAGCCTTGTAGACGAAACGCAATACACGTCACATAAAAACTGACCCTCTACGTTGTGCTAGGTGCCCATACACAGGAAGACCCCTTTCATAAATTACAAAGGCTTGTGGTGCATGAAAATTCAGGTTCTTTAGCCTAAAATTGCCCAAATTCCTAAAAGCCGCAAAAAATGCTGGTTCAATTCAAGAATTTTTGAAAATAATGTTGCTGTTTGGAGATATAATAGACCTTCTGTACTATATGTCGAACGTGAAAATTGCATGAAAAAATTCTAGGTTACCCCTTGACCCCCTTAATTGCATTGATGAATTGTACAGTCTACGTTAGTTCCGTGATAACCTTATAGCCATGTGCAAACTTTCACAGAAATGTAATAAATGGAGTGACATTGCTTCTTACAGAAATAGAAGGAAAGTTGAAGGCCACCCCTTGATATAATGTTCTCATGGTTACCGATTTGCATTCCTTCATTAGTTTGTTAAATTAAATTAAATTAGTTTTCTGGGAATATTTCAGAAACTGTTGGATTTAGAGCCTTATAATGTAGTTTTCGAGGACCCTTTAGGGCCCCCGAGTTTTGTTTCTGGCACCGAGGGGATTTGTCTCGTCGTTGTACGCCATAATATAATACTAATAATAATATAATATAGGGAGAAATTCTAACACCTATTTTTTTAAATTATTAATGCAGCCAATGGCCATGTACTTTTCTCTTCAGGACGGGTCAGGAAAGGGATATTATCAGAGAAAGAAGCATTCAATCACGCATGAGCAAAATGGAAATGGCCTACCATTTAACTAAGGACATCTATAAGAAAAGGTCAATATCCTTCAACGCAAAACTAAAACATTACTGCAGTGTCATCCGTCCGGAGGTCTTGCATGCTTCTGAATGCCTCACGATGAACAAAAAAGGCTTGATCGAGAAACTGGAGACCAAAGAAAGGAAAATTTTGAGAAAGATATTGGGTTCCATCAAAGACAATGGGGAATACAGAAGACGGCATAACCATGAACTATATACTCATGTGGAGAAGATAAGTAACGTCATCCGGAAGAGAATGATACCATTTTTTGGGCATGTGGAACGAATGAGCCCAGCGAGACTGACCAACCGCAACATAACTTCCTTTCAGGAGAGGAAAACAAAATGGGCCTGGTTCATAGAACTGGATAAATATCTGAAAGAAGTGGGGATTACACCAACAGATATTCAGGAGCGCGCCCCACTCAAAAGGAAACTTCAAGCTTGCAAACCGAAGCTGAAAACGGGAAAGATTTGGACCCAGGAATGGAAGGAAGTCCACCGAGAACGAATGCGGGCGTACTGGGCAAACATCAAAGCCAGTAGGAGACAGTGGGAATGACGCGGCCCATAGATGGCCTATACGAAATGAATGAATGAATAATATGGGGATAGGAATATAATAGACCTGCCGTACCACACCCGCAGGTGTAAATCGCGTGAAAAAATTCTAGAGTACCCCTTGATCCCCTTAAGCGCGTTAAACGTATTGATGAATTTTACGGCTTAATTTGGTTCCGTGATAACCTTCTAGCCGTTTGCAAACTTTCACAGTAATGTAATTAATGGAATTGCATTGCGTCTTACAGCAATAGATGGACCTCTGAGAATCTGTTGCCATGGTTACAGGCTTGCATTTGTTCATTAGTTTATTAAATGAAATTAGTTTTCTGGGAATATCTCAAAAACGGTTGGTCTTAGGGCCTTAAAATGTGGTTTTCAGGTACCCGAGTTTTGTCTCTCACATTGAGAGGCTGAAAATGAGCTTTGTCTCGTCCTTCTACGCCTATTTCAGCATGTATTTTAAGGGGGTAGGCCCCCTTTTATGAGGGGTATGGAGAAGAGTTATATCAATGATAAGTGTCGTGCCTCTGATGGATATCTGTACCAAATTTTACGTTGATACACCCAGTCGTTCTCGAGTTATAAGGGAACAAAGTTGTCCACAGACGAACAAACAAACAGACAGACAGACGAAAAAAATAAATTCGCGCGCATCCATCAAAAACAGTCTGAAACGCGTAAACAACTCAATTTTCCGTAGAAATTCAGAGAAAAACAGACAAACTTTCATTTTTATATAGAGAGAGATATACTGCACCGGTCGGTATTGACCGTGTTTTATTGCACATATTTAGGTTTCACTCGCTAACCGTTGGAGATATACGAAAAGTGATAAGGACCTTTCGGATAGAAAATTAAATGTTAAAGCTCATGTATGCCATCAAAAGTTTGCTATTTCTTAGCGTTCTCTTTTTATTTGAAATGGAATTATGAAATTTTGAAACCAGAGGGTGTAGTGACTTCACAAATGTCGGTTTTACTCGCTAACCGTTGGAGATACACGAAAATAGATAAGGACCTTTTGGATAGAAAATTAAATTTCAAAGCTCGTACGTGCCATCAAAAGTTTGCTATTTCCTACCGTTCTCTTTTTATTCGACATGGAAATATGAAATTTTGAACCAAAAGGTGTAGTGACGTCACTAAAATGGTCGCCACTTTTTAATAGTGCAAAATTTCGAAATCAAAAGTATCCTATATGTAAACCTGATAAATCAGCTACATCCATGCAAAATTTCATTTAAATCGGACCAGTAGTTCTTGCGTTATTGAGTGACAGACAGACAGACAGACAGACAGACAGACACCATCTCATTTTTATATATTAGTATGATTTGTAAATTGGGGTAATTTCCCGGTGGCAAATTGTACAAATACAGAAAAACACCCACAATAACATCAAACATAATATACACAATTCGCAATTTAGGAACTACAGTAATTAATAGGGCTCGGATATTTAGGTGCTAAAAATCATGAAAATATTTATTTTTCTGTATTAAAAATACCTGAAATATGTGACAAGGAAGTAAAAATATTTAATTATAATTTATTTTATTATTGACAATATAAACAATATGCATTACTCATGAATGCTATGTCTCACTGACTGCTGAAGAATTACAATACACAACGAAATACATTTTCAGGTTGTCCATCACAAATGACCGACGATTACCACGAAACACTTCTTCTGAAGGCGCGAAACTGCGGCAATATATTTGTTGCCCCTTGAGCGCGGTGTAACTTGAGATCGCTGTTCAGCCTTGATTGCTTTCCCACATGGTTGGCAGAACAGAACGCCCCCATCACAAGTAAAATAACTATCCTAAATTCTGCAACATACTGCTGCAGACGATAACTTGTATACACTTCACAGTGCCAGAAATGAACTGCATGTGAGTGACACTGGTTCCATGTAGATGGGAGAGGGGGGGGGGGGGGGTTCTAGCATGTGGTGCAATATGGCTATGGACAAGGAAATCCCCGGCTTCCACAGTGAGTGGGACGGGGCGACAAGATATGAAAAACACAGCTCCAAGCTGGCATACGCTCTGCATGAAGATTAGTGATAACCCACAGGTTCTTCTCTGTTAAATTAACAGAACAAAAATGCAATGAACTGAAAGATCTAGCATACTGATTTAAAAATATGTAGTCTAAATATTATGTATTTTATGTGCTAATAAGTGAAAAGCAGGAATTTATGTATTTAGAGACATAATGTTTAAGATATGTATTTATATAAAAAGAATATTTATTTACCTAAAAATCCGAGCCCTAGTAATTACATCGTAGTATTGACAATAAAATTCAATCTTCTCTTAAACACATCAATATGTTTGTGGAAAGGCTCTAAGACTGAAGCAGGTAATGAGTTCCAATTATCAATACCACGGTTAATGAAATAATATTTCCCATAATTTGTACGCTGTGGTCGGACCATGACTTAATGTGGATGATCTGCCCCGCTCAGGTGGGTGGGATTTCCCAGACGTTTGCTTAGTTCTCTCCATGCTGGCTGATTAGTGTAAGTGTTAAACATAGCGTATAGTCTGGATTTTGTCCTTCTATCTTCCAGAAATTCCCACCCTAGTTTTTCTATCATTCAAGTTTAATCAGATAGGACCTGGATGTTGATGATATGTCAACTTTTTACTGAGCTGTCTAAAACAATGCTGAAGTACATAGAAACTCCGGACGGGCCATCCCGTCTTCGTATATGTAATTTTTATTTTGCATCTTTTTGCATTTTTTGCTATTTTTCCATTTTATGAGCATATTTTTAAGTTTGATAGATTTTGTTGGTCTTATTTTAGAAAAATCGGCCTTTAAAGGTAATTTTCTTTTTCAATTTATTCATGTCACAGCTTTATATGAGGGAGTAATGTCTCTCAAAGTTAGCAACAAACGACCTTCCTCACTTCAAGTACGCTCCGATCACATCAGTTGATGTTGACGATCACATCAGTTGATGTTGAACGCAGCTTTTCGAGATATAAAACCTTGTTGGGTGATAACCGCAGATCATTTACAGTTGACAACATCAGAATGGCATTCGTAGTGCAGTGCAACTGAGACTAAAGTGAACACAAACCTTATGTTAAGTGCTAGAAATATATTTTTTGATTGACTTTTCATTTTGAGTTTAAGATGTCATTTTTGAATTATTGGTGAGTTAATTATTATAAGATAATTTTCTCCATTTTATAGTGCAATTTTTAAACTTTTTTACGGCATCAACATCCGGGCCCAATATAATCAGTATCATAAATACAAAAAGTTTTCAAGACAAGCAATCAATGTTTAAAGAACTTGGATATTCAAGCATTCTGACTGTTTTGCCTATCAGCATCCAGTCTAGTCAGCAAGCCTCTGTTTGAGAACAAGTCGCCCCCGCGATCCCCTACTAGCAGTTAGCACTGCAGCATCTCTGCTTTTACACCTCTCACTTTGAAATCATTCAACACTGAATCTAACCATCACCTTTTAGGTCTACCGATGCTTCTCTTACCCTCTACAGTCGAACTCATTAACCTCTTAGGTCAGGGCCATCCAGACAGCGCTCCCCGAGCGCTTTATTGGAGGTAGTTTCAGAAGTGGTGGGAGGAGCTTGGCTGGGTGAGCGCGCTGAAGTGTGCAGCCGATTCATCAGTCACTAGTCTACTCCAATGCGCTTTGCTGACAGCGTGTAAGTAAATCAGTTTCGCAGTGGTCATGACTGATGGTTGGTTGGTTCCTTAGTTTAGGGGCTGCGACAACGCGGTCATGTAGCCCCGTGTACTTTGGGTGTGTGTAGAATCTATCTGTTAACCGGTGTTAATTGTGATGACTGTATTAGTGTGTGTATCTGCTTTTTTAATTCAAGTATGGACTGCAACTTTAAATTTTTCAAATAGCTCCTACTTTTGCCGCCAAACGCCACCGTCAACGACTACTAGGCCTAGTTCAGAACGTAGCTACTAGACGCCACCGCAGTCGGCTCTTGGCAACGAACGTAGAAACCTAAAAGCGTTGTTTATATTCTTCACCTATCCAACAGGTGTAATTAGTGGAAGGTTCTTTAACATGCCATAAATCTATGACATGGGACCGCCGGCTTTACTTCCCCTCCGAAGGAAGGCATACTGAGGGATTTTAACGCTCTTAAAAAATCCGACGGCTTCAGCCGGGTTTGAACCCGCTATCTTGGGCATAGAAGCTCAGCATGCTACCGACTACGCCACAAAAGCCGCCTTGGTCATGACTGAACAGCATACAAAATGAGGAGTGGTGAAGGAGCAGTCTTTAAAGCAGAATGGGAAATTTCATTTTTCTGTACAGCTTATAAAGGGCTTGCAAAATGTTTAGTGTGCAACAGAGATGTAATGTGTTAAAAAGAACACAATTTGTTGTTGAATTTTCCACTCAAATATGTTCACATTTCAGTTTGGAATAAATCTCAATATTGAATATTCTTTACTTAACACTTGTGTTAGTTTCCTGCTCATTCCATACATCAAAGTACCATTCGATTTGTATAAGCGGTATATTTGTTATGGCAAAACAGCCCTATTAATATGTCAACAATCCCACAAGAGCCGTACGTATCTGGTCAGCGTGGTCCGAACATCGTCCGTATTCTCCCTGCCACAGTGTAGTGGTGGTAGGGGAAGGAGCGCTAGTCTGACTCAGGGGGATGACAGTTCATAGGGAGCGCGTGGGGTTCGATAAAGCTCCGCTATAGATGTTCTGCCAACCAATGAAGAATTAATTTCAGTACTATGTTTCCGTAGTTGGCACTCACCCAACGCTCACAGCAAACAGACTGACGGAAGCGGGAATGGTCTGTTTTGATTGATTTTCCTCGTGGTGGTGTTGGTTGTTGTGATTTGTTGGGTATTTTGATTGACTCTCAATTCAATTCAAATAAACAATCATGCCACTGCAAGGGAGGAAAAATTGCCAAGCACCGGGATGTAAGAATTATAATGATAGTAAGAACAATACGGCAATTTTCATCTTCCTGGAGTTGACCATGTGTAAAACTAGTGGACAATATGGACTATTCTCGAATAAAAATATATAGAGAGAATAAATGTGTGCATTTCATCTCTTGTTTGTTTTCTTACCCATTCTCCTTTGCATTGCAATAAAATTTGTGGTTTACGGCTATGGGGAGGGGTGGTTGGCAGCCGGCATGCTAGGCAAAAGTGAGGTTATGTCAATATAGAGTGTGCATTTGGACAGTTTTCTTTATATTCATCGAATATTCCAACAATTCTGTAGAGTAGGAGAGCAATGTTTAATTAGCCTAAAGGTGAATTAAGCTCTAGAACGGCATAATTCTGTCCTTCGTGACAAATCTATTGCCAACATTGATATATATCAAAGAGTACTATTTTCCTATCAGGGCATACATTTCTACGCCTAGCGAAAGGCGCAGTTATGTTTGTGTTATTTTCATCAATAATCAATAACTCATCGCAGAACATATTGTTCAATTACGTGTAATAAAGGCTACATTCATATGGCTTTTTACTTTTTATGTTGCCAGACTTGGTGTAGCGGTACATAGCCTCGGGCGGTGCTCTCTCCCGGAAATTCTATAACCAAAAGTGACGAATCTCTTATAGTTTACATGATCCTTGGTCTGACTGCCCAGTGCTCCCCACAGAACACCAAATATAATGGAAGTGAATGACGCGTGGTAAAGCATGGAAACAAGAAACTACTGCAGGCCGCCTAGTGGTGTGGCAGCTAACTACCAGTTTTCAAATATTAGCTCCCAAATGTTCTTTTATTGTTTTATTTTATAGCGGGTCACTCCAATCCGTGGTCTATTTTATTTAACCCGCCATCGGTATCGTTGTTAGGTTGCTCCTAACAAAAACATTCCTTATTAAGAAAAGTTTTTTGTTTTAAGACTCAACCTTTTCAAACTCCATCTATTCTCAAATGAGTATATGAGTCACATGTTTTGCTGTGGTACGCGATGATTCACGCACACGTGTCACGTGTGGGAAGGTGGTAAGTCAGTGTCACAGGCTGTGTTAGGTGGCTTCTAGCCTCGATACCTTTGGCGTTACATTTTTTTGCGCGTTCCGTGCTGGTGTAATATTTTTTTGAGAAGTGTCAAAGAGAAGTTTTAAAGGCAGATAGGCTTAGTGAATCTGTTCTTTTGAGCTGGATTGAAGAAGAGGACGACGTATTTACAGATGTTGACGACCAAGACTGTGCTTCTGAATGTCTAAGTGATGCTCCTAGAGAACATTCCATGCATCAAACTGATACTGAGCAATCCAACGATTCAGATAGTTTTTTTTAGCATATGGCTTTTAGTGCCGGGAGTGTTCAATTCGCCGGAGTTAGTAGCTGCTTCTAGCGGACACCCATGGGGTGAGCTACAAGTACCGTCGCGTGTGGAGTGTTGTCTGGGGAAGGAAGGTGTGAATGTAAGGACTAGGAATTGGAAGGTATCAGCTGTGGCCTATAGTTAGGGACCAACCCCGGCATTTGCCTGGAAGGAAGATGGGAAACCACAGCGAACCATCTTCAAGGTTGCCGGCGGGGGGATTCGAACCTCCTCGCCTCCCTGATGTGAGCGACTGCCTGCAGCCACGCCGTAACAACCACGGCTAACTCACCCGGTATTCAGATAGTGAAATGAGTGAATAGGACAATGATAGAAAATATTCTTGTTTACAAATCATGATCAAATTTGTTGTTTAGCAATGTAATGCCAAGGTTTTTTGTTCCTTTTCATAATATTTAGTAATGTTTATGTAGATTTATGTGTATATAAAGGGGTAACATAAAACGAGTCTAATAAAACAAAATTATAATTACCTACTAAAAGAACGAAAATAATGTAGGAGTCAAAATTGTAGTAGTTAACTTTTAGGTAATAAACTATTATGGATATATACAAATAGGTAAGTATATACTTACCTAGATATATTAATAAATAACCAAACACTAGTATCATTTATTCCAAATGCCAAGAAAAGCACGTATAAGCACTAAATCATATACCAAACTGATGTTAGGGAGCGCCTATACACGATACCTCTCGCGTAAGTGAGGACAACACTACCGATGGCGGGTTAAGGACACATTTCTATTTTAGAAAATCGCACGAATTTGAGACTTTGGACTGGATGGTTTTATTCAGAACTGTTCACGCCGATGTCGTATGACCACATATCCTTTTGGCGTGAGTAACACCCGCATTTGACAAATACGGTTTACGAATGAAAAGGTGCATAAATACGATAATCTCGTGTTATACAGGAACAATATTTGCAATTGCGAGTAGTTTGAACGTATAAGTGACTAAAATATCTCTCAAAATCAGGATAATGAACAGTTACCGTAACGTGTTTCAAGCATGCGAAGCCGCCATGTTATCAACAACACAGAACACCAAATATTACATGGCAAAATCAACCAATTACGAGGTGACCTTTTGCCCAGCAGCGCTCGTAGCGGGGTGGCAGTAAAATACCCAGTGTTGTCAGTTACTCGTATCGTAGCTTCATCCGCGGCCGCGCTCCCAGAACGCAATGACTGGATGGCCCTGTCTTAGGTAATCTCTTCCCCTCTCCCATTCTCTTCACATGACCCCACCATCCAGGGGGATGATAGTTCATAGGGAGCGCGTGGGTCGGGGTAAGGCCCTGTACTGGTTGTTCTGCCAACCAATGAAGAATTAATTTTAGCACTAAGGTTCCGTAGTTGGCACTCATGAACGTTCACATCAAACCGACTGGCGGAAGCGTGAATAGTCTGTTTTGATTGATATTCCTCGTGGTGTTGTTGGTTGGTTTGATTTGTTCAGTATTTTGATTGTTTATTTTAATTGAATTGAGAGTCAATCATGCCACTGCAAGGGAGGAAAAATTGCCAAGCACCGGGATGTAAGAATTATAATGATAGTAAGAACAATACGGCAATTTTCATCTTCCTGGTGTTGACCATGTGAAAAATTAGTGGGCAATATGGACTACTCTCGAATAAAAATATATAGAGAATAAATGTGTGCATTTCATCTCTTGTTTGTTTTCTTACCCATTCTCCTTTGCATTGCAATAAAATTTGTGGTTTAGGGCTACGGGGAGGGGTGGGTGGTTGCGGGCATGCTAGGCAAAAAGTGAGGTTATGGCAATGTAGTGTGTGCATTTGGACGATTTTCTTTATATTCATCGAATATCCCCAACTATTCTGTAGAGTATGAGAGCAATTTTTAATTAGCCTAGAGGTGAATTAAGCTCTAGAACGGCATAACTGTGTCTTTCGTGACAAATCCATTGCCAACATTGATATATATCAAAATGTATTCTTTTCCTATCTGGACGTATATTTCAGCACCTAGCGAAAGGCGCAGTTATGTTTGAGTTATTCATCAATAATCAATAACTCGTCGCAGAACATACTGTTCATTTACGTGTAATAAAGGCTACATTCATATGGCTTTTTACTTCTTATGTTGCCAGACTTGGCAGTACAATCCATAGCCTCAGGCGGTGTTCTCTCTCGGAAATTCTATAACCAAAAGTGACGAATCTCTTATACTTACATGATCCTTGCCACCATCTTGAGTCGGCTCACACGGACAGCTTCATCTAGCGTTATAAGTAGGGCTCGGACCGATGTGTTTGATAAAATCTCCAGATATGCTCGAAAACCATGTGTTTTATGCTCGATAGATATGCTCAAAAACCATTATATGCGCGATAGATATGCTCGAAACCCCCATTATATGCGGTTAAATATGCAGAATATGCTCGAAAAACACCGTTAAAAACTATAGAAAGGAAAGTGAAACGAAAATAACATAGCTTTATACACGAGCTTTATTTTCTAATTGTATGTATGATACACTGCAATATACTCGCATTCCATTTTTTCAAATATATATAAGAGAAGTTTTCTTATAAAAGTTACAGTTTAAAAGTTCATTTACAAAATGTTCAGAATTAGGCGAGTCATTGAAGTAGATCTGCATTGGTCTGTACAACAACATTGTTTTCTATGTTTTCAGCTTTGAATGATTTTCTTAAATCAGTCAATAAAAGTTTCAATGACGAAAACGACCTGCGGTTCTATTATTTGCACTAGATGGGCTTTTCAATAATTTTATTATTTCTGTTTCCGAACCTTAAGGATGGTCAGGGCCCGAATCCGGGGTGGGGAATTCGAAGAAAAGCAAACTATTTGGACGAAAACCACAAGAATATGCATTTATATGCTTCTATTCTTAAAACCGCGGCTTTATGCATTTACATGCTCGATAAATTTCAATTCTGTTGGTTCCAGAGAGGTGAAAATACCACCGAAAGGCGTCTTTCAATGTGTACTATTCAGGGGAAAAATATGCAAATATGCTCGAATCTGAGCCCTAGTTATAAGTGTAGGGTTATAAATTTAAGGGGTTACATTAACCCTACAATACAAACATACGTACAATTTATGTGTATGAATAATTGAACTCCATAGAATTCCCTCTGTATCTGTCCCCACCTTACCATCTTCCAACAGTGCTTCTACTGGTCTAGGGTGGTGATTATATGCTTTTGTTATTAATGCCAATCAGTTCTAGAGGCATAATCATGGGGCAAAGTAGCCTATTGACTGGAAACTATCCTTGAATTTAACAACATATTGGTTTCTCCGTGGCAATAACAAAGAGGTGGAGAATTTGATGTACAGTATATATGTCACATCACTTCAGAGGGATTATAAAAACCACCTCATAAAAACCGGAGACAGTATGAGAGGCCGAAGAGATTACGGTACATACTACAGTGAGTCTCTCTCACGACTCGGCCGGCCGGCGCGCCCAGCTTATCTGTCTCCCGTCGACTCATCACTTCCGCTCGGCATAACATAGCACTTCGTTCACTTTATCCGTGCATGACGTGGCGTAGTCGGTAGCATGCTGAACTGCTATATCCAAGATAGCGGGTTCAAATCCAGCCGAAGTCGTCGGAATTTTTTAAGAGCGTTAAAATCCTTCAGTGTGCCTTCCTTCAGAGGGGAAGTAAAGCCGGCGGTCCCATGTCATAGATTTATGGCATGTAAAATATCCTTTCACAGACTAAACTTGTGTAAAGCAAAATTTGTTAGGTTAGATTTCGTCATAACGCTCTATCAAAGTTCCAACGTTCACCACTAGGTATCATTGATATCTGGTGGCGAAAGTTTGAACTACTTGAAATTGAACGGAACTTGTAGCTCACCCTTTAGGGTGTCCGCTGGAAGTAGATACAGACTCATCAGGCGAGCCGAACATGTCCTCGGACACTCCCGGCAATAAAAGCCATACGATAAATAAATAAATAAATAAATAAACAATTAAAATTAATAAAATAAGCTGCTACTACCTTATGACAGGAGATGTTGTAAATGTTCTCCTCATACATCCACACATTTCCGGCATCGTCTTAGGGAACTCCGATTCACACGCATAAGTTCGTCTTCTGTAATTGAGGTTTTATATCTCTCCGGATGTGTTCTTTCATTCCCCCAACGTCTGAGTGTTTCTTGCATTCGCTTAATTCTTTAAGCACCCATATAAATAAGTCACAAACAGTTAAATATGGGGACTGTGACAGCCATAAGTCCGCACTAATTACACGGTATTCAAAAATATCCTCAATTAAGTTTAATGTGTCATGAGCTGTATGCGCGGGGGCAGGGTCTTGCTGAATATATCCATTTCGAGAGTTAGTGTCAGTCAGTTCGTCAAAAAATAGTTTGAATATATTATTCCTGTACCTTTGTGCATTAATTGTGCCTTGAAAAAGGATAGGCCCTATAATAATGTATCTATTCACTACGCACCATACTCCGACCCATTCGTTATGTAGAGGAATTTCGTATATACGATGGGGGGAGGGGGGAGGGGTTCTCTACTCCAATATCTGTTATTCTGCGTCGTCGAACCATACTCGTGTAAATCGAACCAAGCTTCGTGCGAGAAAAATATTAACACATCCGGAGAGAAGAAGGCTGGGCTTCAAATCTCCTTTGAGAAGACACAATTCATGACAAACATAAAATCAGCGCCCAGGGAACTGGAGGTCGGACTAGGAAAAGTTCAGAAGGCAGAAAAGTTTAAATACCTCGGTGAATGGATAGAGCCTAACCTATCAGAGAAAGAAGCCTTCGTGTCACGCATTAATAAAATGGAAATGGCATACAACCTGACTAAAGACATCTACAATAAGAGATCGATATCCTTAAACGCCAAAATTAGACATTACTGCACTGTTATTCGACCAGAGTCTCTGTATGCGGCAGAGACTCTAACAATGAACAAGAAAGGTCTAATGGAAAAACTAGAGGCGAAAGAAAGGAAGATTTTGAGGAAAATCCTGGGTCCTATCAAAGAAAACAGCGAGTACAGAAGGCGTCACAACCACGAATTATACAAGCACGTGGAGAAGATCAGTGACACGATTCGAAAAAAAAGGATTGCCTTTTATAGCCACGTGACACGAATGAGCCCAGGCAGGATATCAAAACGGATATTGACGTACTTTCAGGATAAGAAAACCAAAGGGGCATGGTTCACGGAAGTTGAGAAAGATCTACGTGAAATGGAAATTTCCCCTGAAGATATCCAGGAGAGTGTTCCACTTCAGGAAAAACTACGTACGCACAAAGGTTTCCAGGAAAAGCCGAAGCTGAAGACAGGGAAGGTGTGGTCCCAAGAGAGAAAAGAACAACACCGGAGACGAATGCGGGAACACTGGGCGGTAGTTAAAGCTCGGAAGAAGAGACAGTTGAACTGACGTGGTCCCTAATTGGCCGAATCGAAGAAAGAAGACATCCGGAGAGAAATAGCCTCAATTACGAAAGACTAACGACGATACCGGAAATGTGTGGATGTAGGAGAAGAACATTTATAACTTCTCCTGCCAAAAGGTAGTAGCAGCTTATTTTATTAATTCTAATTGTGATCTCGTGTCATGCACGGATAAAGTGACAGAAGTGCTATGTTATGCCGAGCAGTAGGTGGAGTCAACGGGAGACAGATAAGCTGGGCGCGCCGGCCGGCCGAGTCGTGAGAGAGACTCACTGAACTATTTACGGCAAAGTAAACCACTTCTGTAGCCTATTCGCTGTATTT
Source organism: Meconema thalassinum (assembly GCA_946902985.2). NCBI lineage: Eukaryota > Metazoa > Arthropoda > Insecta > Orthoptera > Tettigoniidae > Meconema > Meconema thalassinum. Next base: position 94,260,460 of record OX336388.2, read on the forward strand.
AAGATGGAACTTAAACTTCAAAGACCACAGATGATTCAGTGTCAAATAATAGTGTTACATACGAAATATATATTATTAATTTTAACCATTTAACTAATTGGTGCCTTAGCACAAAGTTTGCAATGTACGTAAATTTAACGTATTATTAGTATTAAGCATCAATTGAATAATGTAGCGGTTTCGGAGGCGTAGTTGTTAGCATGGTGAACTGCTGTGCCCAAGATAGCGGGTTCGAACCCAGCCGAGTTGTCGAATTTTTTAAGAGTGTTAAAAATCCTTCAGTATGCCTTCCTTCGGAGGGGAAGTAAAGCCGGCGGTCCCATGTCATAGATTTATGGCATGTTGAAGAACTTTCCACTAATTACACCTGTGTGAAACTAAATTGTATAGGTTAAGAATGTAAACAACGCTCTTAGGTTGCTACGTTCGTTGCCAAGAGCCGACTGTGGTGGCGTCTAGTAGCTAAGTTCTGAACTAAGCCTAGTAGTCGTTGACGGTGGCGTTTGGCGGCCAAAGTAGGAACTATTTGAAAAATTCAAAGTTGCAGTCCTTCCTTGAATTAAAAAAAAAACAGATACACACACTAATACTGTCATCACAATTAACACCGGTTATCAGACAGATTCTACAACACCCAAAGTACACGGGACTACATGACCGCGTTGTCGCACTCCTAAACTAAAGAACCAACCAACCAATCAGCAAGCGCCCACTAATAAACACCAATTACACAACTGAAATGCTTCAGAGGGTTATAATAACTTTATTAAACACAAATTGTGCACTTTAGAGAAGCAAGCTTAGAGAGCGCATTCACAGGTTATGTTTACTCCTTCCGTACTGCGCATGTGCAGGTACAACGTTTCTGATTGACTCCGGGATGCTCCGAGAACGTCAAACATAAAATTAACCTTGTTTCCAGTTGGCCTTCCCGGGCTATTTTCAGCTTCTCGTTCCCGGAGATTGATTGTGAAGCGAACCATAAGGTAGCGTACATTTAAACTTCCTTCTCGTTCTCGTTCCCGGAGATTGACTGTGAACCGACCCATAAGGTAGCGTGCATTTCAACTTCCTTCTTGTTCTCGTTCTCGTTCCCGGAGATTGATTGTGAACCGACCCATAAGGTAGCGTGCATTTCAACTTCCTTCTCGTTCCCGTTCTCGTTCCCGGAGATTGATTGTGAACCGACCCATAAGGTAGCGTGCATTTCAACTTCCTTCTCGTTCCCGTTCTCGTTCTCGTTCCCAGAGATTGATTGCGAACCGACCCATAAGGTAGCGTGCAATTCAACTTCTTCAACTTCCAGTTCACATTCTCGTTCTCGTTCCCGGGGATTGATTGTGAACCGACCCATAAGGTAGCGAGCAATTCAACTTCTTCCAGTTCCAGTTCACGTTCTCGTTCTCGTTCCCGTTCCCGGGGATTGATTGTGAACCGACCCATAAGGTAGCGTGCATTTCAACTTCCTTCTTGTTCTCGTTCTCGTTCCCGGAGATTGATTGTGAACCGACCCATAAGGTAGCGTGCATTTCAACTTCCTTCTCGTTCCCGTTCTCGTTCCCGGAGATTGACTGTGAACCGACCCATAAGGTAGCGTGCATTTCAACTTCCTTCCCGTTCTCGTTCTCGTTCCTGGAGATTAATTGTGAACCGACCCATAAGGTAGCGTGCATTTCAACTTCCTTCCCGCTCCAATTCATGTCCTCGTTCTCGTTCCCGGAGATTGATTGTGAACCAACCCATAAGGTAGCGTGCAATTCAACTTCTTCAACTTCCAGTTCACATTCTCGTTCTCGTTCCCGGGGATTGATTGTGAACCGACCCATAAGGTAGCGAGCAATTCAACTTCTTCCAGTTCCAGTTCACGTTCTCGTTCCCGGGGATTGATTGTGAACCGACCCATACGGTAGCGTGCAATTCAACTTCTTCCAGTTCCAGTTCACGTTCTCGTTCTCGGAGATTGATTGTGAACCAACCCATAAGGTAGCGTGCAATTCAACTTCTTCCAGTTCCAGTTCACGTTCTCGTTCCCGGAGATTGATTGTGAACCAACCCATAAGGTAGCGTGCAATTCAACTTCTTCCAGTTCCAGTTCACGTCCTCGTTCTCGTTCCCGGAGATTGTGAACCGACCCATAAGGTAGCGTGCATTTCAACTTCCTTCCCGTTCCAGTTCACGACCTCGTTCTCGTCCCGGAGATTGATTGTGAATCGACCCATAAGGTAGCGTGCAATTCAACTTATTCCAGTTCCAGTTCACGTCCTCGTTCTCGTTCCCGGAGATTGATTGTGAACCAACCCATAAGGTAGCGTGCAATTCAACTTCCTTCCCGTTCATGTCCTCGTTCTCGTTCCCGGAGATTGATTGTGAACCAACCCATAAGGTAGCGAGCATTTCAACTTCCTTCCCGTTCCAGTTCATGTCCTCGTTCTCGTTCCCGGAGATTGATTGTGAACCAACCCGTAGCGTGCGTTTTAACTTCCTTCACATTCCAGTTCATGTCCTCGTTCTCGTTCCCGGAGATTGATTGCGAACCAACCCATAAGGTAGCGTGCAATTCAACTTCTTCCAGTTCCAGTTCACGTCCTCGTTCTCGTTCCTGGAGATTGTGAACCGACCCATAAGGTAGCGTGCATTTCAACTTCCTTCCCGTTCCAGTTCACGACCTCGTTCTCGCTCCCGGAGATTGATTGTGAACCGACCCATAAGGTAGCGTGCAATTCAACTTCTTCCAGTTCCAGTTCACATCCTCGTTCTCGTTCCCGGAGATTGATTGTGAACCAACCCATAAGGTAGCGTGCATTTCAACTTCCTTCCCGTTCTAGTTCATGTCTTCGTTCTCGTTCCCGGAGATTGATTGTGAACCAACCCATAAGGTAGCGTGCATTTCAACTTCCTTCCCGTTCCAGTTCATGTCCTCGTTCTCGTTCCCGGAGATTGATTGTGAACCAACCCATAAGGTAGCGTGCATTTCAACTTCTTCCAGTTCCAGTTCATGTCCTCGTTCTCGTTCCCGGAGATTGATTGTGAATCGCCCTTTAGGGTGTCCGCTGGAAGCTGCTACAGACTCAGGCGAGCCGAACATGTCCTCGGACACTCCCGGCACTAAAAGCCATACGATAAATAAATAATAATTGTATAATGTTAGTATTGTAGGGTTGAAACACCAATTATCATCAGAATCCCATGAATATATTGAGTCGTCCAGTTGCAAAACTCGTTTAATCCACTTGTGAATAAGAATAATTTTCTTGAGAAACGTTCCTCTGGACTTGGCCTCACGTATCTTTTAGGTTTTTTGTTTTCTACTTTTTGCTTTGTAATTTTGGTTTTGTGTTTGCTTTGTGCTTTTGCTTTTGAATTTTACTTTTTGCTTTTCTTTCTTTGTAACTTATTGGTTTTGTGTTTGTTTTCTGCTTTTGCTTTTGATTTTTTGAATTTAGCTTTTTGCTTTGTGTTTCTAATTTTCTGTTTTCTGCTTCTGCTTTTGTTTTTGAATTTTGCTTTTTGATTCGTGTTTTTGTTTGTTTTTGGTATTGTGTTTGTTTTCTGGAATATCAAAATAATACAAAACAAAGCAAAGCAAAAAAAAACAAAAAAAAACAACAATGAAATGAGTTTTGCAACTGGACGACTCACATATGGACTGCTCTCCGTCTGTCACAGCGGCTCACTGCGTCGTGGAGAAGAGAGGCAACAACAAGTTTCGCAAGCTGTCCACCTCCTCACTGTCAGTCTACCTGGGAAAGTATAACATCCGTAACTTCGCCGAGAGTTGGCAGCAGCCTTTCGAGGTGAGTTGGAAGATTCTCTCGCAGCTACTTCATGTCACACACTAATATATATTTATTGAACTAAACACAATGTGTACATAGTTATTCTATAGAATACGTCATTTGCATCAGTCCTTTACGTAATGTGAGATTGGCAGAGTTCTTTGGGCACATTTGAACAGATGATAGTGTGGGCAGACTTGGTGGCAAGAGTTCGCAGACACATTCATTGTTGGCGTTGTGGAAACCTTTCCTGCTGCAGATTCGATGGTGAAATCCATGTATTGGCCCTCTTGTGTAAAGGTGGCGGAGTTCGTAACCGGCTGCGGCTGTTTTCCATTTTTCCTCTTTCATGGCTGGGGTTCGGTAGAATGCCGGATCGATTTCTGCTGCTTTCTGTACTCGTTCTTCCAAGAACTTGTCGCATGCTTCGGTTGAGGTCAAGCTGTATGTTAACATCATGTCTTCTATAAATGTCGTTGTTTCCGCCAGTTGATATACTAGTCGAGTTGGAGCGTACTTCGATACACCCGTCTTCTTTAAGTATCTGGCTTTGACTCTATCCAGGGCTTTGACATTCTTGTAGTCAGGTGTGGCCATATTACTTCGATGGCGTATGATGCTACTGGGGCAATTTTCAGTTTGAACAGTGAAATTGCTGTCGCCAGTGATAAGCTTCTAAGTCTTTTTATTTGCATTGTGGTCTTAATTGCGGTGATTGTTCTATCCTCGACGTGCCTTGTAAAGGTAAATCCTGTGACCTGTAGAGTTAACCCTAGGTATTTGTAAGACTTGGCTATATTCAGTGTGTGATTACCACATCTAAAAACGTCCTTCGATGAGATTCGTCCTCCTTTGCGGAACTTCATTACCTTTGTTTTCTTTAAATTTATGTTAAGTTCGTTTTCTCACACTAATGATACCTTTTGAGCGTCCTTGGTTGGCTATCACGAGTTCCTTGCTTCCTTTTACTTGTGGTGTTGTAAGCTTTCCTGTCAACCTCTCTTGGTCAGCTCTTGTTCTCTTCCAAGACTGAGGGCATGATGGTGCAGTGCTCATGCTACTTGCCTCTGGACTGGGTTCGATTCCCGGTCAATGCAAATGAAATATCACGCCCTGTGGTTTGGATTACACATAAAAATGGAGGTCCCGTGGCTCTGGATCGTGAGTTTAATGGGTTGGCCACCACGGGACCCCAGCTGAGTCCAGCATTGTTTCCACTTACTTGTGCCGGGCTCCTCTCCGTCTTCTTGGTCAACTATTGTTCTCATCCGACCCCGAAGGTATTAGGGTATCGGAGGCCTAGGGAGTCTCTTCCTTTCTCGCCTCTCATATTTCCGGATCCCTCATTCTTCGAGGGTCCCACCTTCTTTTTCTTTTACATTTTGCACGTCTTTTCACTTCCAATTACATTGTGTACGTCTTTTCAAACTAAATTCCGTTTTGTGAGTTTTTTCAATCTAAATTACATTTTGTAAGCATTTTGATTTTCACTTGCATTTTGTGAGTATTTTGAATTTCAATTGCATTTTGTAAGTATTTCCAACCCCAATTGCATTTTGCCAGCATTTTCAATCTAAATTGCATGCTTGCATGTATTTTGAATCTAAATTCCATTTTTTGCGTATTTTCACTCTGAATTCCATTTTGTAAGTCTTTTTATATCTTAATTTACCTTTTGTGAGTGTTTTTAATCTAAATTGCATTTTGTGAGTGTTTTTGATCTCACTTGCTTTTTGCAAGTATTTTCAATCTTGGGTAGCATTTTGAATCTAAATTTTATTTTGTGAGTATTTTGAATTTCATTTGCATTTTGTAAGTATATTCAACCTCGATTGCTTTTTGCAAGTATTTTCAATCTTGGGTGGCATTTTGAATCTAAATTGCATTTTGTGAGTGTTTTGAATTTCAATTGCATTTTGTAAGTATGGTCAATCGACATTGCAATCTCTGGGTATTTCGAATCTAAGTTGCATTTTGTAAGTATTTTGAATCTAAACTCCCTTTTGTGCATCTTTTCCATCTAAATTCCACTTTGTCAGTCTTTTTCCTTTAACTTTCCTTTTGTGAGTGCTTTCAATCTAAGTTACCTTTAGTACGTGTTTTCAGTCCACCTTGGTTTCCACTTCATTGTCATTTTCGCTATCACCCAGACCATTAGGGGCTGATAACTTCGATGTTAGGCCCCTTAAAACAACAATTATCATCATCATAATCATCTTTTCCTTTTCCTTTCCTTTTCCCTTCTTCTCCTTTACGTTACCTTCTTTTCTTTTGCATTTCCCTTCATTTCCCTTTTCTTTTTCTTTCTTCTCCTTGGCTTTTCCCTTCTTTTCCCTTTACTTTCCCTTCACTTCATTTTCCTTTGCATTTCCCGTCATTTTCCTTTCCTTTTTCTTTCTTCTCCTTGGCTTTTCCCTTCTTCTCCCTTTCCTTCCCCTTCATTTCCTTTTCCTTTGCATTTCCCTTCATTTTCCTTTCCTTTTCCTTTCTTCTCCTTGGCTTTTCCTTTCATTTCCTTTTCCTTTGCATTTCTCTACATTTCCCTTTCCTTTTCCTTTCTTGTTCTTGGCTTTTCCCTTCTTTTCCCTTTCCTTTTCCCTTCATTCTCTTTTCCTTTCCTTTTCACTTCTTTTACTTTGCTTTTCCCTTCATTTCCCTTTCCTTTTCACTTCTTTTACTTTGCTTTTCCCTTCATTCCCTTTTCCTTTCCTTTTCACTTCTTTTACTTTGCTTTTCCCTTCATTTCCCTTTCCTTTTCCCGTCTTTTCCTTTGCTTTACCCTCCTTTACCGTCCTTTCTTTTCCCTTTCTTTTCCCTTCATTTTCCTTTGCTATTCCCTTCATTTCCCTTTCCTTTTCCCTTCATTTCCTTTTCCTTTGCATTTCCCGTCATTTTCCTTTCCTTTTTCTTTCTTCTCCTTCGCTTTTCCCTTCTTTTCCTCTCCTTTTCCCTTCATTTCCTTTTCCTTTTCATTTCCCTTCATTTCCCTTTCCTTTTTCTTTCTTCTCCTTGGCTTTTTCCTTTTCCCTTCCCTTCTCCTTGATTTTTCCCTTCTTTCCCCTTTCCTTTTCCTTTCACTTCCTTTTCCTTTGCATTTCCCTTCATTTCCCTTCCCTTTTCCTTTCTTCTCCTTGACTTTTCCCTTCATTTCCCTTTCCTTTTCCTTTCACTTCCTTTTCCTTTGCATTTCCCTTCATTTCCCTTTCCTTTTCCTTTCTTTTCCGTTGCTTTTCCCTTCATTTCACTTTCCTTTTTCTTTCTTTTCCTTTGCTTTTCCCTTCTTTCTTTTCCTTTCCCTTTTCCTTCTTTTACCTTTCCATTTCCATTGTGAGGTTTGAAGCCATTTTTCAGTGTTGCCTAAGTAAACAAAAGTTTGGTGCTTTTCAGTCGGTCAACACGAATGTACCCAAATAGAGCTGGGTTATGCCCTGGTCCTGAAATAAATTACTTATTTATTAATTATTTATTATTATTATTTATTAATCTTATGTAATTTATTTCAGGATCAGGGCATAACCCAGCTCTATTTGGGTACATTCGTGTTGACCGACTGAAAAGCACCAAACGTTTGTTTCTTTCCATTTCCTTTCTCTATCCTTTACTCTTCCTTTACTCTTCCTTTTACCTTTCCTTTTACCTTTCCTTTTCCCTTCTTCCCCTTTTCCTTAGACTGCGAGCACAAATATTTTAACACCCTAACCTAAAATAAATATTACATCAATTATTTATCACTACATTAACACTCTTTTTGTACAAAAAAAAGGGGGGACGGTGCCTAACTAGATAACATGTTTCTATCGTCAAGCGGTCATCATCAGATTCTTTTATACTCAGTCCTTAATTGTACGAGTATAATATGGGTGATGGAATTTACAATATACAGGGTGTCTTTTATGTACCTTTGGAGAATGATAGGTCGTGTAAGGGAAGGGTACAGAAGTAATTTGAGATAGGGAACTTGGGGTCGGAGCGGCCTCCTTAACCCCTAAAATAAGGCTTGATTCAGGCCCTCCACCCTGTAAGTTAGGCAACCGACCCAAGCCTCTATTACCTTTCTCAATCCTTTAACTCTTGGGAAGATTCATTTCATCATGTGGCGCTGGCATAATGGATAGCGCTATTCATTACACCAGCGCCACATGGTGAAATGAATCTTGCCAAGAGTTAAAGGATTGAGAAAGGTAATAGAGGCTTGGGTCGGTTGCCTGGAGGGCCTGAATCAACCCTTATTTTAGGGGTTAAAGAGGCCGCTTCGAACCCAAGTTCCCTATCTCAAATTACTTCTGTACCCGTCCCCTACACGACCTATCATTCTTCAAAGGCACATAAGGCACCCTGTATATACAATTTGAGCTACAGAAGTTAGTGATATCCGTAGGGCTAGGATCGATATGCTCGTTAAAATCTCCAGATATGCTCGAAAACCACGTGTTTTATGCTCGATAAATATGCTCGAAAAAACCATTATATGCGGTTAAATATTGTAGAATATGGTCGAAAAACACCGTTAAAACAGTGAAAGGAAAAAAAACATAACATACCTTTTACGAGCTTTATTTTCTAAGTGTATGTATGACACTGCAATATACTCGCATTCAAGTTTTTCAAGTATATACTGTATAAGAGAAGTTTTCTTATAAAAGTTAAAGTTTAGAAGTTCATTTACAAAATGTTCAGATTTAGGCGAGTCAATGAAGTAGATCTGCATTGGTCTGTACTACAAGAAATGTTTCTATGTTATCAGTTTTAAATGATTTTCTTAAATCAGTCAATAAAAGTTTCAATGACCAGAACGACCTCACTAAAGGTTAAAAACCTGCAGTTCTATTATTCGCACCAGATAGGCTATTCAATAATTATTTCTGGTTTCGAACCTTAAGGATGGTCAGGGCCCGAATTCGGGGGGTAATTCGAATAAAAACAAACTATTTAGACGAAAACCACTAGATTATGCATTCATATGCTTCTATTCTGAAAAGTGCGGTTTTATGCATTTATATGCTCGATAAATTTCAATTCTGTTGGTTCCAGAGAGGTGAAAATACCACCGAAAGGCTTCTTTCAATGTGTACTATTCAGGAAAAAAATATGCAAATATGCTCGTATCCGAGCCCTAGTGATATGTGACTTGTGTTATATGGTCACACTCAATAGCCACTAACTTATCTGAGGCGCAAACTGTTTATCTATAGTTGGAGCAGATCATTGTCCATCAAGGTTACAACGACCGCTTCAATAATGACATCTCGGTCCTATTGCTGTCCAGCTCTGTGGAGATCACTCGCTACGTGAAGCCCATCTGCCTGTGGGATGACTCACCTAACCTGTCAATCATCGAGGGAGAAGTGGCAACAGTGAGTATAAGTTACATTTAAAATAGTGGAAGTAAACACATTTTCAGACCTGCCAACTTCCCCGATTTAGGCGGGAGACTACCGGTTTTCTATAGTTTTTCCCGACTCACGATTACTCAAATTATCCTCCCAATTTTTAGCCCACTTTTCACATTGTGCAAAAATGAGGAAAAAGTAGACTTATGAGATCGATCCGGGAAAATGTGTGTCTGTCTGGCTGTGTGTGTGTGTGTGTGTGTGTGTGTGTCCCCTATCAACTCCTAAACGGCTGAAGCAATCGAAACAAAATTTGGTAGGAGTAAAGATCTATACCTGAATATCTCAATGCCGTATTTGAAAATGATGTCAGTGCAACCAACTGCTGAAAAATCGCAGTTGAAATTTGAGCTCCATGTTGGATATCTTGGAAGGTATGCATGAGAGCTATTTCAAAATTGGCATGCAATAGATAATAATATTTCAGTTTAATTTCCAGGAGGCAATGCATGGCAGTGTTCCCAAAATGATTCTAAGCCTGCTGATAGGTCCAATTTTTAAATGCATATAACTTCTATACTATCAATTGGATTTCAACCAAATTTTGTATGTAATATGTGTACATAAACAGATATAACTGAGCGTATTCGTAAGAGCCACCAGGGCTGCCAACTGTCAATAAATGTTCTCTCTATTCTTTTATCCAAACACCAATATATCAGAAAGTATGCAAATCGGCAGCTTTAAACTATGCACACGTATAGTACCTGACATTCTAGATTAATTTGGAGTAACTTATGTACGTCAGTGCTACCAACATGATTCTAAGACTGCTGATTGGACCAATTTTAAATACATGTAACTTCTATAATATCAATTAATTGGATTTCAACCAAATTTCGTATGTGCTATGTGTACCGTTACAGATATGACTACGCTTATTCTTAAGAGCAACCAGGGCTGCCAACTGTTAATAAATACTGTCTCTATTTTTTTACCCAAATATTGATATATCAGAAAGTATGTAAGCCAACAGCTTTAAAATATGTGCACGTATAGTACCTAACATTCTAGATTAATTATGAGAAACTAATATGCGTTAGTGCTGCCAACATGACTCTAAGTCTGCTGATAGGTCCAATTTTAAAATACATGTAACTTCTATACTAACAAATGGATTTCATCCAAAATTGGCACACCCAGAGATCATAATATTTCAGATTATTTCTGACCAACGCATGCATGACATGATTTTACGTGCGCTGCTAGATCCAATGTCTAACTGCATGTAACGTCCATGCTATCCATTGGACTTCAACCAAATATTGTAATCTGTATCTTAAGAGATGGAACTAACAATATATTCAGTCACCAGGGCTGCCAACTGTAGTGCTCTATTAAGCTACAGGTATATTTCGAATTAATTAGGAATTTCGATATTACCAACTTAATTTTGCTATTTTTCTAGATAGGTCTATATAGATTGGCATGGAACTTTTTTGTTGATGTGTAACATCTTTCCACTCGGTATATGTATATTTTTGTGGGGGTGATTTTGATAAATGAAACGGAAATGGATGGGACGGAAACAAAGGAGCGCGTGTGGTGGCGGAGATTGATACCACGATTTACTGACGGTCATGTGGCTATGTGGAATGTATATCGCATACGGTTTACTTCAAGTTTTGGAGGCCCCATTAAAGATACTCTTCCTAAAATTAATCATCTTCAAGTTGTCGTTATAGGTGTGAAAATATTCAATATACCATATTTGCTGAAGACCGGTCAGGATTTGGGACTGCAGTGTTACAAATAGTTATTCCAATGACCAACAGGGTTCACTGTTAACAAGGGATAACATGTCACTTGTTACACATCATAATATGCAACTACTGTAATGCTCGTCATTTTTTTTGTCAATTATTGTCGAACTTCAAACATTTTACAGTATTTTTAGCCTACTTTCGATTTTTGCAAAAAATGAAAGTAGACTTATGAGATCAACACAGGGCGAAAAATTGTGTGTGTCTGTGAGATGTGTGCCTGTGAGTGTATGTACTCTGAATGTCTTCCCCCCCCCCCCCTATCAATTCGAACACGGTGAAACCGAATTGAACGAAATTTGTTACAGAGGTTGCACTAGCAAAGGGCACCTCAGTGTCATGTTTTATATCGCCGCTATCTTGACGGAAACGTAATGGCGGCCACCCAAATGTTCAAAGCTTAAATCAAATTACGACTAACCTAATCATCCGAGCTCTACCAAACTTTGTAACAACATATATTTATATGGTGAGCGTCTTTTGACAAAACTACAAGGTCATCAGCCCAATAGTTTGCAGATGTTGGCCATGTATGTGTGCAAAGCGATTCCCCCTATCAATTCAAACACGTTGAAACCGAATTGAACGAAATTTGGTACAGAAGTAGCACTAGCAACTGGCACCTCAGTGTCATGTGTTATATCGCCACCATATTGACGAAAACGTAATGGCGGCTACCCAAATGTTAAAAGCTTAAATCAAATTACGACCAACCTAATCATGTGATCTCTACTAAATTTTTCAACAACATACCCTTATATGGTAAGCATCTTTTGACCAAACTACAATGTCATCAGCCCAATATAGTGCAGATAGCGGCCATGTATGTCTGCAAATCGATTCCCCCTATCAATTCAAACACGGTGGAACCGAATTGAACGAAATTTGGTACAGAGGTAGAACTCGTAATATACAACTCAGTGTCATGTTTTATATCACCGCCATCTTGACGAAAACGTAATGGCGGCCACCCAAATGTCAAAAGCTTAAATCAAATTCCGACCAACCTAATCATCTGAGCTCTACTAAATTTTGCAACAACATACCTTAATGTGAGATGCGTTCTTTGACCAAGCTATAAGGTCATCAGTCTAATAGTTTCCACTTGGTGGCCATGCATGTGTGCAAATCCATTCCCCCCATCAATTCACACGCGGTAAAACCGAATTGAATGAAATTTGGTACAGAGGTAGCACTAGCAAAGGGCACCTCAGTGTCATGTTTTATATCACCGCATCCTGACGGAAACGTAATGGCGGCCACCCAAATGTTGAAAGATTAAATCAAATTACGACCAAACTAATCATTTGATCTCTACCAAATTTTGCAACAACATACCTTTTTGTGGGAAGCATCTTTTGACTGACCTACAAGGTAATCAGCTCAATAGTTTGCTGATAGCGGCCATGTATGTGTGCAAATCGATTCACCATATCAATTCAAACACGGTGAAATCGAATTGAATGAAATTTTGTACAGAGGTAGCACTAGCAAAGGGCACATCATATTCATGTTTAATATTCGTATATCACGTTGTATTTCAACAAGATACTACAACCAATATCCAAATATACTCCTTGAAAACGACAAAGAGTTAAAACTTTACTCATGCGTTTAGGAGAATGTAGGCTATTTGTTCTTTACTGAACATCTTGTTTTGTCAATTATTGGCGAACTTCAAACATCTTTCAGTATTTTTTGAAGTGTTTCTAGTGGGCAGGCAATGAATGTTACAGTATTTGGGTGCCTGAAATCGTAAATGGGTTTTGTTCCAGTGTAAGCGTTTGTTTATTGTATTTGCTGCAACATTTTCGACATTCTAGTGTTTATGCTCGGTGTTTGACTCTTCACTCTGTCAAAAAAAAAAAAGAATTCTGTATTTTTGAAACGGTTTTCGTAACCATTTCCGTGCAATGATTGAATCCAGCAAAGGTCGATTATTTTTTATTTTGTACTGTTTGTCGATGTTATGTTTTTATATATCACTAGCAACCCACCCCGGCTTCGCCCGGGAACAGTTATAAATGCAATACGTGATGAGCTTTTTTTGTAGTCAATGAACTACGACCTATATTCGTTTTACGTCTCGGCATGATGGGTTAAAATCACTGACTGGACTATTAATTATATTATCATGGAAATGCATGTACAACGAATTCTTGTCAGACGTAATTGAAGAATGTCGAGGTGCTTGAATAACAAATCCCCTTTCCGTCCAATCTTAACTTGACTGTGTAATTTGCGGAACGAAAAGTTCACAGGCGAAATGAAGAAAAGCTAAGTTGCACTTCCAGGGAAACTCCAAACACAACCACTCTTCTCTGAAGTCTTAACTCAACACGACTAGATAGCTTGCTGCCGGCTGTATCTGGAGTAATAAGACTCGCCCGCTAGCTAGGCTGTAACTGGGGTGATAGGCTCGCCCCTAGCTAGCTCGTAAACTGTCGCCTCAGTAATTGAATGGACATTGTTGGAAGAAATGAAAACGTAAAAACACTTATAGTGGGCGATGTATTGAAGATAGAGATATGCTCTCGTGGTCACTTTTATAGAACTTTTCATGCTGAACAATTCTTACACTCATAGTATAGTTTTATCGGTTTGCCCAGCGTAAGCTTATAAAGCGCAAGGACGCCAGTTTTTTGTTGTCTTTTTCGACTTTTTCTCTGAAATCGTTACTGCTTTGCTTCCTTTGATCATAAATAAATTATTTTCAACAGAAACCTACCTCCAGATATCCTTTATAGAATGATGAAACCCGCATCAAAATCCATCCAGTGGTTCTCGAGATTACCCGTGATATTCCAAGAATTGAGGACTTTGTTTTATACTAAGTAGAGATATGGAGGAAAAAGTGACATTTTGAAGTGGGAACAAAGATGCACCAAAAAATGTTAAGTGTAGCAAAAAATTTAAAAAAGAATTTGGGTGTTAGAAGTGAAAGTGATGGAATAATAAATGCCGAATGCTAGTTTAAATCATTTATTTTGAAGAACAGTTTACCAATTAATTGAGCTGATATGAGTCGTCCAGCTGCAAAACTCGTTTAATCCACTTGTGAATAAAGATCATGTCGTAAAATTATTTATTTAATTATTTTATTTTGTTTAATTTTATTTTATTTCGTTTTAAATTGTTTTCTTTGTTTTTTTGTCTTATTTTGTTTTGTTTATTGTGTTTTATTTTATTTTGTTCTATTTTGATTTTCTTTTGTTTATTTTGTTATATTTTGTTTTATTTTGTTTTGTTTGATTTTCCAGAAAACAATTCAAAGACAAAAACAAAAAACACGAAGCAAAAAGCAATAGTCAAACACCAAGCAAATGCAGTAAACAAACAAAAAAGAAACACAAAGTAAGAAGCAAAATTCAAAAACAGCAAAAGCAGAAAACAAACACAAAACCAAAACAAAAAGACGAAGCAAAAAGAAAAATTCAAAAACAGAAGCTAAAGCAGAAAACAAAAAACAAGAAACATAAAGCAAAAGCATAGAACACAAAACCAAGAAAGAAAAGCAAAAAGAAAATTCAAAAGCAAAAGCACAAGGCAAACCCAAAACCAAAAACCAAAAACACAAAGCAAAAAGTAGAAAACAACAAAAACAAAAGACACGTGAGGCAAAAGTCCAAAGAAACGTTTCTCATGAAAATGATGCTTATTCACAAATGGATTAAACGAGTTTATTGTAACTTGACGATTCATATGCACTATTTGCATCTCCTCAGTTTTCAGGATTTTCATATCAAAATCTCTTGATTTTTGGTTTTGTAAGGTTGGCAGGTATGAATTTTGTATTTGATTTGTTTTGCATTCTGATAACTATTTGTGTATGCCTAGAGACACAGAATAACTCAAAAGTTAATTTCAATACAGTCGAACTTCTTCAGTATCTCGACCCCCAGGGGCTCACATCTAGTGGGATGTGGGTTGGCGACCACGGGGTCCCAGCTGAGTCTGTCCATAGCCCCATGCATGCCATCAACGAAGATCACTTGCATTTCCGCAAAATGTTTGAACGATTCGATTGGAAATTTTGAATTTGCTGGTACCACCAAGAGTATTATCACCAGCAGGCACTGGCGTATCGAGTTGAGAAATTGTGTTAACGCGATACCCGACTAGGAGGGAGGGAAGGAGGGAGGGAATGAAGGAGGGAAGGAGGGAAGGAAGGAGGGGAGGAGGGAAGGAAAGAATAAGTGAGGAGGGAGGGAAGGAGGGGAGGAATGAAGGAAGGAAGGGAGGGGTGAAGGAAGGAAGGGAGGAGTGATGGAAGGAGGGGAGGAGGGAGGGAAGGAAGGAGTGAAGGAAGGAGGGGAGGAGGGAAGGAAAGAATAAGTGAGGAGGGAGGGAAGGAGGGGAGGAATGAAGGGAGGAGGAAAGGAAGGAGGGAAGGACGGAAGGGAGGAGTGAAGGAAGGAGGGGAGGAGGGAGTGAGGGGAGGAGTGAAGGAAGGAGGGGAGGAGGGAAGGAAAGAATAATGGAGGAGGGAGGGAAGGAGGGGAGGAAGGAAGGGTGGAGGGAAGGGAGGAGTGAAGGAAGGAAGGGAGGAGGGAAGGGAGGAGGGAAGGAAGGAAGAAAGAAACTAAGGAAGCTAAGTAAGCACCGTTAATCTCCCGACCATCAACCTACTGTCTACCTGGAAACCGCCTTTCTGCATACAGTATTGTGTTGTATTGTCACCAGGTGGCAGGCTGGGGCAAGGACGAGACGGGCAAGCTCACCAACATGCTGCGCGCCGCCAAGATGCCCGTCGTGTCCCAGGAGACGTGCCTACGAAGCGATACATTCTACCGCACGTATACCTCCAACACCACTCTCTGCGCCGGCTTCAAGAACGGTGAGTCAACGTCACCCATACGCACTATGAATTATGTATCCTTCCAGATTTTTCTCTTAACCTCTTAACTGGGTATTTTTGAGTCCTTGGTGTAACCTGCCCTGTGTATTATTGTATTTCCAGCCAATTGTTGCGACAGTATAGGCGGAAAGGTTAGCGGGAATATTAGCAATAATAATGATGTGTTGGTTATAGTATAATAATAAGGAAATGTCAATGTATTAAGTATAATTCAAGAGACATTTTGACCATTTTTACAGTAACTACAAGGTCATTTACCTGATTAGAACTTAAGAGTTTTGTCCGTATGACCTAAACTGTTCATTTCAGCACATTGGGAGGTGCAAATAAAGTATCAAATGCTATCGAGAACAAATGTGTAGGTTTGCTTTCATTGATTGTCTTGTATTGCTCTCCGCACAAAGCAGAAACAAACACATGACCAAAACAGAAAGCAAAAAGCAGAATTCAAAAACAAAAGCAAAAACGAAAAACAAACACAAAACCAAAAAACAAACAATAAGAGCAAAGCAAAGCAAAATTCAAAAGAAAAGAAAAAGCAGAAAACGAACACAAAAGCAAATATAGAAAACAAACATAAAAACCACAAAGCAAAAAAGCATAAATTTCACACAAATTCAAAAACAAAAAACGAAAAAATCAAAAACAAAAGCAATACAGAAAACAATTACAAAAACAAAAATTCAAAAACAAAAGAAAAAACAAAAAAAAGAACATAACATCAAAAACAAAAAACAAAGGAAGCAAAATTCAAAAACAAGAGCAAATACAGAAAACAAAAACAAAAAACACAAAGCAAAAACAAAAGAAAAAGAACACAAAGCAAAAACAAAAGCAAATACGGAAAACAAACATCAAAACAAAAATAACACAAAGCAAAAACAAAAATTTATAAAAATAGAAGAAAAACAGAAAACGAACACAAAATCAAATACAAAAACAAAACAGAAACAACCAAGATACAGGAGGCGGGGAATGTCGTAACAGCTGCCAAAGCATCAATTTTCTCGAAGACATTCGCCATGCCGTGAAAACTCGACACGCCCAGGAGGCGTTAGCGGTAAAAGATGGAGTACGTATATAATCGTCATGCCCATTGTTCGACCATGTCGAAATGTAAACATTACGTGTCAGAAAACTGTATCATAATGAGGATCATTATAACACTATTTTTCATTATGAAACAGTTTCTCCCACCAATCAGAGCCCAAACAGTTGTGTGACCAATTAGGTAAGGATACCTTCGCGCATGCGCTCAAAATCCAACATGTCTATATAAATTACCGAAAGTGCACCGACCATATGTTCACGTAAATAAACTGCCAAGCACACAGAGCGCATGCGTCGGTCGGTCAGAGAGCTTGGAAAACAGAGATATCCTACCCAGCGCTGGCAATCCGATCACAAAATTCTAGTGACAATCCCAACAGATATTAATGAATATTTATGTTAAAACATATAATAAAGTTATAATTATCGTCGAACATAAACAGTCGTATGTAACTCGCCATTATAGGCTCGTTGCATAATGTACTATTAACAAACGAATATATACGTCATACCCAGTTAAGAGGTTAAAAGTTATTTGTAGTAATTAATCTATTTTTCTACTTCGATTAATTCGAGAACTCTTATTAATCGATTAAAAGTTACCAGCCTTACTTTCTGAGTGCAATTATATTAGTTCTTTTGTTTTTATCTTGTGATGCTCTGAATTTAACAAACGAATATATACGTCATACCCAGTTAAGAGGTTAAAAGTTATTTGTAGTAATTAATCTATTTTTCTAGTTCGATTAATTCGAGAACTCTTATTAATCGATTAAAAGTTACCAGCCTTACTTTCTGAGTGCAATTATATTAGTTCTTTTGTTTTTATCTTGTGATGCTTGTCATTGTTCCAGGCACGACGGTGTGTAACGGCGACAGCGGAGGAGGTTTATCGCTGAAACGGAGGAATGCATACCAGAACAAAGAAACCTGGTATCTGCGAGGAGTAGTAAGCCTCAGCGGACTGGACAGGGGGGATATATCGTGCGACACCCACAACTACGTCATCTTCACAGATGTGGCACAATACACGAGCTGGCTCAAGGTTACTCTGCGTAAACCTACGTGACCTCCGACGTGAGACATACATAATGTCTTCAAGAACTGACAGATAGTGATCATCATACAGCTGTCTTAGCCAGTTTGGTGCAGACGTACAGGGTGTTTGAAAAAGAAATCCCTAGTTTTAATGTGTCCTAGAATCTGTACAAAGTGACATTCACTATTCTACAGGGTGAGCGGGAAATAACTACTGTCGACCAAAGTATAATGTGTACTCGTGTTTGAAGGCCGTTTGTGAAGTAACCAATAGACCTACATAAAATCCAATACCATAATCATTTTCGTCGTTCTATTTTACGTTAGTTCATGTAGGTTTGGATTTTTTAATTTATATCGTAATATTTTATATCGCAGTTGGAACACAAAAAGTGCACGCTTTTAAGCGTGTTTCAACCATGCGTTACATTTAAGAATTATTATCTCTTAACCCTTTCATTAGATCGAAACCAAATTTTAACACAATATACATTGGAACGTTGTATAACTGGTTTATTAATTTCATAATTTTGTGTGTCCAAGAAACAAAGTTGTTATCATTGTTGTGAGGTAACTTTTTCTCGGCTCGGGGTGGTTGGTAAATGTAGTTCTTGGTTGCATTGTAATCCTTATACATCAAAAAGTTATGCTGTATGTCTGTGAAATACGTTAATTAATTCACTTATTTTATATCAGTTTGTATTTGTACGGGGAAATAACACATGGTTCACCAGCTAGCCGCTCCGGGAAAAGCTGTACAGCGTTGCTGAGATGGAGCCCATCACTACCGAGCGAGGCGCGTCATGATGCGTGTGGGCTCCATTTCGGCAACGCTGTACAGCTTTCCCTGGAGCGGCTAGCTGGTGATCCATGTCTTTTTTCCCCCTACAAATACAAACTGATATAAAATAAGTGAATTAATTTACGTATTCACAGTCATACAGCATAACTTTTCGATTCATAAGGACTACTGCGTGACCAAGAACTACATTTTCCAACCACCCCTAGCCGAGAAAAAGTTACCATACAAAAATGATAACAACTTTGTTCCTTGGACACACAAAATTTTGAAATTAATAAACCAATTATACAACATTCCAATCTATATTGTGTTAAAATTTGGATTCGATCTGATGACGGGTTTTTGAGATAATAATTCCTAAATGTTACGCATGGTTGAAACACACTTAAAAACGTGCACTTTTTATGTTTCAACTGCGATAAAAAATATTAAAATATAAATAAAAAATTCAAACCTACATGAACTAACGTAAAATAGAACGACGAAAATGATGATGTTATTGGATTTTAGCAAGGCCTATTGGTTACTTCACAAACAATCTTCAAACTCGAGTGCACATAATATTTTGGTCGACAGTAGGTATTGAAATTGACGTAGGCCTATAAGTTAACTTTTATGTTTGCAGAGTTATTTATTTGAAATTAATACAGTATGTACACTCTTAAATGGGAATATGATTGCATACCTTACAATTCCATTATATTTTGATGTAGGGACCTGTGGCATCAACCAATCCCCTCAATCGACCTGGAATGGAATCCACAGCTTTCTGGAGGAAGTTGTGAGGGACGTTGGTAAGAATATCCTGAATCCGTGCTTCCAATGTTCAAGGTTTCGTATGGCACACCTCCTCTTTGACCCAGCCCCATAAAAAAAAAGTTGCAGGGTGTGAGGTCTGGACTTCGTCCAGGCCATTCATGAGGTCCATGTCTCCCCAGCTAACGTCCTGGAAACTCCTCATCCAACTAGTTCCGCATGACATTTGCAAAGGCAGCAAGTGCGCCGGCTTGCATGAAGCTAATGTTGGCGGTATTATCCCATCCAGTAACCGTGGGCCAAACGTAATCCTGAAGCATTTAAAGGTTGCGTTCCCCATTCATTGTGTTACGCAGGAGATATCAGGCGATCGGCCATCTTTGTTATTGTTGATTGTACCGCCTCTCGCTGCTACCGTTGGTACTACATGGCATGAAAAATAACATTCCTATTTAATGTTCTGTATAATTGCGCTATTTCCAATATTATTCCATCAATATTAAAAACGTAACAGACATTTAATAATACCTAGTTACTTGCCGCCCAGCCGGTAGTTTGTGGTGTGTGATTCATCAACTCTCCAAGTTTTGATTTTATCAGTAGGTTTTATTTCATGTAACAGTTGCAATTTGTAGGAGCGCAACATAAGTCTTTTACGTACAGCGTCATACACAGTACCTTTAGGCACTCCTAATTGTGGACTACGTCTGACCAATGAGTTCTTCGTGCTCCGAACACACGAGACACAGACTTCTTCAGAAGTTCTCGGTCTACCTGGTGAATCTATATATTTAAAACAGTAAGGTGATTTTTGTTATCACGAGATAGAGAGAACGACAGAACCAATTTACTTCGTAGAGCACTCTAACGAAAGCTCTTGGCCTGTAGATTTGCAGAGTGTCTCTAAAATAAACAAATATATTACGGTATATTTTTAAATAAATATAGAAAATAGCAGAATTCTTGACCCTCGCGCATGCGCACAATCCGCCTGGGCTCATGACAAAATGGCGGTGAGAAGTCCATTAAAATGTAAGTTATTTAATAAGCTTGCATGTAATTGAAAACATACATTAACCAAGTTCTGACAATAAAATATAATAACAGTATGAACGTATACCAATGTGCAACATTGATTTATTTGGATAATGAAATGGATTATTTCCTTCAGACAGCTGCTTTTGATGATAATGAACGGCTGCGTCTGCTTTAATACAAGAGTGAGCGAGTAGCTATGTGGTTAAGGCGACAGACTGTGGTTCCCAGGTTCCAAGGTTCGATCCCAGCCCTCGCCGATATATATATATTTTTTTTTTACCACTGAAATATTGTTTAATCAAGGAGTATTAGTAAGGTTTTATGTCTGTTAAAGATACATATTTCTACATTCCCTCTCGGTATATTTTTGAATTAATATAGAAAATAGCAGAATTCTAGCGCCTCACGCATGCGCACAATCCGCGTGAGGTAATGACAAAATGGCGGTGAGAAGTTCATTAAAATGTAAGTTATTTAATAAGCTTCCATGTAATTGAAAACATACATTAACCAAGTTCTGACAATAAAATATAATAACAGTATGAACGTATACGAATGTGCAAAATTGATTTATTTGGATAATGAAATGGATTATTTCCTTTAGACAGCAGCTTTTTAGGATAATGAATGGCTGCGTATGCCACTAAACGAGAATGCGTGAGTAGCTATGTGGTTTAGGCGGCTGACTGTGGTTCCAAGGTTCAACGGTTCGATTCCAGCCCTCGCCGATATATATATTTTTTACCACTAAAATATTGTTTAATCAAGGAGTATTAGTAAGGTTTTATGTCTGTAAAAGATACATATTTCTACATTCCCTCTCAATACGTTTTATTTCCGTTTTACCATTGCATTACAGCATTTGATCAAAAGAGCAAACTGTTGTCCTCAGTACGCCGTTTAAATATCTGCAATCAGTTCCTATAACTGACAACAGATGGCAGTACATCGCCCATATAGTTCCAGTAACTGACAGCAGATAGCAGCACCATTGCATCGGTGTATTTAAAACCCAAGACTTGGCACGTTTTCACGTGATGGAGAATTATAAAGGAGGGGAATATTTAAGAAGGGAAATTTTGAGGAACATTAACCGACAGTTGAATGTGTAGGCTATGTTGTTTATGTACCTTAATATTGCAATTTCTTCCCAATGCTTCGGTGGTCAAGTTATTAGCGTCCTAGACTAAAAGTTATAATTATGCATCGTCGATATACTCTTAAATTATTAAAGAAAAAAGTAGTTTTCCAGGCACTCGCGCGTGTCCACAATTGCTTTCGCCATAAGAGACACTTGGCAAACATAATTCGTTTGAGGGGCTCCGACATCGTGGTCACTCAGCCCCGTGTACTTGGGTGTGTATGTGTGAAATTTTCTCTCATAACCTGTGTTATTGTGATGGCTGCATTACTGTGTGTATTTGTAATTAAGGTGGTAAATGGCAAGGAGACGGCCAAGGCCTTAAGTTAGGAACCATCCCGGTATTTGCCTTAAGTGGAAGTGGGAAACCACGGAAAACCACATCCAAGATTGTCGAGGTGGGAATTAAACCTTCCTCTTCTTAGTTATACCTCAAGAGACTGAATGTGCCCCGTTTTTGCCCTCAGACCAGAATTCAATTTCTTGGCAGAGCAGGAAATGTAACCCGGGTCTCCGGGGCGATAGACAAGAATAGGTGGGGCTCCATGTGTTAATACGATGTTTGACATGCACGGGACATATAATTCATAAACTGCCTACATTAGGGTGACTGCCGAAGTGAGTATTGAGTATAGTCCTATGGTCGTTCCAGTAGTTGGCGAAGTGATTTATGTTCCCCTGCAAAATGTACTGTCATAACCTATAACAGGTGATGGAAATTGCTTATTTAGAGCAGTTTCGTACTGTTTATAACAAAATGAAGAACGTCATTCTGAGCTGCGTTTTCAAGCTATCGCAAAAAATTTCGCTGGCAGGAACAATTATAAGGAATTTATTTTAAGCGATCAGTCTCATCGCATTCTCCTCACCAACCATCTTGAGTATGAAAGTCTCTGGACGGTCATGTTGAACTTAGTTGTATAAGACAATTGTTTAATGATTATTTGTTTAGAGTACTGAGTCTAACTACGCAGTTGATTTCGGCAATGGAAGTATTATTTGCCATTTAATATTTAGCGGTTCCGTCATTGCAGGACACTATAGTGTTATCGAATAATACGAAGCCACATTTAAAATCCAATATAAATAGGCCATTTCAGAAACAATTCCAGATATTATGCAGTACAGTGTACTGTAAGGTCTTTGACGATCAAATGTAAACATTATTCTACATTGTATTTCTCTTGCGTAAAATCTATGCGTGGTTACTTTGGTCTTTACTGTTGTGAGGGTAAAATTGATCTGCTGGAATATAAAATATTTGCCAAGCTGCAACAATGTAATGATATTAATTTAAAAGTCATTGAACTTATATCCAGTAGTTCAAACACATACATGAGCGTTAACAGATTGGATACTGAAGATGAAAGCCAGCTACTTCATTTCCCTATTATTGAATTTTTCAATTCCTTGGAAATAAGTGATTCGCCTCCACATACTCCAAACGTTTGAGCCATAGTTATGCTCCTTAGAAATCTGAACGTTTCCCAAGGACTCATATATGGTAATATATTAATTGTAAGAAATATGTAAGAAATTGCTTGGATTCGGATATAATAGGTGCAGTAATATTAGGCAGAGAGCTCAAATCCTACGACTTGATTTAACACCTTCCGATAAAACACTTGCAGGTACAGTACATTTTCTTTTAATAGGCAACAATGTCCTATTCGCTCGGCCTACTTTATCACAATCAATCAAGCTCAAGGAGAAACTCTTGAACGTATTGGGCTATTTACCTCATCACGTTTTAAGTCATGACCAGCAGGATAGTGAAGGTACAAAAAAGGTCCTGTATGGGATGGTAAAGAATAAGAGGCGGAAGGATCCTACGGATTATGTTAGAATGGTGAACAAAAGGGGACAAAGGATAGAAAATAGGGAAGAACTGAAGAAAATGTGGAAAGAATATTTTGAAGAACTCCTGAACCCAAATGGAAACCACGGCGAGGAAGAAGAAATCGGGGAAGAGGTACAGTAGATGAACTGCAAACAGAAAAGGACTTAACATGGAAAGAAGTGGAAGATGCAGTGAGGAAGATGTAAGGAGGGAAGGCACCGGGTGTGGATGAGTTGAGTGTGGAGATGGTGAGAGCAGCAGGAGAGGTGGGGATACAATGGTTGTACCGGGTGATGAAGGCAGCATGGAAGGAAAGGAAGACCCCAGAAGACTGGAAAAAGGGAATAATTGTCCCGATCTTCAAGAAAGGTAGTAGAACAGAATGCAGAAACTATCGGGGAATAACACTGATGAGTCATTGTGCAAAGATGTTTGAGAAAGTTTTGGAAAGGAGAATTAGGACAAGGATAGAAGGAGGGATGAGGGAAGAACAACATGGTTTCAGAGCAGGAAGGTCCACAGTGGATTTGATTTTTGCTGTAAGTCAGTTACAAGAACAGCACTATGAGTATGGAACAGATCTACTGATGGCCTTCCTGGACATTGAGAAAGCATATGACAGTGTATGCAGAAACAAAGTATGGAAGTCCCTGGAGGATAGAGGAGTAGAAAAATGGACTATAAGGAGGATAAAAGAGATGTACAAGGGAAGCGTGAGCTGTGTGAAAGTGGGAGGAGAGAGATCGGACTGGGTGGAACAGAGAAACGGCCTGAAACAAAGAAGTGCACTGCCACCGTTACTTTTCATTGTGGTGATGGATGACATAATGACCCGAGCGGCACAAGTAATTGGGGAAGGAAAGATGAAAGCAATGGTGTTTGCGGATGATTTGATGATTTGTGGAAACAAGGAGGAGGAGGTACAGGAACAGTTGGACGTGTGGGAAGGAATAATACAAGGATATGGGATGAAATTTAGCATAAATAAGAGTGAGATGGTGATCACAACAAGGAAGAAGGAAAGGACCACAACGGGAATAACAATTGGTGGGGAACAGCTGAAGAAAGTGGAAAGTTTCAAGTATCTGGGAAGCCTGATACAAGAGAATGGAAGAAACGGTAGAGAAATAAATGAGCGGGGAAGACAGGCAGAAGCATTCCGGAGGAGTGTGAGAAGCATGTTATGGAGCAGGGATGTCCCTCAGAACAGCAAGTTGATCATATATCGTACTATGTCCCTATCCTGACGTATGCCTCGGAGACCTGGGTTATGAAAGAAAGGGAGAAGAGCAAAATACAGGCCAGTGAGATGAGGTTCTTGAGAAGCAGTATTGGAGCTACAATGAGGGACAGAATAAGAAATGAGAGGACCAGAGAATTAATGAAGGAGGAACCATTACAGGATGGTATAGAGAAATCTAGACTTAGATGGTATGGACATGTAAAACGAATGGAGGAGAAGAGGATACCCAGGAGGATACACGAGACGAAGTGGAAAGGAAAGAGACCAAGAGGGAGACCGAGAGACAGGTGGCTGAAGGGGGTGGAAGAGAGCGTGAAGAAGAGAGTAGAAGACTGGACAAGGGTGGAGGCTGAGAGATGGTGGGAAGACAGAAGACGTTGGAGAGGCTTGTGTTCCAAACAGACCCGGCCAGTGGCTGGAAACTGTGCAAGATGATGATGACCTCATCACGTTTTCAGTCATGACCAGCAATATGTTGCAATGCTGAGAGTGCTATCTTTTGACGCCCTTAAAGTTGCAATAGTGCTAAAAAGTAATCGTACAAAGAATGTAACTTATATAAGAAGCATCTTCAGTAAATTTGTTTTCCATTGTCCGTCATGTTTTGACGGGTTTCATCTAGTATCATTATTAAATCATTAATTATGGATGTTTTTTTTTTTAAATTGACTTAATACCGGAAAAATCTTGAAAAAAATGTAGGATGTGTTTAAAAAATAGAGATAAGTTACAAATTCCACGATATTCCGCTTTCTTTTGCACTGTGTCCGCAAGTATATATTATTACCTTTGTGAATTAGCCTTAAAACCCACCTACTAGTACCAACTCCGGCTTTGAGTCACGTTTTAAGCGATACTTGCAAAATGTCGTTTTCACATTAATTTCCAGACGATTTCGAGCGGACATCAATTCGACGTTGAAAAGTTTCGAGCTTACGTCATAGCAACTGCCAGTCACTACGCCAAAGAATACCTCTGGTACAACATGCTAACAGCAGTCCATAGATTGTTGATTCACGGACCAGCCATTATTTCTTTGGCCATTTTACCCATCGGTCAACTGTCGAAGGATGCTCAAGAATCAACCAATAAGTTGATAAAGCAAAAGGCCTATCGCCTGAGTTTTTCTCGAAAGTTTCCCAGAGTTAAGACTATGGAAGACGTGTTCAGGAGATTGTTGGCAACCGCAGACCCCTATATATCTTCTCCACGCAAATCATCACCAAGGAAACTGAAGAGTTTGTCGCCAGAAGCCGTTGCCCTCTTAGTTCCTTTGGTGGAAGATTATGTAGATTCCGATGCAGATGATGAGGAAACAGTCTTTGAAGATGATGATGATGATGATGACGACAATTCAGTTGAAGCCGAAGAAGAAAGAACAAGATGTTCAGTAAAGAACATATAGCCTACTTTCTCCTAAATGCATGGGTATTGTTATAACTCTTTGTCCTTTTAAAGGAGTATAATTGAATGTTGGTTGTAGTAGCTTGTTTGCTTTTAAAACACTACCGGTTTCCTTGAAAGACTTTAGCCAGTGACGGATAGTTTTTGCTGTAGGTGGTTCACCACCATTCTGACGTCTAAAATTACGTTGCACTGTTATAACTAAGGTTCGGATGTTAAGGAAAAGTCATATTATTTTCCTGGGCTCATTTTACCCGAAATCTGAAAAATAAGTTTGAATGACGGGTCCCTGACCACGTTTAAAGCAATTTGATGTTGCCTATATATGCATATTTCGGCCATTTCTATTGTTTTGGTCATATTTGGTCATATTTTAGTGATATAAGGTCATATTTGGTTATAATTTCAGCACTTTTGTTTAAATTGAGGCGTCGTTAACAAGGTACGTGTTATCTGCGTCGAGTTTCAAACACAGGATTTCTGAATAGTATAGTAGATATATTTTTCTTTCTTTTCCCGGAACAGGCAGATAGCAGGTTTAGAAGATCTGATTCCAAGAAGGCGCTCCTGTACGGACGTCTTTTAGCACATCTTTCTGGACAAGTTGGATTGCGACACTGTATGCATGAGGTCACGGAACATGACGCTTCTACCTTTCAATAGGATGTCACTCCAGTAGATATATTTAGCTCAGAAGCAATTAGCAAACAAGGAAATTGTTTTTATCCATAATGGTTCGTATTGAATTTAAATTCCACTAAATAACTTACTCTTATTTCCGTATTTTTAATACTTTTAATATTATTAGCACTGTTTAGTACTGGTACATGTTTCGAACAATAATGTTGTTCTTCATCAGCCAGATATAACTTACACATTATAAACACTTATGGGCATAAAATACATTGCAAATACACATAGTTCATTTAAAAAAAAGTCACTTGTAAAACCAAAGTATCACATGTCCAATACACAGGAAAATTGTTTAGGCACTTAAGACGGTTACTGTATGTTAGTGATACTCAACCTATCCCAAAAATTCATGTCATATTTCATAGTTTTTTTAGATCATATTTTATAGTTTTTAGATCATATTTAGCTAGTTTTTAGGGCACATTTGCTTGCATATTTCGTACTTCTTTAGGTCTTAAACTTCCGAACCCTAGTTATAACTGAATCAGTTTTCACAAGCCAAGTAACACCCTGCGCTTTCTCTTGCGTAGTAAACATTGCTGCTGAGTTGCTCTGCACACCTGGACTGAACTGAGGGAGCAGAGGAAACAAACACTGGGGCCGTCTCAAGGTCAAGCAGACCTACCAACTGCAGGGGAGCCAAACTTGGAGAGTTGATGAATCACACACCACAAACTAGAATAGTGTATGTCACTTTGA
Organism: Meconema thalassinum; assembly: GCA_946902985.2. NCBI lineage: Eukaryota > Metazoa > Arthropoda > Insecta > Orthoptera > Tettigoniidae > Meconema > Meconema thalassinum. The sequence continues at coordinate 94,287,951 of OX336388.2, forward strand.
ACAGATTCTAGGACACATTAAAATTAGGGAGTTCTTTTCAAACACCCCGTACATATCCTCAGCTAATACCACATTTCCTGGCATAATTGTCGCATATTTTAGCCTAATATTTGTAGAAGAAAAGCAGGGTGCAACGATTATCCCAAGAATATTAAAACTTCAATCATTCTCTTAATGTATTATGAGAATTCGAACCTTAAGTCAATAAATGTACTTTTTGTATTAGAGTAGTACTGGTTTCGGCTACATTGTGACCTTCCTTGACAGATCAGATCTCAGATAAATCAAGTTCAGTAGCAAGTCTTACACTAATTTTTTTCTAAACAAAGGTCATCTTGCACAGTTTCCAGCCACTGCACAGTGGGTCAAAATCGAAATCTAGGAGGACAAAATTATTTATTTTCATAATTAAAAAATCAAAATGTATTACTTCTAAAGCATTCTCATATAATTGCCGCTCAATATTCTGGGATATAAACGCATCTTAGTGTAAATCTGTCACCACTGTTCGAGCAGTCTGAATTGGAGGGTGAATGAATGTGGCTGTGGTTTGGTTGTCTTTGTGGTTAGTGCGATGCTTTAAGATGGAACATGCAGCTGAAGGTATGATCTTTGTAACGTGTTTCAGTTGTTAATGGGCGTAATGGTTACGTATTTTTAGCTATACTTGCATCATTTAATATTTAACTATTATTTTTAAAATTATATTTTCACTTAGATTTTTAGTATATCGCGTCACTCTGCGTCAATTTTTACTTACCGTTAAAATGTAGATAAAGTCTTGTAGTTTACGCCTGTTATAAGATTTATTTGCATGTTTCTGAAACTTACTTAGTTATTTTACGTTTTAGAAGATGCCGCGCAACCAGTTCTCACACGTTTACAACGGTTTGAAGCACTGGGATCGACGATAATGTCAAAAGTGAAGAGATAACTGAATGCTCTACCAACTGCTAGTCATAGACAATTTCTTGCATGTGTAGACGTAGCTTAAGAAAGGTCTTAACTGATGTTTATTATGAAGTAAACAAATTATATACGTTGCTTTCACTCTAAATTCATGATTAAAACGTAAAAGTAATTTTGTCCCCCTAGATTTCGATTTTGACTCACTGTGCACTGGCCGGATCTGTTTGGAATACAAGCCTCTCCACCGTCTTCTGTCTTCCCATCATCTCTCAGTCTCCACCCTTGTCCAGTCTTCTCCTCTCTTCTTCACGCTTTCTTCCGCCCCCTTCAGCCACCTGACTCGCGGTCTCTTTCCTTCCCAATTCGTCTCGTGTATCCTCCTGGGTATCCTCTTCTTCTCCATTCGCTTTACATGTCCATACCATCTAAGTCTAGATTTCTCTATACCATCCTGTAATGGCTCCTCCTTCATTAATTCTCTGGTCCTCTCATTTCTTATTCTGTCCATCTTTGTTGCTCCAATACTGCTTCTCAAGAACCCCATCTCACTGGCATGTATTTTGCTCTTCTCCCTTCCTTTCATAACCCAGGTCTCCGAGGCATACGTCAGGATAGGGACATAGTACGTCTGATATATGATATTTTTGCTGTTCTGAGGGACATCCTTTCTCCATAACATGCTTCTCACACTCCTCCGGAATGCTTCTACTTGTCTCCCCCTCTCATTTATTTCTCTATCGTTTCTTCCATTATCTTGTATCAGGCTTCCCTAATCCTGAAAAAAAATACATGAGATTAATGAATAATTTAATCAATTAATTACATGAGATTAATGAATTTATTAAGTAATTTAATTATTTTATAATCTCATGTGGTTTTTTTTTTCAGTGTTAGGGAATAACCCAACACAATTGGGTACAATCTTGTTGACCGACTGAAAAGCATCAAACTTTTGTTTACTGTGCATTACTGAAATATTGTTTGCAAATTGTCTCCCCTCCTCACAAATCATTTCCCGTCTATAGCGCTATTACGCGTTTAAACCACAGTCTCTTGTAGATCGAAAGAACAGGGTTTTACTGTAGGCTATATGCAGTATAAGCTACTTCTTCTAATAGATTAACATGAACTCAATCGGGTTAGTTAAATTGATCACAAATATACAGTGAGATTATTTTTCTGGAGCGGGGCCGGCGGCCGACCGCCGGGCGCGCGCGCCTTCTGCCAGACAGCCGAGCTCGGGCCGCAGGGTAGCGCGAGGCGGAGGCGAGCTAACCAGGATCATTAAAGTCATTAAGTCACTAAACTTTCATCAACGAGGGTGTGTAGTGTCAGCGCACAGATAAGAAGGTAACATAAACAACAGCTGCAATATTTAATTAAAGAAGCACAGATGCTTTTTTTATTTCTTCGGAATCTGGATGCCCTCACGTGACCAGTTAAAGGTTAGAACTTATCTTTTCACAGAAGATACTAAAAATGTTCTCCTTCAGCTGACAGACAGACATCGTTACATTATGTAGCTACTTCTGCACACCCCTGGGTGTTTACTGTAATTAATCGAAGCACGGACCTAAGCCCGTTTGTTGTTCAATTGTGGGTTAATTTTACATTCAATGTGTACAGATCAATTACCCGCACTCTAGTGGAGCTGGAGAACAATATACGGCAGCAGATATCCCTCACAACAGAAGGGAATTACATCGTGTAAACGCTAATTTATTTACACGGTACAACGACTGTCTGTCAGTTGGAGGAGAACATTTTCAACATCTTCTGTGAAAAGGTAAGTTCTTTGTTCATGATTTGCTGGTGAATTTACCATTAATTAATGTACTTTGTTACGGTTTCCACCCACACGCAACCCGCGGTGCGAGCTCGGTTGGCTGGCGGAATGCGCGCGCACCCGGCAGCTGGTTGCCAGTCCCGCTCCAGCAAAAGAATCTCACTGTATATGGTAGAGGAAAGTGACCAAATTCGGACCCGAGTCTCTAAGTCGGACCCCAGCATTATTGTGCTTGGACAGTGCTGCCGCATGGTGGCACAATCATGAATGTGAAGATATGAAAGGAAATGTTATGTTGTGGAAGTGGCAGCACTGGACTGTGGGGAGTATCCCGTCAGTTCCTTTCATGTGAGTGGTTGTTTTTACACGTGCTCATGGAATAGTGATTGTTTTATATTTCAAAGAGGGTAAGTCACATTGTGTTTACAGTAGCCTACTGTCTTTAGTAAGCGATACACTTGATAATTGTTCTATTGGCTTGTCGAAATACCTATTCAGTTTTTTTTTCATAGCCTCGAAAATATCAAGTACAAGATGTCCTAAGTAGGACCCCCGCGGCTTTCCTAAGTCGGATCCCTAAAAATCCTAAGTCGGACCCGTAATAACCCTGTGTTGGACTCCTGAAATTCAAATTCAAATTTCTTGGGTTTTGTTTAAGCCATTCAAAATATTGTTTCAGATGACCCCAAAAAATATCAGTCCTTGCGTGAGAAAATGGGAAACTCTCAAAGTGGTCGGTTTCTGGATTTTGTGGTCATAACAATAAGTTATGTTCCTAACAAGACATTATATAATGTAAAAATAAAGTATTTATGTTCGACACTAACTAATATGTGTCAGAAAACTGTATCATAATGAGGCTCATTATAACACTATGTTTCATTATGAAATAGTTTCTCCCACCAATCAGAGCTCAAGAAACAGTTGTGTGACCAATTAGATAAGGATTCCTTCGCGCATACGCTCAAAATCCAACATGTCTATATAAATTACCGAAAGTGCACCGTCCATATGTTCGCGTAAATAAACTGGTGAATATGAGATGAAAAATAGCACTGTACCTTAATATCCCCAAAACCAACTTCTACACAGCGCGTGTTTTGAAACGACTTCGGTGACAGTTTTACTGAATAATGGTCCACAATCTGAGCATATGGAAATGAAGCACACCGAACGCATGCGTCGGTTGTCCAGAGAGCTTGGAAAACAGGGATAGGCCTATACTACCCACCGCAGCACCCGATCACAACATTCTAGTGACTGAACAGATATTTATGAATATTTATGTCAAAACATATAATAAAGTTAAACAGAGTTGAAAAACAAGCAGACCACCTCATAGGTGAATATCAAGCTGGTTTAGAAAGGGGAGATCGTGCGCAGAACAAATATTCAACCTCCAGAGCATCCTCAGATCAAGAGCCTTGAGAAGCCAGGACACTGTAGTAATCTTCGTTGACTTCAAGAAGGCGTACGACTCAATTGACAGGCTGACTTTATTTAACACCCTAGAGGAGTTCGGAATTGACAGGAAGACGAGAGAAATAATCAAACAAACTCTAACGGATACCATGTCAAAAGTGAAGTTCTTCGGAGAAATCTCTGATCCTTTTGAAATAAAAACAGGGGTCAGACAAGGAGATGGCTTATCACCTATCCTCTTCAACATTGTTCTGGAGAAAATCATGAGAACCTGGGAGGAAGCTTTGGACATGAAAGGAGTAAGGGGGATACATCTGGGAAGGAAAGGACAGAACCTGGAAATTAAATGTTTGGCTTTTGCTGATGATCTTGCCCTCTTAGCCCAAAGCCGAGATGATGCCCAAAAAAAGCTGGATACTCTGCACGAAATCGCTGAGAAAACGGGTCTTAAAGTCTCCTATGAAAAGACAGAATACATGGAATACAGACACCTCGGAGAGAGACACATAAAAGTGAAACATGGGACTGTCAAAAGAACTGAGAAGTTTAAATATCTAGGTGAATGGATAGAACCCAATGGACTGGATAAAGAAGCAAATAAGGCAAGAGCTAGAAAATTGGATTTGGCTTATAGGTTAACCCAGAACAGATACAACAAACGAGCAATATCCTACAAGGCAAAACTCAGACACTATAGCACAGTAGTAAAGACAGAGGGTCTGTACGCCTCGGAGTGCTTGACACTGAATAAAAAGGGGGATCTTCAGGAACTGGAAAAAAAGGAGAGGAAAATTTTGCGGAAAATTTTAGGACCACAGAAAACTTCTGACGGGACATGCAAGAACAGAAGAAATGATGACCTCTATAAACATACTGAACAAATTACTGTCACAATGCGGAAGCGAAGGTTGAAATTCTACGAACATTTGGTGAGAATGGACGAGAACCGACTGACTAAGAGGATATTCAAGTATATTACAGAGCTGAAGGCTACAACTAAGTGGGTAGAAGAGGTTAAAAGAGACGCCAAGGAAAGTGGACTCACAGTGGATGAGATCCACAACAGAAAAGAGTTCAGAAACCGAATTGACAACATCAAGATGTTCGAGGAGAAAACACCTAAAATTAGAGCCAAACTGGTAATATCCGAGGAGGAGCGAAAGATCAGAAGTGAACGAATGAAGAGGTTTTGGGAAGAGAAGAGGAGATTAACCAGAAAGCCTTAGGTTCCATGCGGTCCACAGGCGGCCAAATTCGGAAGAAAGAAGAAGAAAGTTATAATTATCGTCGAACATAAACAGTCGTATGCAACTAGCCTATAATGGTAATTAAGACACTCGTATGGAAATTATAAAACTCGCATACGCTCGTTTTATAAAAATACTCGTGTCTTAATTATAGCCATTATAGGCTCGTTGCATAATGTACTATTTCACGTTCTTCATAACATTTCTAGTGGTTTTATGTGATTTTACGTTCATTCTTAAGAGGGGTCCGACATTGGCATACTTTTTCCAAGACGTTATTTTTGTTACTTTTAATGAAAACATTTCATAGGAAAAACTGGGCTGTTATAAGTCAATTTGAACCAGATACGATGTTATAAAACATATCAAAGTACTCATCTAGCTAAAATTCAAATTAAAAAAAGATGAAATTAATAACAATACAGAATACATGGAATACAAACATGATAAAGAAAAGCACTTAGAAACGAAATATGGGAAGATCAAGAGGTCGGATAAGTTTAAATATCTTGGTGAATGGATCCAGCCTAATGGACTGGATAATGCAGCAAACAAAGGGAGGATTAGAAAGAAGAAATTAGGTTTTAAATTAGTACAGAATAGGTACAACAAAAGAACAATATCTTACGGAGCGAAGATAAGACACTATACCACGGTTGTCAAGCCTGAGGCATTGTATAGTTCCGAATGTTTGATACTGAACAAGAAAGGTGAATTAGAGGAACTGGAGAAGAAAGAAAGAAAAATCTTGAGGAAGATCTTAGGACCCGAAAATAGAAATGATTGTACATGGCGGAAGAGGCGAAACAAAGATCTTGACGGACAAGCAGAACAAATCACAGATACCTTACGGAAGAGAAGATTGAAGTTCTATGGACACCTTACGAGAATGAGCGATAGTCGACTAACGAAGAAGATCTTTAATTACATCACCAAGATAAAAGCGACTACAAAATAGGTAGATGAAATAAGAAAGGATATGGAGGAAGTTGGGGTCAGTCCAAATGAGATCTGGAATAGAGAGGTGTTTCGAGGTAGGACTGATGCATTCAAGGGGTTCCAGAAAAGCAAAGGAGAAGAGCCAAGAACATCTGGTCGGAAGAAAGGAAGAGAATCCACAGTGAAAGGATGAAGAGTTTCTGGGAGCAGAAAAAAGGACTAATCAGCAAGTTAATTGTTTCCCGTGGAAAAAAGTAGTCCAAAATCGAACAAAGAAGAAGAAGAAGAAATAAATAAATAAACAAAATAAAGGGATTTGTACGTTTGCTGGAGGTTGCATTGTAAGGTAGGAGCTACAACACTGAACCCTTTCAGATCTCTGTTATTAACCCTTGCGAACTGACGTGAAAAATATATTAAGTTGGTGCATAAGTCCGTAGCGTTTTTGTTCTGCTTGTTGGTATTCCGGTTGCTATGGTTTTATTTATAGACTACTATTGTTGACTTTTAGTTCAATGTTTGTTCTAGAGTTTACATATTGAAGTTTTGTCATTTGCAGATAGTGCGTGGAGCCGTGGACGCTAGAAAATTGAGTGCCAAGTGGAGAAATTGGAACATTTCCGACACATTCTTCTCATTGAATTCAGTAGAGAAACGAAAGCAGAAGAGGCGGCCAGGAACATTTGCCCAATGTATGGGGCAATGCTATTGGAGACAGCACAGCATGAAAGTAGTTTTCTCGTTTTAAGATTGGTCGTATTGACCTTAGTGACTCTCCACTTTCAGGAAGGCCGTCGGAATTTGATGAAGAACGTTTAAACGCATTAATTCACTATGATCCACGTCAGTGAACACGAGAACTGGCAAATGTGATGAACTGTGATCATTCCACCATCGTGCAACATTTGAATTCAATCGGTAGGGTTCAAAAATCCGGTGTATAGGTACCGCATGCTCTAAGCCAAAATCATTAAAATCAGCGGTTGGCCATATGTGCACCTCTGCTTGCTCGTTATAGATTGGCTCGTGAACAACATCGACCATTCCCATCCTGTATCGAACAAAGAAAGAAAAGAAACAATACAGGTAAAAACCAAAATGGAGGTCTGACTTTGGTCACTTTCCTCTATATATTATTTAATCACATGTCATTGGGATTGTAGAGGGAATGTTCTCCACAGCGCCTACATGCTGCTGCGACAGGTAGCGTCAGCAGTTACGTTGGCAGCACGGCTGCCGCTTGTCTCAGCTGCTAACTTCATAAGGAAACAACTGAAGCTTGTCTCTTACAGCTTTATGTACTGTCCACGTAGAGATTCATGTTTCTTGAGCTAACTTGCGTGTTGATTTTCTCGGATTACGCAGCATTAAGCCATATCGGAAGCGGCTTCGGTGGCGTAGTCGGTAGCATGCTGAGCTTCTATGCTGAAGATAGCGGGTTCAAACCCGGCCAAAGCTGTCGGATTTTTTAAGAGCGTTAAAAATCCCTCAGTATGCCTTCCTTCGGAGGGGAATTAAAGCCGGCGATCCCATGTCATAGATTTATGGCATGTTAAAGAACCTTCCACTAATTGCTCCTGTGTGAAGCTAAATTGGATAGGTTAAGAATGTAAACAACGCTCTTAGGTTTCTACATTCGTTGCCAAGAGCCGACTGTGGTGGCGTCTAGTAGCTAAGTTCTGAACTTGGCCTAGTAGTCGTTGACGGTGGCGCTCGGCCGCAAAAGTAGGAACTATTTGAAAAATTCTAAGTTGCAGTACTTAAATTAAAAAACAGATAACACACACTAATACAGTCATCACAATTAACACCGGTTATCAGACAGATTCTACACTCACCCGAAGTACACGGGGCTACATGACCGCGTTGTCGCAGCCCCTAAACTTAAGAACTAACCAACCAATCAACCAACCAAAGCTATATCGGAAATTTCATCAAGTTTTTCGTCTGTTAAAAGCGTAGGCCTGCCTGTTCTCGGTACATCGTGAACTGAGCCGGTCACACTAAATTTACTTATCAAATCCCGAATGGTATCCCGGTTTGGACACTTTGAATTAGGAAACCGCGCCTGAAATTTTAGTTTTACACTTTCTGTAAACCGATCGCCTTCTCGAAAAACGTATTCTACCAAAGAAGCTCTCTCTTCAGTAGTAAACATTACTGCCTGTATAATTTATACTGTTGCATTCTTCCAACAATCTACTGTATGGCCCCCCCAGGGGCTCACAACTGGTGGGACGTGGGTTGGCGACCACGGGGCCCCTGCTGAGTCCGGCATTGCTTCCACTTACTTGTGCCAGGCTCCTTTCTGTCTTCTTTCCTGTCGACCTCACTTGGTCAACTCTTGTTCTCTTCCGACCCGGACGGTATTAGGGTATCCGAGGCTTAGGGAGTCTCTTCCTTTCCCGCCTTAATTGACCCTTGCGTCATCTTTTCTGATACCCTCCTTTTGCGAGGGGTCAGCCTTCTTTTTCTTTTCCTGTTACCTCCTGCCTTCTGCTCAAGGCCCTCAAGGAGGCAGGGTGTGTGTGTAGCCCCACCACGTCTGGTGCACCCTGGATATTGCTACACCCTCAGTGGCTCATGGCTGGTGAGTTCGGGTGTTAGCGACCCAGAGGGATTCCTGAGCTTGGTCCGGTTTTCCCCCTTTCATCCTTTACCTGTGGGGTTGACCCTCTCCTCTTTCACTTTTCTATCTGCCTTTCATGGCTCTCCATCCTTCAAAGTTCCTCAATCCGCTTTTTTCGAGGATTGAGGGCATTTCTTTTCCTCCTGTCCTTAATTTGCCTTATTCTCCTTTTGTTTTCCATTTCTTCTTCTAGTATATAAGTTAGTAGTTAGTTTTAGTTATAGTTTATTTTTTCATTATCAACTTCACGATCACCCAAACCATTAGGGGCCGATAACCTAGATGTTAGGCCCCTTAAAACAACAATCATCATCATCATCATCCACTGTATGTGAACGCCAACTTACTGCAATACACACTGACGATTTCAACACCCCACAGCCTACACGTGAAGCCTTCAGTGTACTCCTTCCCTGTCAAGGACACCGTGCTGCCAACGGAATTGCTCACGTTATCTCTCGTACCAGCACGTAGGCACTGCGGAGAACATTCCCTGGCGACCTGTAATATGTTGCAGTATCAATTGTGTTCTAACCTAACCCCTTATGCTGCCATGTTCAACTGTAGTCGAATGGCTATCACTAGGGCCCGGATGTTGATGGCGTAAGAAAGTTTAAAAAATGCACTTAAAATTTTCAAAAATGACTGTAATAATAGTACATTATGCAACGAGCCTATAGTGGCTATAATTAAGACACGAGTATTTTTATAAAACGAGCGTATGCGAGTTTTATAACTTCCATACAAGTGTCTTAATTACCATTATAGGCGAGTTGCATACGACTGTTTATGTTCGACAATAATTATTATAACTATTTTATGTTCGAAGATAAATATTCATAAATATCTGTCGAGATTTCGCCAGTTTTATGAACTAAACAGAGCGCATGAGACGCAGAGAATGCCTTGTATTTGACCATGGCCGAGGCCGTGGAACTCACCGCATCTAATTATCTAATTGGTCAAACAACTGTTTCTTGAGCTCTGATTGGTGGGAGAAACTGTTTCATAATGAAAAATAGTGTTATAATGAGTCTCATTTTAATACAGTTTTCAGACACATAATAGTCAGGGTCGAACATAAATGACTTTAAAAAATCGAAAAATGCACTATAAAATGGAGAATATGATCTTATAATAATAAACTCACCAATATTTCAAAAATGACATCTGCAGCTCAAACTGAAAAGTCAATCAGAATAGATTTCTATCACTTACCTAGAGGTCTATGTTCATAGCTCCTAGCTTCTTCTTAACTCTGAGAGACGTAACTCCCTCATATAAAGCTGTGACATGACTAGATTGGAAAATAATGACCTTAAAAGGCTGATTTCTCTAAAATATGACCAAGAAATCCACCAAACTTAAAAAAATGCTCTTAAAATGGAAAAATAGCACAAAAAAAATGCAAAAAGAAGCAAAATAAAAATGACATATTTGAAGACAGGGTGGACCGTCCGGAGTTTCTATGTACTTCAGCATTGTTTTAGACAGCTCAGTAAAAAGATAACATGTCATCAACATCCGGGCCCTAGTTATCATACTCCGTCCACTGCCTTATTCGACTTTAGTCCACGGCCTCAGAATTTTATAACCGCTTCATACAACGTTCTTCTGACGTCATAGATGAACTTCTAGTAGTGCCCTTTATCACCGTGCAAAATTTCAGGGTGATATCGGTAATAGTTTCGGAGATATAGAATACCGGTGAAATATTTCGCACAGCCGCCATGTTGGATTGGTGCGACGAAATAAAATTTGAATGGCACGGTCGTGGTCAGACAAAATAGTACTATGACCTTACCGAGTTTCATTGAAATCGGTCCAGCCGTTTAGATTTTATTAGGGGGGAGGACAAAAGGTGATCACTTAAGTCTTTTTTTTTATAAATGAAAATAGGCTAAAAATTGCGATCAATTAGAAGGAAAAAGGTCATTATGACTAAAGTCATCAATTGGAAGGGAAAAGGTCATTATGACTAGAGTCATCAATTAGAAGGGAAAAGGTCATTATGACTAAAGTCATCAATTGGAAGGGAAAAGGTCATTATGAATAAAGTCATCAATTGGAAGGGAAAAGGTCATTATGACTAGAGTCATCAATTGGAAGGGAAAAGGTAATTATGACTAGAGTCATCAATTGGAAGAGAAAAGGTCATTATGACTAAAGTCATCAATTGGAAGGGAAAAGGTCATAATGACTAAAGTCATCAATTGGAAGGGAAAAGATCATTATGACTAAAGTCATCAATTGGAAAGGAAAAGGTCATTATGACTAAAGTCATCAATTGGAAGGGAAAAGGTCATTATGACTAAAGTCATCAATTGGAAGGGAAAAGGTCATTATGACTAAAGTCATCAATTGGAAGGGAAAAGGTCATTATGACTAAAGTCATCAATTGAAAGGGAAAAGGTCATTATGACTAAAGTCATCAATTGGAAGGGGAAAAGTCATTATGACTAAAGTCATCAATTGGAAGGGAAAAGGTCATTATGACTAAAGTCATCAATTGGAAGGGAAAAAATGAAATAAAGTCATATGCACTACACACATTATAAATGTCCTCTCGGCACGCCGGAAGGCGGAGGTAGATTTCACCGGACAAACTTGGGGATAAGCGAAAATAGGCAGAATATGCAGGTTTACGTAGAAGGATCAGACCTCATTTATTGCGAGAAAGTAATTTATAATTGGAGATTAACTTAGTATTTCGTCATTTTATGCATATTTAAAACATTTTATTTTCTTATGGGGACGGTAACCTTCTTGTCATTTGGAGTCCATTTTTAGCCTACTTTCGATTTTTGCAAAAAATGAAAGTAGACTTATGAGATCAACACAGGGCGAAAAAAGTGTGTCTGTCTGTGTGTGTGTCATATGACACCTCAGTGTCATATTTAATATCGCCGCCATCTTGACGGAAACGTAATGGCGGCCACACAAATGTTCAAAGCTTAAATCAAATTACGACTAACCTAATCATCCGATCTCTACCAAATTTTGCAACAACATACCGTTATGGGCGGAGCATCCTTTCACCAAACCAATAGGTCATAAGCGTAAAAGTTTGCGGATGGTGGCCATCTATGTGTGAAAATCGATTCCCCTATTAATTCGAACACGGTGCAACCGAATGGAACGAAATTTGGTACAGAGGTAGTACTAACAAAAGGCACCTCAGTGTCATGTTTTATATCGCCGCCATCTTGACGGAAACGTAATGGCGGCCACACAAATGTTCAAAGCTTAAATCAAATTACGATTAACCTAATCATCCGATCTCTACCAAATTTTGCAACAACATACCCTTATAGAGGAAGCATCCTTTGACCAAATGAATAGGTCATTAGCCTAATAGGTTGTGGATGGCGGCCATCTTTGTGGGAAAATGAATTCCCCCTATTAATTCAAACACGGCGAAACCGAATGGAACGAAATTTGGTACAGAGATAGCACTAGCAAAGGGCATCTCAGTGTCATTATTAATATCGCCGCCATATTGACAGAAACGTAATGGCGGCCACACAAATGTTCAAAGCTTAAGTTAAATTACGACTAACATAACCATCCGATCTCTACCAAACTTTGCAACAACATACCTTTATAGAGGGAGCATCCTTTGACCAATCTAATAGGTTATTAGCCTAATAGTTTGTGGATGGCGGCCATCTTTATGTCAAAATTGATTCCCCCTATTAATTCGAACACGGTGGAACCGAATGGAACGAAATTTGGTACAGAGGTAGCACTAGCAAAGGGCACCTCAGTGTCATGTTTTATATCGCCGCCATCTTGACTGAAACGTAATGGCGGCCACTCGAATGTTCAAAGCGTAAATCAAATTACGATTAACCTAATCATCCGATCTCTACCAAATTTTGCAACTACATACCTTCATGGAGGGAGCATCCTTTGACCAATCTAATGGGTCATCAGCGTAATAGTTTGCGGATGGCGGCCATCTTTGTTTGAAAATCGATTCCCCCTATTAATTCGAATACGGTGCAACCGAATGGAACGAAATTTGGTACAGAGGTAGTACTAACAAAAGGCACCTCAGTGTCATGTTTTATATCGCCGCCATCTTTGCGGAAACGTAATGGCGGCCACACAAATGTTCAAAGCTTAAATCAAATTACGACTAACCTAATCATCCGATCTCTACCAAATTTTGCAACAACATACTGAACCCGCTGAGCTATGGTTCATGTGATATTTTTTTATGACAGAGCATTTATGGTGGGATGTTGTACTTTTGAACACACCCAGGAAGCCACGTGAAGCTGAGAGATCACGCGATACTTTTTGAAGTAGCGGTGAATCGTACTTTTGACTTTGGTGAAAACTGCTAATTATTTATCTGAGGTCTTATTAATTAATTTTTATCTTTCCACAAGACTCGGAATATTCCATTTCGTCATGCTGCATTATTAAAACATTTTGGAGAATGTTTATTTTTACTTTAGGTAAGGTAATACCCTTGCAGATACGCAAAAAGGAACGTAAGTAGTCGCTCAACGATTTCGTTTTGACGACCTACTTTCTAGAGACACCCAGTGCCTTGCACTGCGTCTGGAGAATCCGCCTTGTGTAGGCGTGGAATTGCATTTGTCCTACGAGACGTAGAAGAATATCCGCTGTTGAGCGTTGAAAGTGATTATAAGGTGCCATCGAGCCCGCTAATACTATTATTCACTGTTGTTGAAGCCCAGTGAACTAAAGAAGAAGTTTGGGAAATAATAATTGGCAAGTATAGTGTATTGCACAACATTGCTGTAACACATTTTACCCACGCGTATGTGGAGGGCAGATGCCTAGTGGAAATATACAGGTAATAGTGTTACAATTATCCTGAATAAGTGTGATTATAATTGCATGAGATATTCAAATTGCCAAAGTGAAAGTTTCATTTTAAAAACGACGTATAATTCACGGATGCTGCGTGATACAAAAGTAGCGTCACTAGCACGTGCAGAATTACAAAACAGTGTTAGCTCACATGCTAATCCACATCTACGAGGTTAAGGCTGTGTCGTATTTTACAATTGAAGCCTATAACATTCACGACGAACATTATAATTTTGAAAGTGAGAGGATGAATTATTACGCAACTTATTTCACTACCCACGTGATTGGACTTTTCTTCACCATGATTGAAGCAGTCACCATGGGCTAATACCATCCCGGTATGAGGGTGATGTTTCTACGGGAACCAGCATGATGGTGGGACTTCCAGGACAACGAACGAGAAGGAAGGAGCCAAAAATGCCATTTCCAGGCATATCCACGAAGTTGTCGACAGGGACAAATCGAACCCTGGTCTTTGGAGGAGTCCAGATGGGAATCCTGATGAGGAGGATACCGTACCAGAGAGCCAGAGAGGATTTTGTACAACCCTTGTTGTGGAATAGAGGGCTGAGTGAGAGCTCCTCCATTTCGTGAGTTTTTGTCACACCCCTTTCTTGTTCTATTTTCTGGTGGTATAGTAGATTTAATGTTGTTTGTGAACCAACCGCACTCAGTGTCAGCCATTTTTCTAGGTAGGGATGTAACTAGATTAGTTAGATGTCATTTATTTCAGTTTAGAGTGAGACACCCTTGGGTCAGACATTTTGGTCATCCCTGGTGCAGCTTGATGAACGTCGTAGAACGTCAATGCCTACCTTTTGCTGAACCTGATTGTAGTCATTTTGAGGCTATTTTGTTCAACCCTACTTGGGGTAATTTTCAAGTCTTTGCTGACTTTAGTTATGGCAATCAGATGCCATGGTTATTAATTAACTGCATTCTTTGCAGCCATCCTTTGTTATACCCCTGACTGTCGTTAGAACGGTCGTATCATTTAGGTAGTCGACTGTAACTACCAGTTTTGTAAATGCATTATATTTCATTTTGAATAAGCTCAGATAGCTATTTTTGGTCATGTTTGAACCTAACAACTAGAAGGAATGTTTCGTTGCCTAGCATCGAACTCAGTTCCCAACGTATCATTAAGCGGATCCTTGTAGTGAATCTGCGCCAAAATTATCATTTTTGCTTGTGTCATGTAAGACACGTTTTTATTTGATGTACTAGCAACTACTGAATTGTATTTTTAAAGCAAAGAGCTCCAGTTATTGTGAGATTACTTTCATTTAGACGTCTTTGGTAGAAAGACGGAATTATATTATGATATTCAGATTTATTGCGTGTGTTTTATACACGGACTCTTTAGAGGTTCTTAACCTATGATAAAGTTTTTTTATGAACTGGCCAGGTGTAGGGTTTTATATTGATTAAATCGCCGGCCTTGAATAATGTGTGCTTTTTGTCGACCAACACAGGAATGTGGTAACCTGTTGGTGACATAAACTGGTTATCTAACCCAGTGCCCTGAAAGCACGCCTGCTTCATTGTGAGACAAAACTACTATTGACAAGGACAGAGTACGATTTGTATTCGCATTTCCTTTCATTGCTATTTTGCTTATGGAAATCAGTTTCCACTCTTGTATTTGAACACATGTTTTATAGATCGCTTTTTGTTAGTTAAACGCTCTGTTGCGTGTACTGTCGTCGTTTGACAGGTACAGTTATGCCAGGTTTTCTATAGTATGGTGAAGGCTACCCTGTTATAGCAGGATGTTATTGTATGAAGGTATTTTGAGTATGCCTTGTCCGGGACTGTTCCCGTTGACTAGATGTTATTGGAAGGTGACTGTTGTGTACAGGCCTATCCCAGAGTTATTGAACGCGAGCTTAGCGCCGCTGGTAACCCGTGTTATTGTGTGTCCGAGTTGCTGTACTCGTTGATTATATTCCGACTGTTGAGTCGAGGCTTTTTGGCGGAGAAGGATCTCAGTGTAGACACTCCGTGCCCAGGCTATTGTCAATGTTATTCGCCATAAACCTACGATAAACCTATAAACCGACATCTTAATAATAAGACGCATAATTGTTGTAAAACAAGGCTAACTAACGATTCTTTCTATCTAACTTTGTTCTTTGCATTTTGGAACTGTTGACATAGCCGTGCAGTTGAAGATAATTTCCTTGTGAGGAAATGACTAGGACAGTTGACATTTTGTAGCGACCTGAAGCATGCGCGAACCGAAAATTCGTAGCTTGTGGAGCTCAGGCCATGCGATGTCAGACGTGGTCTCAACTACGCATTCGTCACCGTAATTATACACATTAGATGACTATGGCTTACAAAGAGTAAACCAAGGTGCAGGCAGGAATTTTTAATAAAACTACTGTGTCTATTTCATTACTTATTTATGATGTCAAGTGTATAAATCCTACATGTTACCTTATTGTGTGCTGTTAGCACATAGTTATTAAGCATAATTAAATTGTTTGTTTTTTCATGGCTGTACACTTAGCTTTTGGATGTAATTGTTTTCTTTTACGGACGTCATCGCCGTAAATTTTGTTAATTGATAGGACTTAGCTAGATGAATTAACGTTAAATGTAAATGTCGAAATGGTACCATCCTAACTTAGATTTGTTTTGCTACCCTGTTAAATGTAAATTCAGATATTAGCTTGATCTTGTAACTTGAAATAGGGACTTGCGTTGTACCATATTCCTAGCGTTGCTGTTGTTGCTTTATTATTGTGAGTTAGATCTTTCGCGAGGGTTTTCCGTGACTTCTCAGGTAGGGACCTGCTCTTTATTTATTAGCTTGCGGACTAGCCGATTGTAACCCTCCGAACTAGGCTAGGGGTTTGTGAATTTTATAAATTAATTTTCACGGTGTTTTACATAAGTCTGGATGTTTATTTTCTCAGTCTAGTTTTAAGGTGAACCTTTCCTTAGGCGGTCTATGACCATCGTCACCATGTACCACGATCCCTGTGGACTACGGACACTCGTGCCGCTTTAGCCTTTATGGAAGGTCACCTGATCCTCTCGGTAATTTTAGGTAGATTTCTTTAGAAAGCTAACTATTGCAATGGGTCCCATGTTTCGACTTCCGGAAAATTTCGACATATCTTCGCGTTTCACATCCCCCAGACCCCAAAACCACCGTCAGTTCAAAAGTTTATATATAATTTATGTATATATGTATATATATATATATATATATATCAGTTTCTTGTGGACACGATAACTGCCGTAATTTTGCACCAATCACTTTGAATTTTTTACATAATATGTATCCCTATAAAATCTCGGTCGAGTTCTTTAATGGGCAAAATCGGTCAAAGGGGGTAAAAATGGGGGGCTCTTTTCGAAAAAGTGAAATATCGCTATAACTCTCTTAATACATGAAATATCGAATCCCTTCAAAGTTCATAATATGTGTCGGAAAAGTGCCAAAAATTTATGTCAAATAAGTTTTTTGATAGCACCAACCATTGACCAAAGGGGTGGGAAAAAGTGGGTTTTTCGGGAAACATTAATCATATCTCTGTTAATAGGCACAATATCAAAACCGCACAAAATGGACAATATTCCTCCAATAATTACCTAAAACTTTTGTCTGAAAGAATTTTTGATATGACCCACCATTACGCCACGGGGTGAACAAAATGATTTAAATTATAAGAAAATGCCAAGTGCCAAGAGAGGTTGCCATGACAACTTTACTTTTAATTGATAAGGGATGACCATCAGCAGTTGCTATGACAACGCCACTGCACGAGATCACATTCAGTTTTCATATGTCAGTGGGAAGCGACTTCGGTATCGGAACTGGTAGCATGCTGAACTTCTATGCCCAAGGTCGCGGGTTCAAACCCGGCTGAAGTCGTCGGATTTACTAAGAGCGCTAAAAAACCTGAGTTTGCTTTCCTTCGGAGGGGAAGTTCCAACGTTCGTTGCGAGTTGCTGATTGAGGTGGCATCTAGTAGCCAAGTTCACAGCTAGGTGTCGTTGACGGCAGTATTTTAGGTAGATTTCATTAGAAAGTTAACTATTGCAATGGGTACCATGTTTCGATTTCCGGAAAATTTCGACATATCTTCGCGTTTCACATCCCCCAGACCCCAAAACCACCGTCAGTTCAAAAGTTTATATATAATTTATGTAATATATGTATATATATGTATATCAGTTTCTTGTGGACACGATAACTGCCGTAATTTTGCACCAATCACTTTGAATTTTTTACCGAATATGTATACCCATAAAATCTCGGACGAGTTCGTTACTGGGCTAAATCGGTCGAAGGGGATGAAAATGGGGGACCTTTTTTTTTTCGAAAAAATGAAATATTGCTATAACTCTCTTAATATGTGAAATATCGAATCCGTTCAAAGTTCATACTATGTGTCGGATAAAGCTCAGAAAGTTATGTTTGAAACTTTTTTGATAGCACCAACCATTGACCAAAGGGGTGGGAAAAAGTGTTTTTTTCGGGAAACATTAATCATATCTCTGTTAATAGGCACAATATCAAAACCGTACAAAATGGACAATATTCCCCTAATAATTACCTAAAACGTTTGTCTGAAAGAATTTTTGATATGAGCCACCATTACGCCAAGGGATGAGAAAAATGATTTCGGAATTATAAGAAAATGCCAAGAGCTATCAGTGGTTGACATGGCAACACTACTAAATTGATGAGGGATGAGCCATCAGACGTTGCCATGACAACGCACTTGCGCGAGATCAGATTCAGATTTCCATCTGACTAAGTGTGAAGCAGCTTCGGTGACGTAACTGGTAGCATGCTGAACTTCTATGCCCAAGGTCGCGGGTTCAAAGCCGGACAAAGTCGTCGGATTTTCTAAGAGCGCTAAAAATCCCTCAGTAAGCTTTCCTTTGGAGGGGAAGTTCCAACGTTCGTTGCGAGTTGCTGATTGAGGTGGCATCTAGTAGCCAAGTTCACAGCTGGGTGGCGTTGACGTTAGTATCTGGTAGCAACATTAGGAACTACTGCTTGAAATTTAGTGTCTGCATTCCTTACCTGAATTACAGACTAATACCGCCATCACAATTCACACCGTTTATCAGACAGATTCTACACTCACCCAAAGTACACGGGGTTATATGACCGCGTTGTTGCAGCCCCTAAACTGAGGAACCAACCAACATCTCTGCGGGAGATATAATTTTGCGTGAAGAAGTAACAGACCGTTACATAGTTACACATCAGTGTCGAAACCTTGCATAAGGACAGTGTGACCACAAGTATAACAAGTAGTTCCGTGAAGAACTGTACAGCCTATTTTCATATATCCTGCTCATGTTAATTGCCTCTAACAACATACAAAAATTCAGTTTAATTGCTGTATCAGATTCGTAGATATTGAGAACCGTCTAAATATTTCAGATGGTCGCCAGGTTGGATTTTTATTTTTGTACTATTATATTAAGATTATTGTGTAAGTGTGGTATTCAAACTTCAATCGCATGATTAGAACACAAGAAGTAAAAACGAGATTTTAAAATTACGCACAGCAGCCATCTTGTGATTATGCAAACAATTGAAATAAATTAGATGCCAGTGGATCAACATTTGTGTAAGCATTTAAATCGTGCAACGTTTCACAGCACTCGGATAGTTAATTCGCGAGAAACGTCCATTTAAATATTTATACTTCGCGTCGCCGCCATGTTGGATTCGTGCTCACCAGGTTACTGAAAGTCCTATAGGTGAACATATGTTCATAGTCTCTATGAACATAAAAATTTCAGTTTGGTTGCTGTAAAAGATTCATATATATTGAGAACCGTATAAATATTACGGAAGCTTGCCATTTAGCATTGTTATATGTATAGGCCATAGAGTTATGTACCATTGAAGGTCACTTATTGCCTAGGTTCATTATTCAAACTTTCACTTCGATCGCATGATTACGACACAAGAAATAAAAACTTAATTTTAAAATTTCGCACAGCCGCCATTTTGAGGTTATGTAAACAATTGAATTAAATTAGATGGCAGTACATTACAATCTGCAAAATCATTTACTGTACCACATTTCACTGCGCTCAGAGAGTTAACTCACGAGAAAAGTCTATTAAAATATTTCAAATTCGCTTGGTCCCCATGTTCGTTTTGTACTTTACAGGTTTATGAATACATAGATAAACTTGTATCAGTACCCTTTATCACCGTACAAAATTGCAGGGTGATATCTGTAATAGTTTCGGGGATATAGAATGTCAGTGAAATATTTCGCACAGCCGCCATTTTGAGGTTATGTAAACAATTGAACTAAATTAGACTCCAGTGCATTGCAATGTGTATAAATATTTGCTGTACCAAGTTTCATTACGTTTGGATAGTTAAATCGCGAGAAAAGTCTATTTAAAAGTCTCCACTTCGCTTGGCCGCCATGTTGGTTATGTAGTAACCAGGTTTTTGAAAGTTTCATAGGTGAACTTCTAGTAGTACCCTTTATCACCGTACACAATTTCAGGGCGATATCCGTTATAGTTTCGGAGATACTGAATGCTAGTGAAATATTTCGCACAGCCGCCATGTTATATTGGTGAGACGTAACAAAATTCGATGGGCACGGTCGACGTCGCCGGGAATAGTGCTATGAACTTACCAAGTTTCACTGAAATCGCTCCAGCCGTTTAGATTTTATTAGGGGACACACACACACACACCTCAAACACACACACACACACACGCAAAAGGTGATCTCATAAGCCTATTTTTTCAAAATTGAAAATAGGCTAAAATGGACTCCAAATGACAAGAAGGTTACCGTCCCCGTAAGACAATAAAATGTTTAAAATATGTTTAAAATGAAGAAAAACAAAGTTAATTAATCTCCAATTATAAAATACTTTCACGCGATAAATGAGGTCTGATCCTTCTACGAAAACCTGCATATTCTGCCTATTTTCGCCTATCTCCAAGTTTGTCCGGTGAAATCTACCTCCGCCTTCCGGCGTGCCGAGAGGACTTTTTTTTTCTTTTTGTTTATGTGCTCGACGGGTGAGATGTTAGGGAAGTCATCGCGGTTGTTGGCTATTCCTAACAACCTCCGACCTGAACGGCTTCAATACCTTTATGGGGGGAGCATCCTTTGACCAAACTAATAGGTCATCGGCGTAATAGTTTGCGGATAGCGGCCATCTTTGTGTCAAAATCGATTCCCCCTATTAATTCAAACACGGTGCAACCAAATGGAACGAAATTTGGTACAGAGGTAGTACTAACAAAAGGCACCTCAGTGTCATGTTTTATATCGCCGCCATCTAGACGGAAACGTAATAGCGGCCACACAAATGTTCAAAGCTTAAATCAAATTACGATTAACCTAATCATCCGATCTCTACCAAATTTTGCAACTACATACCTTTATGGAGGGAGCATCCTTTGACCAATCTAATAAGTCATTCGCCTAATAGTTTGCAGATGGCGGCCATCTTTGTGTCAGAATCGATTCCCCCTATTAATTCAAACACGGTGAAACCGAATGGAACGAAATTTGGTACAGAGATAGCACTAGCAAAGGGCATCTCAGTGTCATTATTAATATCGCCGCCATATTGACGGAAACGTAATGGCGGCCACACAAATGTTTAAGGCTTAAATCAAATTACGACTAACATAACCATCCGATCTCTACCAAACTTTGCAACAACATACCTTTATGGAGGGAGCGTCCTTTGACCAATCTAATAGGTCATTAGCCTAATAGTTTGCGGATGGCGGCCATCTTTATGTCAAAATTGATTCCCCCTATTAATTCGAACACGGTGGAACCGAATGATCGAAATTTGGTACAGAGGTAGCACTAGCAAAGGGCACCTCAGTGTCATGTTTTGTATCACCGCTATCTTGACGGAAATGTAATTGCGGCCACCCAAATGTTAAAAGCTAAAATGTAATTACGACCAACCTAATAATCTAGTCTCTTCCAAATTTTGCAACACCATATCTTTATGTGGGAAACATATTCTGACCAAACTGCAAGAACATCAGCCCAATAGTTAGCAGATGGTGGCCAAGTATTTGTGCAAATCGATTCCCCCTATCAATTCAAACACGGTAAAACCGAATTGAACGAAATTTGGTACAGAGGTAGCACTGGCAAAGGGCACCTCATATTCATGTTTAATATCCCTATAGCACGTTGTATTTCAGCAAGCTACTACAACCAACATTCAATCATACTCCTTGAAAAGGACAAAGAATTATAACAATACCCATGCATTTAGGAGAAAGTAGGCTATATGTTCTTTACTGAACATCTTGTTATACTTGTGGTCACACTGTCCTTATGCAAGGTTACGACACTGATGTGTAACTATCTAACGGTCTGTTACTTCTTCACGCAAAATTATATCTCCCGCAGAGATTTTGGTTGGTTCCTCAGTTTAGGGGCTGCGACAACGCGGTCATGTAAGCCCGTGTATTTTGGGTGAGTGTAGAATCTGTCTGAAAAACGGTGTGAATTGTGATGGCTGTATTAGTCTGTAATTCAGGTAACGACTTCAGACGGTCATTTTCAAGCAGTAGTTCCTAATGTTGTTACCAGATACTACCGTCAACGACACCTAGCTGTGAACTTGGCTACTAGATGCCACCGCAACCAGCAACCAGCAACTCGCAACGAACGTTGGAACTTCCCCTCCAAAGGAAAGCATACTGAGGGATTTTAGCGCTCTTAGAAAATCCGACGACTTTGGCCGGCTTTGAACCCGCGACCTTGGGCATAGAAGTTCAGCATGCTACCAGTTACGTCACCGAAGCCGCTTCACACTTAGTCAGATGGAAATCTGAATCTTATCTCGTGCAAGTGCGTTGTCATGGCGACGTCTGATGGCTCATCCCTCATCAACTTGGTAGTGTTGCCATGGCAACCACTGATAGCTCATGGCATCTATATATATATATATATAAATGTAAGTTTGTCTGTTTTTTTCTGAATTTCCAAGAAAATTTGCCATATTTGTGCGTTTCAGACTGTTTTATGATGGATGCGCGCAAAAATAATTTTTTTGTCTGTCTGTTGGTTTGTTTGTCTGTCTGTGGACAATTTTTTGTGTCCTTATAACTCGAGAACGGCTGAGTGGATCAACGTAAAATTTGATACATATATCCTTCAGGGGCACGACACCAATCATTGATGTAACTCTTCTCCGTACCTCTCATAAAAGGGGCCCTACCCCCTTAAAATAAATGCTGAAATAGGCGTAGAAGGGTGAAACAAAGCTCATTTTCAGCCCCTCAATGTGAGAAACCACATTTTAAGGCCCTAAAACCAACAGTTTTTGAGATATTCCCAGAAAACTAATTTCACTTAATAAATTAATGAAAGAACTAGATGAAACCCGTCAAAACATGACGGACAATGGAAAACAAATTTACTGAAGAAGCTTCTTATATAAGTTACATTCTTTGTACGATTACTTTTTAGCACTATTGCAACTTTAAGGGCGTCAAAAGATAGCACTCTCAGCATTGCAACATATTGCTGGTCATGACTGAAAACGTGATGAGGTCATCATCATCTTGCACAGTTTCCAGCCACTGGCCGGGACTGTTTGGAACACAAGCCTCTCCAACGTCTTCTGTCTTCCCTCCATCTCTCAGCCTCCATCCTTGTCCAGTCTTCTCCTCTCTTCTTCACGCTTTCTTCCACCCCCTTCAGCCACCTGTCTCTCAGTCTCCCTCTTGGTCTCTTTCCTTCCCACTTCGTCTCGTGTATCCTCCTGGGTATCCTCTTCTCCTCCATTCGTTTTACATGTCCATACCATCTAAGTCTAGATTTCTCTATACCATCCTGTAATGGTTCCTCCTTCATTAATTCTCTGGTCCTCTCATTTCTTATTCTGTCCCTCTTTGTAGCTCCAATACTGCTTCTCAAGAACCTCATCTCACTGGCCTGTATTTTGCTTTTCTCCCTTCCTTTCATAACCCAGGTCTCCGAGGCATACGTCAGGATAGGGACATAGTACGATATATGATCTACTTGCTGTTCTGAGGGACATCCCTGCTCCATAACATGCTTCTCACACTCCTCCGGAATGCTTCTGCCTGTCTCCCCCGCTCATTTATTTCTCTACCGTTTCTTCCATTCTCTTGTATCAGGCTTCCCAGATACTTGAAACTCTCCACTTTCTTCAGCTGTTCCCCACCAATTGTTATTCCCGTTGTGGTCCTTTCCTTCTTCCTTGTTGTGATCACCATCTCACTCTTATTTATGCTAAATTTCATCCCATATCCTTGTATTATTCCTTCCCACACGTCCAACTGTTCCTGTACCTCCTCCTCCTTGTTTCCACAATCATCAAATCATCCGCAAACACCATTGCTTTCATCTTTCCTTCCCCAATTACTTGTGCCGCTCGGGTCATTATGTCACCCATCACCACAATGAAAAGTAACGGTGACAGTGCACTTCTTTGTTTCAGGCCGTTTCTCTGTTCCACCCAGTCCGATCTCTCTCCTCCCACTTTCACACAGCTCACGCTTCCCTTGTACATCTCTTTTATCCTCCTTATAGTCCATTTTTTTACTCCTCTATCCTCCAGGGACTCCCATACTTTGTTTCTGCATACACTGTCATATGCTTTCTCAATGTCCAGGAAGGCCATCAGTAGATCTGTTCCATACTCATAGTGCTGTTCTTGTAACTGACTTACAGCAAAAATCAAATCCACTGTGGACCTTCCTGCTCTGAAGCCATGTTGTTCTTCCCTCATCCCTCCTTCTATCCTTGTCCTAATTCTCCTTTCTAAAACTTTCTCAAACATCTTTGCACAATGACTCATCAGTGTTATTCCCCGATAGTTTCTGCATTCTGTTCTACTACCTTTCTTGAAGATCGGGACAATTATTCCCTTTTCCCAGTCCTCTGGGGTCTTCCTTTCCTTCCATGCTGCCTTCATCACTCGGTACAAAAATTGTATCCCCACCTCTCCTGCTGCTCTCACCATCTCCACACTCAACTCATCCACACCCGGTGCCTTCCCTCCTTACATCTTCCTCACTACATCCTCCACTTCTTTCCATGTTAAGTCCTTTTCGGTTTACAGTTCATCTACTGTACCTCTTCCCCGATTTCTTCTTCCTCGCCGTGGTTTCCATTTGGGTTCAGGAGTTCTTCAAAATATTCTTTCCACATTTTCTTCAGTTCTTCCCTATTTTCTATCCCTTGTCCCCTTTTGTTCACCATTCTGACATAATCCGTAGGATCCTTCCGCCTCTTATTCTTTACCATCCCATACAGGACCTTTTTTGTACCTTCACTATCCTGCTGGTCATGACTTAAAACGTGATGAGGTAAATAGCCCAATACGTTCAAGAGTTTCTCCTTGAGCTTGATTGATTGTGATAAAGTAGGCCGAGCGAATAGGACATTGTTGCCTTTTAAAAGAAAATGTACTGTATCTGCAAGTGTTTTATCGGAAGGTGTTAAATCAAGTCGTAGGATTTGAGCTCTCTGCCTAATATTACTGCACCTATTATATCCGAATCCAAGCAATTTCTTACATATTTCTTACAATTAATATATTACCATGTATGAGTCCTTGGGAAACGTTCAGATTTCTAAGGAGCATAACTATGGCTCAAACGTTCGGAGTATGTGGAGGCGAATCACTTAATTCCAAGGAATTGAAAAATTCAATAATAGGGAAATGAAGTAGCTGGCTTTCATCTTCAGTATCCAATCTGTTAACGCTGATGTATGTGTTTGAACTACTGGATATAAGTTCAATGACTTTTAAATTAATATCATTACATTGTTGCAGGTTGGCAAATATTTTATATTCCAGCAGATCAATTTTACCCTCACAACAGTAAAGACCAAAGTAACCACGCATAGATTTTACGCAAGAGAAGTACAATGTAGAACAATGTTTACATTTGATCGTCAAATACCTTACAGTACACTGTACTGAATAATATCTGGAATTGTTTCTGAAATGGCGTATTTATATTGGATTTTAAATGTGGCTTCGTATTATTCGATAACACTATAGTGTCCTGCAATAACGGAGCCGCTAAATATCACATGGCAAATAATACTTCCATTGCCGAAATCAACTGCGTAGTTAGACTCAGTACTCTAAACAAATAATCATTAAACAATTGTCTTATACAATGAAGTTCAACATGACCGTCCAGAGACTTTCATACTCAAGTTGGTTGGTGAGGAGAATGCGATGAGACTGATCGCTTAAAATAAATTCCTAAGGCCTATAATTGTTCCTGCTAGCGAAATTTTTTGCGATAGCTTGAAAACGCAGCTCAGAATGACGTCCTTCATTTTGTTATAAACAGTACGAAACTGCTCTAAATAAGCAATTTCCATCACCTGTTATAGGTTATGACAGTACATTTTGCAGGGGAACATAGAATCACTTCGCCAACTACTGGAACGACCATAGGCCTATACTCAATACTCACTTCGGCAGTCACCCTAATGGAGGCAGTTTTTTAATTATATGTCCCGTGCATGTCAAAAATCGTATTAACACATGGAGGCCCACCTATTCTTGTCTATCGCCCCGGAGACCCGGGTTACATTTCCTGCTCTGCCAAGAAATTTAATTCTGGTCTGAGGGCAAAAACGGGGCACATTCAGTCTCTTGAGGTATAACTAAGAAGAGGAAGGTTTAATTCCCACCTCGACAATCTTGGATGTGGTATTCCGTGGTTTTCCACTTCCACTTAAGGCAAATACCGGGATGGTTCCTAACTTAAGGCCTTGGCCGTCTCCTTGCCATTTACCACCTTAATTACAAATACACACAGTAATGCAGCCATCACAATAACACAGGTTATGAGAGAAAATTTCACACATACACACTCAAGTACACATGGCTGAGTGACCACAATGTCGGAGCCCTTCAAACGAATTATGTTTGCCAAGTGTCTCTTATGGCGAAAGCAATTGTGGACACGCGCGAGTGCCTGGAAAACTACTTTTTTCTTTAATAATTTAAGAGTATATCGACGATGCATAATTATAACTTTTAGTCTAGGACGCTAAAAACTTGACCACCGAAGCATTGGGAAGAATTTGCAATATTAAGGTACATAAACAACATAGCCTACACATTCAACTGTCGGTTAATATTCCTCAAAATTTCCCTTCTTAAATATTTCCCTCCTTTGTAATTCTCCATCACGTGAAAACGTGTCATGTCTTGGGTTTTAAATATATCAATGCAATGGTGCTGCCATCTGCTGTCAGTTACTGGAACTATATGGGCGATGTACTGCCATCTGTTGTCAGTTATAGGAACTGATTGCAGATATTTAAACGGCGTACTGAGGACAACAGTTTGCTCTTTTGATCACATGCTGTAATGCAATGGTAAAACGGAAATAAAACGTATTGAGAGGGAATGTAGAAATATATAACTTTTACAGACATAAAACCTTACTAATACTCCTTGATTAAACAATATTTCAATGGTAAAAAAAACATATACCGGCGAGGGCTGGGATCGAACCGGCGAACCTAGGAACCTCAGTCTGTCGCCTTAACCATATAGCTACTCGAGCCAACACCACCTAGAGAGAAAGCCCTGCGATATGAAGTTGACGAGCGAGTAACGTCACGGAAGCCCGGCCGTGGACATTGAGACATAACATTCGAGTTTGCAGGTTATGGTATGGTTTCCGCGTGTTGTGTGTTATGTTTACAATCCCAGGTACTGATTTTCTCAGATTTCCTACCCGGTTATACTTAATGGTTATCGGTGCAGTGTAAAGTTGTGCATATTAAGTGCAGTGTTAGAAATTGTAAAGGCAATTACGCCAATGGACCGAAAGTAAACGTTTTCTCATTTCCTAATGATGAAGGTGAGAAGTCGAAATGGATACGAGCTATTCACCGCAAGGATTTTATTCCTACGAAATATTCTATGGTACGTATTACATCAATACTTATGCCCCAATTCTCACAAGTTTAGTGTAATGGGAGGAAGGAACTTTGTAACCAGGTCTCTTTTCTTGTAGGTGTGTGCCATCCATTTCAAACCACATGAGATTCAATAGACCACTAGTATGTATGATGAAAAGAATGGAAAGCTAGTTACTGCTCCGTTGTATAAACCGAGAAAGATTAGAGGTTAGTTAGCAGATAGTCCTATCCTTAAATTTTAGCATAGGCTAGCTCTTCTGATCACGAAAATTCATTTAGATGTAGAAGTCAGAATTTTCTAACCTAAATTATGTGCTACAGGCTAATGTCATAGGTTAGGTTTATTTGTTTTATTGGGCTATCAATTTCAAGTGGGAGGTATAAGTGGGTGTTAATATGGATAGTATTCACATTTCTATTGGGGTTTGTATTGCAAGCTAACTGCATGAAGTTAGAGACCTGTAGCAGGCCCTGATTAATCTTTTTTTTTTCTATTGCAGTAATCTAATTCATTACATTTCTTATAGGGGTGGGGGAAGAGGTGTGTGTGAATTAGGTTGGAGATTGAATAAATTTAGAATAAATAGAGTAATTAATTAATGTGATAAAATGATTGTGTCGTAAGTTAATGTTCGAATTAAATTCCTAGGAGCAGTCCCGTCTCAGTTCCCCAACTGCCCAGAGTATTTAACTGACACTGCAACTGTCTGCCGAGAAGATCCAGATGATAGGAGGCGTAGGATTGATAATGAAAGTTTATCGAAGGCTCTCGCTGAAAGTATGCAGACATTGGCGGAAAATCTGGAAGCAGTTTCGTTTAGAAACTTTCAGGAATTGAAGGTGAAGTTAAACAGTGTGAGTCTTCATCCTGAGTGGAATTGCATTAGGGAGGAATCTTGTATAGCCTATATTTTATTTTAATGAAGGAAAATCCTAGTCCACACTTGCGTTGCTGCATTAAGATAACAGAAGGTTTGAGTACCTCCTTGTATGTATCGAATACAGAAGTGAAACGCTGTAATAACATGTCTTTACCAAGACAGTTAGGTACAGTGCTAGAAATTGAAGAACTTATAAGGAATGCCCATTCAGTGTATGCTGGTCCTGATGCATATGAACAACAAAGTGTTGAGGATACTATATCTGTTATGGACAGTTTATTTAAGAACTTGGAGAGTAAGTTCCCTAGGAGAAGAAGGATACATTAGACTTCTTAAAAGAGCAAGTTCACTTGCTAACAAAGGGTAAAGTGAAAAACTATTCCTGGCAATTGCTTGTATTCTCATACAGACAGATAACCTAGAAGCTTGATTTGGAAAATATCGCCAACTGGCAGGGAGCCAGTACAATATTTCCCTGAGGCAAGTGTTTGAGATGGAGAATAAATTGCGTCTTCAGAGCATCCTGAACCTCAATGCTGCAGTGAGCGAGTATTTTGAAGAAGACAAGACGTGTGACATAAGTGCTCTTGATGCTTGTGTTGCTGATGATAGTGATGTAGAAGTCCTACAAGATGAGTATTGGCCTTTCTTACACTACATCAGTGGTTATTGCTCGTATGTTTTTTTAAAGCGATATGATTGCAATTATTACAAAGTCTTTCTTTGCGATGAGGCAGGCCAGAGTGATCACGCCAGCCTAATAAATGCCAATAAGTGAGGAGGACTGTGCTATCCCCATGGAGATGTAGTCAACTGTGCTGCATTTACTTTTGTTGTTATGAGTAAGCTACTCAATAGTTACAAGACAGAATTTTTGCATCACTGCAACCAGCAGAGTGTTTTGGTGAATGTAACACAAAGATGTCTACCCACTGTACTGTTTATGGGGCACAGCTGCCCAAAGCATGCCAGGGCATTAATTGGAAAGACTGTACTGGGCACTGCCAGTAATATCTTGATTAATAATTTTGTACACAATGTTAACGACAGGTTTTCACCCAAAACTTTGGCTCAGCATAAGAGGAGGAAGCTTGTCCAATAACTGTTCATGGCCGTTCAGTAGAAATTAGGAAATTTACAATATTCTTTCATTGTATGTACAGTGTCGTTATCATTGTGCGCCCCGGTAAACACGGCAAGCTAAGCCGGCGTTGTCTGGCGCTGATCGTGGGCACGCGTACAATGTTCAGTCGGTGGTTGGTGCACACTTGAACACTTTTACCAACCATGTTCAATAATATGTACAGTGCTCATAGTCGATGCCGAAAATGTCCTCCCTCTCTTGTTACACACACCTGACATCTTCTGATGAAAGAATGGACAACAATCTCAGCAATTCTGCTAGGTTTGTGCCGTGTCTTGTGTGGGGTTTCGCCTAGTACACCAAGCTAGCTCATCAGCTGGCTCTTGGTGTCCCCGTTCTGTAAGAACACAACGTTGTCTGTTAAAATGTTTATTATTTTCGGTGCCTGTTTTCTTGAATCGTTTGGCGAGCCTCCTAATTGTACTGGCATTACGCACTGGTCTTCCTGGAAACTTGATTCGACATTTTCATCTTGTTTCAGAACAAGACTTTCTGCTTTTCATATACGAATTATGGATATACACACGTTCGTGCAATGTGAATTGGTGTCTCGGCATGACCAACAATCACAGTAATCACAATACTCACTAAACGTGCAACACTAACTTCTAAACTTTGCAGATACACACCCATATAAATGACAAAACACCTGTGATCTAACGATATGAGTCAGCGGAGCAGGGTAATGCGTGGTCCACTCGCTCCGCACCTGACCAGCCAAATGACGCCATAGTTTGCCGCGATTTCCAGGGCGCACTAAGATAATGACCCTCTGGTTCAATTAATATTGTGTTACTTGATCCACTTTTGTACATGGCTAATTACTAATCTGTAAGTATAGCAGTGACGGCTGGTGGATAATTGTTATGGGTGTTGTCCTTTTTCATTAATGGGGGGGGTAAAAGACTGCTTGATATCAAAGAAAACTGTATTCAATTGCGCGGTAAAACGGATGTACCTTATTCGTCACGAATGCCGCAGTTCAGAGAACATCACATTATCACTGGATTACCGGATTAAATAGTTAGGTTACATGAAAAACTGCAAGACATGGTATCGGCAGTTGACGAAGCATCTCAGATGTCTCCGTCCGCTCCTCGGCTCCCTTGTTGCAATCAGCGGGCAACGGCCAGCCGAGTTAACTGTTGGGATAGGACCTACTCGGTCTAATATCTCTGCCTTACCCTTCACTATTGAGATCTGGTCGGTGCTCGGGCCTGGCTCCTAGCCGGTTGGCACACTTTGCTTTCTCAGACAGTTCACAGTAACTTACTATAAGATTTCCTGAATTATTAAAGAACAGAATTATGAATTCATATACATATAAAAGGAAACGTACAGCTTTTATTACTAAAAATATTATTACGGTATTAATTGTTTTTCTTGAATTAATCTGGTCGTTGTGCATCACTGCAACCTTGTTACCGGCCGCCACTGAAGTATAGGATGAACAATGAATTGGCATTTGCAATAGGTAGTGTAGTGTTAGCCCACCAAACGTTGAACTGATTGCAAGAAGTTTTCCTAAAGTGGAGATGTCAGTTTAAAATGCAACTAATAAACTCTGTGTACAGTCACATTAAACGACCAGTCCAGAAAGTGGTAAATAGCTCTGAAAGCAGCAGAGTGTTTTGGAGAATTGTGATTGTAAAGCGAAGGTTAGAATGGAGAGGGTAAGTTTACGCTTTAAATGGGATATTTCATGCAATTTTAACATACAATTTCTAAGAGGGTTTTTGTTTCAATTTCACAGATAAAATGGAACACAATCCGGAATGAAGTCTTGCAAGTTTCTTTACATCTAGTTTCATTGGATGAACGTTAATGTAGGCCTATTTTAAAAGTTTTAATCTAATGTAACATACATGCTAGAGAGTATTTTTAGGAAGTGTTCGCATAAGGACTGTTGAAGGTGCAAATGCCTAAAAATGTATCCACCCTGTAAATAATATAATATTAATTCTAAATGAAAGTAAAACGCAGCTTATACACTTGCATCAACATTGAAATTAGGTAACCTGATCAATACTGCACCTCATATAAGTTATGTGCTAAATTACATAAATATGTGTTTATATTTATTGCTCTTTTTATAAACGGTTGCTATGTTCTGACAGAGCTTGCATCTCGTTGAACTGTCAACAAGGCGTACTCTAGCAGCACACACTGTTGATAAAAAAAAACATTCATCGGGGCGTGTTATGCTGTAACCTTTTCAAAAACCATTGATCTGGATGTGTTAGGCTGTAACCATTGTCAAAAATCATTGGATTAGACAAAACGAAGGCTAGAATGGTCGGGTGTAGGTGCGGCCTTGGCCGTGCGCAGCTAATGGGACACGGTTGACACAAAACCATTGATCTGGGTGCGTTAGGCTGTAAACATTTTCAAAACCACAGTTGTGCGGGAAAAAACCAAATATTTACTACAGTTGATCATAGAATCGCCGATTGAAATTACAGATCGTTATGAGGCAATTTCCACAATCCATGGTGAATAAACGATTCAATTCGGCGCACGATGTAATGAACTAAGTGGTGCGCACTAGCTGCTGAACTGGGCGCTTCTTTGTTTTTCATAGTACCATAAGGGCGAGGTTGGCAGAACTGTCATGGTACTGTTTTGATGACGATTGATTTGAACAATAGCGCTGACAGCTGTAATTTTCTCTATATAAGTCGTGATCCTATTTGGGATGGCTGGGTGGGTCACAGACAGCGGAGGAGGAAATATCTATTAAAACATCGCTCCCTGATTTATTTCTCATCGTTTCATAAGGTATTTTGGCTAATTCATGTATTTTTGAGAATTTTATAGCGCCTTCTATCTTCATTCATAGCTACCGTTGATTTCAATTTGAATTGTCACTACTGAACCTCATATATGTGCTAAAGTTGCTATTTTAAAAACGGCTGCCATGTTTCTAGAGCGCTTGCATCTCGTTCCACTGTCATCACGGCTCACTCTAGCGGCACGCACACATTGTTCCCAACATGTGAGATACAAAATCACTGTTGATCAAAGAAATCATCGGGATGCGTTAAGCAGTAACCATTGTCAAAACTCATTGATCTGGGCGCGTTAGGCTGTAACCATTGTCAAAAAACATTGGATTGGACAAAACGAAGGTTAGAATGGTCACGTGTAGGTGCGACTTTGGCTGCGCGCAGCTAGCGCGGCATGGTTGACACAAAACCATTGGTCTGGGCGCGTTGACTGTAACCATTGTCAAGAACCATTGGATTGGGCAAAACTAAGGTAGAAGGTCGGGTGTAGGTGCGGCCTTGGTCGGGTGCAGCCAGCACAAAACCATTTATCTGGACGCGTTAGGCTGTAACCATTGTCAAAAACCATTGGATACCACATAACGAAGGTTAGAATGGTAGGGTGTAGGAGCGGCCTTGGAAGAGCGCAGCCAGCGGGGCACCATTGATCTGGACGCGTCAAAAACCATTGGATTGGACAAATCGAAGAGTGTTGGTGTGGCATAGTACCGTAAGGGCGAGGTTGGCAATGCCGGTTTGATGATGATTGATGTGGACAATGGTGGCCACAGCTGGAATTCTGCCTACATAAGTCGTGATGCTATTTGGGATGGCTGGGTGAGTCACAGACAGTGGACATCTATTAAAACATCATTTCCTGATTTATTTCTCATCGTTTGATAAGGTATTTTGGCTAATTCATGTACTATAGAGAATGTTATCGCTCGTTCTACTTTCATTCAGTGCTACCAATATAATAGGGAATACAACAATTTTGTATTGAAAAGTAGAAAGGATCTTATGAAAAGGCTATATTTATTTAACTAGTGAAGGATAGATATGGTCATCTTTTATTTTTTATTTTTACAAAACAGCACAGTTTGTGTAACATAGAAAATATTAGAACAACATGTTTTTGCAGATGACTTACTGTATTCTGTTGAAAACAAAGTGCTAAGATCACTGGTAATTAGCATGTTTTATGCATTGTTGGGGAAGCTTATGCCATGCTTGATATTGTAAATATTGCCATACGAAAACTGTTACTGTAGGATTACTCTATAACAAGTGTTTGTTTCTAAATTATTAAATCATCATGTCCCTTTATGAATCAACAACAACAAGTTTCCTCTTTGGTAAATGTTCTCATGTGTCATGACTGCTGCTCTGTTCCATTTCAGTAGGTCACCTTTTCTGTCATAGGCATTCCATTACTAGCCTGTTTTCTTATCACGGATGAAAACTTTCTGTGGTTAGTTGTTGTTGTTTTGTGAGTGGGTTAGGACATCACTGTCATCAGCCATGTATACTTGGATATGGATATTTATTTAACTAGTGAAGGACAGATATGGTCATCTTTTAGTTTTTTTTTAACAAAACAGCACAGTTTGTGTAACATAGAAAATTTGAGAACATGTTTTTGCAGATGACTCACTGTATTCTGTTGAATACAAAGTGCTAAGATCACTGGTAATTAGCATGTTTTATGTATTGTCGGGTAAGCTTATGCCATGCCTGATATTGTAAATATTGCCATATGAAAACTGTTACTGTAGGATTACTCTATAACAAGTGTTTGTTTCTAAATTATTACCACATCATGCCCCTATATGAATCATCAACAACAAAATGTTTCCTCTTTTGTAAATGTTGTCATGTCTCATGACTGCTGCTCTGTTCCATTTCAGTAGGTAACCTTTTCTGTCATAGGCATGACATTACTAGCCTGTTTTCATATCACGCATGAAAACGTTCTGTGGCTAGTTGTTGTTGTTGTTGTTGTTGATTTGTAAGTGGGTTATGACATCACTGTCATCAGCCATGTGTACTTGGATATTGGTAGAATTTGTATGTGTGTATTGTGATGCTAGAATTGGGAAGGTTAGGTATTGTAGATTTAAGGGGAGGAACTACGAGGTCATCTGCTCTTGGGAAGGAGTTGACCATGGTCTTCTGCTAGGAACAATCCCAGCATTTACCTGGAGGAGAAAGGAGAAATCGAACCCACTTCTTCTCAGTTCAGTTTTAACTCATGAGGCTGAGTGAATTTCGTTTTACACTCAAATCAGAATTGTATTTTTAGGGACAGATGACCTCGTAATTGCGCCCCTAAAAACAACAATAATCAACAATAACTAACTAGAATTATATTTCTCGGCAGAGATGGGAATCAAACATACACCTTTGGACAGATATGATTGACTATACAGTAGATATTAATTTCTGTTTTAACTGTTACAGATTAATTGGTTATTTGTTGTTGTGTATTTTCTTCTCGTTGTGTAGTCGACATCTCTCGTTAAAATGGGGTGAATATTTTTCAAGTTTTCTATCGAATTCTTCTATATATCGCATTTATTGAGACATCAGTGTTTTCGGTCAAGTTCACACTCGCAAAGTCCGAAATGCATACTTATCGATTATGATCGAAAACGTCGATTTATTAGCTAGAGTAATGTATCGATCGCATCAACTTCTGACCATATGTTTCATTTATGGTTACGTTATTTATTTATTCGCGTCTGTAGAACGTAATTTCAAATTTGACACATAAACACTCAGTCGCGTTTCCTCACAGGTTGTACATAGCAGCAGTGCTGGGTAGCGCGCTCGCTGACGGCCGGAAGGCTATGACGTCATAAATCGTATCGCAAGGCTTTCTCTCTAGGTGGTGTTGCTCGAGCAATCTTGTTGAGCAGAAGACGCAGCCGTTCATTATCTTCAAAAGCTGCTGTCTGAAGGAAATAATCCATTTCATTATCCAAATAAATCAATGTTGCACATTCGTATACGTTCATACTGTTATTATATTTTATTGCTAGAACTTGGTTAATATATGTTTTCAATTA
Organism: Meconema thalassinum; assembly: GCA_946902985.2. Lineage (NCBI taxonomy): Eukaryota > Metazoa > Arthropoda > Insecta > Orthoptera > Tettigoniidae > Meconema > Meconema thalassinum. The sequence continues at coordinate 94,323,520 of OX336388.2, forward strand.
CATGGAAGCTTATTAAATAACTTACATTTTAATGGAATTCTCACCGCCATTTTGTCATGACCTCAGGCGGATTGTGCGCATGCGTGAGGGCCAAGAATTCTGCTATTTTCTATATTAATTCAAAAATATACCGAGAGGGAATGTAGAAATATGTATCTTTAACAGACATAAAACCTTACTAATACTCCTTGATTAAACAATATTTCAGCGGTAAAAAAAAAAATATCGGCGAGGGATGGGATCGAACCGGTGAACCTTGGAACCACAGTCTGTCGCCTCAACCACATCGCTACTCGCGCACTCTCGGTCAGCAGCAGACGCAGCCGTTCTTTATCATTAAAAGCCGCTGTCTGAAGGAAATAATCCATTTCATTATCCAAATAAATCAATGCTGCACATTCGTTTACGTTCATACTGTTATTATATTTTATTGTCAGAACTTGGTTAATGTATGTTTTCAATTACATGCAAGCTTATTAAATAACTTACATTTTAATGGACTTCTCACCGCCATTTTGTCATGACCCCAGGCGGATTGTGCGCATGCGTGAGGGGCAAGAATTCTGCTATTTTCTATATTAATTCAAAAATATACCGTAATATATTTGTTTATTTTATAGACACTCTGCAAATCTAGAGGCCAAGAGCTTTCGTTAGAGTGCTCTACGAAGTAAATCGGTTCTGTCGATCTCTCAATCTCGTGGTAACAAAAATCACCTAACTGTTTTAAATATATAGATAGATGCATGCCGGTAACCATGGCAACAGATTCTCAGAGGTCCATCTATTTCTGTAAGACGCAATGCAATTCCATTTATTACATTACTGTGAAGGTTTGCAAACGGCTATAAGGTTATAACCGATCCAAACTAAGCTGAAATATTCATCAATACATGTAATGCGCTTAAGGAGTCAAGGGGTACTCGAGAATTTTTTAACGCGATTTACACGTGCGGATATGGTACGGAAGGTCTATTATATCCCTATCCTTATATTGTTATATTATTATTATTACTGTTCTTTTAATTATTATCATTATTATGGCGTACAACGACGAGACAAAGCTCATTTTCAAACCCTTGGCGACAGAAACAAAACTCGGGGCCCCTCAAGACCCGTAAAGGGTCCCAGAAAACTAATTTCATTTAATAAACTAAAGAAGGAATGCAAGTTACTAACCATAACAACAGTATCTCAAGAGGTGGCATCCAACTTTCCATCTATTTCAGGAATATGTAAAGACACTCCATTTATTACATTTCTGTCAAAGGTTGCAAATGGCTATAAGGTTATCACGGAACCAACTAAAACTGTAAAATTCATCAATGCGCTTAAGGGGTTCAAGGAGTACACTAGATTTTTTTCACACGACTTACACGTGCGATATGTCGTACAGAAGGTCTATTATATCTCCAAACAGCAACATCATTTTCAAAAATTCCTGATTTGAAATAGTAGACGGTTTTTTGCTGATTTTACGAATTTGGGCCATTGGAGGCTAAAAAAACTGAATTTTCATGCACCACAAGCCTTTATAATTTATAAAAGGGGTCTTCCTGTAGTTGGGCACTTGACACAACGGTTAGGGTCAGTTCGTATGTGACGTGTATTGCGATTCGTCTACGAGGTTTTCAATTTTATTTTCAAGCCCGGAAGAACACGTTAGGTAAATTTAGTTTCAGAGCACATTTTAACTAATCATGTTTCTTTGCCAACAAACAGGTTCCAAGCCCCTAAACATTGCAACAGTAGCTCAATTGATAACATCTGGTTATTAATACCGAAGACCGTTCGAAGAATGGGTACTTCTGCTAGTTTTCTTATAATTCCGAAATCATTTTTCTCATCCCTTGGCGTAATGATGGGTCATATCAAAAATTCTTTCAGGCAAAAGTTTTAGGTAATTATGAGGGGAATATTGTCCATTTTGTACGGTTTTGATATTGTGCCTATTAAGAGAGATATGATTAATGTTTCCCGAAAATACCACTTTTTCCCACCCCTTTGGTCAATGGTTGGTGCTATAAAAAAAACTCTTCAAACATAAAATTATGGGCTTTATCCGATACATGGTTTGAACTTTGAACGGATTCGATATTTCACATATTAAGAGAGTTATAGCAATATTTCACTTTTTCGATAAAAGCCCCCCATTTTGATTCCCTTCGACCGATTTAGCCCAGTAACGAACTCCTCCGAGATTTTACAGGTATACATATTCGGTAAAAAATTCAAAGTGATTGGTGCAAAATTACGGCAGTTATCGTGTCCACAAGAAACTGATATACATATATATATACCTACATAAATTATATATTAACTTTTGAACTGAGTGTGGTTTTGGGGTCTGGGGGATGTGAAACGCGAAGATATGTCGAAATTTTCCGGAAGTCGAAACATGGTACCCATTGCAATAGTTAGCTTTCTAATGAAATCTACCTAAAAATCTTCCACTTTTTCATTTTTGTTTTGCCTTTTTTTGCAGTGTATGTGCACCCACTAGAAATATTATGTCATAATTGTACTTTTCAGTGGTCTTAAGTATGTATGTAATCCGAAAATAAAGTTATTTGAGGTTAGAATAAAAATTAATTTTTCACTGCTTAATTCAATCTTTTGAGAGTCAAGTTCAGCAGCATAGGAGTTAAAGCTCGCTGTGTAACTGTGCTTTTTTTTCTCATTTTAGGTAGATTTCATTAGAAAGCTAACTATTGCAATGGGTACCATGTTTCGACTTCCGGAAAATTTCGACATATCTTCACGTTTCACAACCCCTAGACCCCAAAACCACCGTCAGTTAAAAAGTTTATATATAATTTATGTATATATATTTATATATATATTATATATATATATATATACATATATCACTTTCTTGTGGACACGATAACTACCGCAATTTTGCACCAATCAATTTGAATTTTTTACATAATATGTATCCCTATAAAATCTCGGTCGAGTTCGTTAATGGGCACAATCGGTCGACGGGGGTGAAAATGGGGGGCGTTTTTCGAAAAAGTGAAATATCGCTATAACTCTCTTAGTTTTTGAAATATCGAATCCATTCGAAGTTCATAATATGTGTCGAATAAGGCCCAAAAATTCATGTTTGAAGAGTTTTTTGATAGCACCAACCATTAACCAAAGGGGTGGGAAAAAAGTGGGTTTTTCGGGAAACATTAATCATATCTCTCTTAATAGGCACAATATCAAAACCGTACAAAATGGACAGTATTCCCCTAATAATTACCTAAAATTTTGGCTGAAAGAATTTTTGATATGACCCACCATTACGCCAAGGGATGAGAAAAATGATTTCGGAATTATAAGAAAATGCCAAGAGCTATCAGAGGTTGCCATGACAACACTACTAAATTGATGAGGGATGTGCCATTAGACGTTGCCATGACAACGCACTTGCACGCGATCACATTTAGTTTTCCATCTGACTAAGTGAGAAGCGGCCTCGGTGACGTAACTGATAGTATGCTGAACTTCTATGCCAAAGTTCGCGGGTTCAAAGCCGGCCGAAGTCGTCGGATGTTCTACGAGCGCTAAAAATCCCTCAGTATGCTTTCCTTTGGAGGGGAAGATCCAACGTTCGTTGCGAGTTGCTGGTTGCGGTGGCATCTCGTAGCCAAGTTCAGAGCTAGGTGTCGTTGACGGTAGTATCTGGTAGCAACATTAGGAACTACTGCGTGAAATTGACCGTCTGCAGTCCTTGCCTGAATTACAGACTAATACAGCCATCACAATTCACACTGTTTATCAGACAGATTCTACACTCACCCAAAGTACACGGGGTTATTTGACCGCGTTGTCGCAGCCCCTAAACTGAGGAACCAACCAAAATATCTGCGGGAGATATAATTTTGCGTGAAAAAGTAACAGACCGTTAGATAGTTACTCATCAGTGTCGAAACCTTGCATAACGACAGTGTGACCACAAGTACAAAAATGTACCCCAAATGACAAGAAGGTTACCGTCCTCATAAGAAAATAAAATGTTTAAAATATGCATAAAATGACGAAAAACAAAGTTAATTAAGCTCCAATTATAAAATACTTTCTCGCAATAAATGAGGTCTGATCCTTCTACGAAAACCTGCATATTCTGCCTATTTTCGCCTATCCCCAAGTTTTCCCGATGAAATCTACCTCCGCCTTCCGGCGTGCCGAGAGGACTTTTTTGAACTCCACATCGGCAAGAAAAACTTCGACTCCTTCAGAACTTCTTGTGTTTGTGTATCTGCAAAGTCTTTCTTATTATTACCGCATCAAACTGGGCCTAACCTACAAGTCTGCTGTGTGGTGGTCCTTGTATTAGTGATAGACTCTTTGGAGGGTTTAATACGTATCAGGAATATCTTCCTGAGTGTTCTTCAATCAGCAAGAACATTTCTGACTAACGTAAATATATGAATCGCTTTGTGTTGAAAGCGGACTGCTGACACTATCTAGATTTTACAGGTGAAGGAAAAAAACTGTGTAGGTGATAGAAAATGTTGATGTATATTTCACGCTTCTGCAGCCTGTGTACTGTACCCTTGCGTCATCATATGGAACATGTGTTCGTATCCCAGCTAGTTCACGGTCTTTCGAGGCATGGGGCGTTCAACCCACTATACGACCACATGTTCAGGATTTGAGTCTGTCAGGTAACTACTCTACTTGAAAGAAACAACACATTCCTAAATATATCATTTAATGGTATTAATTCATGGCAAAACACAACACAAAACACACAAATATTACAATTACCTCCCACAACCAAAATCAAAATTATATGTGAGTCTCTTCTCATAAAGTTTGGCGCTCCACCGCACCCATATCTATCCTATATATCCTAACGTTGCTACTCTTCGACATTTGCGAGTGTCCATAGTGTTCTTCACGTGGCACGATTTGACATAAGTTTGCATATCACAACACAACAAACACAAATTACATTTAAATCACATTTATGTGCAATTATTAAATCTTTATCCGTTTTGAAACGGAACATTTACTTTGAATAACATTGATTTCATTAGCTTATGCCTTGCTTAACATGTGTTGCTTTTCCACGCACATCGTCTTCTTTTCCCAGAAGTTTCAAACGCTGAAGTGGTATACCTTTCCCTCCAAAATACACATAGTTATTGAATTTTTATAGCTTCACCATACAACAATCTTCTGGGTCTGGTCGTATCATTATTACCATTACAAACGTGTCATATCGTTAAATTACGCTACCCGTCCGAATAAATTAGCATAAACTGGGTAATTACTCTTCACAAAAATGCATCTATTTATTTGGTGCAGTTAATTTGTCCTCAGACAATAACTTGGCCAAATCTTATTCAATTACTGCATTCCCACATTCTATACGTATGGAAACAATACATATAATTCATTTGATACCATAATATCAAGCATATTTCTTCAGTGTCCCACTACAATCTTAAAAGAAAAGAGAAAGGGATCCAGTCAAATTGACTCCCCTTGGTGTGAACAAAAGATTCGTCACGGACCGCCCTCTTCAAGATGGCTGCCGGGTCTGTGGCCTCTGCCTGCCACCCTGACCGACTTCCTGCAAATAACTTGGCCATGTGCTCACTCGATGGTGCAGCTATGCTAGAGGTACCTGATTGGATTGTGTCATTGCGAATTGAGTCGATCTAAATATTTAATACCTACACTTATGGTATTTAATGGGCTCATTTCGGCTCCTAATTAGTATTCATAGCGAGGGATGGACCACAAAATAGTTTCGCCGTTCTATGGACGTAATCAGTGGCTCTGTGCGCGTACCAGCCGAGTTTCAAACTGTTATCTCACGAATATAACTAGAGGAAATCAACTGTTTCCTACACGAAGAACCTTTTGTCTTACGTCTATGGGCAGATCAATTACTATACTGGCGTACCTAGGGTGTCTAATGGTTTTCCCTGGCAGCGAAGACTCTGCTAACAGTGGTATATAGACAGACTCTGCCCCAACTCTGTTGCGAATACACATGTATGCTCTAAGGCGATACCACATCGTAGATTCGAAGATTGGCCTACTAGATTCGTCAACGCGTTAACTATTCTTGGATGGTCCCTGCAATTTATTGACGCAAATCTTTTGATTCTACGTTACATGCACGCTGATAGCGGCTAAAACAACATTTCTTTCAGATGACTCAATTCATAAAGCACTCATGTCCTCCATACATTTACTTATAAGCCAAGGTTTTACGTAGCTCCAAAACAAGTATTAATTTACTGGCACTTACATTGACTACCTTAATGGCTCTCAAATACAACCATGTAGAATTTAACATTATAAAGCATTTATCTAACATTTCAATGACACTGAAAAACTCTCTTTATCTCGCTAGTATATATCTCTTTCTTACTTTTCACCATAACGCAGTACTTTCAATGGATATGACACGATTTGCACGTTCTATAGGCATCAATATGCCGATTTATATATTTATTATTGATACCGACCTCAGGTTATTATTATTATTATTATTATTACTATTAGTTAACGTTACCGTTACTTTCATCAACGTCTTATGCCTAAATGGTCGTAAGTTTATCATCCTCAAAGCCATATATTTATAAAAATACGAGGGATGTGAGCTCGTACACAAATGGGAATGGTGGTAATTGTCTCCTGTAAGTTGGAGTTAGGACGTATTGGAAATAAATCATAATTATATTGGCATATGCTTTGAGTGGCATTTATGAACTTTACATTATTTAAACACAACAAACACAAACTGATGCTCTATATGTTCTTCAAAGTTAGCCATGGTCTTGATTTATCACGTGATGTCCTGAGAGCCATCGGATTGGTCAACTTGGATATGACACATTAGAAATAAATACATGTTGAAGTTACATCACTTTGCAAACAAACTTAGTTCTTAGATCTCTGTTAATATGGGATATACGATGTATTGCGACTTAAAAACTTAGCTATACTTTGAGAGAACCTATAAACTTGCTTATGAAAGAAAAAACTGAAAACCCGTCAATTTTGGATTTATGTCACTTTGGAAATAAACTCTTCAATTTTTACGGCGCCTATCCTAACTTAACCTAACCTAAGCGGAATTTTAGCAGAGCGAGATATGTTAGAAATTCCCAGATTCTACCGATACATCAGTACTTTGGTCGCTAATGCCACGATGGAAAAATGGTGGGTCGCTTGCTGCACGATACCATGGGTAGAGAGACCTGCGCGGATAAACAAAAAGTTAATCGCATCCTCCTCGCATCCACACGACTGTTAACCGCATTAACCTTGCATCCGCACGACTGTTATCCGCATTCACCTCGCATCCACACGACTGTTAACCGCATTCACCTCGCATCCACACGACTGTTAACCGCATTCACCTCGCATCCACACGACTGTTAACCGCATTCACCTCGCATCCACACGACTGTTAACCGCATTCACCTCGCATCCACACGACTGTTAACCGCATTCACCTCGCATCCGCACGACTGTTAACCGCATTCACCTCGCATCCACACGACTGTTAACCGCATTGACCTCGCATCCACACGACTGTTAACCGCATTCACTTCGCATCCGCACGACTGTTAACCGCATTCACCTCGCATCCACACGACTCTTAACCGCATTCACCTCGCATCCACACGACTGTTAACCGCATTCACCTTGCATCCACACGACTGTTAACCGCATTCACCTCGCATCCGCACGACTGTTAACCGCATTCACCTTGAATCCGCACGACTGTTAACTGCATTCACCTCGCATCCACACGACTGTTAACCGCATTCACCTCGCATCCGCTCGACTGTTAACCGCATTCACCTCGCATCCGCACGACTGTTAACCGCATTCACCTTGCATCCGCACGACTGTTAACCGCATTCACCTCGCATCCGCACGACTGTTAACCGCATTCACCTCGCATCCGCACGACTGTTAACCGCATTCACCTTGCATCCGCTCGACTGTAAACCGCATTCACCTCGCATCCGCACGACTGTTAACCGCATTCACCTCGCATCCGCACGACTGTTAACCGCATTCACCTCGCATCCGCACGACTGTTAACCGCATTCACCTTGCATCCGCACGACTGTTAACCGCATTCACCTTGCATCCGCACGACTGTTAACCGCATTCACCTTGCATCCGCACGACTGTTAACCGCATTCACCTTGCATCCACACGACTGTTAACCGCATTCACCTTGCATCCGCACGACTGTTAACCGCATTCACCTCGCATCCGCACGACTGTTAACCGCATTCACCTCGCATCCGCACGACTGTTAACCGCATTCACCTCGCATCTGCACGACTGTTAACCGCATTCACCTTGCATCCGCACGACTGTTAACCGCATTCACCTTGCATCCGCACGACTGTTAACCGCATTCACCTTGCATCCACACGACTGTTAACCGCATTCACCTCGCATCCGCACGACTGTTAACCGCATTCACCTTGCATCCGCACGACTGTTAACCGCATTCACCTTGCATCCACACGACTGTTAACCGCATTCACCTTGCATCCACACGACTGTTAACCGCATTCACCTTGCATCCGCACGACTGTTAACCGCATTCACCTCGCATACGCACGACTGTTAACCGCATCCACCTTGCATCCACACGACTGTTAACCGCATTCACCTTGCATCCGCACGACTGTTAACCGCATTCACCTCGCATACGCACGACTGTTAACCGCATCCACCTCGCATCCACACGATTGTTAACCGCATCCACCTTGCATCCACACGACTGTTAACCGCATTCACCTCGCATCCGCACGACTGTTAACCGCATTCACCTTGCATCCACACGACTGTTAACCGCATTCACCTTGCATCCGCACGACTGTTAACCGCATTCACCTCGCATACGCACGACTGTTAACCGCATTCACCTTGCATCCACACGACTGTTAACCGCATTCACCTCGCATACGCACGACTGTTAACCGCATCCACCTCGCATCCACACGACTGTTAACCGCATCCACCTTGCATCCACACGACTGTTAACCGCATCCGCCTCGCATCTGCAAGACAGTTATCCACATCCGCACGTTTGTTATCCGAGCCCCCAGGGGCTAGCATCTAGTGGGGCGTGAATTGGCGACCACGGGACCCCACCTGAGTCCGGCATTGCTTCCACTTACTTGTGCTGGGCTCCTCTCCGTCTTCTTTCCTGTCGACCTCCCTTGGTCTACTCTTGTTCTCTTCCGACCCCGACGGTATTAGGTTATCCGAGGCCTAGGGGGTCTTTCACTTTCCCGCCTTAATTGGCCCTTGTCTCATCTTTCCTGATACCCTCCTTCTGTGCGGGGTCAGCCTTCTTTTTCTTTTCCTTTTACCTCCTGCCTTGTGCTCAAGGCTCTTAAGGAGGCAGGGTGTATGTAGCCCCACCACTTCTGGTGCACCGTAGATAATGCTACGCCCTCAGAGGCTCACGGCTGGTGAGTTCGGGAGTTGGCGACCCCGAGGGATTCCTGAGCTGGGTCCGTTTTCCCCTTTTGTCCCTTACCTTTGGGGCGGACCTTCTCCTCTCTCCCCCTCCTCTCCTCTCCTTTTCATTATATTTACTTTTCTCTTTAAGATTCCCGCACTGTTTTTGTTACTTGGTTCACCGTGTATCTAAATTCCCTTCTAGCGATTTTTTTTTCTTAAGGGATTTTTAATCTACGTTGCTTTTTGTATGTTTTTTCTATCTAAATTACATCTCGCGATTGTTTTCAACCTCAATTGCATTTTGTACCGATTGACAATCTAAATTGCGTTTTAGTAAGTCTTTCAATATGGCGGAGGGACCTTTGAGAGTATTTTGAATTTAAATTGCATTTTGTAAGTATTTTCAACCAAAACCGCATTTCGCACGAATTTTGAATCTAAATTGCATTTTGTTTGGCGGGCATTTTGCACATATTTTGATTCTCAATTGCATTTTGTGGGTATATTGAATCTAAATTACATTTTGTCAAGTATTTTCAATCTAAATTGCTTTTTGTTAGTATTGTCAATCCACAGGAGTCCTTTGAATCTACCGTACATTTTGTAAGCATTTTCAATTTCAATTACATTTTGTAAGTATTTTGAATTTCAATTGCACTTTGTGAATAATTAGGATTGGAACTGGGATAGGGTCTATTTCAATCTGAATTGCATTGTGTATTTTCAATTTCAATTGCATTTTGTAAGTATTTTGAACCTCAATTGCATTTTGTACGTATTTTCGATCTCCTTTGCATTTTGTAAGTATTTTGAATTTCAGTTCCACTTTGTAAGTATTTCGACGCTACATTGCGTTTTGTACGTATTTTGAATCTAGCCTACGTTTTGTGGGTCTTTTTCAATCTATTCTTTTTGTGCAACTTTTCGTTCTAAATTCCCTTTTGTAAGACCATATTGAGAGTTGTTTCCATCTGAGTTCCTTTTTTTGTAAGTATTTTCCGTCTCACTTAATTTTCGTTTTGGTTTCCATTTCATTATCATTTTCGCTATCACCCAGATCATTAGGGGCCGATAACCTCGATAACCGATAACAATTATCATCATCATCATTGTTATCGAATCTACTGACATTACAATAATATCATTATATACTAGCAGTAGTGCCTGGCTTCGCCCGGGGGATTTGTTTGTTTTATGGATGGTAATGAATGCTACTACAGAACTGGCACATAATACGAGGCACGTCCAGAAAGTAAGTTCCGTTTGGTAATAAAATTAAATTGTGTACAGATACAGACAAATTATTTATTGCACAACTTTCTACACCTCTTAAACTACTTTACCACATAACTGCCGAACTTTGGCAGGCATTTGTCATAGCGTGGCACAAGTTTTTGGATACCTTCTTCATAAAAGTTTGCCGCCTGTGCCTTCAACCAGTTGGAATCATCTTCTTTCAGCTCGTCGTCATTGTTGAAGTGTTGACCGCCAAGGAAAGACTTGAGATGTGTGAACAGATGAAAGTCGCTAGGAGCGAGGTCAGGGCTGTACGGAGGGTGGTCAAACACGTCCCAGGCAAATGCCTGTAGGAGTTTTTTCGTCACATTTGCAGTGTGTGGTCGTGCGTTGTTGTGAAGAAGAAAAAAACACCTTTTGACAGCAACCCTCGGCGCTTATTCTGTATTGCGCAGCGCAATTTCCTAAGTGTCTCGCAGTAAGAATCTGCGTTGATTGTTTGACCACGCGGTAAGAAATCAATGAGTAAGATGCCTTTCCAGTCCCAGAACACTGTGCACATCATTTTCCGAGGTGTCAAGATTTGTTTCGGCTTAACCTTTGCTCGGGATAAAGTGTGCCTCCATTCCATTGATTGCCGCTTACTTTCAGGGGTGTCGTAAGAAACCCAAGTTTCATATCCTGTGACTGTGTCAGAAATTCTTCGCCGCCTTCATTGTAACGGGTCAAAAACTGAAGTGCACTACCCATCCGTTTTGTTTTGTGTTGCTCCGTATGAATCTTTGGTACACAAAGTCGGCAAAGTTTACGAAAGTTCAGTTTTTCGGTAACAATTTCAAGAATTAGTGATCGTGAGATTTGGGGAAATTCCATAGCGAGAGCACTAATTGTAAACCTGCGGTTTTCCCGGATCTTGTCATCAATCGCGTGAACCAGTTCTTCTGTAACCAAAGAATGACATAATTTGCATGAGATTAGCTTAAATCACCGTCTTTTATTAGGGCCGTTTTCACCAACGTCAATTATCTCTTAATTCATCAATAAAGGTTATTTAACTTAGCACGAGCATTTCACCAAACAGAAATGCTCGTTAACTTACCACTAACAAGGAATTACGTTAAATGGCCAAATCTGGCCACTCAACTCTCTAAAGCATCTTTAAAGTGGCGGGAAACAGCTGAACTGTGCCTTGCGCATTCCACAATGGCGGTTTGTTTCCGAGTTTCACACGTACTTTCATCCAGGGGCGGCTCCTGAGGTGGTGCCCGTGTGCCATGGCACCACCAATGTAATGAAAAGAGAATATGTGACTTTTCCCTCTCAAGAACAGTTTATATTACATTTACATTTTGAGGAAATTGTATGCATATTCTGCATTTATTTGAACGAGCGAGCAAACTGACATGCGTTCTGGTGGCGCTTTATTGAATTACTGAGCCAGACCCAACCGGCACTACCTAAGAACATCAGACCGCATCAGACACTGAACTGCAATAAGGACTAGTTTGGCTTGAGTGTGAGTGTGTTGTGTTGAGACGCATATTACCCTGAGGTAGAGCCAACGGCCCCGTGACGCGGAGCTTCAATTCTATCCACGAGATAGCAGCACGTCACAGGTAGGCTACAAGCACAAATTACATACACGTTAGAACTGCTGAACTGCTTTATCTTTCCACCACTAGAGTGCAGCATATGGCAGCACAGCTCCAGTGGTACCAGCTTGACGATATATCACTGTGTCTGACTATTAAATAAATTCAAACTACAAAATAGTATTAGTTCTTTATTGTTTGACATTTAGCAACTTTTTAGGCGCATATTGATGACGGGGAATATTTGTTCTCTCTTTGTAATGTAAAAATTCGGAATTTTTCAACGAGTTTTACTGTGTTTCGTTAGTTTAATTTGGCGGCACAGTCTCACGTCCCAAGCGTAAACACAAATTCTCAAGTTTGACTGCAAATGTGTATGAATAGTGTCCGTCGTTAAATAGCTTTTGTGTTCATTTATATTAGATGCAATCTATATGTATGTGCGATAAGTAAGGTTGTCTTAGAGGTAGGACATCGTGTTAATTTCATCTCATCTATTTATTTAGAGACTGCAACTGAAATTGCGACAAAGAGGCTGGGCACGCGTGTGTGTTTGCAATAGTCATGCTTATTTATTCTTATATAGGCATGTTACTTAATCTTGCATAGCATTGTGTATCATGCGGCATTGACCATATAAAAACGTTTTAATCTAAGTGTGCTTTTTGAATCGTTATATTATGCAAGCTAGGTTCCTTATTAAAATTTGATTTGTTTCATGATTGAAGATCACACAGTTCGAGCGCGACGTACGAATCCGTAGGATTCACAATGAGCTCTGTGTCACCTTTCGGAAGTGTAACAATGAATAAAATAAGCGAGTTGTTACAATCTCCATTTAGCAATAGGACCCTCACTGAAAAAATAGACATTAAAAATCTGGGTAGGCCACTTCCAAATTTAAATCTCCAGCAACAGTCAAAAAATCGATGCCGCAAATTCAATCCGGAGATTTATAGCAAAAACAAATGGATTTGTGGTTCCGAAGAAGACAATGCATTCTTCTGTTTTCCTTGTGTGTTGTTCGGCGGTGATGGGAGTTGGAGTAAGACTGGTATTAGGGATATAGGGCACATATGGTCTAAAATTAAAGTCCATGAATCATCAAAGCGACATATGGATAATGTTTTAAGCCTCTCATTTCTGGGCAAAACGAACATTCAGAGCAGGTTGGATAGTCAGTACAGACAAACTATTATCACTCACAACAAACAAGTAGATAAGAATAGGTATGTCTTAAATTTAATTATAAACTGTATCCGCTTTTGTGGTGCCTTGGAATTAGCCCTTAGGGGACATGATGAAACAGAAACATCCGAAAACAAAGGCGTATTTCGCGAATTGATTCTGTTTAGTGCTGAATTGGATAAGGACTTGAAAGTTCATCTCAGCCAGTCGTCTGTGTTTAAAGGCATCTCCAAGACTATTCAAAACGAACTGCTCGAATGCATGCTCCAGGTGTATCACGACGAAGTGTCCAAAGAAATAAAAAAGGCTGACAATATAGCAATAATCGCTGATGAAACAACTGATGTGTCTTGCAATTTTCAATTGGTTATTGTTTTGCGCTACATTGTTGAAGGAAGACCAGTAGAAAGATTTTGGAACTTTATTAATCCCGAAGGCCAAAATGCTCATGCCATTGCAGACAGCATTTTAAGTGAAATCGACCCCTTAGTGGGTGATCAACCCCGGAAATTGATTGCCCAAAGTTATGACGGAGCATCCGTTATGAGTGGTGGATTAAATGGTGTGCAAAAGTTAATCAAGGATAAGTACCCTAATGCAAATTTTATTCATTGCTATGCGCACCAACTTAATCTCATAATGTCTACAGCAGCCTCCGTTAATCGACAGACTCGCATCTTTTTCGCTCATCTCACAGGAATTTGTTCTTTTTTTTCGCATTCGCCCCAAAGATCGAAAGTGTTGTGCGAGATCATAGAGAAAAGTTTGCCTCGAGTATCACTCACACGATGGAATTACCATTCGCGTGCTGTGAAAGATATTTATGAAAATAGAGAAGACCTCGTCAAAGTTATGGACTCCATCGAAAGCAATGAGTCCATTAAGTTAGCTTCCACCATTGAAAAAGCTGGAGCCTAAAAGCAAAGGCTTAATGACAAGAATTTCATTTTCTGGCTAACATTTTTCAATAAGATAATGCCTCATGTTGACATAATTTTTAATCAGCTGCAAAAGAGAATTACTGACCCAATTAAAGTGAAACAAGACATTCAGCATTTTGAAGGTATCATACAGGCAATCAGGGACAATATTGATGAAATAATGAACGAGACTTTTATCAAAAGAGGCGAATCCTTACCTTCTAAAAGACCCCGAATTGGTGAGGACTGTAGAAAAAGGGACGCTCTGGAAGTATGTGATGCTATCCTTTCAGAGATAAAAATTCGCTTTCAGTTCATTGGACACCTCACAGCTACCAACCTATTTGCAGTTCAATATATTGACAATTATATCAAAAGCTTCCCAGACCAGTATCTTGACGAAATGACGAGCGTATATACATTTCTTGATAAAAGAAAGTTGAAGGGTGAGCTGCAAGTATTCTATGCTAGGCCTGAATTGAGAGCGGTCTCTGGTGCCGTTCCATTCCTTTCGTTGATTCTGGAAGATGAGCTATGTGATACTTTTGAAGAGACAATCAAAATCTTGAAGTTGCTGATCACAATGCCTCTCTCAACATCGGAAGCGGAGCGGTGTTTCTCAATGCTCAAACGGATAAAGACCTTTCTTCGGAACACAATGAAGGAAGAGAGATTAAGTGCCTTAGGAATGTTGTCGTGTGAGAAATCATTTGTGAACAAGATTGAGAACTTCAATTCAAAGGTGATAGACGTATTTGCCAACAAGAAAGAACGAAGAATGGACTTTCAGCACCGCTCTTATTAATTCAAATGAAGGTGTCGATCGAGGTTTTGGAACAAATATATTTGGTGAGTAGGCCTAGTATAAATGTTGTTTTCTTTAAATGATTTTTCTGAGAGGTTTGTTCAATTATATTTTTAAAAAGGGTTTTTATTTAAAATGCATATGGATCAAAATATGTGTATGATATAATATCGTATGGCCTCGGAGCCAGGTGCTAGCTTCGTTGTTTGAGACCCAGAGGGCAGCTTGCATATCGAATTTTCGTTGTTCCTTGGAGGGCTATGAAAGTCAAGGAGGTTAGATATCTAAGCTCCTTGACACTATAGCGCTTTCTAGTAGAGAAAGGAGGAACTTTTGTGTTGGCAAAAAATCCCGAGATTAAAATATTTGTAGTAGTTACGCAATTTCTAAATTCGCTTCAGCTGACACTTCAATTAAAACGTCTTCTACAATAGCACAGATAAATAATGTTAAACATATAACTTATTGCATAAAATATGCACTATCCGTACTTGCAACTTTGAATGATTTTATTGCAAATTTTTAATTTGCTGGCACCACCAAGTGAAAAATCACCAGCCGCCACTGCTTTCATCCATATGAATATAAAATATGTTTAAGACAATGAAATTATAAAAGATCACACACATCACTAAGTTTTAATACCAAGAAAGACGAATATGGAAATTTTAAAAATATATATATATCAGAAAGGGGATTCGAACTCCTACCAGCGCTGCATAATAAATTGAGAGTTTTCACCTGAACCGCTTACGCTACGAAAACAGCTGAGTACGCGCGTCCTATTAAGCTATCTATACAAACAACTGCCAGTTCTCCTAAATACTTTGTTCTTATCATTTTAAGCTTATGCCACGAATACTGTCTTCTGTATTTCCCTTCCTTTAGAATTATGTTCTGGAAAGTCTCAAGGAAGCATCGCTAACAACAAACAGTGCTAGACGCTTATTGCTCTGTCCACCATGCTCTCCAAGATGAAACCGAGTCTACGCATGCGCGAGAGCCGTAAATCTTATTTAAGTAATTGCGAACCCGAATGGCCTCGTGAAATGCATTGAAGATAATCACGCATTAAATCTCGTATTTATGTTAAATGGGAATTAACTAAATAATCGTTAGTGAAGAGTTGGTGATAACGGCCCAATAGTCATAAAAAAAAACATAACGGAAATATATGATATTTAGGTCCGTTTTCACCAACTCTTTACTAACAATTAGTTAGTTAATTCCCATTTAACTGAAATACGAGAATTAATGCGTGATTATCTTCGATGTATTTCACGAGGCCATTCGGGTTCGCAATTACCTAAATAAGATTTACGGCTCTCGCGCATGCGTAGACTAGGTGTCATCGTGGAAAGCATGGCGGACAGAACAAGATGCGTCTAGCACTGATCATTGTTTGCGATTGTTCCTTGAGACTTTCTGGAACAGAATTATAAATGAAGAGGAATACAGAATCCCTTATTCGTGGCAAAAGCTTAAAATGATATGAACAAAGTATTTAGGAGACCTTGCAGTTGTGGGAATAGATACCTTATTAGGACGCGCAACCGTGTTGTCCTCTTAGCTTAAGTGGTCGAGGTACAAACTCCCAATGTATTATGCAGCTCTGGGAGGAGTTCGAAACCCCCTTCGGAGATTAATTTCCTTGTTCGTCTTTCTTGGTATTAAAACTCAGTAGTGTGTGTGATCTTTTATAATTTCACTGTCATAAACATATTTTATATTCATAAGTATGAAAGTCACTGCCCGTAGAGGCGGTAGTGGTGAGTTCCCTCGCTGAGTCCGTGGGAACCACCCACGTACGCAGGGGCGGCCAGTGATATTGGACTCAAGGACGCCGCCCTCCCACCCTCCTCCCTCCTCATCCGCCCCAATGATCTCTCTCCTCGCACCTAACCATGTTTTGCTATCGTGACACAATGTGTAGTTCCTCTCCTCGTCAGTAGAGCGCACCGTATACTCATGTGGACTCATCAAAAGTCGCCCGCTTTGTTATTTACGTTGCCGTGACAACGCATACCTCCAGTCATCCCCCCTCTAACCCCTCACGCGCTACGTCACGAAGTGTGCGGACTCAGTCAGCTTGAGTCTAATGCCGGTCTGATGCAGCCACTGGATAGCTTCCCTCTTGGCCAAGAAGCTGCCTGCCCATTCAACGATTTATGCGTACAACCTCGTTTCCAAATAAAGGCGCTAGGAAGCAACACCCAGCAGACATAAGTTGTTAATGGCGAAGTTGGAATGTATTCTGAATGATTTTATAATGTTTTACTGCTGCGTGCCCTTTTGTAAATCAGAACTGGGCAAGTTAGAATACCGGGGAATCTCATTTCATGAGATATAATTGGACAATTCATTGCGAAAGAAGTGGTTACGTGGAATTTCCAGAGAAGGTGACAAGAGAGGGTGCAAATGGTTACCTTCTGATCGCTCTGTTGCGCGTAGTCTTCATTTTCTTCCTGAGAGCTTCAGATCACATAAATTATCATCAAATTGGTTACAACTAGTGGGATATGGGTTGGCGACTATGGGACCCCAGCTGAGTTTCCTTGAGCTGAGCTCCTCTCTTATGTCTTTCATGTCAACTCTTACCCCAACGTTATTAGGGTATCGGAGGCCGGGGATGTATTTCATTCCCCTGCCTTAATTGGCTCTTATCTTTTTCTTTCCTGATGCCCTAATTTTTGTAGGATCAGACCTCATTTTGTCCTTTTGTCTGCCTTCTCTAAGAGGCCCTAGAGGAGGTAGGATGTGTGTTGTCCCACTATGCACGGTGCACCTTAGATATCGATACACCTTCAATGATGGAGATAATTGTTGTTTAAAGGGGCGAAATATCTAGGCCATCTACCCTTAGTGGTTTAGGTGATGGTGAGAAATTATGATGAAATGAAATCTACAGCTAGGCTTCACTAATTACTGACTTACAACTAACTTATGTACTAGAAGAAGAAAACGACAATAATAAAAGAAAGAAACAAATAAGGGAAATAAATGACGGAAAAGAAATGCCCTCTATCTTCGAAGGGCAGATGACCTTGCTGTTCAGCCCCTTAAAACAAGAATCAATCTTCGAAGAATGAGTATTGAGGTGCTTGGAAACTACTAGAGCCATTAAAGGCAGGTAGAAAAGGGAAAGAAGAGAGGGTCCACCTCAAAGTCAATGCAAAAAGGGGAAAATGGATCTCGCTCTGGAACACATCACGGTCGCCAACTCCCGAGCTCAAAAGTTGAGCTCTTGAATGTGTAGCCCCATCCAGGGTGCATTACGTGTGGTGGAGCTTCAATCACCCTGCCACCTTTAGGGCCTTGTGTAAAAGGCATTAGAAGTTATGAAACTAAAAGAATTGGGCTGACCCCTCGAAGAATGAGGGTATCAGGATAGATGATATAAGGGTCAGTTACGGCAAGAAAATGAATGTCTCCCTAGACTTTGGATGCTCTAGTGCTATCAGGGTTGGAAGAGAACAAGAATTGACTAATGGAGGTCGACAGGTAGATGCCAGAGAAGAGCCCGGCACAAGTGGAAATAATAACCGCCTCGGCTGGGGTCCAATGGTCTCCAACCCAAGTCCCACTAGGCCTAGTTGTGAACCCTTGTGGTGGGGATACACCCTCAAGGGCTTAACTGATTTCATTTTAATTGAGCTGAAGACCTCAATGTCAGGTCGAAAACATGTACAATATATAATAGATATATTTGTATAAGTATTGATTGGTGAAATGGTTTTCCGTGGTTTCCTCATTTTCAACACCAGGCAAATGCTGGGACGGTACCTTCTGACAGGCCACGGCCGCTTCCTTCCACATCCTTGCCCAGTTTCATTCACCATCATTCATTTCATCTCTCATTAACTCCTCTCATGAGGTTGGCGTGAGGGAGGGCATCCGGCCGTAAAAACCACCGCCACAAAGACTTCCATCGCATCTCATCCCCGACCCCGTTGGAAAAACGGGAATAATAAGGGGTAGACATACAATAGAAGACGACTCAATCATGAACTGTACTCTCATGTAGAAAAGATCACGGGCACCATTCGTAAGAGAAGGATAGTTTTCCTTGGCCACATTGCTGGTATGAGTTCTACAAGGTTGAGCAATAGGATCTTCAGTTTTCTTCTTAACAATAAAACCAAGGCGGCGTGGTTCACCGAGGTAGAAAAAGACCTGCGTGAAGTGGGAATAACCCAACAGGATATCAAGAAACGTGTTCCACTTAAGTCCAAGAACATCATGGATACCAAGAAAAGCCAAAACTAAAAAATGACAAGACATGGACTGAAACGAGGAAGGAACAGCATAGTAAACGAATGCGGGAATACTGGGCGAACGATAAGGCCCAGGCGCAAAGACATGGAAAAGGGCAGTTCGAATAACGTGGTCCGTAGATGGCCGAAACGACAGCAAGAAGAAGACGACTTGTAATACTACTACTACTACTACTACTACTACTACTACCATGACGAATAGAAATAGTGTTATCACTCACCGAGTTCAACCGCGCCCCGCTCGGCTAGCGCTAGCGGCGCTGATCCCCAACGCTACACAGTCAGCTGTTCAATAGTGGGATACGCGCTGGGCTACGTAAACCTCTTTACGAAGGCTGCGGTTACGCTGATTACACAAATTGTGTGTTTAGACTTATGAATAATACTGTCAAAAAGTTAGTATTAATATTCTCTGTCCCTGGATAGATTATAAGCTGAGGAATAACCTACCCACCAAGGGAAGATGATTAAGAGAAGGAAGTAGATTTTGGATTGGAGAAAAAGGATAGAAAGATAGGAGGAGAGTCCCACAAAATTAATAAGTTTAACTTTAAATACACGTAGAGGCAGTCGCCACTGAAATTTAACTTTTTGATACCTAAAGTAGGTACGAGCTTGGTCGAGGCTAACGGGAACCGCAGCTAGAACTTGGGCGGTTTGCAGGAGAGAGGCTTTAGTATATTTCCTCCCAAGCATGTATAAAAGTACTATGGGGAAGGGTGATGTTCTGGCCAGACAAAATAGTAGTAGATTTGTTCTGTATTAACGATGGCATAAACTTTGGAAGAGTCAGGGAAGACAGACCTTTGCTTAACCGTGGTATTTGAGAAATGATAAATCCAAAAACAAATATTTAATTTATTTAACAATTCAAAGAAGTTTGAGGAAATTAACAATTATGTAATATAATTTTGACAAACATAGTTCATTTGAACTTTTTAACAAATGGGGTCGCAGACCTCTCAACATTAAACGTTTGCTCCAGGCAATTGACAATTTACAAGGTTTCAAACCTTACATGTTTCTAAAATCTTTATAAGATTTAAACAAATAAACAATGAAGTAATTAAAGTTTGAACGTGAATTGGAGTACAAAGAGTGTACCTTAAGAAATTCTTGAGAGAATGTTCTAGAGAAAGTGACAACTTCGAAAATAACAATAATAAAACCATGAAAAATAAGATAGAAGTTCCTACAACTTCTTATATTTATACAGAATTAATGTTGGTTATTATGCAAATAAGGGCAGGTCACTTACTGTGAAACCTGAAGAGAGTTAAAAGGAAGGTTCTAGACTTCCCAAGTTTGAGTAGGAATCACTAGCCAAATGGGACAGTTTCCATTTCGTGAAACCTGAACATGACTCGCTCAAGAGTTTAAAGAATTGTTTTCCCTGATTACAGGAAAGGAACAATGTGAATTTGAAACTTGTATCACACAAGCAATTATGCAGAATTTAATTAATGTTAAACTAGCAAAGTTGGAAGGGCACTTCGTGAGTGACACCTTATAGGAAAGTTACAACTTTATTAATATTGGTTGTTAGTAGAAGGTTGAGGAAAGATCATTGGGATATAGGATCAATGTTCATGGCCGTATTTAATGTAAACGGACGATCGCGACGCGGTAGAAACGTGGAGCAAGCACTGGTTATCACTGTAGTCTGTAAAGATGGATGCAAAGTTCACTATAGAAACATTAAAGTTTATGAGAAAGAAAGTTATTGCAATTATGGAAATAACTGATTGCACTATATAGGTGAGAGTCTATTTCTTGAAAAAGTTGTGATTTACAATTAAATGTACCATAGAACATTCCAGTGGTTCCAGCGGTGGAAGAAAGTTAGCTATTGCAACAATTTGTAAGGAAGATTCCTCATTTTAAATATTATTGTCACAAGTGAGTGAAAAATACCTGACGGCAAGACTCGCAGATAGAGTACAAGATCTCGAAGGTTCCAGAACGACCTTAGTAGAAAATGGGGTTGAGAAAATCCAACGGAGGAACTAGCTTGATGAATTATAGACAGCGGGTATTAGATAATATCCCACGTAGTGAGAGGATTTCTCATTTGAATAGCTTAAGAAAAGCTCTTTTTTAGTAAGGTTGGCTTATACAAGCAAAAGCTCAACATGGCAAATCCCACGAAGAATGATTTTTGCCCCAAAAATAAATAATTTCACACTGTCTATAAAGTATCATTAAAAGCACGTGGAAGTTAAAACCATGAAGATGAGGTTAAAACTTTTAAAATGGTACTTATCTTGATTTCATGTTGAAGGCGAAGTTTCCTTGGATGACAACTACCTTGCCAACATGGCGTAGAAGAGTGTGTGCCTCTTGGTTTGAGGAGACTAGCTCGAGAGGAGCTTTAACTGACCGAGTCAACTGCCGATTGCGAAGTGAGACCTGCTCAACGGAGCACGGAGGGTCCAAGGAAAAGGAAAAGAGTGGGGGGTAGGAGACAAAAGGAGAACATATAAGCATTGCCAATGTTACAACAAAAAATGATCTTCTCTTGCTGAGCTGGTCTTCAAAGAGTTGATAACAGATGATACTAGCGCAGCATGGTGAGTGAAGAAGTAGACGTAGTCCTCTTGCTCAAGGAGAAAATAGCTGGTGATGGTAACAGGATCTGGTGGCCAAATGGATAAGTAAGTCCTCTAGCACCAGGAAGAATTGAGGAGCTTCAGAGATTCGCTGCGAGATGACACTAGGTGGGTCACAGAAGTTATATATCTAGAACAGAATTATGAAGACATAAGAGATTTGCCCATCAAGGAGAAAACAGAAGATCACTGTTGGTGTTTGACAAAGAGGAAGGAAGAAATGAACATGCAAAGAGCAATAGACTTTATTCTCTCGTACCGTGTATTGAAAGAATACACCATACTGGGGGGCACACAAACAGAGAACAAATAAGCAGTTACACATTTAATGGCAGCGGTGCGATCAAAGACAGTGGTCTTGTGATCGCGCCATTAGTGGTCAAGATTCTGACTGCCCTGACTCTCCCATCTCTTCCAGGATAACACTCGGTCACTCTACCAGAGATCCATACTAAGGGGGGTGAAACATCCCTAACTAAGACCAAGTCCCCCACCTTAATGTCAGGACTGGAAAGAAACCACTTCTGTCTCCGTTGCAAGGAAGTTAAATATTCCAGGTTCCACCTCTTCCAAAAAGAATTACGGAGGGCTTCAAGTTTACGCCAAACAATAGGTAAATCAGAATCCCTGAAAGAATTAGGAAGGGGAGGATGGGCAGAGAGAGAAGTGCGTGTAAGACAGTGACCAGGTGTGAGTGGAAGGAGGTCATCAGGGTCATTAGAAAGCGGAGTTAAATAACGAGAATTAACGACATCTTCCATCACAAAATAACTAGAAGCTGAGGGAAATAAAGCACTAGTAAAGATGGCGATACGATGCAAAAGGAGAATTAACAAGTTTAAACAAAGCGTATAGAAACAAGTACATCTATTCAGGATAAGAATATACCAAATAAACAAAGAAACTATGCGAGTAGAAAGCAAGAACGCCATAGGTAACAACCTAGAAGCCATAAGCAATGACCTTAAGTCATAATAAGTATCAAAGGGGTTACTCAGAAAAATACTTAAGTCAGCGAGAAACGTGACATAACAAGTATAAATGCAAAAACACATCGAATGTGACGACGAGAAAAAGTAAGTTTGTTCATCAATGAACAATAAGATTTCAAAATATGTGAGCAGAGTGCAATACATGAGCTCGTGAGAAATACGCAACGAAGTTTTGAAACAAGAATCGAAGCAATTGTAAGATACGAGCGTGAGTAAATGAGAGACGTAAGCAAGCGCGGCCTTGACCCACAGAGTACAGCGAGATAACGAATATAAATATCTGAAAGAGTCCTTGACTAGAACAAGTTTATTTTGGTGATGAGTTGAACGGCTTCTGTACTTGCAGGAGCGACTCACTAGACAATGTTTGGCAATAAGCCAAAGTTGAGATAAGAGAAACTTGCTTTGACCTTTGTCAAGCGTACAGGAAATAAACAGTGACTTGACCTTCCTCGGGCTTGTATACAAACAAGTTTGAAAAACAAGCAGTTCAAAGTACACAAACAACACTAGTTGAATCAGCTGTAACTTAAAGCAGATATTCAGGTTGGACGACATGCAGTCAATCGTAACTTGGACGTGAAAAACCAATTTAAAGCCGTATGAAACAGAGTAGGAAATCAACTTCACATAATTTTGAGGATCACGAAATCGGACAATTTTCAACAGAAAGAAGCTTAATTCTTCCGAACAGAGAAGAAAAGCTGGGACATTGAGAAGGAGTTTATGCATAAGAATAGTTATTCTAGATGCTATAGAATTCAGATTTTCAAGCGGTTTCATGAGCGACTTCCAATTGTGAGGAAGGAGGGAGGAGCCGGCCGTGGCCATCCTTCTACATAGCGAAAGAAGTGAAACATAGCTTACAGCGAAGTGATGGAGACTGATAGCCATGGTTATACACAAGGGGAAGATAGTTTTCGAGAAAGAGTTTAAGCAATTACCTGCTATAAAAAATGACATGAGAAGGTAAACGAAATAACTCAAAGCAAGGCGAACTTGAATTGACATCTTATGCGGAAATAAGGCAAAATCATTTAAACAACTTACCAAGGTGGCGTAGTTGTTCACGATAAGACATCTTATCGGCAAGTGTTTTTCAAAAATATTGAGATCTGAAACCTGAGCGTTCTCTTTTTCCGAAATGGGATTTATGTCAGCTGTAACGAAATGACATTGCGCTTTGGTTTGAACACTGGGATGCTGAATTTCACCAGTAATAACCCAACCAAAATCGGTGTCTCTAGCGACCACGGTTGAAGATAACTTGCGTGTTTGTTTGCGAATGCACTTCCAAAAAACATTGGCACTGAAAAGTACATCAATGGGACCTTGAGCATTAAACTGAGGATCAGCTAACCTTAAGTGCGAAGGAATCTTTAACCTGGAAGTATTAATAGCGCTGCTAGGAGTGTCTTTGCCAATACTGGTAAGAATGAGACAGTTTAAATTAAGATTGGTGTTTCTTTGGCAAACGTCTCTGATTTTCAATTTTGAAGACTGCAAGACTTGAGTTTTCAAATTGTCAATGCCGGTCACATTGATAGAAGTGGGCGATGACGAAAGACCTAGTTTTTTAATTAATGATTGCGAAACAAAGTTGCGCGTTGAAGCGGAATCGAGAAGACCGCGGGTTCGAACCCAATTTCCAAATTTATCTTGGATTTCGAATTGTACAGTGGTCAAAAGGGTTTGCGCACTGTAAGAAGTTTCGGCG
This sequence comes from Meconema thalassinum, assembly GCA_946902985.2. Classification (NCBI taxonomy): domain Eukaryota; kingdom Metazoa; phylum Arthropoda; class Insecta; order Orthoptera; family Tettigoniidae; genus Meconema; species Meconema thalassinum. The sequence goes on from OX336388.2 coordinate 94,348,309, forward strand.
TTAGAAATGCAGGAAGAAGCATTAGTTTGTTCGGAGCTGCTCTGCATGGAGTTTGAAGAGGCAGGTACTGATGACCTCGATTTCTCATGAACGTGCAATAAAGAATGATGCGGTTTTTTACAATGAAAACAGAGGTTGGATGACGTACAGTTCGAAGAAGAATGCTTAGGTGACAAGCAATTGAAGCAATGTTTCCTATTGAAGACAAACTTCCTTCGATCTTCGACAGACAATTCTTTAAAAGATTTGCACGAATACAATGTGTGAAGCTTTTTACAGAGCGTGCATTTTAATGATTTGTTAAGCGGCCTAATATGTTCTCTTGAATGATTGAAAGCAGAACGGGTTTGCTTGTTCTCGACAGATGGGGGCTGATATCCATTTGAAGAGACAAGTTTTTTTTCAAGAGTGCGACACGGATAACTCGTTTCGATATTTTCGCACTGAAATGCAAGTGCTGTAAGGAATTGACATCGACTGTTGAGAAACGAGATTAAGTGTTCGAACGAAAATTCCTCTTTGCGGGCAAGTTCGATTTCCCATGCCTTTAAAGTCGAAAAATCGAATCTGGATGTAGCTAGATGAATGAGTATGGTGTCCCATGTTTGGACGGGCTGCTTAAGTTGGTATAATGCTCTCACGTGCAATTGAATAGAGTCTATCAGGTCTCTTAAAGAGGTGACGTCATTAGGTTTGACGGCTGGTAAGTTGAACAAGCAGCGAATGTGGCGAGCTACACTCAAACGTAAATTGACATATCTCTCTTTAAGGAGATTAAAGGCGATGTGGTAGTTGTCTGCGCTTAAAGGCAGTGATTGGACCAAGGCTAAGGCCTCGCCTTCTAACGACGTACGCAGGTAGAAGAATTTATGAATATCGGAAATTTCATTATTGTCATGAATGAGCGAACAGTAAAGTTCGTAAAAAGAATACCATTCACCTTCCTTGCCTGAGAAGTGCGGTAGGCTTATCTTAGGAAGTAACGGTTTCGGTTTGTTCTTGTGAACTGAAGCGGGTGCGAACTGGGCCGGATTGATGACCCTAGTGTCCGGTTCTGAGATATTGCGGATCAATTGGTGGGCCTTGGCAATCCCTTCAAAGTACAAGGGTTCAACCTCGTCCCGATCCGATTGAAGTTCTGGGCAAGCGGATTCAATCTCGGTTTGAGTATGATCATAATAATCATAGGACCGTTCGTACAACTTAAGGCGTTGTGTTAAGATATCTAAATCACACTCGGCGGGATTTAATTTGTTGATGAAATTTCTGAATCTGGTGAGTTGCTCTTTATAAGAAGAACGTCTAGCAATGAGAGTTTCATCTTTTTCAGTAGGAGCCATGACAAGATAAATAAATTGAAATGTAACTCACGAAACTGTTGAACCTTGGAGATGCTGTCAAGTTGGCAACAGCGTTTAAGTAGAAAGAACAGGACACACCAAAGGAGACAGGAGCAGCCTCTTTCCACTTCACAGGGTTTGCTCGATGTAGTTATAGCTGAAAGATTCAAAGCAGATATTAATAATTTGCAAAGTATTGCCAAACAGAAAAATTACAAATGGACTCTCCCGGGTTTCGGCACCAATTTTTGGATAGATTATAAGCTGAGGAATAACCTACCCACCAAGGGAAGATGATTAAGAGAAGGAAGTAGATTTTGGATTGGAGAAAAAGGATGGAAAGATAGGAGGAGAGTCCCACAAAATTAATAAGTTTAACTTTAAATACACTTAGAGGCAGTCGCCACTGAAATTTAACTTTTTGATACCTAAAGTAGGTACGAGCTTGGTCGAGGCTAACGGGAACCGCAGCTAGAACTTGGGCGGTTTGCAGGAGAGAGGCTTTAGTATATTTCCTCCCAAGCATGTATAAAAGTACTATGGGGAAGGGTGATGTTCTGGCCAGACAAAATAGTAGTAGATTTGTTCTGTATTAACGATGGCATAAACTTTGGAAGAGTCAGGGAAGACAGACCTTTGCTTAACCGTGGTATTTGAGAAATGATAAATCCAAAAACAAATATTTAATTTATTTAACAATTCAAAGAAGTTTGAGGAAATTAACAATTATGTAATATAATTTTGACAAACATAGTTCATTTGAACTTTTTAACAAATGGGGTCGCAGACCTCTCAACATTAAACGTTTGCTCCAGGCAATTGACAATTTACAAGGTTTCAAACCTTACATGTTTCTTAAATCTTTATAAGATTTAAACAAATGAACAATGAAGTAATTAAAGTTTGAACGTGAATTGGAGTACAAAGAGTGTACCTTAAGAAATTCTTGAGAGAATGTTCTAGAGAAAGTGACAACTTCGAAAATAACAATAATAAAACCATGAAAAATAAGATAGAAGTTCCTACAACTTCTTATATTTATACAGAATTAATGTTGGTTATTATGCAAATAAGGGCAGGTCACTTACTGTGAAACCTGAAGAGAGTTAAAAGGAAGGTTCTAGACTTCCCAAGTTTGAGCAGGAATCACTAGCCAAATGGGACAGTTTCCATTTCGTGAAACCTGAACATGACTCGCTCAAGAGTTTAAAGAATTGTTTTCCCTGATTACAGGAAAGGAACAATGTGAATTTGAAACTTGTATCACACAAGCAATTATGCAGAATTTAATTAATGTTAAACTAGCAAAGTTGGAAGGGCACTTCGTGAGTGACACCTTATAGGAAAGTTACAACTTTATTAATATTGGTTGTTAGTAGAAGGTTGAGGAAAGATCATTGGGATATAGGATCAATGTTCATGGCCGTATTTAATGTAAACGGACGATCGCGACGCGGTAGAAACGTGGAGCAAGCACTGGTTATCACTGTAGTCTGTAAAGATGGATGCAAAGTTCACTATAGAAACATTAAAGTTTATGAGAAAGAAAGTTATTGCAATTATGGAAATAACTGATTGCACTATATAGGTGAGAGTCTATTTCTTGAAAAAGTTGTGATTTACAATTAAATGTACCATAGAACATTCCAGTGGTTCCAGCGGTGGAAGAAAGTTAGCTATTGCAACAATTTGTAAGGAAGATTCCTCATTTTAAATATTATTGTCACAAGTGAGTGAAAAATACCTGACGGCAAGACTCGCAGATAGAGTACAAGATCTCGAAGGTTCCAGAACGACCTTAGTAGAAAATGGGGTTGAGAAAATCCAACGGAGGAACTAGCTTGATGAATTATAGACAGCGGGTATTAGAAAATATCCCACGTAGTGAGAGGATTTCTCATTTGAATAGCTTAAGAAAAGCTCTTTTTTAGTAAGGTTGGCTTATACAAGCAAAAGCTCAACATGGCAAATCCCACGAAGAATGATTTTTGCCCCAAAAATAAATAATTTCACACTGTCTATAAAGTATCATTAAAAGCACGTGGAAGTTAAAACCATGAAGATGAGGTTAAAACTTTTAAAATGGTACTTATCTTGATTTCATGTTGAAAGCGAAGTTTCCTTGGATGACAACTACCTTGCCAACATGGCGTAGAAGAGTGTGTGCCTCTTGGTTTGAGGAGACTAGCTCGAGAGGAGCTTTAACTGACCGAGTCAACTGCCGATTGCGAAGTGAGACCTGCTCAACGGAGCACGGAGGGTCCAAGGAAAAGGAAAAGAGTGGGGGGTAGGAGACAAAAGGAGAACATATAAGCATTGCCAATGTTACAACAAAAAATGATCTTCTCTTGCTGAGCTGGTCTTCAAAGAGTTGATAACAGATGATACTAGCGCAGCATGGTGAGTGAAGAAGTAGACGTAGTCCTCTTGCTCAAGGAGAAAATAGCTGGCGATGGTAACAGGATCTGGTGGCCAAATGGATAAGTAAGTCCTCTAGCACCAGGAAGAATTGAGGAGCTTCAGAGATTCGCTGCGAGATGACGCTAGGTGGGTCACAGAAGTTATATATCTAGAACAGACTTATGAAGACATAAGAGATTTGCCCATCAAGGAGAAAACAGAAGATGACTGTTGGTGTTTGACAAAGAGGAAGGAAGAAATGAACATGCAAAGAGCAATAGACTTTATTCTCTCGTACCGTGTATTCAAAGAATACACCAGTCCCCATGTAGAACTATCGTTTAAAACCCTCCGTTAGTCGCGCATTGGTCTGACAGCTCCATGGTTCGTTATATTAGTTTTAATATCAAGTCAACAGTTCAAGTTATGATCTTATCGTCTCGTGACATCTTACACCAAACCTTAGTAAGCATTTTTCTGGAGTAGTGAAATAGCGTGCCTAAGAATAACTTTAACACGTGTAACAATTTGTCAGCGTGAGATTGATAGTACCAGCGCTCCCAATGATGTTACATTCTGTCAGTGAGTGGCAGGTGTGCTGTTATACCGATTATTTGGCTTAGTATGTTGCCTTAGTTAATATAAGTAAGGAGATTGCGCCTTACGAAAACCTAAGGATGCAGATGAAGCGTGTCACCTTCTGCTGAAAGATAACGAATAGCTAGTTCATGATTCAGTAATTTCAAAGGAATTTGTGATTCTGGTACTGAAGGCAAAGTTGAAACAAGATCCGAAGATCAGGAGGACGGTAACGGAAGCAAAGAATTGGATGACCGTTTATTTTATTGGCAGGTTGGCCTTTATTATATGTCCGACTCATTCTTGGCCACTTGGCTATCACCACGGAAGTCCGGGATCGATTCCCAGCTCTGCCAATAAATTTAATACTGGTCTGAGGGCTGGAACGGTGTTCACTCAGCCTCGTGAGGCAAACATGTTAAGAGGCACGTTCGATTCCTACCTCAGCTATCCTGGAAGTGGATTTCCGTGGTTTCCCACTTCTCCTCCAGGCAAATGCCGGGATGGTACCTAACTGAAGGACACGGCCGCTTCCTACCCAAATCCGACCTCAATTCCAAATACACACACTACTACAGACATCATAATGACACAGGTTACCAGACGAATTCTAAACAAACCCAAACACACGGGGCTACGTGACCACGATGTCGTTAAGTCCCTAAAGAATCAACAACTATTATTATTTTAGGCCTATTATTATTAAGACGGATTTTTTTTTCGTTTTAGGTAAGGATGGCACGAAATAGAACAAGTAACCATGGAAGGCTGCCTTAATTCCGTATCCTACTGGGCGGCTTTCGTGATTTTACATCAGTGGATAGATATTTCGGTAAATTTTGAAAAATGTGAGGTACTGATCCTGGTTTTAATTTCCACTTCACGCGAGGAATTTTCACGTTCTCATAGTTCACTACGAAACAGTCCACCTTTATAATAATCAAATCTTCCGAAAAATGCTAGTCACAGATTCTATTTTTGATCGACAATTGCTTATCTTTCCACGGCATAAATTTCGCTCATTTCGCAAACAGATTTGTTTCTTTTGGCGGTGTGAAAAAATGTCTACCATCAGATTATCTTCGTAACCCGATTTACTTCCAGGAAAAAAACATAACGACATTTTCCCGAAACAACAGAAAACTTAGTTGTTTGCACACACAAAGCACTGCACAGACATTCGTAAACTATTACAAAGAAACAAATTCCCTCGAATAATATGACTTCTCGCGCACGGGATATTGTAGTACTAACCTCGTGGGTTACTGTCACACGTGCTTATGGTTCGGCGCGACTTCCGCGCCACACACTGGCTGGACCATGAACTACAATGCTTAAGTAGCGGAGTGATGACACTGTTTGTTTCTATTCGTCATGCTACTACTACTAATAATAATAATAATAATAATAATACTCAGTTAACACCTATTTAACTGCTAAGATTCTTAAGACCAACTACAGTGCCATTTAACTAACTTATGCCTCCCCCTTCCCAATCCTCACCCGAATTGTAAATACAGATGCTGCTACAGCTACCACAATAACACAGTTTATCAGACAAATTCACACGCCCAAGTAGGCTATACGTGACTAAATGAACGCGATGTCTAAGCCCATCTCCCCCAGAGGCTAACAACTAGTGAGACGTGCGTTGGCGACCACGGGATCCCAGCTGAGTCCGGCATTGCTTCCACTTACTTCTATCGGGCTCATCTCCGTCATATTGCCTGTCGCCCTTCCTTGGTCAACTCTTGTTCTCTTCCAGGGCCTAGGAAATATTTCATGTTTTCGCCTTAATTGAACCTTGTCTCATCTTTCCTGATACCTTCATTCTTCGAGGGCTCAGACCTCTTGTTTTTCTTTCCATGATATCTCCCGCCTTCTGCTCAAGGCCTTAAAGAAGGCAGGGTATGTGTAGCCCCACCCTGGATAGTGCTACACCCTCAAGGGCTCCCAGTATCTCCTGCCTTCTGTACGAGGCCCTAAAGGAGGCAGGGTGTGTGTAGCCCCACCTTGGATAGTGTTACACCCTTAAGGGCTCGCAGTATCACCTGCCTTCTGTACGAGGCCCTAAAGGAGGCAGGGTATGTGTAGCCCCACCCTGGATAGTGTTACACACTCAAGGGCTCCTAGTATCTCCTGCCTTCTGCTCAAGGTCCTATAGGAGACAGGGTGTGTGTAGCCCCACCCTGGATAGTGTTACACCCTCAAGGGCTCACAGTATCCCCTGCCTTCTGTACGAGGCCCTAAAGGAGGCAGGGTATGTGTAGCCCCACCCTGGATAGTGCTACACTCTCAAGGGCTCCTAGTATATCCTGCCTTCTGTACGAGGCCCTAAAGTAGGCAGGGTGTGTGTAGCCCTACCCTGGATAGTGCTACACCCTCAAGGGCTCACAGTACCACCTGCCCTCTGAACGAGGCCCTAAAGGAGGCAGGGTATGTGTAGCCCCACCCTGGATAGTGTTACACCCTCAAGTGCTCTCGGTATCTCCTGCCTTCAGCTCAAGGTCCTATAGGAGGCAGGGTGTGTATAGCCCCACCCTGGATAGTGTTACACCCTCAAGGGATCACAGTATCCCCTGCCTTCTGTACGGGGCCCTAAAGGAGGCAGGGTATGTGTGGCCCCACCCTGGATAGTGCTACACTCTCAAGGGCTCCCAGTATCTCCTGCCTTCTGTACGAGGCCCTAAAGGAGGCAGGGTGTGTGTAGCCCCACCCTGGATAGTGTTACACCCTCAAGGGCTCACAGTATCACCTGCCTTCTGTACGAGGCCCTAAAGGAGGCAGGGTATGTGTAGCCCCACCCTGGATAGTGCTACACTCTCAAGGGCTCCCAGTATCTCCTGCCTTCTGTACGAGGCCCTAAAGGAGGCAGGGTGTGTGTAGCCCCACCCTGGATTGTGTTACACCCTCAAGGGCTCACAGTATCACCTGCCTTCTGTACGAGGCCCTAAAGGAGGCAGGGTGTGTGTAGCCCCACTCTGGATAGTGTCTCACCCTCAAGGACTCACAGTATCACCTGCCTTCTGTACGAGGCCCTAAAGTAGGCAGGGTGTGTAGCCCCACTCTGGATAGTGTTACACCCTCAAGTGCTCCCAGTATCTCCTGCCTTCTGCTCAGGGCCCTAAAAGAGGCAGGGCGTGTGTAGCACCACTCTGGATTTTGCTACGCCCTCAAGGGCTCCCAGTATCTCCTGCCTTCTGCTCAAGGCCCTAAAGTAGGCAGGGTGTGTGTAGCCCCACCCCGGATAGTGCTACATCCTCAAGGGCTCCCAGTATCTCCTGCCTACTTTACGAGGCCCTAATGTAGGCAGGGTGTGTGTAGCCCCACTCTGGATAGTGTTACACCCTCAAGGGCTCACACTATCACCTGCCTTCTGTACGAGGCCCTAATGTAGGCAGGGTGTGTGTAGCCCCACCCTGGATAGTGTTACACCCTCAAGGGCTCACAGTATCACCTGCCTTCTGTACGAGGCCCTAAAGTAGGCAGGGTGTGTGTAGCCCCACCCTGGATAGTGTTACACCCTTAAGGGCTCACAGTATCACCTGCCTTCTGTACGAGGCCCTAAAGGAGGCAGGGTATGTGTGTAACCTTACTCTGGAAGAGTTACACCATCAGAGGATCACGGCTGGTGAGTTTTTGAGTTGGCGACCTCGAGGGATTCCTGAGATTGGTTCCGGTTTTTCCCCTTTTTCCAGTAACCCTCCATATTTTGAGAATCCTTTCTTCTTTCCCTTTCCTATCCACTTTTCCTAGCGCTATTTCTTTCTGAGTCTCTCAATTCTCATTCTTCGAGGGTTGAGGATATTTAATTTTCCTGGCTTTTATTTCTTTTATTCATTCTTTCTTAATCAGTTTCTTCTAGTCCATAAGTTACGTGTAGTTCGTTATAGTTCTAGTGTTCATTTCAACGTAATTTTTCATTTTCAACAAAATCATTAGTGGTTGATAACTAGGGACCAGGACCTGGATTTTGATGACTTAAATTTTTTTTAAAAATTACCTATAAAATGACTGCAAAACTTAAAAAATGGCCTAAAAATGTGAATGGAACTGACATAATTTCAAAGATATTCAAACAGACTACGTCATTGTATGTTGAAATGATTTTAATAGCTACCTAATATAGTTTAATTATTATTTGACAAATGCGAATTATTTGCAAACAAATACTGCTTATTATTTCAGTGTAAAGTGTCTCCTGGAATGTGGATATTCCAAGAAATAAGAGTTGAACAAAGTTGAGAAGATTCTCATGTCTTCGTATTCATCCTCACTTTCAGCTCCGTTAATATCCTGTACCATACGCAAAACATGTATCATAAACCATTAAAAATGTGAGAAAATTACTCAACGTATACAATATTCTAATAAATTCCATAAAATGACATAATAATTACGCGAAAAGCGAGAAAGTGACCTAAAAGCAACCGGGTGAGTTAGCCGTGGTCATTACGGCGTGACTGTAGGCAGTTGCTCACATCCGGGAGGCGAGGAGGTTCGAATCCCCCCGTCGGCAACCTTGAAGATGGTTTTCTGTGGTTTCCCATCTTCCTTCCAGGCAAATGCCGGGGTTGGTCCCTAACTATAGGGCAGAGCCGCTACCTTCCAATTCCTCGTCCTTACGTTCACACTTTCCTTCCCGAGACAACACTCCACACGTGACAGTATTGTGGCTCACCCCATGGGTGTCCGCATAGAAGTAGCTACAAACTCGCGGACACTCCCGGCACTAAAAGCCATAGGGAAAAAAGACGCAAAAATGCCTTAATAAATATGCATTTCTGTAATGTGGAGGCCATGAACAGGAGTGTTTTAAGGGGGCGGAACAGCGAGGTCATCTGCCCCTAATAAAAATAGGATTTGTATAAAAGTTAGCTATGTCTGTGGTGAACCATTTAAAAGATGACATGTCATCAAAGTCCGGACTCTGATCATCATCCTCTAAGCCCCTCAAGTGAAACATCACAAGAAGCGTATTAGGTACATAAATCTATCTTAATAGCAATGTTACATCAAACCAACAGCCTTGAAAACCCATAATGATAAGTAATCTGCCGGCAGGGTTTTTGTCAAGACAGTCATTTGCTTGCAGGTTGTCACATTTCCTCTTAGCAAATGCCTAGTTCGTGAGGTTCTTTTTAAACATCGTTGTGCCCGTCTAACGAGCGCGAGTGAACATAATAGCTGATCTTGCTTTCTTGTCTTCTCAATCCGCCAGTGGCTCACAACTTGTGGGACGTGGGTTGGCGACCAAGGGACCCCCTGCTGAGTCCGGCATTGCTTCCACTTACTTGTGCCGCGCCCCTCTCCGTCTTCTTTCCTGTCGACTTCTCTTTGTGGACTCTTGTTCTCTTCCGACCCCGACGGTATTAGGGTATCCGAGGCCTAGGGAGTCTCGTTCTTCCCCACCTTAATTGGCCCTTCTCTCGTCTTTCCTGATCCCCCATTCTTCTTTTTCTTTTCATTATATTTTCTGTTTCTCTTTACTATTCCCGCACTGTTTTGTGAATTGGTTCCCCGTGTATCTAAATTACATTTTGAAAGTTTTCTTTTTCAAATTACCTTTTGTAAGTATTTTCAATCTACATTGCATTTTATAAGTATTTTTTATCTCAACTCCATTTTGTAAGTATTTTGGAGCGTTGGCTGTCATATTGTGAGTATTTTGAATCTAAATTATATTTTGAAGGTATTTTCAATTTCAATAGCATTTTGTGAGTATTTTAAATCTCATACGGCATTTTCATTCTACATTGCATTGTCTATTTTCAATTTCATTTGCAATTTGTAAGTATTTTGAACCTCAGCTACATTTTGTGAGTCTTTTCAATCTAACTTGGCTTTCGTTTTGGTTTCCATTTCAATGTCATTTTCGCTATCACCCAGACCATTTGGGGCCGATAACCTAGATGTTCCAAGAGCCTACTGCGGTGGCGTATAGTAGCTAAGTTCTGAACTAGGCCTAGTAATCTTTGACGGTGGCGTTTGGCGGCAAAAGTAGGAACTATTTGAAAATTCAAAGTTGCAGTCCTTACTTGAATTAAAAACAAGATGTTCAATTAAGAACATATAGCCTACTTTCTCCTAAATACATGGGTATTGTTATAACTCTTTGTCCTTTTCAAGTAGTATAATTGAATGTTGGTTGTAGTAGCTTGTTGAAATACAACGTGTTATACGGATATTAAACATGAATATGAGGTGCCCTTTGCTAGTGCTACCTCTGTAAAACTTTCATTCAATTCGGTTTCACCGTGTTTGAATTGATATGGGGAATGGATTTGCACACATACATGACCACTATCTGCAAACTATTGGGATAATGACCTTGTAGTTCAGTCAAAATATGCTTCCCACAAAAAGGTAAGTTGTTGCAAAATTTGGTAGAGATCAAATGATTAGGTTGGTCGTAATTTGATTTTAAAAAAACATTTGGGTGGCCGCCATTCCGTTTCCGTCAAGATGGCGGCGATACAAAACCTGACACTGAGGTGCTCATTGCTAGTGCTACCTCTGTACCAAATTTCGTTCAATTCGGTTTCAACGTGTTTGAATTGATAGGGGAAATCGATTTGCACACATACATGGCCACCATCAGCAAACTATTGGGCTGATGACCTTGTAGTTTAGTCTAAAGATGCTCGCCATATAAATGTATGTTGTTGAAAAATTTGGTAGAGATCGGTTGATTAGGTTAGTCGTAATTTAATTTAAGCTCTGACCATTGGGGTGGCCGCCATTACGTTTCCGCCAAGATGGCGGCGATATAAAACATGACGCTGAAGAGCCCTTTGTTTGTTCTACCACTGTACCAAATTTCGTTCAATTCGGTTTCACCGTGTTCGAATTGATAGGGGGGACACACACACAGACACACAATTTTTGGCCCTGTATAGATCTCAAAAGTCTACTTTCATTTTTTGCAAAAATCGAAAGTAGGCTAAAAACAGATAACACACGCTAATACAGCCATCACAATTAACACCGGTTATCAGACAGATTCTACACACACACACAAAGTACACGGGGCTACATGACCGCGTTGTCGCAGCCCCTAAACTTAGGAACCAACCAACCAACCTAGATAGCCCAGGCATATTAAGTTTTAACCTCAAAAAAAAAATGTAAAGCTGAAATTTGGCATTGATGTTCCCTAGTACCCAAGTAACAAATCCTGAAAAGTCCCCATCTCTGCGGCGTCCGCGTCATACTTTTTAGAGAGTTCAAAAGGGCTTAAATGGGGCCTAAGTGCCAAAAACAGCATTTTTGCTTCCTGCGTTCAAAATATTGATCCAAAATCAGTTCTAATGAGCTTTGATAGTAATAAGAGAAGGACTGCGTTAAATATAACGCTCTTATTGGTCGTAATTATTGCCATACATTTAAACAGATGAGTAATCAAATATTTTTAGCTCAACTTTTCTCACGAAAATTTGTCATTAGCCGGGACTTATCGTGTAAACAGCTGCTGATAGCGACTAAAGACCCGAAGTAAAAGTTGTAAAGCACACTTGTAGCTTTAAAACGATACATTGCCCATGTTCATCTGACAAACAGCAGCAGAGATACAGTTACAAATATAAAAGTGGAAGTGTGGCAGTCGCTTTCCGAACGAACACCCATTTACGTTGGTGGGCTCCATCTATTCATCTTTGCTGACTTCATTTTGTATCTTTGCTCAAGAACTTTTGGGATGGTATTCCTTTGAATCCAGGTAAACTAGCAGAAACAGTTTGCATAGAACAAAACGAGTTTAATGCAGTTAGCAGTTAAACGTACATTCATAATATGCATAATGCAATTAATAACAAAACAAAGCTTAAAACGCTTTCTTTAGACAAAGAACACTTTCAAAACAAAGCTTACATCGGACTCAATCGTCTCCTCATCGTCTGAGCCATCAAATGTGACGTTGCCACATGCTTATCCACTGCAGTTCCCACACATTAAGGAGTATGGGCAATGTATCGTTTTAAAGCTACAAGTGTACTTTACAACTTTTACTTCGGGTCTTTAGTCGCTGTCAGCAGAACTCACACCGGCTGCCAAAAGAGCTCTTGCAGTTGCAGGACACCAAATTGAGGAGATGATCTGGAACAGCAGGAAGATAAGTTGTCACTGGTACTAAAGCTGAGTGTTGGATTTTCCATCCCCATTGGGTCGGGTCCAAAGAAAATCCTAACCATTCCTGAACTTGCAAATATACCCGCAGTGAATGTTGTTTGCATGCCGCCGAAGTCGGCGGAAGTGAAGCCAGCTGAAATGACGCTGTGACCGGTTGTTTGGCAATTTTTTGCCTGTATTTCACTACCCGAAGTTCTTCTAGGCTTTTGCACTCCGATTTGGCAGTATCGTAGAGACAAATGGCGAACTTCTCTCCAGGTGATATTATGGCCTTTTCATCTGGAGCCGAAGAGACGAATACCTCCATTTCCTCGCGTGAAGATGCGGAATCCTTCAATATTTTCCAGGCTTGCTGTTTGATGTACTCTACCCACAGCTTTCCTGTGCGAGATTTCTGGCTCATTGAAGAAAATGTCATGAAGCGACTCTTTGAGACGTTGAAAGCAAGGATATGATAGCAAGTCGTTGGCAGCGCCTTCTTGGAATGCGATAAAAAGCGCCTATTTCGTCCTTGTCATCCTTCAGCCCGTCGTTCATGTTGAGTAACATTATCCCGACAGCCTGTTTTGTAAGAAAATGCGCTCTGAGGGCCCTAGAACATGCACAGTTTCGCGTTATTGATACATTTGAAATTGAAGGCATAACGTAATCATTTTTAAGAGCGAGCTAATTGCAAGCCTAACTAGAATATGCGTGTCCAGACATCATGTGAGTCACTGACGATTTAGCGTATATTTCCGCCCAGAGCTCCTCCAAACCGCTTCCATTCATCACGTAGCCGATTGCCCCAAGAAACGACATTAGAATGTGAAATCCGCCTAGACGAACAACCACGTTTTTGAGTTCCTCTGAAGTGTCCGATGCGACTATCTCCGCAGCTTTCGCGTATAGGGGCTAGTCAAATGTTTCGAAACAAGTGCTTTGTTTCAGTTCCACGCACTCTCTTGCGGCAAACTTCAACGCGGAATATATAGTTGATGGATTGCTCGGTTCCAAGTTAATGAACGGCAGGGTATCAATCAACTGACGTCGTCTGGGGAGCTGGTTGAGCATGAGCAGACAGTGACGTCTTAATAAAGCCGTTCCACGAGGTGGGTAAATTAATACCTGACCACCGTCCAGATAACCACAAGGAGTCCATCATTGACGCAGTAGCCACAGAGTTTGGGGCTTCCACAGTTAACTCCTTAATCTTGACGTCCTTTGAACCAGGAGAAGAGGGCTTCCGATACCACGAAATGTTGAACTTTCCCATCGCCGCAATCACACCAGCATTAAGAACTTCTCGTGTACGTGGGAGTGGAGATATTTCACTGTCAAGCGCTGGACCTGTTCACTTGATGCCTCCCATGCATTGAAATGTGTTTCGCCCGTCCAATGTCCTTATGTTAAAGTCAGCGTTGTCAAAGGAAAACTACGTGAACGCTCCAGCATTCGGGATTGGACGTTCTTCACGAAGCGCTGAAACTTCGTACCTGTGGACTTCCGCCAAATTTACTGAAAATCCAAGACTGTTTAAGCTGCATTGTTTGGAGTGTTGTTGGCCTGCTCCGACAGGCCGAGCGCTGTCACCTAGAAACGCGATCGGGTGCCTTTTCAACAGCGGTTATACTTTGGGACCGTAACTCGGTAACCATTTCTTGCATAGACATGGGTAATGTGCCAATGTAAAGCTAAAAGTATGCTTTATAACTTTCATTCTGGGTCTATAGTCAATATCAGCAGTTGTTTAAAAAAATAATGACCTGCTAATTACAAATTATTCAAATTTTCGTGTAAAAATTGTGCTAAAAATTTTAAATTAGTTTTTTTCCTTCATCAATAGCAATAATTAGGCCTGGTAAGTCCGTTCACCTATTGGTTCATTTTTATTAATTGCTAAAGCTCACGAGACTAAATTTGGATCAATATTTTAAACGCAGGAAGCAAAAATGTTGTTTTTGGCACTTAGGCCTTATTTAAGCCCTTTTGAATCCTCCAAAATCTATGACGTGGACACCGCAGATATGGGGACTTTTCAGGATTTGTTTCTAGGGTACTAGGGAACATTTATGCCAAATTTCAGCTTTACATTTTTTTTTTGAGGTTGGCCGTGTTTTTTGCATATAATGCCTGGGGTAAGATGTTAGGCTACTTAAAACAACAAATATCATCATCCGCATAACCATCATCTTTTCCTTTGCTCTTCCTTTCATTTTCCCTTTCCCCTCTTTTCCTTTGCGTATCCCTTCATTTCCCTTTCCTACCGTTTCCTTTGCTTTTCCTTTGCTTTTCCCTTCTTTTCCCTTCCTTTTCCTTTGCTTTTCCCTTCTTTTCCCTTCCTTTTCCTTTGCTTTTCCCTTCTTTTCCCTTCCTTTTCCTTTGCTTTTCCCTTCCTTTGCCTTTGCTTTTCCCTTCCTTTGCCTTTGCTTTTCCTTCGCTTTTCCCTTCCTTTTCCTTTGCTTTTCCCTTCCTTTTCCTTTGCCTTTCCCTTCCTTTTCCTTTGCCTTTCCTTTGCTTTTCCTTTGCTTTTCCCTTCCTTTCCCTTTGCTTTTCCCTTCCTTTTCCTTTGCTTTTCCTTTGCTTTTCTCTTCCTTTTCCTTTGCTTTAACCTTCCTTTTCCTTTGCCTTTCCCTTCCTTTTCCTTTGCTTTTCCTTTGCTTTTCCCTTCCTTTTCCTTTGCTTTTCCTTTGCTTTTCCCTTCCTTTTCCTTTGCTTTTCCCTTCCTTTTCCTTTGCCTTTCCTTTGCTTTTCCCTTCCCTTTCCTTTGCTTTCCCCTTCCTTTTCCTTTGCTTTTCCCCTCCTTTTCCTTTGCTTTTCCCTTCCTTTTCCTTTGCCTTTCCCTTCCTTTTCCTTTGCTTTTCCTTTGCTTTTCCCTTCCTTTTCCTTTGCTTTTCCCTTCCTTTTCCTTTGCTTTTCCCTTCCCTTTCCTTTGCTTTCCCCTTCCTTTTCCTTTGCTTTTCCCTTCCTTTTCCTTTCTCTTTCCTTTCCTAATAAGTTATAGAAATCAAACCATGTCAGGAATGCTAGCCTCCATCAGAAAGTTTTCATTCTTAGCCTATTTAGGCGTAGCTATGCACGTCAAATTGCACATCACCACTATGATGTGAAGTCCAGACATCGGGGGTGAGAATCCCGGCACTGAGTGTGGATTTTGCCCGCGTTTTCTAATATTTCCTCCAGACAAATGCGGCGATAGTACCTTATTTTCAAGTCCCAGGACAATTACCCCATCCCCGATCCTATAGTCACCACAGCAACACATGCACCCTCTAGTCTCGGGATTGGTGACTAACAGAAGTCCCAAAAACATGTTTAGGCTGACAGTAATGATGTTCTCTTGTTCCAGGAATGTCCTAGTATGGTGACGTAGAACAAGACTCTAACATGTGGGCTGTTATAATTGTGGTGGTCCTGAGTTTGACCTGCGTCTCTAGTCTGCCTCTTTCGCCATGTCCTGATGTCTACGGCTACGAAAAGGACGAGTACGGTGAACTTAAGGGGCTCATAGCCTTCATGTCGCCAATCAGGTACAGTCATATTCATCTCTTATCATTACCTATAGAAGGAGTGCCCAACCTTTTTTAACTAAGGGCCACATTGTTAATAGTTGGGGGACCTTGCAGGCCAATAACACTCCGGTGGGTTTAGGGGGGTATGGATTTTTCATTTTAAATGATCTTGTCGACTTCGTCGTTACGCTGGGGTCCGGCGTTACGGTGACGGGACGAAATGTACCTGAGGTGTGTGACGTCATAGTACCGCTTGGTGCATGTGTTCCCCGACAGTCTCTACTTCGTTAGTATAAGACAAAAATCCCCGATTCTTGGATGTCACGGGTAATCTCGAGAACCACTGGATGGATTTTGAAGCGGTTTTCATCATTCTGTAAAGGATATCTCGAGGAAAGGTTCTGTAGAAAATAATTTATGCATGATCAAAGGAAGCCAAGCAGTAACGATTTCAGTGAAAAAGTCGAAAACCAACTTGGCGTCCGTGCGCTTCTTAAGCTTACGTTGGGCAAACCGTTAAAAATATCAATATACTATGAGCGTTAAAATTGGTCAGCATCAAAAGTTTTACAAAAATGTCCGCGAGAGCATATCTCTATCTTCAATACATCGCCCACTATATGTGTTTTTAGACTGGATGGAAGAGGCACGTCCCCGCGCGCTTGACCTTGCTTTGCCCTTGGTTTGCACTTGCCGTTCGCGAGTAATTTGAAACAAGATAAGCAAGATAAGTATTAAGCGGCTAATTTTCTAACATGTCAAGAAAGAGTCTTTGGCTTCGCGCGAAGCAAGAAGCCTCCAGCCTTTCTAGCATTATTCAGCATTTGTAGCATTTAAAATGATACAAAGTCTAGTCTTTCAGACTGACTGTCACTTTCTTTTAAAGATAGCTGCAACATGGTGAGTTTTGTGGCTGTCTGAGCTTAGTTTTCTTAGTATCGTTGCCGTTTTCTATATTTATTTATTGTGGATAAAAAAACACTAAAATTATATATACATTTTTAATAATTCCCTTTAAAATAGAAGTACGATGATATTCAATACACTCATACAGCATGAATGACAAAGAGTGAGTATTTATGTTCATTTGGCACAATTACGAGGGCTGTTTTTCAAGTAAGGGCCTTTTTTTAATTTACCGAACATTTTATTTTGAAACCACATTTATTCTTAGGTTTTACATACCTTCCTCTATTTTTTTACAATGTTGCTTTGTGTATTTAGGCACTTTTCATTCTTTAAAACTAAATTCTGAAATCCCTCAGCATAAAAGTTTGTCGCCTGCTCTGACAACCAAGAATTCACACTTGAAAAAAAATCCATTGATAGAGTGGTTATCATGAATCTTCGGTCCTCGTGGATTTTCGTGTCATTTGCAGTCACCAAGTCATCTGTGATCACAGACCTGAGCGTTCATCGTCATGAACATTTTCACGGCCACTTTTGAACTCGCGTACCCATTTTCGCACTTTACCTTCCATAATTGCATTATCATCAAACACCTCACAAAGCTGACGATGAATGTCTGCAGCCGACATGTTTCTTGCACTCAAAAAACGTATCACAGATCGTACCACACACGCGGCGGGCGAATCAATAATCTTGAACATTGTAAAGATGCACAGTTCAGCGTACAGGTTAGCTACACAGCTGCAACTGACGCCTGCTTGTTCGCAGAGGATGCCGGGAGGTAGCGCACACGCTTGTTGCGGCGTGCGCGCTAACTACGGGCTTAAAAAAATGGCCCTTACTTAAAAAACATCCCTCGTATTTATCAAATTTTGAAATAATGTTCATGATAATTTAGTTTAATGAGATGAGTGGAAAAGCTTTGTACCGGAACTTAAAATTTCTCTCCACTTAGGATCGAACTTAGTTGTACCAATCATTAATAAGGATTTTGAGTGTTCATCAGTGAGTCAATGACCTTGGGTAGGCGCGAGCGCGCACGGTGTCGTGCCGGATGCGACCGTGCCGCATGCGACCCTCCCGCATGCGACCCTCCAATTTGCCATCGTGCCACTAGCGACACCAGCCCTGATGTATCGGTGGAATATGAGTATTTCCAACACATCTGTCTCTGCTAAAATTCCCCTTAGGTTAGGTTAGGTTTGCGGACGTAAAAATTGAAGTGCTTGTTTCCAAAGTAACGTAAATCAAAAATTGACGGTTTTTCAGTTTTTTCTTTCATAAGCAAGTTTATAGGTTCTCTCACAAAGGTTTTAAGTCGCAATACGTCGCATATCCCATATTAACAGAGATCTAAGAACTAAGTTTATTTTCAAAGTGATGTAACTCCAACGGGTATATATTTCCAATGTGTCTTATATCCATGTTGACCAATCCGATGGTTCTCTGAACATCACGTGATAAATCAAGGCCATGGCTAACTTTGAAGACTGTAGAGCATCAGTTTGTGACTTGACGAATTGTAACAACTGGAGAGGTATTACCTTACTATCCGTACCAAGCAAAGTATTTCTCAGGATAATCTTGAATCGCGTGAAGAAGTCTATCGAGTCGAAGTTGAGGAAAGAACAAGCTGGATTTAGGGAACACCGCAGTTGCGTGGACTTAATTAACACTTTACGGATTATTGTGGAGCAGAGTAACGAATGGCAAGCAGCACTGTACATCACGTTTATAGATTTTGAGAGGGTTTTTGATTCCATTAATAGGAAGGTCATGTGGGAGACCTTAAAGGAATATGGTATACCAAGTAAAATAGTTAACATCATACGAGAGATGTATTCTGGTTATGAATTTTAAGTCCTGAATGAGGGTCAGCTAACCCAGCCATTGACCATCCAGACTGGAGTACGACAAGGCTGTATACATTCTCCCACCTTGTTCCTGATTGTTCTTGATAATACTCTTAGGAAGGTGGGGAGAGGAAGGAAGAGAGGGATACAGTGGGGACTTCGAGACAGGTTGGAGGATCTTGATTTTGCTGATGACATCTGCATGCTAGCACAGCGCTTCAGAGACATAGAGGGAAAACTGCCAAACTTAGAACTTGAAGCTGCTAAGGTTGGACTTAAGATAAACCCAAAGAAGACAAAGGAGCTGAGAGTGAACTCCACAGTACAGGCTGGTCTCACTGTGGGAGGAGTAGATGTAGAACAGGTGGACACATTTGTTTACTTGGGAAGCGTGGTAACGAGAAGTGGAGGGGCTGAGGAGGACATCAAGAGCAGAATAAGAAAGGCAAACGGGGATTTTGTGCAGCTCTATCCAGTATGGAGAAACCGTAAAATATCCACGAAGACGAAAATCAGACTTTTTAATACCAATGTGAAAGCTGTCCTATTGTATGCATGTGAAACACGGAAAGTTACCAATCCTATCAGCCACCAAATTCAAGTATTCATCAATCGTTGTCTGCGACGAATTCTGGGTATACGATGGCCAGATATAATCCCAAATGAAGAGCTGTGGCAAAGGGCTAACCAGCAACCTATAGAAGTCCAAATTAAACGGAGGAAATGGGGCTGGATTGGGCATACTCTGCGGAAACAGAATGATGCAGTAGAAAGGGGAGCTCAGGAATGGAATCCTCAAGGGGCTCGGAGACGGGGAAGACCAAGGAACACCTGGAAACGCACCATTGAAGAGGAGGCCAGGAAAGCGGGAAAGACTTGGAGGGAAGTGAAGAACTTGGCAACAAACAGAGCCCGATGGAAATCATTCTTGAATGCCCTATGTTCCGCACGGAGGGAAAGGAAGTAAGTAGGTAAGTAAGTAAGTTTGTATTTGTTGTGTTTAAACCATTTAAATGTTCATAATGTCACTCAAAGCGTAGGCCCTATGTCAATATATGATTTATTATCTACATACTCTCAATTGAGAACAACTCCTTCTCCTATTTGCTTTACAAAACACAAAGAAGAAAAAACAATGTTGGGCGCATGACATCAATAAGAAGAGAGAGCAATTAGGAGAATACCACCGCTTATGTATCGAACTGGAGTCACATTAAGATAGGTTTTTCAAGTATTTTCGTATGCCGCGAGAATGTTTCAAGGAATTGAACGATTCCATGTTTCAGCCTTGTTTAAATGTAGATAATGTTTTAAACAAGGCTTTACTTCCCCTCCGAAGGAGGGCCTACTGAGGGATTTTTAACGCTCTTAAAAAATCCGACGACTTCGGCCGGGTTTGAACCCGAGATCTTGGGCATAGAAGCTCAGCATGCTACCAACTACCCCACCGAAGCCGCCTATACAAAGTTTAAAACTATCTCCGATTCTTGGATGTCACGGGTAATCTCGAGAACCACTGGATGGATTTTGATGCGGTTTTCACTATTCTGTAAAAGATATCTCGAGGAAGGCTTCTCTAGAAAATAATCTATTTATGATCAAAGGAAGGCAAGCAGTAACGATTTCAGTGAAGAAGTCGAAAAAAAAAACTGGCGTCCGTGCGCTTTTTAAGCTTACGCAGGGCAAACCGTTAAACATATCAATATACTATGAGTGTAAGAATTGTTCAGCATGAAAAGTTCTACAAAATTGTCCACGAGAGCATATATCTATCTTCAATACATCGGCCACTATAAGTATTTATAAGTTTGATTTCTTCTAACAATCTCCATTCAATTACTGAGGTGACAGTTTACGAACTAACACGTAATGCATTCATTAATGTTCCCGGGTGAAGCCGGGGTGGGTTGCTAGTATTTAATATAAAGTCAGAAATAACTCTTGAGACTATCTGGAATTGTAATTAACTCAATTATGCAGTTGTAACGAAATAGTGTGTTTATTTTAAGACTTAATTTTAATTAGCCTTAGGGCCGATTCCAGCAACTCTTTACTAACGATCAGTTAGTTAATTCCTATTTAACTTAAATAGGAGAGTTAATGCGTGATTATCGTCAATGCATTTCACGAGGCCATTCGGGTTCGTAATTACTTAAATGCGCTTTACGGCTTTCGCGCATGCATAGACTCTGTTTCATCTTGGAGAAACATGGCGGACAGATCAAGAAGCGTGTAGCACCGTTCATTGTTTGCGATGCTTCCTTGAGATTTTCTGGAACATAATTATAAAGCAAGAGAAATACAGAAGACCTTATTCGTGGCAAAAGCATATTATATCATGTTTCGGTCCGTGGCGTAACTGAAAATGAAAATCCACAGCCTGCTTCCAGTCTCCGACCGGGTCAGGAATGGAATGAATGAAGCCCCCCCATCTAGCGGCGAGGATATGAACTGTGCCGGCTGCCGAGGCCTGACGCACTCCTCTGGGGCAATGATTAAATGAATGACAGATG
The DNA here is from genome assembly GCA_946902985.2 of Meconema thalassinum. Lineage (NCBI taxonomy): Eukaryota > Metazoa > Arthropoda > Insecta > Orthoptera > Tettigoniidae > Meconema > Meconema thalassinum. The sequence goes on from OX336388.2 coordinate 94,369,521, forward strand.
AAATGAAATGATAGTGGAGAGTGTAGCTGGAATGAAATTTTGACAGGGAAAACCGGAGTACCCGGAGAAAAACCTGTCTGCCTCCGTTTTGTCCAGCACAGATCTCACATGGAGTGACCGGGATTTGAACCACGGACCCAGCGGTGAGAGGCTGGCGTGCTGCAGTGGCGTAACTATGAGGGGGTAATTAGGTGGGGGATGAATCCTCCCCCTCCTCTCCCCCCCCCCTCAGAGCGAAATAATTAAAGAAAGAAAGGTAATTTGGTAAAATTTTTATTTTGAAAAAATCCCTCAATTTCGGATTGTTGATAAACGATTGGATTAGTACATTTATAATTTAAAAACAAACAAATATAAACACAAAATAAAAAAATAGAAAGAAATGCTAATTTTAAAAATAAAATAAAAAGCAGAAAACAAAAACAAAACCGAAACCACAAAGCAAAAATCAAAATATAAAACACGCAGAAAATGCATAAAGAACACAACGCAAAAATCAAAATTTTAAAACAAAAGCAAAATCAGGTTATCAAACACAAGTCAAAAAACAAAAAGCAAAAACCAAATTTCTAAAAAGAGCAAAAACAAAACGCAAAATCAGGAAAACAAGAAACGCAAATGAACAAGTAAAATTCAAGAAAGAGCAAAAGCAGAAGACAAACATAAACCCAAGAAGAAAAAGCATAAATCAAGAAACAAAATTCAAAAATTAAAGCTATAGCAGAAAACAAACACAAAATCGAAAACACACAAAGCGAAAAACAAAATTATAAAAAGGCGCAGAAAACAATCACCAAAAAAACAAAGCAAAAATCAAAATTCAAAAAGAAAAGAAAAATTAGGAAAACGGTCACAAAACAAAAATGCAAAAGCAAAAGGAAAAACAGAAAACAAACAAAACAAAAACACAAAGCAAAATAAAAAACAAAAGGAGAAAACAAATACAAAACCGAAAACACAGAACAAAATTATAAAAAATGCAGAGAACAAACACAGAAAACACAAATCAAAATTCAAAAGCAAAAGCAAAATCAGGAAAACAAACACAAAATCAAAAAAACAGAAAGTTAAAAAGCAAAATTCCAAAACAAAACCAGAAAACTAACCCACAAAACAAGAAAAAAAAAGTAGAAACAAAAAAAATCGAAAGAAAACCAAGAACGTAATTAGGTGAGATTCAACTCCACCCATCCCCCTCCAGAAACAAATCGAAGTCACGCCACTGATTACGGTAAATATAATAAACTGACGATTATAGGATGGTTATGTAGGCTACAATCGTTACATTGAAAAGCAATGAAGGTAATTAGAGAAAGGGGCAGTTGTATTTAATTAGCTAAATAAAGCACGTTTACCCCGTTGTCTTCATAGCGTAAGTGGTTACGTTGTAGACTTATTATGCAGAGCTGAAAGGAGTTTGAATCCTACTTCGGATATGCTTTTAGAGCCTATTTTCATTTGTGAAAAAAAAACAAGTAGTTCCGTGAAGAAAAATACAGCCTCTTTTCATATATCCTACTTATGTTAATTGCCACTATCAACATACAAAATTTCAGTTTGATTGCTGTGATAGATTCGTAGATATTGAGAACCGACTAAATATTTCGGATGGCCGCCATGTTGAATTTTATATGTGTAGGTCCTAGAGTTATGTATTGTTACATGAAGATTATTGTGTACGTGTAGCATTCAAACTTCAATCGCATGATTAGGACACAAGAACTAACAAGGAGATTTTAAAATTTCGCACAGCTGCCATCTTGTGGTTATGGAAACAATTGAAACAAATTAGATGCCAGTGGATTATCATTCGTATAAGGATACTGTAAATCCTTACACAAATGTTAATCTACTGGCATCTAATTTATTTCAATTGTTTCCATAACCACAAGATGGCAGTTGTGCGAAATTTTAAAATCTCGTTTTTACTTCTTGTGTCCTAATCTTGCGATTGAAGTTTAAATACTACACGTACACAATAATCTTCATGTAACAGTACATATTTCTTCAGACCTACATATATAAAATTCCAATTTGGCGACCATCTGAAATATTAGATGGTTCTCAATATCTACGAATCTATTACAGCAATCAAACTGAAATTTTGTATGTTGATAGTGGCAATTAACATAAGTAGGATATATGAAAATCGGCTTTAGTTCTTCACGGAACTACTTGTTGAGTCATATTTTGTCATTTTTAAGGTCATATTTAAAAATATTTAAAAATTAAGCTAATGGTTCGGGCTATTTTTAGGTCTTAAGCATCCGAGCCCTTATCATCACAATACTTTACGTGTGAGTTCTGCTTTCAGGTACTCCGACGTGCAGGTGGTGGTAGACCTGAGCTCACCAGTGCCAGTGGCTGATCACGAGCTGGGAGAACTGTCTTTGAAGGGTGGTAAGGCAGCTGCCCAGGAGGCCACCAGACAAGTCCTATTGGGCAGACGACACTTGCTACAGTTCTACATCACGTTTCCTCCAGGAAAACCCACTCCCACTCTGCTGAACGTTAAAGTGAACGGCCGAGATTTCTGTGTCTCCCACGATGGTGAGTTGGCAATATCTATTACTATTCCTAGTCCCTTCTTATTAACCCTGCGGTCGTCTCGGCGACAAAAACGGGATACACATGAGTCGTCCAGTTGCAAAACTCGTTTAATCCACGTGTGAATAAGAATCATGTCGTAAAATTATTCATTTCATAATTTTATTTTATTCTGTTTTATTTTGTTTTATTTTATTTTGTTTTTGATTTTGTTTTGTTCTACTTTATTTCGTTTTAAAATGTATTGTTTTATTTTTTGTATTGTTTTTTTGTTTTGCTTTGTTTTTGTTTTTACTTTTTTGTTTATTTTGTTTTATTGTATTTTGTTTTGTTTCATTTTGATTTTCCAGAAAACAAACACAAAAACAAAAACAAAAAAACACGAAACAAAAAGCAAAAGCAGAAAACAAAAACAAAAAAGAAACACAAAGTAAAAAAGAAAAATTCAAAAACAGCAAAAAAAAAGAAACACAAAGCGAAAAGCAAAATTCAAAAACAGCAAAAGCAGAAAACAAACACAAAACCAAAACAAAAAAGACGAAGCAAAAGGAAAAATTCAAACCAAACCAAAAGCGGAAAAGAAAAAAAAAACCACAAAGCTTAAAGCAAAATTCAAAAACAGCAAAAACAAAAAAGAAACACAAAGCAAAAAGTAAAATGCAAAAGCAAAAGCACAAAGCAAACTCAAAACAGAAAGCAAAAATTAGAAAACAACAAACACAAAAGATACGCGAGGCAAAGTCCAGAGAAACGTTTCTCTTGAAAATGATTCTTATTCACAAGTGGATTAATCGAGATTTGTAACTGGACGACTCACTTCTGCTTTCACAAGTGTTCGGCAGTCTTAAAATAAAAAGCGAATTGTTAAAATTAAAAATAAATAATAAAAATCAGTCCAAATAAAAAAATATAAAACAATCAAATTTGGTTGGTCGGTTCCTCAGTTTAGGGACAGATACAGCGACGCTGTCATGTAGCCCCGTGTACTTTGGGTGTGTGTGTAGAATCTGTCTGATAACCGGTGTTAATTGTGATGACTGACTGTATTAGTGCGTGTTATCTGTTTTTAATTCAAGTAAGGACTGAAGACGATAATTTCAAGTAGTTCCTACTTTCCCTACCAAATGCTACCGTCCACGACACCTAGATGTGAAGTTGGCTACTAATAGATGCCATCGCAACCAGCGCCCGGTGACGAACGTTGGAACTTAAGAGCATTAATCAAATCTAACGTACAAATTTTGCTTCACACAAGAGTAGTTAGTGGAAGGTTCTTTTACATGCCATAAATCGATGACATGGGACCGCCGGCTTTACTTCCGCTCCGAAGGAAGGCATACTGATGGATTTTTAATGCTCTTCAAAAATCAAAATTAGTCAATATTTGTCAAAGCTCACAAAGTAAAAAACAAAAATCAAAATTAGTCAATATTTGTCAAAGCTCACAAATAAAAAACAAAAAACAAAATTAGTCAATATTTGTCAAAGCTCACAAAGTAAAAAACAAAAATCAAAATTAGTCAATATTTGTCAAAGCTCACAAAGTAAAAAACAAAAATCAAAATTAGTAAATATTTGTCAGAGCTCACAAAGTAAAAAACAAAAATCAAAATTAGTCAAAATTTGTCAAAGCTCACAAAGTAAAAAACAAAAATCAAAATTAGTCAATATTTGTCAAAGCTCACAAAGTAAAAAACAAAAATCAAAATTAGTCAAAATTTGTCAAAGCTCACAAAGTAAAAAACAAAAATCAAAATTAGTCAATATTTGTCAAAGCTCACAAAGTAAAAAACAAAAATCAAAATTAGTCAATATTTGTCAAAGCTCACAAAGTAAAAAACAAAAATCAAAATTAGTCAATATTTGTCAAAGCTCACAAAGTAAAAAACAAAAATTAGTCAATATACAAAAATAACAAATCATAATTGGTCAAAAAAATAGAAGTCCAAAAAACACAAAACATTAAAATTAGTTCAAAACCCAAAAAGAAAACAATCACAATAATTAGCCTTGTCAAAATTACTAAAAACCAGCTCATACATTCCTAATAAATAAATTTTAAAAAATACGGTAGTGAAAATAGAAATTTAAAAAATCAAACAAAATTATTCATAAACAGTCTCTAACCATTCTGCTAGCCTGTAGAGTGAAACAAGAGGTGACGTAAGTGGTATTTATTAATCGTTTCTAGAATCGTAGTCGTCACCTATGCGAGGTGCTACCCATAACAACGTTGCAATTATCGCTACCGTTCTAGGGTTAACAGATATGGTTTTGGGACGATGATGTTTGCCGATGATGTCATTACCCTGCGAACTGAACAGTGAGAATCTCTCAAGATCAGGTTGAGGAGTGGAGAAAGGCTCTAGGAGAAAGAGCAGCAGGGAGAAAACAGAATGTATGTGCATCTTGCCAACTTTCGTGATTTAAGCGGATGACTCCCGATTTTCCATCTTTTTTCCAGCCTCACGATTACTCAAGATATGCTCCCGACGTTATTAGCCTACTTTAGATTTTTGCAAAAGATGAAAGTAGACTTACGAGATCTACACAGGGCCAAAAATTGTGTGTCTGTGTGTGAGTGTGTGTTGTACTCTGAATGTCTCTCTCCCCCCCCCCCCCCCCCCTATCAATTTCAACACGGTGAAACCTACTTGAACAAAATTTGATACAGAGGTAGCACTAGCAAAGGGCACCTCATTGTCATGTTTTATATCGCCGCCATCCTGACGGAAACGGAATGGCGGCCACCCAAATGTTAAAAGCTTAAATCATATTACGACCAACCTAATCATTTGATCTCTACCAAATTTTGCAACAACATACCTTTTTGTGGGAAGCATCTTTTAACTGAACTACAAGGTAATCAGCCCAATAGTTTGCAGATAGCAGCCATGTATGTGTACAAATCGATTCCCCATATCAATTCAAACACGGTGAAACCGAATTGAATGAAATTTTGTACAGAGGTAACACTAGCAAAGGGCTAGTCTTGTTCATGTTTAATATCCGTATAGCACGTTGTATTTTAACAAGGTACTACAAGGAACATTCAATTATACTCCTTGAAAAGGACAAAGAGTTATAACAATACCCATGCATGTTCTTTACTGAACGTCTTGTTTTTGTAAATTATTGGCGAACGTCAAATATGTTCCTGTATGTTTTGGGAGTGTTTATAGTGGGCAGGTTATTTGGGTGCCTGAATTTCTAAATGGGTTTTGTTTCAGTGTAAACGATTGTTTATTGACTTTTCTGCAACATTTTTGTCACATTCTAGTGTTTATACTCGGTGTTCAACACGTCACTATGGCCAAAGAAGTACGATAGTTTTTTTGAAACGGTATTAGGAACAATTTCCGTACATGATTTAATCCAGCAAAGATCAATTAGTTTCCATTTTGTACTGTTCGTCGATGTAATGTTTTATCATTTTAAATTATCTTGTCGACTTCGTCGTTACGCTGAGGTCTGGAGTTACGTTACGGCGATGGGACGAAACGTACCAAGAATGCACAGAGGTGTGTGTGACGTCATAGTACAGCTTGAGCTCCCTCCTTCCCCCGCGCTCTTCGGTGAGCGTGACGTCATCCAGCCAGCTACCTCCTTTGACCTTGGTTTGCACTTGCTAATGGATTTTGAGTTCACGCAGTTCGCTGCATGATCATGAGGCTTTCACCCAGCATTTTTCAGCATTTGTAGCACTTAAAATGATATAAAGTCTAGTCTTTCATACTGACTATCACTCTTTTTTTTAATTATTATTATTTACAATTTGACAACAAGTGTGTTTACCAAATTTAAAGTGGGAGTAAGGATTCAAGGAGAAATAACTCAACTCTGAGATTTGCTGATGTCATTGTTATCTTAGCCAATAAACCAGAAGATTTGAATGAGTTTTAAATGGTATGGACTCCGTCTTGAGGAAGAATTCATGATGAAAATCAATAAATGTAGAACAAAAATTATGGAATATAAATATTTAGGTGAATGGATTACAGCAAACTGAAACGAAAACAAAATCAATCGAATCGAGGCTTCAGAAAATGGAAACTGCTTTTCAATCAACAAAAAATATTTATAACAAAAAGAGTCTCTGCTGTAACTGCAAAATTTGCCACTGTACAACTGTAATCAAACCTGAAGCTCTCTATGCTTCAGAGGCACTCAATCTCTAACACAAAACACTAAAGCACCAAAAAGAAGTGAAAGAACGTTAAATAATTAGAAAAATCCTTGGACCAAGGACAAAAGTTGGTGTACATTATCCAAAGCCTAATACAGAAATATACAAAAAAAGTTACAGTCAGTCTGAAAGACTAGACTTTATATCATTTCAAAAGACGCATGCTACAAATGCTACACATGTTAGAAAGGCAGGAGGGCTTCTCGCTTCGCTCGAAGCCCCAGGACTCTTTCAACAGACTCCATTACCCCATTAACTTCCCGCGCGGAGAACGGAGAGCGGGAAGTGCTCTCTGCTGCATGACGTCACGCGCTCTGTCTCCGTATCGCATAACGCCATAGCCCAGGAGTAAACTCAGACTCGGTGCATATGGACTGAACCACATGATAACGTCATACTCTCAAGTGCAACCTTAGTACTGAACCCTTGCAAAGAAGCATATGAGACTCAATTTCGGGGGGTGTAACAGTCCATTTCGTAAAGTTGTTGTTAAGCGCTTCTTATAACATGCAGGGTAACATATAACAAAATAACATGCAGGAAAAAGTGAATACCAGGATTAAAACGTATGAATTTAACAAACAGATCAACAAATTGACACTATTTACAGCAAAAACACAAGAACTCCCAAATGACACCCTCTTGAATTAATAAAATTGCCAAATTAGGCCTGATCTCAGGAGAGATCGTAAACATCTGGACCAAATGTCCCAAATTACTGCAATGACATGTGCGTGTGCGGCTTTCCTACATGCGGCACGATGTGTACAATTTAATGCGAGATCCGTTACCATCCAGTAAACCTTCAGGGGACGAATCTGCATTGTCTTAGAGCTAGACAGACACGGGGAACCAACTAAACACTAATTAAACTAATTCCAACACTTCCTACACTGAATAAGACAAAATAATTTCCGCATGAAATTGGAATCAAAGAATTGCCGTAGCAATCCACACTAACGCCTAAAATTAGGACTTTTTAAATCAACACAAGTAAATCAACACGTGACCAATCAAGAAAAATACACACACGGCCGCTTGCCATTTTTACATGAAAATACGTAATACACCCAACGGTGTCACCACAAACAACAATCTAACATATAAGCAAATGAAATGAGTCACAGAAATCACTAGGCTCAAAGCCAACATTTACATCATAAAACAAATATTTCATTTCATACGATATGCGGTAATTCGTAACGGACATGGCAAACTCCCAATTAATATTATGATCCAAAGATCATTACAAGAACAGGTTTGCTACAGATAGCTTACAGGGGTCAGTCGGTCAGCTGGACTGCCTAAACAATGAATCACCAGACATAGACGGGCGCAAGGTGGAATCTGCACATCTGTCAACCCACGTGTAAACATACCTCGACCTGCCGTAGCAATGGCTCTAGTCTCGAAGAAGCGTGCTCCCAATAGCACATAATATACGTGTGTGTGTCAAATAAAAAAATATCCTAGCATTTCGCAAGGAAATCCAAGAATCAGCACAGTACAAGGTAAAGTAGCCTCCAAGAGCGCTCCGACTTTCCAAAAAAATACCATCAAAATTTGAGGGCAGTAGACACATTCTACCCCTCATCACGAAGAATCAAATACACACACCTTGACACAATACACACACCAGAATCACACGTATGGGTTTGACAGAAACCTGAAATAAAAGACATAAATATTTCCACCGACTTGCGTTCCCAGTCTAGTCCGTGACAGAAGAACCTGAAAAGGGATATAAAAAACTCCAAAAATATAGAACTAAGGTGTTCTACAGTGACATCTTAACGTGTTGCGCTCGGCAACCCTAGTATGAATAAAAACCTGTTCGTAAAACATCTAACAACTTTTCCCCCCTTCTCCTACTTAAAATGAATTTGAATACAGCACCATTTATCGACCATGACGAACTCCGCATTCGCATTAATAAAATCGAAATGCACGCGCCGTGCATACTAATAATGACTCATAAGAAAAATATACAATCACACAAAATTTTGGCCACGTGCCAACGTACATTTTAAAGAAAAGAGTGTCGGCGCACAAAATAAAAAAAACACAAGAAAAACCAAGAATAAAATTATTTACACGTTTCCGCGTCTAATCTAGCTACATATTGAATAAATCAATGGTTTGTACATCACCGTCCAGCTTGCAGAAAATCAACCTCCATCCCAGAGCATTCCCCACGGGAAAATTACTCCGTCATCGTCGACATTCTGGTAGAGGCGTAGCACATCATCCCACCAATCGACCTTGCTGTAGACATCTTGGCGTGGCTTCTTAAAAAGAAATGTTCAAAATTAAAATTCTATCCTGCTAAAATCGCTATGAGCTACTGACTTTCACTCAGGAGTCCTGGGCGATTATTCCACGTCGAACTGGCCCTGTCTAAGCATTTGCTTGATTCACATGCACATATACCTCATAAAATATAACACAAAAATATTTCAGAAAATATTACAGTCTGATCAGCCACGCAGCTGGCATTTAAAGATCCCTCAAATTACTTATGCTGAGAAGCGCTTATCTCAACTAGAGATCTCCCCTCCGCTTGGCATGAACTCTGCTCCCAAGAGCACAATAGAATGTTTCTCAAACTGGCGTGAACTAAGCCTTTCGGCGCCTGATCAAATTGTGTCACAAACTACTCATCACCGATCAATTTATGAGAAACTGGCAGAATGGAGTGGAGTAGGGGCAATCTGAGAAAATAATCTGTAATTTTCAACTCACAGACTTGGGACTAGTATCAAACTTCTTCTTTTTATCTATACGTCTCAATGCACTTATGCGGAATTCCATCCGATCGGCGGTTCTTCATACACGTGTTGTCAGCGTCTTTTTTATGACACGCACCTCGCTGCGTGGTCCAGGCGTCCTCTCTTCTGATTCGCTGATTCAATCGGGTATAGGTTGGAAATTCACTTCTGGCACGCCCATAATGACGCCAAATTGTATGCGCGTTCACTCAGAATTTGTCCTTGAACTTGGCTTAGCCGGTCGTCCCCAGAAATAACTATCACGCCACCTCTGTTGCAAGCGTTGCGACACACTACCTGCCTTCCGTTGTCTACTTCAACAGGCACTGCCTGGATATAAGTAATAATAATAATAAAAATCATGAAGACTTATTGATCGGCAAATCAATAAGGGTTCAGTACATTTCCTCTCCGTAATCGTAACGCATAACGGTAGACCAAAGCATAAAGATGAAGTCGACAAGATCATTTGAATGATAAAAAAAAAATCCAAAATCACACACACAATGCGAATGCGAAGAATCCAATTTATGGGACACATAGAAAGAATGAACCCGAACAGACTGACACAAAAATGCATACCTTCCTAAAGATCAAGGCTACTAGACCGAATTGGTATAAATATACAGAAAAAGACTTAAAGGAATTACGATCACCAAACTTACATGACCGGAAGGAAATCCGGAAAATCACTCAGACGCTGGGTTACGAGGAAAAAGAGAAGAAGACTACACAACGTCAATGCTCAGAGCAACGGAAACAGACCCACTCGTTGTGAATGAAGGAATACTGAGCCAACAGGAAGGCTAGAAAGTGTTGATTTCGCGTGGCCCGATGCGACCCGTTCACGAAGAAGAAGAAGAAGAAGAAGAAGAAGGCCACAGCCACTTCCTTCCCGATCCTCATCTGAATTACAACAAGAAGTTCCGTGAAGAACTATACAGCCTACTTTTCATGCCAATGATTATTCTACAGAATATGAACCTATCTAGAATAATGACGAAATTAAGTTGCTAATATCGAAATTTCCAATTAGTTCGAAATACTGTCTACCTGGCATAATGTATCCTAATAGAGCACTACAGTTGGCAGCCCTGATGACTGAATATATTCTTAGTTCCATCTCTTAAGGTACATAATACAAAATTTGGTTGAAGTCCAATGAATAGCTTGGACGTTACATGCAGTTAAACATTGGATCTAACAGCGCGCGTAAAATCATGTTGGCAACAATGTCATGCATGTATTGGTCAGAAATAATCTGATATAATATGATCTATTGTTGTGCCAATTTTGAATGAAATCCATTAGTTAGTATGGAAGTTAAATGCATTTTAAAATTGGACTTATCAGCAGGCTTAGAATCATGTTGGCAGCACTGACGTATATTAGTTACTCCAAATTCGTCTAGAATGCCAGGTACTATACGTGTGCAAAGTTTAGAGCTATTGGCTTGCATACTTTCTGATATATTGATATTAGGGTAACAAAAATAAGGACAGCACATATTAACAGTTGGCACCCCTGGTTGCTCCTTAGAATACGCATAGTCATATCTGTTATGGTACACATAGCACATACGAAATTTGGTTGAAATCCAAATGATAGTATGGAAGTTACATGTATTTAAAGTTGGACCTGTCAGCAGGCTTAGAATCATGTTGGTAGCACTGACGTATATAAGTTACTCCAAATTAATATAGAATGTCAGGTACTATACGTGTGCATAGTTTAAAGCTGTCGGCTTGCATACTTTCTGATATATTGGTATTTGGATAAAATAAATTAGGAGCATTTATTAACAGTTGGCAGCCCTGGTAGGTCTTAAGAATACGCTCAGTCATATCTGGTTATGTACACATACAACATACAAAATTTGGTTGAATTCCAATTGATAGTGTAGAAGTTATATGCATTTAAAAATTGGACCTATCAGGAGGCTTATAATCATTTTGGCAACACTGCCATGATGGCCTCCTGGAAATTAAACTGAAATATTATGATCTGTACGTGTGCCAATTTTGAAATAGCTCCCATTCATACTTTCCAAGATATCCAACATGGAGCTCAAATTTCAATTGCGATTTTTTAGCAGTTGGTAGCACTGACATCATTTTCAAATATGGCCGTGAGATATTCAGGTATAGATCTTTACTCCTACCAAATTTTGTTTCGATTGCTGCAGCCGTTTAGGAGTTGATAGGGGGGGGGGGGACACACACACAGCCAGACAGACAGACAGAAGGACAGACAGACAGACAGACAGACACACATTTGCCCGATCTCATAAGTCTACTTTTTCCTCATTTTTGCAAAATGTGAAAAGTAGGCTAAAAATACACACACCAACACAATCATCAAAATAACACAGATTATTAGACAGAATTCCAAGTACGCTCCACAGTTCACTCTCTGCCTGTTTTATGCATCAAAGGTAATTCCCAAATTGCTCCATCTGGATAAAGTAACGTTATTTCGTTACTGTTAAAAGTAGCGGCTTTACATTCACAGTTGCCTAATAAAATAAGTAACGTCCTGACGCCCTCGTAACTCACAAGCAGTCCAACAGTTATTAGTAGGTTCGTTACAAGTAACATGTTATTCGTTAACCATGCCTACTTTTGTGTAAATTTAGAATTTAATTTTCAAATTTTTAACTTTTAACTCTTAATTCTCACTCCTTAATTATTAATTATTGATCGATAATTTTTTATTTATATCACATGGTGTAAAAGTTGATATTTCCAAGCACGTGGGAGCAGAGAAGCTCCAAGAGAATATAAAGCATAGCAAAAAAAAAAAAAGATTTTGATGTTAAAATTTAATGAATGCCGAATGCCTATTTACATATTAATATGAAGCACAGTTTGGCAATTAAATGAGGTGATATGAACTATTTACATCTCCTGAATTTTCCTGGTTTTTAGTGTTGTAAGGTTGGCAGGTATGCACTGCATGTGTACGAGGAAAGAACAAGATTCCCATATTATCCTGAAGAAATCTTAAAATAAATCTTTAAGGTTGTCGCAATGTGTGACGTTTAAATTTTATCAGGTGCCACCCAGTTGATGCATTTAAAATGTTCATTTGTCTTAAGTCTATTATCTACCAAAAAAAATTTGGACAAAAAAAATATCTTGTTCTAAATAATGTTTGACGTGGCAAACTGTATGTTGTTACCGTTTAACAAAGGGTCATATTAAGGCAGGATTCGGTATATATCACTTAGATACTTTTAATGTGGAGTTGTCGAGTAACATGCTCAATGTAAACATGTCAGCTGAACGTCTGCGCCTACAGGAAGAAAAGAATTACTGTACAAGCTTATTCTTGTAATGTACTTGTCCGCGCAATTTTAATGCAAAAACAGCTAACACCTTGTGTCAACAACGTTATTAAGAAACTGGTTTACAGCCCTATCCTCGTGCAAATATGCGAGTCGTGTAAACACTTGTTCACCTGTAATATAACCTTGTTGGAGAGGTTGTTAGAAAGGTTAACAGGTACTGGTACCGTATTAATCATCTTTCAGTAAGAGCGTGCCGAAGGAGGAAGAAATCACACTGCCCTTGCTACCGTATAAGGTATCTGCTCGTGATGAACGCTCTCAGTTGCGACATTCTATCATTGGGAGGAAGCGTGGCGCATCACGCCTCTGCCCAATAAACTGCGAGGCATCAAGGAGACAACGAAGGTATGGAAATGGTGTCGCGAAAAAAGCGCACTGCGAGAAAAGCACACTGCGAAGAAAGCGCACAGTCAACCCTTTTGGAGTTACAGAAGGAATCCCGCCCCTATCTTCTTAGAAATAAGGAGTGTTACACAGAAAATAAAAGTTGAATTAATTAGTTTCTGATTCCCATCACACTTTATCCAGGCTGTGGACTGGCTAAATGATTAATTACTAAATATTTTTAATCATTTAGGCGTGTTTAAAATCAGCTTGAGTATAGCTTCGTCAATGTTAACTTTTTAAATATATTTACAGTTTTAAAGTATACTTAGGCTTGCTTTAAATCTGCATGAATGTAGCTTCGTCAATATTAACTGTTTACTATTTACATTCTTTTCGGGTCTTGCTTTTCTTCTAGAAAGAAGGTCTAGCCAAGTTTTTGTAGATATGAAACTGTCTTTAAACACGCTGTGATGTCACCATTTTCTTCATACTTCTTCACAGTTCTTTCCAGTTTCTTATCCAACTCGATGTAAGTTTTCTTCCTCTTTTTCCCAGCTAAATGCAGTTCTATCCTCATGTACATACAAGAAGATTCCTCCGCTTCACTCTTGAAACAAAGTATGACATCTCTGATTTTGGGGTTGGGTCGTCCAAGAAGATTGTTGATTTTGTTGTGCCAACCTTCCACCGCGTTCGTAGTCCTGTGTCGCCTAGCATAGCAATTCCACAATTCAATAGGAATTTCGTCATTATGCAGCCACTGTTCGACGAAGTAGTCGAAGAAGCGAGTTAATTTCGACCCAGCCATCTTGGACATCTTCAGTTTTCAAGAAGGCTAATGCAGCACACATTTGAGTGGACAGTCGGATTTCTTCATTTTCTCTATATTCACATGTCAGTCCAATTTCTTGTATTTTTCTCCACAGACATTTTTTCAAATGAAAGTAGCACCCATGGATTTCAACTGATGGCAGAACTTCTCTAATTGCAGCTATTGCACTCGCCTCGAAATCAACGTGGATGTGTCTTGGATTCCATTCTGGGACTGCTTGCAGTACATGACGAAAAAAACGAACGTATGTAGTTTTCTTCTTGTTTGGAAGTAGGCCAAACACAACTGGATAAACGTTAGTTTCTGTGTCGGAGCTTCCATAATCAGCATGGATGGTGTAAATTTGACCGAACTGTTTACTACAACTTTTAAACGTTCCATCCATGAAAAAGCCTTGTAGGTTCCTCAAGCACTCTTTTCCTTTTTCTGAACAAAAAATGATCATCCGTTCCTCTGAGCTTTCGTCCACTAACATAAATTTTGATCCGTCGTTCATCTGAAGCAATTCTTCGTCTAAAATTACTTCTTCTCTAGTCTTAGGCTCCTTTTGGGTTCCACGCGCACTGTTTCTCTGTATGTACATACTTCTTTTTGTGGTGAGTTGTTGCGGCATTTCTGTTACAAAATTGTAGCCCTTGTTGTGGAGTTCTCCCAGTTCTTCTCTGTAGATCTTTGAAATGGACGTGTCTTCTTCACGGGCTCTCTTCTTTGCAACGTTGATGCTCTTCATAACTTCCAATCTGGCTGTGTCCGGTGCTGCACATGAGTGATCAGTAACTTCTAAAACTTCGCCATTTTTACTTTTTAACATTCCACGGCACCTACTTGACCTTTCCTTCTGACATCGCCAAACTATTAACCCATCTATATTCTTCCTAAACTCCCTATATGCGTATCCGTTATAATGTGCTGCAGGCTTACCCTTGTTAGTAGTTAAGACTTCCATAATATAACTAAACCATGTATAAATACTAAAAAGAAAGAAAACGTTCAAAACACTAGGTATACTAGTAAAATAACTTTAACACAAGTAAGTTTAAAACACTAAAACAGATTATTGCTGCTTACGAAGTGACTTGAAGGACCATCAGAACAGGAATGACAAAGAAGGGGTCGGTGAGGTGGGGCGGCTGCTCGGGAGGAATGAACCTGAGCTATTGTATTGCGTGATGACTCACCTCCAACCAGCTCCAAGTATTCATTTCCTGGTAACGTAACCCCTACCCTAAACTGTCACATTGGCCCTTGTGCGCTTTCTTCGCAAATACCTGTATGTGCGCTTTATTCGCTGTGCGCTTCTCACACAGATTCATGGAAATCCTCCGATCTAGCCGGAAGGAAGCTGTGGTACTCAGTCGATTCCGAATTGGCTATGGGACTGATACACACTCCCTGCCTAGTCTAAATTGACAGTCGCGGTCAGACCGCGTCTGTATTATGCGCCAGGTACCCGTGTGGCAAGCGCTCCTCTGCCTGGATTTGAATCTAATTTGGGCTAAAAAGATGATTAGATTAATAAATAATTTGTTCTTAAGTGATTAATATTTAAATAGCTTGCCACGGTGGGTGAGTGAATAGCGTGTCGGGTGAGTGAATAGCGTGTCGGTCTACTAACCCCAAGATTGTAGGTTCGCTCCTGGCCGTGGTAAGTGTTTTTTGAAAGGCGGCAAAAATTACGACACTCATGTCATACGATGTTAGCATGTCAAAGAACCCATTTAAATTCAGTAGGCCGTGTTCATAATGGCAAAATTAATCTCGGGAGTTTCCGCCAACACAAAGTTCCTCATTTCTCTACTAGAAAGCGCTATAGTGTTCAAGGAGATAAGATATCTAACCTCCTTGACTTTCATAGTGATTCAAGGAACAACGAAATTCGACATCCAAGCTACCCTCTGGGTGTCAAATTACAAAGCTTGCGCCCGGCAGCGAGGCTATACGATATTAAATTAAATTAAATTAAATATTTAAATGTTATCGTTGCTAATTAATTTGACTCGGTTAAGGGGTTTAACAACGGGGGATTTGAATTAATGTTGGCCTAATGACTTATAGGGATTTATAATTTCGGGAATTGACTTGGCGATTGACTAGGGCATTTTGCTCAATAGTTCACTGCAGTTTGGGATGATGTTCGCTTATTATGCTAGAAGGAGCATAGCTACTTATCATCCCCGCTCGCCATGGTTTGGATGTGTGTACTTGCGGCGCCTATCTTAAGGCGGGTACACACTTGCGAGCTGCTCGAGGAGAAAGTAAATGCCCGAGCCTTCTATGAGCATTATTTGAGCCATAATGCTCGCGAGCAGAATCAGTCATTGTGTGTTGTTTCCACATGCAAAACGGATGTCTTCCGAACAAGAAACTCTGCTTGCTGTGATGGTTGCGAGTGGCGCAGCTATGATGATGGCCAATTTAAATGAAAATGAAAAGAAACCCCGTCGGTGTTGGCGCAATGAACTGTACAAAAGACGAAGTGGGTCTGAATTATTGTTGGACATGAAGTTCCAGATCGTTAGTGGTCAGTATAAAAATTTCACACGGATGTCGCCTACTGACTTTGAGACTTGACTAAGCAGAATAGGTCACAGAATCTCAGAACGGGAAACATATCTTCGCTCTCCGATTTCGGCTCAAGACAGGCTCACAGAAGCTGGTACAGACTTGCGAGCACATACAGGGTTTTTCATATAAAGTAAGGACGCCAAGCGGCGGGTTTGTTATCCGCTAGTGTGGTGGCCTTGACCGAGCTTGTGGCGAGCCATGGCCCCCTGCTCTAAGCGTGTGTACAATCCTCTATGAAATATTACCTTATAAGAGTTGCTGGAAGTGTCGTCCTTCCTGGGTTATACAGGCATTGTATCTGGTAACCACATTTTGGCTGACGCGAGTGAGTCATGCCACTGTATTTTTTCTGATTGTTTATTTTGTATTTTTTATTGAGCACTGAACCAGTAGTGTCAACGTTATTTACAATTACGTGAATCTGTGCTAGTGAAGGTGGCACTTCATAAGGAAATTGCTGAACAAATGCATCACGTACCCGCCGAGCCGAATCGTAATTAAAATAAATGTTACACACAAAAATACGACGTTGCAATGATAACTGTCTCACCATGTTAGCAGCGGAGGTTCAGACTGGCGACTGAGCACCTGCACGCTTATTGCAAGGTCAAGTTTGTACTATGCGCCCGCTTTCAATACTACAGCAGGGGGCCGTGGTGCGTCACAAGCTCGGCCAAGCCGGCTTCAGCAGCGAATGACAAAACCACCGCCCGCCGTTCTTACTTTATATGAAAGACCCTGTATCTCTGCCGTCCATACTGACACTGAGGATTCCTTTGTGCTCGCTGTATTAAGTAACCTTGGTAAAAACCGGCTTCAGCCGGCTGAGATTGAGCGGCTCAAGGTCGGCTCAAACTAGGCTCAGAAACCCGTACACACTGACGAGGCTGGTAGTGTGAGAGCTCGCAAGTGTGTACCCGCCTTTCCTGTGGCACACATTCTCTTGGAGTGTGTGGACCTGGCCGATCTGCGAAGAACTCTCAAACTGCCTAACACACTCTCCATTCTACTGTACATGATGACGGGTAGTCTGTAGACCTCGGCCATCCGGTCGTATGCGAACACATGTTCGAAGCAGGACACAGCTTAACCAACATTAGAACGTAGTGCCGAGTCGATCTCGGGCATGATCTGCCATCTTTTGAGCATTACGAAGTCTCTCAACTATTTCTGTACTTTCTCAGAAGAAACAATCTAACAAAGATACTTAAAATGATCCCCAGGGGCTCACAAATTGTGGGAAATGGGTTGGTGACCACGGGACCTCGGCTGAGTCTGACATTGCTTCCACTTACTTGTGCCGGGCTACTCTCCTTCTTCTTTCCTGTCGACCTCTTTTGGTCAAGTCTTGTTCTCTTCCGACCCCGATGGGAGTCTATTCCTTTCCCGCCTTAATTGGCCCTTCTCTCATCATTCTTGATTCCTCATTCTTCTAGGGATCAGCCTTCTCTTTCTCTTCATTATATTTCCTTCTCTCTTTAGGATTCTCGCACTGATTTTGTGAATTGGCTCCCCGTGTATATAAATTATCTTTTGTGAGTATTTGAATCTCGACCACATTTTGTAAGTATTTTCACTGTAAATTGCGTTTTGTAAGTATTTTGGATGAAGCCTCCGTGGCTTAGGCGGCAGCACGCCGGCCTCTCACCGCTGGGTCCGTGGTTCCAATCCCGGTCACTCCATGTGAGATCTGTGCTGGACAAAACGGAGGCAGACAGGTTTTTCTCCGGGTACTCCGGTTTTCCCTGTCAAAATTTCATTCCAGCAGCACTCTCCACTATCATTTCATTTCATCTGTCATTCATTTCATCATTGCCCCAGAGGAGTGCGTCAGGCCTCGGCAGCCGGCACAGTTCATATCCTCGCCGCTAGATGGGGGCTTCATTCATTCCATTCCTGACCCGGTCGGAGACTGGAAGCAGGCTGTGGATTTTCATGTTTTTCAAGTATTTTGGATCGTGAGACGACATATTGTGAGTATTTTGAATCTAAATTACATTTTGTAAGTATTTTTGGATTTCAATTGCATTTTGTGCGTATTTTGAATCTGATTGGTTGGTATTTTCAATATAAATTGCATTAAGTAATTATTTTAAATTTCAATTGTATTTTGTAAGTATTTTGAACCTCAAATACATTTTGTGAGTCGTTTTAATCTAACTTCGTTATGTTTTCCATTTCATTGTCATTTTTGCTATCACCCAGACCATTAGGGGCCGATAACCTTGATGTTAGGCCCATTAAAACAACAATAATTATCATCATCACTTAAAATGACTGCAATATTCTATTCCTCCATATTTGGATCAATTCAATGACATTTTCTGATGACATCTGTTAATACTATTATGTTATATTATTTATGTTCGACCCAGACTATTATATGTCAGAAAACTGTATCATAATGATGGTCATTATAACACTATTTTTCATTATGAAACAGTTTCTCCCACCAATCAGAGCTCAAGAAACAGTTGTGTGACCAATTAGATAATTAGATGCGCTGAGTTCCACGGCCTTCTAATTTAAATTTCACTGCGTGGCTTAGTGTAATAGTAAAGTAATCGAGGAGGCCATGGTCAAATACAAGGCATTCTGTGCGTCTCATGCGCTCTGTTCAGTACATAAAACTGGCGAAATCTCGACAGATATTTATGAATATTTATGTTAGAACATAAAATAGTTAACATAATTATCGTCGAACATAAACAGTCGTATGCAACTCGCCTGTAATGGTAATTAAGACACTCGTATGGAAATTATAAAACTCGCATACGCTCGTTTTATAAACATACTAGCAGTAGTACCCGGCTTCGCCCGGTGGAATGATGATAATGTTTTAAGGTCTCCTTAGAAATATAATGGACTTAAAATCTAAGTCATTTGCCCCCAAAGACAATGAGGGAGTAATATCTAGGTCATTTGCCCTTTTGATAAGGATGATAATAAAAACTACTGGTGAATTGACACGTCAAACTTACAAACTACCGTAATAGAAATACATTTCAAAATTCACAGGCGAGGAAGACTTATTGTGTGTGGTGATTAATAGTGTAATGGGCGTAACATCTACTGTAGGTCATTTGCTCTTATGATGAGGATGATAAGGGAAACTACTACCGGTATTGAATTGACACTTCAACGTATAATGTACACAATGTACTGTAATAAAAATAACTATATGGCGGCTTCGGTGGCGTATTTGGTAGCATGCTGAGCTTCTATGCCCAAGATAGCGGGTTCAAACCCGGCCGAAGCCGTCGGATATTTTAAGAGCGTTAAAAATCAGTCAGTATGCCTTTCTTCGGAGGGGAAGTAAAGCCGGCGGTCCCATGTCAGATTTATGGCATGTTATTGAACCTTCCACTAATTACACCTGTGTGAAGCTAAATTGGATAGGTAAACAACGCTCATAGATGTCTAATTCCGTTGCCAAGAGCCGACAACAGTGGCGTCTAGTAGCTAAGTTCCGAACTTGGCCTAGTAGTCGTTGACGGTGGCGCTTGGTGGCAAAAGTACGAACTATTTGAAGAATTCTAAGTTGCAGTTTGTACTTAAATTAAAAAACAGATAACACACACTAATACAGTCATCACAATTAACACCGGTTATCAGACAGATTCTACACACACCCAAAGTACACGGGGCTACATGACCGCGTTGTCGCAGCCCCTAAACTTAAGAACCAACCAACCAAAAATAAATATTTTAAAAATCACAGTCGAGAAAGACTTTATGCGGCGGTGATTATTGGTATGATGCGCGTAACATCTAGGTCATTTGCACTTATGATGATAATAATAAGGTAATGAAAAAATGACTACTAAACGAACATGGTGTTATTTTAAAACTGATATAGGTAATTCAGGTGTCTAGCTTCGATGTCTTCCAAAGTCTCAACCTTATTTTCTGGCTTAGGCCTGCACTGGATGCGTCTAGTGAAAGAGCGTACAGCTCGGCAAAGACAAAGAATATAGGTCCAAGCTGCACGAACCTGAGATGATCGCAGATGATGACAAAATATGATGACACACGTTCGGGGTTCCCCGTCCTATACAGATTGACCGGGAATCACTCACTGTTTCGCAACGGCCCTGTGCTGGCATCAGCATAGACAGCAGGAGATAACACGGCGGGCTCTGGAAAGTACTCTCAAGTCACCTCACGATGAATCAGCAAGCTATTCTCACAACTGACCCCCCCCAGGGTCTCACAATTTGTGGGACGTGGGTTGGCGACCACGGAAACCCAGCTGAGTCTGGCATCGCTTCTACTTCCTGGTGCCGGGCTCATTTCAGTTCTCTTTCCTGTCGGCCTCCCTTGGTCAACTCTTGTTCTCTTCCGACCCAGACTGTATTAGGGTATCCGAGGGCTAGGGAGTCTTTCAATTTCCCGCCTTAATTGGCTTTGTCTCATCTTTCCTGATACCCTCATTCTTCGAGGGGTCTGCCTTCTTTTCCTTTTCATAATATCTCCTGTCTTCTGCTCAAGGCCCTCAAAGAGGCAGGGTGTGTGTAGACCCACCACTTCTGGTACACCCTCAAGGGCTCATGACTGGTGAGTTAGGAAGCTGGCAACCCCGAGGAATTCCTGAGCTACATGCAGGGAATGGAGTGGTATGTCAGAAATTTCAAGTGGACAGTGTTACGCATCGGGTTCCAAAGGGTAAGTATACACACTTTGTTTTCGATCGGTGAACGATGTAGATTTGTACCAAAGGGCCTTAATGCGGTAAATGGAGTGGTCTGTCCGAAATTTCGAGTGGACAGTGTTACTCATCGAGTTCCAAACGGTAATTATGTAAAATCTGGTTGAGATCGGTGAAACGGTATAGTTTTGTGCCAAGGGCCAAAATGCAGGGAATGGAGTGGCCTGTCCAAATTTTAAAGTGGACAGTGTTACTCATCGGGTTCCAAAGGGTAAGTATACACATTTTGTTTTCGATCGGTGAACGATGTAGATTTGTGCCAAAGGGCCTAAATGCGTGGAGTGGAGTGGTCTGTCCGAAATTTCGAGTGGACAGTGTTACTCGTCGAGTTCCAAAGGGTAATTATGTAAAATCTGGTTGAGATCGGTGAAACGGTGTAGTTTTCTGCCAAAGGGCCAAAAAACAGAGAATAGTGTGGTCTGTCCGAAATTTAAAGTGAACAGTGTTACTTGTCGGGTTCTACGGGTAAGTATGTAAAATTGGGGTCAGATCGGTGACACGGTGTAGATTTGTGCCAAACAGCCTAAATGCAAGGGATGGAGTGGCCTCGCCGCAATTTAAAGCAGACAGTGTTAGTCGCAGTGTTCCAAAGGGTAAATATACAAATTTTGGTTGAGATCGGTGGAACGGTGTAGATTTGGGCCAAAGGGCCTAAATGCAGGGAATGGAGTGGTCTGTCCGCAATTTCAAGCAGACAGTGTTACTCGCAGGGCACCAAAGGGTAAGAATACGAATTTTGGTTCTGATCGGTGAAACGGTGTAGATTTGGACCAAAGGGCCTAAATGCAGGGAATGGGGTGGTCTGTCCGAAATTTTAAGTGGTCAGTGGTACTCGCAGGGTTCCAAAGGGTAAATATACAAATTTTGGTTGAGATCGGTGAAACGGTGTGGATTTGGACCAAAGGGCCTAAATGCAGGGAATGGGGTGATCTGTCCGAAATTTCAAGTGGACAGTGTTACTCGCATGGTTCCAAAGGTTAAATATACAACTTTTGGTTCATATCGGTAAAACGGTGTAGATTTGTGCAAAAGGGCCTAAATGCAGGGCATGGGTGGTCTGTCCGAAATTTAAAGTTGACGGGGTTATCCGCAGGGTTCCAAAGGGTAAGTATACACATTTTGGTTCAGATCGGTGAAACGGTGTAGATTTGTGCAAAAAGGGCCTAAATGCAGGGAATGGCGTGGTCTGTCCGAAATTTTAAGCAGACAGTGTTAGTCGCAGTGTTCCATAGGGTAAATATACAAATTTTGGTTGAGATCGGTGAAACGGTATAGATTTGGGCCAAAGGGCCTAAATGCAGGGAATGGAGTGGTCTGTCCGCAATTTCAAGCAGACAGTGTTACTCGCAGGGCACCAAAGGGTAAGAATACGAATTTTGGTTCTGATCGGTGAAACGGTGTAGATTTGGACCAAAGGGCCTAAATGCAGGGAATGGGGTGGTCTGTCCGAAATTTTAAGTGGTCAGTGGTACTCGCAGGGTTCCAAAGGGTAAATATACAAATTTTGGTTGAGATCGGTGAAACGGTGTGGATTTGGACCAAAGGGCCTAAATGCAGGGAATGGGGTGGTCTGTCCGAAATTTCAAGTGGACAGTGTTACTCGCATGGTTCCAAAGGTTAAATATACAACTTTTGGTTCAGATCGGTAAAACGGTGTAGATTTGTGCAAAAGGGCCTAAATGCAGGGCATGGGGTGGTCTGTCCGAAATTTAATGTTGACGGGGTTACCCGCAGGGTTCTAAAGGGTAAGTATACAAATTTTGGTTCAGATCGGTGAAACGGTGTAGATTTGTATACATAACAGACAGACAGACAGACAGACAGACAGACAAACTTTGTGCTTTATATATATAGATTCGTGTCTTAATTATTGCCACTATAGCCTCGTTGCATAATGTACTATTAATGTATCATGTAACATAATGACATCATCGACATTACTCAGCATCAAAGGACACGTTTAAATACCTTCCTCGAAGCCACATAATACAACAAGGGACTTACAACATCTCTACATATTATGAAACCAAGTCCCCGATTCTTGGATGTCACGGGTAATCTCTAGAACCACTGGATGGATTTTGATGCGGTTTCCACCATTCTGTAAAGGATTTCTCGAGGAAGGTTTCTGTAGAAAGTAAGTTATTTATGGTCAAAGGAAGCCGAGCAGAAACGATTTCAGTGAATCGAGTAGAAGAAAAACCAGCCGTCCGTGCGCCTTTTAAGCTTACGCTGGGTAAACCGTTAATAATATATCTACAGTATATCTGAAAATAAGAGGTAGAAAATCAAACCACGCATGGGGGTGGGTCTGGGAAGGAATATGAGTTAAGATATCTGTTGGCCAACTGATAAGACCCTGTGAGCATTTCTAATTACGAGGAAACTTGGCAACGTCACGCAATGAGCAGCATGGAGTGTGGCGTCTACACTCTTGTGTGTTGGGTAGATTATTAGCTTGGGAATAACCTAACCCCCAAGGGAAGATGATAAAGAGAAGGAGATGGGTTTCGGACTGGAGAAAAAGGATGGAGAAATAGGAGGAGAGTCCTACAAAAGTTATAAGTTTAACTTTAAATGTACTCAAAGGCGGTTGCCACTGCAAATCCGCTCTCCGATACCTAAAGAGGGTAGGGACCCGGGCAAAGCTAACGGGGAACGCAGCTAGAACTTGGGCGGTTTGCAAGAGAGTGGCTTTAGAGTATTCCCTCTCAAGCATACATATGCCTACTATGGGGAAGGGTGATGGTCTGGCAAGACAAAGAGTAACAGATTTATGGTGTATCTGTTCAAAGGAGTTTGTTTTTGAACAAGTAATTTGAAGAATGCCAATAATTGAATCGGTGTCGATATTTTTTGTTTTCGAAATCGTAGAGTTCCTAAAGAGCGACCAAATGCTTCCAAGAAGGATAGGGATAAAACAATTATACCTTTGGGAATAATTTTGGTAAGTGTACCAATAGTTGCATTTGGAAATGGCTAAGCTTTTACCCAGCAAGGAGCCGACTAAAAGTTTAGGCAAGGAGAAACACTTATATTTTGAAAAACCAACCATAAGTGTTGGAGAGAATCTCCACAAGCAGGAAGCTGGCGTAGCGAGCTATGCTGGCCTTACTGGCCAGGTAGAATTAGCTATTAAGGCTAAGAGAGACTTTACCAAGTTACCAACTAAGAGTTCTTGCTCAAATGCAACAAGTGGTGAAAACCCTATCAAGAGATTTATTTGCATTAAGTGAGAAGAGTCGAGGAAGACAGGATCTTGCCTAACCGTTATGTCAGAGAAATGATAAAGCAAAAAGGAACGATTGAATTTATTTAACGATGTTGGGTAGTAGTTTTTTGACAAATATATAATTTAGATTTTGTAACAAATGGGGTCACAGACCTCCGAAAAACATCTAAAGCTTGCGCCAGGCAATTAACAATTCTTTTGATTTCAAACCTTTTATATGTTTTAAAATCCTCGCAAAATTTGGAAATGGCGAAGATAAAATGAAAAATTTAAAGACAATTAAAGTGATTAAAGTTAGATAATAAATCAAGTACAAGTTGTGTACTTTTAAGAAATTCTAGGTAGATATCTTAGAAAGAGTAACAACTTCGGAAGTAACAACAACAAAAAGCAGGAAGAATAAAAGAGAAGTTCCTATAACTTCTTATATTAAAGCTGAATTACTTGGTTGGATTATGCAAATGGGGCAGGTCACTTATTGTGAAACATGAAGAGAAAATCGAAAGGAAGTTTCTAGACCTCCTATGTTTAAGTAGGAATCTCGAGACAAATGGGGCAAGTTTCCCTTTCGTGAAACCTAGAAATAACTCACTTATGAGTTGAAAGAATTGTATTCCCTGATTAGAAGGGAGAAACAAGATAATTTGAGACGTGTACCAGACACGTAGTTATGCAGACATTAATTTGTGATATATAAGCAAAAAAGGGAGGGCACGTCTTTAGAGTGACACCTCATTGAATAAGACCTAAAGTAACAATTTTATTATTATGGTTTGTTAGTAAGAGGTTTGGGAAAGATCAAATGGGGTTAAGGATAAGTGTTCATGGCCGTATTTATAATAATCGAACGAACGCGACGCGGTTGAAATATTGAACAAACACTGTTTTTCACTATAGTCTGTTGAAATGGAAGAAAAGTTCACTGTAGTAACACAAAAGTTTATGGCAAAGAAAGTTATTGCAATTATGGAAAATAACTAGTTACACTAGATAGGCGAGAGTCTATTGCTTGAGAAAGTTGTAGATTATCGTTAAATGCGCCAGAGAAAATCCCAACGGAGGAAGAAAAATTAGCTATTGATCAGTAATTCATAAGAAAGATTCCTTAGTTTGAAAACGTATTCCCACATGTGAGTGGAAAATACATGACGGTATGACTGGTAGATAGAGAGCAGATTCTGGAAGGTTCCAGAGCAATCCTGACTGAAGAATAGGGCCAAAGTTATTCCAGCGGTGGAACGAGCTAAGTATTTTATAGACAGTGGGTAATTCAATGGTATCCCACGTTGTGAGAAGATCTCTCATTCAATAAGCATAAGAAATGCTGCTTCCTATTAAGATCGGCTTAGACAAACCAAAGCTCAACATGGAAAATCCCGCGAAGGATGATTATTGCCCCAAATATAGTAATCTCACACTGCCTATAAAATGATCATTAAAAGCATGTAGTTATTAAAGACGATGAGAATGAGGTTAAAACCTGAAGTCGGTACTTATCTTTGCTTCATGGCGAAGGTGAAGTTCCCTTTGACGGTTGAGATTAATGTTCCAACATGGCGTGGAATTAAAAGATTGCCTCTTGAGTTGAGGAGGCTAGCTCTAGTTGAGCTTCAACTGACTGAGTCGACTGCCGACGTACAAGTGAGACACGCTCAGTGAAGCACAGAGGGACCAGGGAAGGGAAAAGAGTGGGGGTAGGAAACAAAAGGAATACATATCAGAATAGGCAACTTTACAAAAATATTTTTTTCTTGATGAATGGTCTTCAAAGAGTTGATAGTAGGCGACACTAGAGCAGCCTGGTGGGTGAAAAAGTAGACGAAGTTCTCTTGATCACGGAGATGATAGCTGGCGATGGCGACGAGATCTGGTGGCCAGATTGATAAGGAAGTCCTCTTGAACAGGGAAGAATTGGGGAACTTCAGAGATTCGCTGCTAGATGACGCTAGGTGGGTCATGGAAGATATATATCTAGAACAGACTCACAAGTAACATGAGAACCATAAACAGCAAGGAGAAATTGGAAGATCACTGTTGGTGTTTGAGAAGAAGGAAAGAAAGAATTACAGCAAAGAGCAGTAAAAGTTTACTCTATCATACCGTGTATTCCAAAGAATACACCATGTGTTCCGAGCTGAGCAGTTGTCGTGATTAATGCACAATAAGATCTGTCATGAAAAATAAAAATCCACAGCCTGCTTCCAGTCGACCGACCGGGTCAGGAATGGAATGAATGAAGCCCCATCTAGCGGCAAGGATATGAACTGTGCCGGCTGCCGAAGCCTGTCGCACTCCTTTCAGGCAATGATTAAATGAATGACAGATGAAATGAAATGATAGTGGAGAGTGTTGCTGGAATGAAATTTTGACAGGGAAAACCGGAGTACCCGGAGAAAAACCTGTCTGCCTCTGTTTTGTCCAGCACAGATCTCACATGGAGTGACCAGGATTTGAACCACGGACTCAGCGGTGAGAGGCCGGCGTGCTGCTGCCTAAGCCACGGTGGCTTAATCTGTCATGCAAAGGCAAAAAAAAAGGGGGAAAATCGGGGGGAAGGAAAGTTTTTCAGGATTCGAACTCGAAGCAGATGGGAGTACACTGAACGGCATCAGCGCCTTGCTCACTGAGTGACGAGAACCACAGGTTATCTGCTCAGCTCGAAACACACAAGAGTGTAGGCGCCGCACTCGATGCTGCTCATTACGTGACGTTGCTAAGTTTCCTGGTAATTACAAATGCTCACAGGGGCTTAACGGTTGGTTTGCGCCCACGGGTATCTTAACTCATATTACTCCCCAGACCCACCCCCATGTGTGGTTTGATTTTGTACCTCTTATTTTCCGACACCCTATATGTCACTATTAACCTGCTACAAAGGTGACTTAATTTCTCATTATTGTAATTTAAAAGAGAAATTCCATTTTTCAGATTTAACCCAAGGTTGCGGTCTTTCCCCTCTCCTGTTCATAATACAGGGCGCCCGAGAATGTTCTCCGCATTGGGTACGTGCAGCTGTGAGTGGTTGAGTCATGCGTTTTAGTTGGCTGCACTGCACTGTGCCCTTCAAAGCGGGACTTCCCCGTGTGAGCTGTCGGTGTGGATCGCGATAAGCACGCCAGCCTGCATGTCTTCAGCGAGTATTAGTCAGCGAGCGTTCAGATAGATTATTATTGGAAGAGTGCAACAGTATACAGGAGGTAATGTTTTCTACTGAAGAGAGTTTTTTGGTGGAATACGTTTTTCGCGAAGGCGATCGGTTTACAGAAAATGTAAAATTAAGATTTCAGGCGCGGTTTCCAAATTCAAAGTGTCCAAATCGTGATACCGTTCAGGATTTGGTAAGTAAATTTTGTGTGACTGGCTCAGTGCACGATGTACCGGTAACAGGCAGGCCTTCGCTTTTAACAGACGAAAAAATTGATGAAATCTCCGATATAATGCTGCGTAGTCCAAGTAAATCAACACGAAAATTAGCTCAACAAACAGGAATCTCTAAGGCGACAGCACATAAAGCTGTAAGAGACAAGCTTCAGTTGTTCCCTTATAGTGGGCGATGTATGGAAGATAGACATATGCTCTCGCGGACTTTTTTGTAGAACTTTTCATGCTGAACAATTCTTACACTCATAGTATTTAGATATGTTTAACGGTTTGCCCAGCGTAAGCTTACAAAGTGCTCGGACGCCAGGTATTTTTATCGACTTTTCCTCTAAAATCGTTACTGCTCGGCTTCCTTTGATCATAAATAAATAATTTTCTACAGAAATCATACTCGAGATAGCCTTTACAGAATGGTGAAAACCGCATCAAAATCTATCCAGTGGTTCTCGAGTTTACCTGTTACATCCAAGAATCGGGGACTTTGATTTATACTAAGTAGAGATAGAGATGATGCAAGCGGCAGCCGTGCTACCAACGTAACTGCTGTAGACGCATGTAGGCGCTGCGGAGAACATTCCCGGACTCACTGTATATATGAATGCTCTTACACGAGAATTTAGAGAAACAAGGCATGGCTCCAACTGCATTAACAGAAATCTACAGGTGGACGCAATATTATTTGCAGACGACTTAGTGCTGGTTGCCACCTCACAAGATGATTTACAGCGTTCAATATATAACCTGAAACTAGTCTCAGAAAACTACTCAAAGGAATTATCTCTAGAGAAAACTAAGATAATGGCATTCTGTGGCACGGAACCAGTAAGAAGTAAGATTTGCTTGGATAATAACATTTTGGACAGAGTAAACGATTTTAAATACCTTGGTTACAAACTGCCTTTCCTTGAAGAAATGGACATACCCGAGAAAATCTTTAAATTCAACAGATGTTTAGGAATCATCAACAAAGTTTTTAGACCATCATTAGTTCAAAAACACCCCCGAAAAAGAATTTACAAAACCTTAGCAATCCCAGTACTTCGCTATGGTAGCGAAGCGTGGACCCTGAGGAAATGCGATGAGAGACGAATAACTACCGCCGAAATGAAATATATGCGACGAACGGCAGGAGTCACTAAGTGGGATCACAAACGAAACACAGAAGTGCTGAATGGTCCTAACAGCAGACCTGTATTGGAATACATCCATGAATACCAAAGAAATTGGCTAGGACACCTCAACAGGATGGACAGAAGCAGGATCCCTTAAGCAGTCGTCAACTACTGCCCCGGTGGGAAGAGATCTCTAGGTCGCCCAAGGAAAAGATGGCGGGAAAATTCAAATCTTTTGTGTAGACCGCAACAGTTTTTCTAGGACTAACAAATGAAAGGATGATGATATTTTATTTTCAAAATGCGATAAAATTCTAAATTGCAAATGTATAACAGCTACAAAATACTTAAATGTTCACTCACTTTAAGGGCTGATAACCTCGATGTTAGGCCACTTTAAACAATAATTATCATCATCTTTATTTTCAAGTAAAAATGCTAAATTTCTAATTTCGAAATTCAATAAATCCCCACCTCTAATTGTGGTTAGTGATTTTGCTTTATATTTACACTCACTCTGGAGACTTCTATGGGTCACGAAGATCCCGGGCCGATCTCACAAAATTCCTGCACTGAACTCTGTCTTGGGCGAGTTTTAGCCAGTTGTCCACATTCAGATGTCTACAAAGATTGAAGATTTCATTTTTACAGGAACTTCATGGTATTCCTACTGGCCTTTTTCCTCTTGGTTCTTTAAAGATTTGTAACACCAACCTGTCATCTCCCATCCTTAGTAAAAGACCAGCCCATTGAAGTCTTCTGGAGTTAATGATGTTGAGAATTGGTGCTTTCTGTGTCTTTATTAGATCTTATATTTTGGCGGCTTCCGTGACGTAGTTGGTAGCATGCTGAGCTTCTATGCCCAAGGTCATGGGTTCAAAGCCGGCTGAAGTCGTCGGATTTCTTAAGAGCGTTAAAAATCCCTCAGTATGTCTTCCTTCGGACGGGAAGTATAAGGTGCGTTCAAAACGTAACGAGCCGGAGGCTGTAATGCGCAAACCGGTGACGACATCGGCTAATCGTGGCGTGTGTAACGAGGTGTGGTTCCTTCCAGAGCGTGGAAGGTCACAGCCCGTCGCTAGAGGCCACGCATGCACGTCACGTGACGATACAAAGCGAGCAGCAGCATGCATCAATCGTCCAACCAAGACCAAGACAGTGGGCCATTCGACATGGTTCCTGGTGTGGTTGAAGACTGTGGGGCACCCATTGGGCAAACACTTTCCGCAAGTGCAGTCGTTCCTTCATGATGGTGTGCACGCTTCCGACGCTCAATCCGACCACTGTGGTTAAGGCGTTCACTGTCACTCGTCGGTCCTGGGTAATGAGTCCATCAACCAGCTGGACGTTGTCATCGGCAATGCAGGGGGCTGCCTAACGACACCCGTCCTTCTCTGAAGCACTCTGCCACGCCTTGACCCTTGCAAGGGACATGCAGTGTTCGCTGTACTCTTGTGACATTCGGCGATGAATGTCCGTTCCCCCTACTCCTTCCGCTGTCAGAAACCGAACAACACCTCTTTGCTCTTCGTTTGACGCCTCCATGTCACTGTTTGCAATGCGACTGGCAGCGTTGGACGATTGATGCATGCTGCTCTCGCTTTGTATCGTCACGTGACGTGCACGCGTGTCCTCTAGCGACGGGCTGTGACCTTCCACGCTCTGGACGGAACCACACCTTGTTACACATGCCACGATTAGCCGATGTCGTCACCGGTTTGCGCATTACAGCCTCCGGCTCGTTACTTTTTGAACGCACCTTATAAAACCAGCGGGCCCATGTCATAGATTTATGGCATGTAAAAGAACCTTCCACTAACTTCAATTGTGTGAAGCAAAATTTGTAGGTTAGATTTGATCAATGCTCTTTAAGTTCCACCGTTCGTCGCCAGGTGCTGGGTGCGATGTCATCTATTAGCCAAGTTCACGGCTAGGTGTTGTGGACGGTAGCATATGGTAGCAAAAGTAGGAACTGCTTGAAATTATCGTCTGCAGTCCTTACTTGAATTAAACAGCTTGCCACAATGGGTGGGTGGTTATCGTGTTGGACTATCAACCCCAAGCTTGCAGGTTCGCTCCTGGTCGTGGTAAGTGATTTTTGAATGGCAACAAAAATCGCGACATGCATGTCATACGATGTTGGCATGTAAAAGAACACATTTGATTTCAGTAGGCCATGTTCATAATGGCAAAATTAATCTCGGGATTTTTCGCCAAAACGAAGTTCCTCCATTCTCTACTAGAAAGCGCTACAGTGTCAAGTTGCTTAGATATCTAACCTCCACGACTTTCTTAGCTTTCCAAGAAACGACGAAATTCAATATGCAAGCTGCCCTATGGGTTTCAAACAACAATGCTTGCACCCGGCACCCGAGGCCATACGATATTATAATTATTACTTGAATTAAAAACAGATAACACACACTAATACAGCCATCACAATTAACACCGGTTATCAGACAGATTCTACACACACCCAAAGTTCACGGGTCTACATGACCGCTTTGTCGCAGCCCTTAAACTGAGGAACCAACCAACCATCTCTTGTTCCAGCTTTGAGATGCGGAGTCAAGAAATGGTCCAAATATTGTCCTATACACTTTATTTTCATATTTAGATAAAGAAATGTAGTAGTATTATCATGATCATCCCAGTTCCTCCTAATTTATCTCCATTTGCTTTATCATCACTAAGGCCTGGAAGTTCATGCACTATTAAATAAATAGATAAATAAATAAATAAATGTGCATCACGTTTCAAACAAGAAGTTCCGTGAAGAACTATACAGCCTACTTTTCATGCCAATGATTATTCTACAGAATATGAACCTATCGAGAATAATGACGAAATTAAGTTGGAAATATCGAAATATATTCTTAGTTCCATCTCTTAAGGTACAGAATAAAAAAATTGGCTGAAGTCCAATGGACGTTACATGCAGTTACACTGGATCTATCAGCACGCTTAAAAGCATGTTGCCAACAATGTCATGCGTGTGCTGGTCAGAAATAATCTGAAATATTATGATATCTTGTTGTGCCAATTTTGGATGAAATCCATTTTTTAGTATAGAAGTATCATGTATTTTAAAATTGGACATATCAGCAGGCATAGAATCATGTTGGAGGCACTGCCTTGTATTAATTACTCCAAATTAATCTAGAATGTCAGGTGCTATACGTGTGCAAAGTATAGAGCTGTTGGCTTGCATACTTTCTGATATATTGATATTAGGGTAAAAAATATATCGACAGCATTTATTAACAGTTGGCAGCCCTGATTGCTCTTAACAATACTTATAGTCATATCTGTTATGGTACAGCTAGCATATACGGAATTCGGTTGAAATCCAACTGATAGTATAGAAGTTAAATGTATTTAAAAATAGGTACTATCAGCAGGCTTATAATCATGTTGGTAGAACTGACGAATATAAATTACTCCAAATTAGTCTAAAATGTCAGAATATACGTGTGCATAGTTTAAAGCTGTTATCTTGCATACTTTCTAATATATTGGTATTTGGATTTTAAAAAATAGAGAGCAAAATTATTAACAGTTGGCAGCCCTGGTGGCTCTTAAGAATGCGCTCAGTCATATATGTTCATGTGCATATATTACATACAAAATTTGGTTGAAATTCAATTGATAGTGTAGAAGTTATATGCATTTAAACATTGGACCTATCAGAAGGCTTAAAATTATTTTGGCAACACTGTCATGGTTGGCCTCCTGGAAATTAAACTGAAATAGTCTTATCTACATGTGTGCCAATTTTGGAATAGCTTCCATGCATACCTTGCAAGATATCCAACATGGAGCTCAAATTTCTAGTGCGTTTTTTCAGCAGTTGGTAGCACTGACATCATTTTCAAATATGGTCGTGAGCTATTCCGGTGCACATCTTTACTCATACTAAATTTGGTTTTGATTGCTGCAGCCGTTTAGGAGTTGATAGGGGGGGGGGACACACACACACAGCCAGACAGACAGAAGGACAGACAGACACACACATTTTCCCGGATCGATCTCATAAGTCTACTTTTTCCTCATTTTTGCAAAATGTGAAAAGTAGGCTAAAAATTTTACATTATGCAACGAGCTCGCTTTATAAACAAACTCGTGTCTTAATTACCATTATAGGCGAGTTGCATACGACTGTTTATGTTCGATGATAATTATTATAACTATTTTATGTTCGAACATAAATATTCATAAATAGCTGTCGAAATTTCGCCAGTTTTATGTACTGAATAGAGCGCATGGGACGCACAGAATACCTAATATTTGACCATGGCCTCCTCGATTACCCCATTATGACACTAGGCCATGCAGTGAAATTTAAATTAGAAGGCCTTGGAACTCAGTGCAGGTGCGATGCTATCCTCACCTAATTGGTCAAACAACTGTTTCATGAGCTCTGATTGGTGGGAGAAACTGTTTCATAAAGAACAAGAAGTTCCGTGACGAACTAAAGAGCCTACTTTTCTTAAAATTTAAGATTCATGCCACTGATTAATCTATATGGATCAATCTAGAATAATGACGAAATTAGGTTGGTAATATCGAAATTTCCAATTAGTTTGAAATACTGTATACCTGGCATAACGTAGCCTAATAGAGAACTACAGTTGGCAGCCCTGCTGACTGAATATATTCTTAGTTCCATCTCTTAAGGTACAGAATACAAAATTTGGTTGAAGTCCAATGGATAGCATGGACGTTACATGCAGTTAAACATTGGATCTAACAGCGCGCGTAAAATCATGTTGGCAACAATGACATACATGTATTTGTCAGAAATAATTTGAAATAATATGATCTATTGTTGTCTCAATTTTGAATGAAATCCATTAGTTAGTATAGAAGTTACAATCATTTTAAAATTGGTCCTATCAGCAGGCTTAGAATCATGTTGGCAGCACTGGCGTAGGCCTATATTAGTTACTCCAAATTTATCTAGAATGCCAGGTACTATACGTGTGCAAAGTTAAGAGCTATTGGCTTGCATACTTTCTGATATTTTGATATTAGGGTAACAAAAATAGAGACAGTATTTATTAACAGTTGGCAGCCCTGGTTACTCTTAAGAATCGGTATAGTCATATCAGTTATAGTACACATAGCACACACGAAATTTGGTTGAAATCCAAATGATAGTATAGAAGTTATATGTATTTAAAGTTGGACCTCTCAGCAGGCCTAGAATCATGTTGGTAGCACTGACGTATATAAGTTACTCCAAGTTAATATAGAATGTCAGGTACTATACGTGTGCATAGTTTCAAGCTGTCGGCTTGCATACTTTCTGATATATGGGTATTTGGTTTAAAAAAAATGAGAGCATTTAATAACAGTTGGCAGCCCTGGTGGCTCTTATGAATACGCCCAGTCATATATGTTTATGTAAACATACCACATACGAAATTTAGTTAAAATCCAATTGATAGTGTAGAAGTTATATGCATTTAAAATTTGGACCTACCAGCAGGCTTAGAATCATTTTGGCAACACTGCCATGAATGGCCTCCTGGAAATTAAACGGCAATATTATTATCTACACGTGTGCCAATTTTGAGAAAGTTCCCATTCATACCTTCCAAGATATCCAACATGGAGCTCAAATTTCAATTGCGATTTTTCAGCAGTTGGTAACACTGACATCATTTTCAATTATGGCCGTGAGATATTCAGGTATAGATATTCACTGCTACCAAGTTTTGTTTCGATTGCTGCAGCCGTTTAGGAGTTGATAGGGGGACACACACACACACACACAGACCGACTGACAGAAGGACAGTCAGTCAGACAGACAGACAGACAGACAGACAGACAGACACACATTTGCCCGATCTCATAAGTCTACTTTTTCCACATTTTTGCAAAATGTGAAAAGTAGGTTAAATATAGTGTTAGAATGGGCCTCATTATGACACAGTTTTCTGAGATATAATATTTACATTTTGAAATAGTCGAACATAAATATGCATTATGAAATAACTACGGATATTACGATCACTATGTATTATTTAGCGTTTCTATTTTGAATATAAAGACAAGAAGTTCCGTGAAGAACTATACAGCCTACTTTTCATGCCAATGATTATTCTGCAGTATATGAACCTATCTAGAATAATGACGAAATTAAGTTGGTAATATCGAAATATCTAAATAGTTCAAAATATACCTGGTATAATGTAGCCTAATAGAGCACTACAGTTGGCAGCCCTGGTGACTGAATATATTCTTAGTTCCACCTCTTAAGGTACAGAATACAAAATTTGGTTGAAGTCCAATGGACGTTACATGCAGTTAGACACTGGATCTATCAGCACGCGTAAAAGCATGTGCCAACAATGGCATGCGTGTGCTGGTCAGAAATAATCTGAATTATTATGATATCCTGTTGTGCCAATTTTGGATGAAATCCATTTGTTAGTATAGAAGTTACATGTATTTTAAAATTGGACATATCAGCAGGCATAGAATCATGTTGGCAGCACTGCCTTGTATTAATTACTCCAAATTAATCTAGAATGTCAGGTGCTATACGTGTGCAAAGTATAGAGCTGTTGGCTTGCATACTTTCTGATATATTGATATTAGGGTAAAAATAATATAGACAGCATTTATTAACAGTTGGCAGCCCTGATTGCTCTTAACAATACTTATAGTCATATCTGTTTTGGTACACATAGCACATACGAAATTTGGTTGAAATACAACTGACAGTATAGAAGTTACATGTATTTAAATATTGGTACTATCAGCAGGCTTATAATCATGTTGGTAGAACTGACGTATATAAGTTACTCCAAATTAATCTAAAATGTCAGAATATACGTGTGCATAGTTTAAAGCTGTTGGCTTGCATACTTTCTGATATATTGGTATTTGGATAAAATAAATAAATAGAGAGAGCAATTATTAACAGTTGGCAGCCCTGGTTGCTCTTAAGAATACGCTCAGTCATATCTGTTTATGTACAGATATTACATACAAAATTTGGTTGAAATCCAATTGATAGTGTAGAAGTTATATTCATTTAAACATTGGACCTATCAGAAGGCTTAAAATTATTTTGGCAACACTGTCATGGTTGGCCTCCTGGAAATTAAACTGCAATAGTCTTATCTACATGTGTGCTAATTTTGGAATAGCTCCCATGCATACCTTGCAAGATATCCAACATGGAGCTGTAATTTCTAGTGCGTTTTTTTTAGCAGTTGGTAGCACTGACATCATTTTCAAATATGGACGTGAGCTATTCCGGTGCACATCTTTACTCATACTAAATTTGGTTTTGATTGCTGCAGCCGTTTAGGAGTTGATAGGGGGGGGGGGGGACACACACACAGCCAGACAAACAGAAGGACAGACAGACAGACAGACAGACAGACACACATTTTCTCGGATCGATCTCATAAGTCTACATTTTTCTCATTTTTGCAAAATGTGAAAAGTAGGCTAAAAATATGAACAGACGGACATATTATAAAAAAAAACTTTTTTTAATATCTCATCTAAGAAACAGTTCTAAATACAGTACTCCCTCTGTAATCCGACATCTCAGCTCTCCGGCACTCCCAGTAATCCGGTGTTTTCGGTAATCCGGCAGAGCTCTGGCCCGATATCTGCCGGATTACCGAGAGAGCACTGTAGTAGGAAATGTTATTTCATGGAACTTCAAGCGGTGTTGACAATCAATTATCATTGTATTATGTTAATTTTTATCTGATATCCAATTTAATAGCCACTGATGTTTTTATGAAAATAATTTTACAATATTGACATAGTAAATGGTAAATAACAAGAAGTTCCGTGACGAACTAAAGAGCCTACTTTTCTTGAAATTTAAGATTCTTGCCAATCTATATAGACCTATCTAGAATAATGACGAAATTAAGTTGGTAATATAGAAATTTCTAATTAATTCGAAATATACCTGGTATAATGTAGCCTAATAGAGCAGTAGAGTTGGCAACCCTGGTGACTGAATATAGGCTATCTCTCTTAAGGTACAGAATACAAAATTTGGTTGAAGTCCAATGGATAGCATGCACGTTACATGCAGTTACACCTTGGATTTATCAGCGCGCGTAAAATCATGTTGGCAACAATGTCATGCATGTGTTGGTCAGAAATAATCTGAAATAATATGATCTCGTGTTGCGCCAATTTTGGATGAAATCCATTTGTTAGTATAGAAGTAACATGTATTGTAAAATTGGACCTATAAGCAGGCTTAGAATCATGTTGGCAGCACTGGCGTAGGACTATATTAGTTACTCCAAATTAATCTAGAATGCCAGGTACTATACGTGGGCAAAGTCTAGAGCTATTGGCTTGCATACTTTCTGATATATTGATATTAGGGTAACAAAAATACAGACAGTATTTATTAAGAGTTGGCAGCCCTGGTTACTCTTAAGAATCGGCACGGTCATATCTGTTATGGTACACATAGCACACACGAAATTTGGTTGAAATCCAAATGATAGTATAGAAGTTACATGTATTTAAAGTTGGACCTTCAGCAGGCTTAGAATCGTGTTGGTAGCACTGACGTATATAAGATAATCCAAATTAATATAGAATGTCAGGTACTATACGTGTGCATAGTTTAAAGCTGTCGGCTTGCATACTTTCTGATATATGGGTATTTGGATTTAAAAAATTGAAGTCATTTATTAACAGTTGGCAGCCCTGGTGGCTCTTAAGAATACGCTCAGTCATATATGTCTATGTCCACATAGCACATACGAAATTTGGTTGAAATCCAATAGATAGTGTAGAAGTTATATGCATTTAAAATTTGGACTTATCAGTAGGCGTATAATTATTTTGGCGACACTGCCATGTATGGCCTCCTGGAAATTAAACTGCAATGTTATGATCGACACGTGTGCCAATTTTGAAATAGCTCCCATTCATACCTTCCAAGATATCCAACATGGAGCTCAAATTTCAATTGCGATTTTTTAGCAGTTGGTAGCACTGACATCATTTTCAAATATGGCCGTGAGATATTCAGGTATAGATCCTTACTACTACCAAATTTTGTTCCGATTGCTGCAGCCGTTTAGGAGTTGATAGGGGGGGGGGGGTGACACACACACAGCCAGCCAGACAGACAGAAGGACAGACTGACAGACAGACACACAGACAGACACACATTTGCCTGATCTCATAAGACTACTTTTTCCTCATTTTTGCAAAATGTGAAAAGTAGGCTAAAAATAATTGATATTAATTTGCAAAAAAGGGCTGAAAAGTACTAGGTATTAAATTAATTTGAGTATTTATCTGTGATAGACTCGTGGAGTCCGAATTTACGACTTGAAGAACATTGGTTGGTTCGCTGGTTCCTCAGTTTAGGGGCTGCGATAACGCGGTCATGTAGCCCCCGTGTAATTTGGGTGTGTGTAGAATCTGTCTGATAACCGGTGCTAATTATGATGACTGTATTAGTGTGTGTTATCTGTTTTTTTTAAATTTGAGTAAGGACAGCAGACATTGAATTTTTCAAATATTTCCTACTGTTGCCGCCAAACGCCACCGTCAACGACTACTAGTTCAGAATTTAGCTACTAGACGCTACCGCAGTCGGCTCCTGACAACGAACGTAGAAACCTAAGAGCGTTGTTTACATTCTTAACCTATATAATTTAGCTTCTCACAGGTGTAATTAGTGGAAGGTTCTTTAACATGCAATACATCTATGACATGGGACAGCCAGCTTTACTTCCCCTCCAAAGGGAAGGCATGCTGAGGGATTTTTAACGGTCTTAAAAAATCCGACGACTTCGGCCGGGTTTGAACCCGCAATCTTGGACATGGAAGCTCAGCATGCTACCAACTACGCCACCGAATTGTAGAACATTAAGTATTAAGTAACAAAAAGTGCTTAAAACAACTGGAAATTAAAATATACGCCCTTCTCAAGCAGAGATATGCACTTAAACAGGCAAAGGAGAAAAATATTATGCTTTGAGCCAAAGTAACCAAAAATGCGCAAATATGCAAAAATATGATTTTGCATGAACTTCCGGGCTTTAATTATTAGGGCAGTGTTGAAAATAAACCATTGGTCCCCCCCCCCAGGGGCTCACATCTAGTGGGACGTGGGTTGGCGACCACGGGGCCCCAGCTGAGTCCGGCATTGCTTCCACTTACTTGTGCTGGGCTCCTCTCCGTCTTCTTTCCTGTCGACCTCACTTGGTCAACTCTTGTTCTCTTCCAACCGCGACGGTATTAGGGTATCCGAGGCCTAGGGAGTCTCTTCCTTTCCGGCCTTAATTGGCCCTGTCTGATCTTTCCTGATACCCTCCTTCTGCGAGGGGTCAGTCTTCTTTTTCTTTCCATGTTATCTCCTGCCTTCTGCTCAAGGCCCTCAAGGAGGCAGGGTGTGTGTAGCCCCACCACTTCTGGTGCACCCTGGATATTGCTACACCCTCAGGGGTTCATGGCTGGTGAGTTAGGGAGTTGGTGACCCCGAGGGATTCCTGAGCTGGGTCAGGTTTTCTCCCTTTGTTTCCATTGCCTATGGGGGCGGACCCTCTTCTCTTTCACTTTCATATCTGCCTTTCATGGCTCTCCTTCCTTCCGAGTCCCTCAATCCACATTCTTCTATGATTGAGGGCATTTCTTTTCATCTTGTCCTTTATTCGCCTATTCTCCTTTTGTTTTCCATTTCTTCTTCTAGTATATAAGTTAGTAGTTAGTTTTTACATTTCATTATCATTTTCGCTATCACCCAAACCATTAGGAGCCGATAACCTAGATGTTAGTCACCTTAGAGCAACAATTATCATCATCATCAAACCATTGGTGTTCCTTAGTTCCAGAGCACAGTCGAGCCCGGATCACTCTGCACTCGTTCCTGTCGACGGGAGTAAGCGCACCACCGAGTACAGATTTCCAGATAGTTGGAGGTTTACCCCCCAGCGTTAGCGGTACTGGTGGGCCACATACAAGCCAAGGTAAGTGCTTCAGATACATACCCATCCATCCGCCCATTCGTCCTGACTGGTCTAGACCGCTACCCTAAACTTGCACATGAAATACTGTAGTATGTAATTAACAGGGCCGCGATTTGGATGACTGCAAAAATTCCATAAAATGACCCGAAAACTTTAAATAATTACCTAAAAATTTGAATGGAACTGACATAATTTCATCACATAACAAGTAGTTCCGTGAAGAACTATACAGCCTATTTTCATATATCCTACTTATGTTAACTGCCACTATCAACATACAAAATTTCAGTTTGATTGCTGTAATAGATTCGTAGATATTGAGAACCGACTAAATATTGCGGATGGTCGCCATGTTGGATTTTTATATATGTAGGTCTTAGAATTACGTACTGTTACATGAAGATTATTGTGCGCGTGTAG
Organism: Meconema thalassinum; assembly: GCA_946902985.2. NCBI lineage: Eukaryota > Metazoa > Arthropoda > Insecta > Orthoptera > Tettigoniidae > Meconema > Meconema thalassinum. Next base: position 94,409,930 of record OX336388.2, read on the forward strand.
TATTCAAACTTCAATCGCATGATTTGGACACAAGAAGTAAAAACGAGGTTTTAAAATTTCGCACAGCTGCCATCTTGTGGTTATGGATACAATTGAAATAAATTAGATGCCAGTGGATTAACATTTGTATAAGGATTTACTGTACCAAATTTCACTGCACTTGGATGGTTACATTGCGAGAAACGTCCATGTGAATATTTATTCTTCGCGTCGCCGCCATGTTGGATCCGCCATGTTGAATTTGTGATCAACAGGTTATTGAAAGTCCTACAGGTGAACTTATGTTCATAGCCACTATGAACGTAAAAGAATTCAGTTTGATTGCTGTAATAGATACGTAGATATTAATAATCGTCTAAATATTTCGGATGGTCGCCATGTTGGATTGTTATATAATAGGCCATAGAGTCATGTACCATTAAAGGAAAATTATGCCGTAGGTTCATTATTCAAACTTTCACTTCGATCGCATGATTACGACACAAGAAATAAAAACTTAATTTTAAAATTCGCACAGCCGCCATCTTGAGGTTATGTTAACAATTAAACTAAATTAGATACCAGTGCATTACAATGTGTATACAAATTTGCTGTACCAAGTTTCATTGCGTTTGGATGCTCAAGTCGTGAGAAAAGTCTATTTAAAACTATCAACTTCGCTTGGCCTCCATGTTCGTTTTGTAGTTAACTGGTTTTTGAAAGTCTCATAGATGAACTTCCAGTAGAGCCCTTTCGACGGGACGAAAGGGCGGCCTACGCCGGCTCGTTTCTTTGATTTTTCCTACGACGGACGGATGAGTGTGAAATCGTGTGAAGCGTGCTATGATTTTTTTTTACCTCTGAAGGGGATCTTTAACGTGTTAGTAAACGGCTATGAGTAACATAACAAATGATAATTCTATGATGCAGATGAAGTGGGCTTTATAGTTGACAATAGAACTTGGCTGTGTCTTGCTGGAAGCCAGACCAGCAAACAAATCTGCTCGAGGCAGCCTGGCCTGGCTGACAGGATGGAAATCTTATCAGGACCTGACTTGGCAACACGGCTAGCTTGGGATAAGAGGGTAGATCAAGATGGCGGCTGTGCGAGATTTTAAAATTAAGTTTTTATTTCTCGAGTCCTAATCATGCGATCGAAGTAAACGTTTGGATAATGAACCTACGTAATAATCATCATCTAACAGTACATAACTCTATAGCCTACATACATAAAAATCCAACATGGCGACCATCTGTAATATTTAGACGGTTCTCAATATCTATTAATCTATGACAGCAATCAAACGGAAATTTTGTATATGCATAGAGGCTATTAACATAGCTCACCTCATGGGACATTCAATAACCTGAGGAGCATATCCAACATGGTGGCAACGCGAAATTTAATAATTTAAATGGACGTTTCTAGCGATTTAAGCATCCAAGCGCAGTAAAACTTGGTACGGTAAATGCTCATACAAATTATAATCCACTGGCATCTAATTTATTTCAATTGTTTTCATAAACTCAAGATAGAGGGTGTGCGAAATTGTTAAATCTCATTTTCATTTCTTGTGTCCTAATCATGCGATTGAAGTTTGAATAATAAACATACGCAATAATATTCATCTAATATAACATACCTCTATGGCCTACATTTATAATAAGTAGTTCCGTGAAGAATAAAATAGCCTATTTTCATATATCCTACTTATGTTATTGCCTCCATCAACACTCATAATTTCAGTTTGATTGTTGTAATAGATTCGTAGATGTTGAGAACCATCTAAATACGTATTTCGGAATGACGCCATGTTGGATTTTTGTATGTAGGCAAATGCAAATCTTGAGCCACAATGATTCATTGACATACAATGCAGACTGTACCGATATCTCCGGGAAAAAAAATATAGATTGCGTGATACCGCTAACAACTCGTAGTTGAGACATCAACCGCTGGCAAGGATTCGTCAAACAGGTAACAGCAGGTAAGTTTTTGAAGAAGTTGGTGTACAGATACCTTTGGCCATGTAGTGTATCTCAGACAGTCGAACCTCAATACAACTATTTTATTAAGGGGAGACTGTAGTCCGTATGTCGACAATGTTAAATATGGTAGATTGTTGCCAATTTTTCTCAGGAACTATTTACAATAAACATATGAAATTTTTATGGGATGTGTAGGAGACCTTCTGATACATACTGAATTCTTTTTAGAATGAGGAATGTTATAAGTTATATATTATGAATAATTGTATTATGTTGTATTTTTTTTTTACTTTTTTACATGTGTCTAGGTTGACAAATACCTTCTAGTACAATCTAGTGCCTTGACAAAATGTCCATGGATGGTCTGGTATTAGTACAATATGCTGTGAAACTCTCAAGGCCCTGCCTTTATCAGATCCTGAGAACAAGGGACACCCATCTCAAAAACCATGTATTGGAGAAAATGGCCATTGAAGTTTTACATTATGTACTGAACTCAAAACATTCCTGCTCTATATAATAGATCAGGATCATTTTCTAAATCTTCCTTAGCCCTTTTTTTAACTGCCTGACATGCTGTCTAGAATTTGTCTTTAACAATTCCAACTCCTGTTCAGCCTTTTGTATGCCAATGTTGTTCATTACTACTAACAGTTGTTGGAGAAACATTGTCACCTAACCTAAAATTATTTAAATTTCCTTCACGTTCATTATACACAGCAACTGGAGTATTTACAGCATTATTTACTCCTTCCACATTGTCCTCAGATGAAATGTTCTTCCTTACAGGCCCTCTTCCTTACGTATCTTGCATAATCTCTGTGATCGACCCATTATACACGATTGTTGTGACCATATGCTGTACGAAACACAACCAGCATGGAGAAAACATGTGAAAGGCATAGAACAGGAATGTGCTGCCAACATAAGCAATTTTATTTGATACAATTTGGAAAACATCATCATCAAATTCCAGCTCCAGTCACCCGGGTGCTGTTAACGAGCCCTCGCCACCTTTTCCTGTCCACGAATAGTTGGTCTTCATGGATCCTTCTCCAGTCTAGCCCTTTGTCTTCAAGATCATCCTTGATTTGGTCCAACCATTTGTTCTTTGGTGTTCCTAATGGTCTTTTTCCTGGGATAATCTTGTTGAAATATGCTTTTGGTGTCCTCTCATCTCCCATTCTTTGAAGATGTCCATACCATCCTAATCGTTGCTTCTGTAAATCTCTGGAAAACATTGTAGTAAACATAAAAGCTGGGTGTGGCACAAAGTGCAGTGGACATTTAAATGCAGATTTAAACCACTTAGAGATGTGTTTGAAGTAAAGTCTTGTAAAGGAAGGTCAGATCCTGCTAATCTACCAATAAAAAAGAATTGTATTTTTTTTTTACCGCAATTGACTAGTCTCCCCTTAAAAACTGAATTTGTTTTGTTGAGTCAGGGTTACCCTTATTTTGAGGGGATTGTGAAAACTTCACTTCAATTTAAATTCTGAGAGGGTAGTGTGAATAATACGTGCTCTGATGTGTTAACAACTGTTAGTGAGATGTGTAATTCAGCATCATCAGTAGGGCTGCGGCTTCGGTGGCGTAGTGGGTAGCATGCTGAACTGCTGTGCCCAAGATAGCGGGTTCAAACCCGGCCGAAGTCGTCGGATTATTTAAGAGCATTAAAAATCCTTCAGTATGCCTTCCTTCGGAGGGAAAGTAAAGCCGGCGATCCCATGTCATAGATTTATGGCATGTAAGACATCCTTCCACAGACTAAACTTGTGTGAAGCTAAATTGTTAGGTTAGATTTCATCAGAACGCTCTATCAAAGTTCCAACGTTCACCACTAGGTATCATTGATATCTGGTAGCCAAAGTTGGAACTACTTGAAATTGAACGGAACTGTAGCTCACCCTAAGGGTGTCCGTTGGAAGCAGTAACAGACTCAGGCGAGCCGAACATGTCCTCGGACACTCCCGGCACTAAAAGCCATACGATAAATAAATAATATAATCAGTAGGGCTCGGATGTTTAAGACCTAAAAAAAAGTCCGAATTTGCAAGCAAGTATACCATTAAAAATGACGAAATATGACTAAAAACTGACAAAATATGACCTGAAAATTACTTGATTTAAATATGGTCGTTATTTTTTAAAATTATAAATCCAAGCGACAATCCCTTCGAGATTGGTTGGTTGGTTCTTAAGTTTAGGGGCTGCGACAACGCGGTCATGTAGCCCCGTGCACTTTGGGTGTGTGTAGAATCTGTCTGATAACCGGTGTTCATTGTGATGACTGTATTAGTGCGTGTTATCTGTTTTTTAATTCAAGGAAGGACTGCAGACTTTTAATTTTTTCAAATAGTTGCTACTTTTGCTGCCAAACGCCACCTTCAACGACTACTAGTTCAGAACTTAGCTACCAGACGCCACTGCAGTGGGGTCTTGGCAACGAACGTAGGGACCTAAGAGCGTTGTTTACATTCTTAAGGTATACAATTTAGCTTCACACAGGTGTAATTAGTGGAAGGTTCTTTAACATGCCATAAATCTATGACATGGGACCACCGGCTTTACTTCCCCTCCGAAGGAAGGCATACTGAGGGATTTTTAACGCTCTTAAAAAATCCGACGACTTCGGCCGGATTTGAACCCGCGATCTTGGGCATAGAAACTCAGCATGCTACCAACTACGCCACAAACCCTTCGAGATTAAATTGTTAACTAAATTTATTATTCCTATTCTGATTATACATGTTTAAGTGGTTAATTACAGGGAGCCTCCGTGGCTTAGGCAGCAGCACGCCGGCCTCTCACCGCTGGGTCCGTGGTTCAAATCCCGGTCACTCCATGTGAGATCTGTGCTGGACAAAACGGAGGGAGACAGGTTTTTCTCCGGGTACACCGGTTTTCCCTGTCAAAATTTCATTCCAGCAACACTCTCCACTATCATTTCAATTCATCTGTCATTCATTTAATCATTGCCCCAGAGGAGTGCGTCAGGCCTCGGCAGCCGGCACAGTTCATATCCTCGCCGCTAGATGGGGGCTTCATTCATTCCATTCCTGACCCGGTCGGAGACTGGAAGCAGGCAGTGGATTTTCATTTCATCTGTAAACGCTAGTTCCCGTCCTGTAAGTTGAGGATGATTGCACACCTACGGCTGCCGTCAAACTACCGAAATATGGCGTTCTTACCCAAAAAAAGGGACAAAATATGACCTAATGGTAAAAAAATGTTCGAAATATGCATTTATATGACAAATCAAAACCACTGTATTGTGACGATAATCACTTGATTTGCATCAGAAACAAACCGGGCATCAAAATAGAGGCAAATAACAAAAATATGTGTTATTTTTTCTAAACATCGAGCCCTAAACATCACTGATTTCGTAATTGATGCATTCTTCCTCCCTTGTGTGTGAATAAATATTACGTTTGCAATTTAATGCCTGGTTCCACTTTTTCACTATTTCAATGGAATTTTTGCTTAGCCATGATTAATAGTGACAGGGGGTGGTGGTAGGCAATCATGGTGCTTAAGTGAGGTGGTGCTTGCCACGGTGGGCGAGTGGTTAACGTGTCGGTCTACTAACCCCAAGCTTGCAGGTCCGCTTCTGGCCGTGGGAAGTCATACAATGTTGGCATGTCAGAGAACCCATTTGAATTCAGTAGGCCATGTTCATAATGGCAAAATTAATCTCGGGAGTTTCCGCCAACAAAAAGTTCCTCATTTCTCTACTAGAAAGCGCTATAGTGTTCAAGGAGCTTATATATATCTAACCTCCTTGACTTTCTTAGTGCTTCAAGGAACAACGAAATTCGACATGCAAGCTACCCTCTGGGTGTCAAATAACAAAGCTTACACCAGACACCCAAGGCCAACATTTCTACCCAGCAATAGATCAATATTTCATTGATATAATACAATGGGGTTGGGGGGGGGGGGGGGAGGGGGCGTGGTTGCGCTGAGGTCAAGGTGTTGGCCTCTCACCACGGTGGACGGCGTTCGATTGCATATGAGATTTTCAATGTTAATTACCATGTCGTGTTGTTGGGATTCCACGTAAAAAGGAGGTCCCGTGGCTCATGGTCGCGCCTTCAACAGTCACAAAAAACTAAAAAAAGCCTTCCTTTACTTTCCAATTTGAAATAGTCAGCTGATTAATGCAAAGATTGAACAACAATGGTTCATTATTATACAATGCAGACTGTACCGATATCTCCGGAAAAATTAAGATTAACAAATCTGTTACCAACATTGAAGTAATTGATTGACATGTTTCTTTTGAAAGCCAAGTATGTGCAAAATATTTCATTGGAGACTTATACGTATTACAATTATTTATTTATTTATCGTATGGCTTTTAGTGCCGAGAGTGTCCGAGGACAAGTTCAGCTCGCCTGAGTCAGTAGCTGCTTCCAGTGGTCACCCAGAGGGTGAGCTACATGTTCCGTTCAATTTCAAGTAGTTCCAACTTTCGCCACCAGATGTCAATGATACCTAGTGGTGATAGTTGGAATTTTGATAGAGCGTTCCAACGAAATCTAACCTAGAAATTTAGCTCCACACTAGTTTAGTCTGTGAAAGGATCTTTTACATGCCATAAATCTATGACATGGGACCGCCGGCTTTACTTCCCCCTCCAAAGGAAGGCATACTGAAGGATTTTTAACGCTCTTAAAAAATCCGACGACTTCGGCCGGGTTTAAATCCGCTGTCTTGGACACATTAGTTCAGCATGCTACCCACTACGCCACCGAAGACGTATTACAATAATTTCCCTTTTCGCAAGTAATACGTGCAATATAGTAAACATTCATAGCCTATGGCATTTCTCTCTTTGTGTTGGCAGAATTGCCAGAACTCAACATAGCCTAAGGTGGCTTTATTTCTAGGCACCTTTATACAAGGTTGAACGATCTAATAATTCCATGATCCTTGATCCTTACGGTTCCGAGTTCACGACAGGGAACTGAAAAATACCGATGCCATTCTGTTTTCCCTCGCTGTCCTACAGCGGCGGTCTGACATTGAGAATGCTCACGAATTTTGTTTCACAATCGACGCTGCCCCTCAGCCCATTCTTGATGAGGTAAAGAGTCTCAGGCACGTCGAGCAGGCAGCCAGCCGATTGTGAGATGTCATTTGGGCAGGTAGACACTATAAGAACGTAGGCACTTAACATTTCGCATTATATGGCGAAAATTGAATTTGTATTATTACAAAGAGGAAATCATGAGAGAGCCAGGAAAATGGACCTTGCTTTCCACCTTACAAAGAGCACATACAGTGAAACCTCTATTAAGAGACCAGTGGCGGTTCCTTGGAAACCTGGTCTATTAGAGGAGTAGTCTCTTAATAGGGGTTGGCATTAAAATAATTATATACTACATTATTAATAAAGTAGAGTTGGAACACAACATTAGCTCACATTTAGTACAAATTAATTACAATTAGTTATTGTCTGGGCTCTGTCATTTAAAAAAGTCACGAATTGATCTCTGTTTCAGATTAGCACATCTTTTTTTAACAATTTCACTTTCTAGAATATCTCTGAGTGAGTTCGGAAGTCCATTAATTTGTTCTGGGTTCGAGCAATGTTCTAGGAGAGCCGTTTTTGGTATTATACGTTACATAACACTTTTTCTAATGACATTGTATGCTGATGCAGTTCTGTGTCAACAGAACCATTGTTTACATCATCCCCCTCATCACCATCTCCAATGGGAAGGCAGACGAGAAATGGTCTCATGAAAGAGGTCAGACTGAGAAAATGCCTGGTCTTTGGTCGGAGAGAGGGGTGGTCCTTAAATAGAGGTAACAAATACATTGACCTTATGAGGTTCTAAATCGGTTCCAAGAAAAATCGGTCTTTAAGAGGGGTGGTCTTTTGGAGAGGTTTCACTGTACAACAAGAAAGCTATCTCTATTAGGATTAAACTACGACGCTATCAAACAGTAATTCAACCAGAGTGCCGGTATGCTTCGTAATGCCTAGGACTAATAACTAAAGAAAACGTTCAAGAAATTGAAAAATTTTAAGAAAAATTTTGACCCAAAAAATTTTGCTGACACTACCGTTTACGTAGTAACAAAGAAGTATATAAAACATGCGGCAGAATCTCAGATACCATACGAAAACGAAGGGTTACATTCTTTGGACATTTTTCAAGAATGCCTGACGACAGACTCGCTAACAAAAGTTTTAACCACTTCAACAAGCCCAATAGAAAAGGCAACTCTTATGAAAAATGGTTTGCTAACACAAAGAATGATCTACAAGAGATGAACATCACTGATCAAGACATCCGGAACAGAACCACTTTCAGAAATAAGACACACACATTTGAGGGGTTCCTAGAGCCAGAAACAGTGGCCAAGAAGAAACAACATTGGACAACTGAAAAGAAAGAGGCTGTGAGCAAGAGAATGAAGGAATACTGGCGCAAAAGAAAACTGAACTCATGAAGAGTTATTTGCCCGGTCCTTGGTTTGTCAAACTCGATTATTATAAAGAGGCACATTTTTCTTTCGTCTTTCGAATGATGAATTATGCAGGTTTTCAAACTAATGCCATATACAGTGAGTCTCTCTCACGACTCGGCCGGCCCCACCCAGCTTATCTGCCTCCCGTTGACTCATCACTCTCCGCTCGGCTTAGCATAGCAATAAGAACAGAACAGCACTTGGCTCACTTTATCCGTGCGTGACATGAGATACCAATTAAAATTTAGAACGTAAGAATTAATAAACTAAGGTCGTACCTTATGACAGGAGATGTTGGAAATGTTCTCCTCCTACATCCACACATTTCTGGCATCGTCTTAGGAAACTCCGACTCACACGCATAAGTTCGTCTCCCGTAATTGAGGCTATTTCTCTCCGGATATGTTCTGCGATTTCATTTACTTTTTCCTCGTTAAGTTCACGATTTTTAACACTTCGCTTGTGATCGTGTAGGGAACCAGTTCCCCTCAATTTGTTTACGAGCTTCCGCACGGTCTATCTATGTGGAGGGCGCACACCTGGAAAATGTGTTATGAAACGTTTAACGACTTCCCTGCAAGACTCTGTTTTCACATAATTATCGTACATAAATACCCTTTCCCCTACCGTGTACATACGTGGAGGCATTATGAGAATTATACAGCGACAGATGAACACTAAATACACGTTATAAGCATGGAGCAGAACTGCGAAGTGCGCGCTGTGTAACAGGAAGTGATCAGTCAACGGGAGGCAGATCAACTTGGTGCGCTGGCCGGCCGAGTCGTGAGAGAGACTCACTGTATTTTCCATGGCCCTAAACAATTCGAAGTAATATTTTAAATAATCGCATTTTTTTAAATTAATCTGTTTTGAATGAACCAGTTTGGAATTTTATTCAGTTCACCATCTACTGCATCTACTAGCCTTCACTTGAAATGAAAATCCACAGCCTGCTTCCAGTCTCCGACTGGCCGCAAATTGAAAAATTCCCTTAATAACATCCTGGTAAGTATGGGTGCCAGGATCAGATAATATGGACCCTCGCAAACTAGATTTCCTACCTCATGCATGCTTAGCTGACTTGCACCAGCGTTTTACCAAATTCCCTGTGAATGGTATAGACAGGCAGAAAAAAGTATACCTAGCTACCTAAATGAAATGTATGTATCGTTAATTAATTTATCTGACTGCACATACATGTGGATACATCAACAATAAATACCTGGAAACATTGGCTATAACCAGTGCTTTTTTTTTCTTTCTTAAAAAATTAAGGGGTCTCAGTTGTACTCGACGAAACATCACGATCTTACAATTTTTGGCAATTTTTTTGTGTTCGAATCATAAACTTTCAGCTTTTTTGATGCCTGTGTTGATGTTAAATAGTTCGTTCTTCATCCTTCAAAACTAACCTCAAGCACAAAATGACACCTTATCCCGCCTCCATACACTAGCCTGCGTGCTTATAAGAACGGAGTGCCGAGTTGCCGACCAAAAGAAACTGATTCGATAGATCGATTTAAATCGAGGATTACTCGAAATCTCCTCCAGCTGTTGTAAACAGCACGTTGACGCCAACTGATCGAAGAACTTTCGAGTCGGAACTTATATTTGCCGGACTAGATGCAAATGTACTAATATTTTTCTTAAACAGTTAAACAGTTGGCACTTATTTGAGGCATAACCTCATTTTCCTAATAACTTAACAGATCGTACAAAGTTAGTTTCCACATGTATGCAACTGCAAGAGATAAATAGTCTTCCAACAGCGTAAAACACTGACGATCAACACAAAACAGTCTGGAACTAATCAACACGGTTGGTTTATAGGCCTACAATAACTAAAGAGGCACCAGTGAATCAAGAAAATAGTCCTATGCCACAGGCCCCGGGCTAAGGTGATAGACGCCCTGGGCAAATGGTCTACTGGCGCCCTTTTTCTCAATCATTTGTTATAAAAATAGCATAATGTTTTTCTTTCAAACAACTACGTTACTAATATTGTATCACAGGAAATAATAAGAAAAGTAAGTCGTTCATAAAAGTTGTAGCCATTTATTTATACATTAATCACACTAAAACCCAAGATTACAAATTCAAAAAGTTAAATTTTAAAAGTGCAATATACAGAAACATTTCAAATCAAAAGTTTTTTCCTGGCTTTTAACTTTGCAAATTTATTTATGTCAGAAAAGTCTGTGCTAAGGATTACGTCTTTTTCAAAACACAATAACAATAGAGAATTTAGTTTGCTGTCTGAAAGAGTTATAAAACTGTGTAATAACATAGGCCTAATCATGATTAAACATAAATAAACTTACTAGAAATGTATGTGATATTTAATATTACTTTCATTTTATATTCACGCAAATAATAGTTATTTTATCCTACTTTTTAAAGATTTCCATGTCATACTTATTTTTTATGTTGGGATTGTTGGATCAATCTTTTTCTGCGTTCAGCGTCACCTAAATTTGGGCGCCCCCTAAGATTTGGCGCCCTGGGCAAATGCCTAGTATGCCCGTTTATAGCCCGAGGCCTGCTATGCCATGTACCTTGACAACAGGCATGTGTATTGGACGACCACACAAAATAACGTGGTTACATTTAGTCGTAGGATGAAAGGTACCAATAGATCAAGCTTGGTCGTTTAGCACAATGGCATCGAAACTTTTCTAAATACGCTTACGACAACGTTTTACAGCTGAGTGACCATTTTATGCGTTGCTACGTATGAATATTGTTCCCCGTAACGATGAGTTAAGTGGCTGGAACTACTTTCTGCCATAGAAATCCTGGCGGCGACGATGTGGATGTTTGTTGAATGTTGATCGTATATGTGCGATGATAACCGAGCCAGACCGAGAGATTCCAAGTATGATTCCTTGTGTACCAAAATAACTTGGAAAATTACGGACTCTTATAGAAACACTGAATTACAGTCAATTTTTTTTCCTGGTTTTCACAATTCCATCCTCCCAAATATAGACTCGTGTGTACATAATGGTACAGTCAGATTGAAAACTTTATTATAATTATGACTCTGAAAATTCCACAAAAACAACTAACCCTCCAAAATGAAATAGGCTAGTGACTCTAGTTAATTATTGTCGTTTTAAGGGGTGGAACAGCGAGGTCATGAGTCTCTTAATAGTGACTCTAATCAAGTGACAATAACAATATAATTATCCCTATTCCCAGTAACACAATAACACTCAAAATACCGACAATATTACATTGAATTTACTGGCCCGAATCTCAGGAATGCTTCAGCCCAATAATGATACTACCACACACAACACCATATTTTAATCTGTAGACATCGAATATAGATTTAGGTGTTAGGAAGTCATTTTTGAAAGCCTTTATATGGAGCGTGGCGCTCTATGGAAGTGAAACTTGGACTATTGGTGCAGCAGAAAAGAAGAGAATTGAAGCATTTGAAATGTGGTGTTACAGGATAATGGCGAAGATCAGATGGATAGATAGGGTTACGAATGAGGAGGTATTAAGACGAATGGAAGAGGAGAGATGTTTCTGGCAACTGCTAATGAAGATAAGAGATAGGTTGGTAGGACACGTACTAAGACACTCAGGAATAGCAAACTTAGTTATGGAAGGAAGGGTTGACGACAAGAACTGTAGGGGTAGACCAAGATTAGAATATGTTAAACAGATTGCCTCGGATGTAGGGTTTGGTAGCTATGTAGAGATGAAACGATTAGTTCAGGACAGAGAAGCATGGAGAGCTGCATCAAACCAGTCGTAAGACTGAAGACTCAAACAACAACAGTCGGTTAGGTAGCCAGCCCGAAGACTGGTTGGATCCTCAAAAAGTACCGCCTTTAGGATAATGTGGGTAGATACCCACAAATACCCAAGGCAGCGCTATATTGAGGCGTACTAGGCAAGAAGAGGGGTGAGGTAGTTTGCCATTGCTTTCCTCACTGTCAGAACAGCAGTACTAACCCTACGAGTAGAACCTTTCACAGCATCCACAGGCACTGACTGTGCCCTGAATGTCATTACTAAGCACCACCCACACCTCATTAGCTTCCATATAATCACAGCCATGAATGAGACTGAGACATCGGTTAAGAGCCACATTTTACTCTAGCCTGTGCCAACAGACAATAAAATGGATATAAAATAATCTTGAACTTCGCGAAGGCAAAACTCTGTAACGGAATAAATTCCGTTACAAGGCTTTACTGTTATTAAATTAGTACTCGCACAGCATTATCACCACGTGTAAATTATCAATGTTCCCCAAGTTTCATAAAATGTAAACAATACAAATAAAATAAACAGTTATGTTTAAAGAAACAGGGTTGTTGTGAATGTATCTTGAACTATGGTACCATATTTAATAACCATCGAGTGTTTTTAATACAGATTGTTTACAGGTGCCAACTTCTTCTTCTTCTTCTGCTTTTACGGCTTCATTGGACCACTTCAATCATTTCTTGGTCCTCTTCTTCAATAGGTTTCCTTTCCGAGTCGCCCAGTAGCTTTTCATTCGCTCTGATCTTCTCAGGCGTTCCTCATCTGTAAATACCCTTTTTACTGTATTACGTTTGTCTATTTTAGCCTGAAATCCTATTTTTATATCTCTCAGTTTTTATTTTTTATTTGTTTTGTTTTATTTTGCAAGTCATCCAAGGTTATTTCTAATTCTTTCATATCTTCTCTAATTTCCTTAATCCATCATACTTGTTGTTTCATATTCCAAAGTTTCACTACAATTTTTCTAGATAACCTGGTTTCTGGTGTCCTCATGATGTGACCAAAAAAAGAAATCCGTTTCTTCCGAATAGTATCAGTGATGGGCTTCAGGTGTCAACATAAATGAAATTTCTCAAATTTCTGAAACATACCGGCCACCAAAAAGGCACTGGAATAAAGGGAATAAGAAAACAAAACTGAACAGCTCTCGTGGCGACGTGGGCCTTGCTCGTATGTTTGTTCCAATTCTTAGCACAAATGGGCCAGCGTAGTCTACTCCGTCATTCAGGAACGGTCCTGAGAAGTGATTCTTCCTTGGGAATGTTTCCCATTTTTTGCTGATTTGTTGTTGATTTTGTAACTTCCTCTCTAAGAGATGAAAACGTCGGCTAGCAATATGCCTTGAGTTTCCAAGTTTCGATTCTCTCTTAATAGGTAGCTCCACGACATATCTTCCAGTTTCATCTCTCCTTGTGGTGTCCTTGAAATGTGTTTCACATTCTTTCTCTTCAGGTGAGTGTGTCATATGATTCACCTCTTCGAGGCTCAAGAACTTCTGAATTTGTACTTCTAAGTTGAGATCAGACCTGACGAAGAGCAATTTGTTTGGTGTCTCGTTATCCCTTTCGCGACGGCCATGCGAATATTCTCCACTGAGAAACCATCCTAGTTGCGTGTTCTGTAGGTACGGACACCCTTGTCGGGTTTTTCTTCCGGGTTTTAGGAACTGTAAGAAAAACTGTGCTCCAATCAGTAAGTTGGTAGCCTGAGGGATATGAAAATCAGGATCAACGAGAATGACGTCTTATGGGTTGGTCCAGTCCTTGTAATTGATATGTAAAGCAGGGATATTGTCAGTTATTCTGGGAAGAACAATACATTCCATGCTAAAGTGATAATCGTTGGCTGTAGAGTGAACTTGAATATTAACTGCTGTGTCTGCTTGGGATGTGAGTTCGCCAAGAGATTGCAATGTAATGGCGTTGGTCGTCTTCTTTTCAGTCTCAATTGTTGCACCATGTGTTCGGATATAAAGTTACTCTTTGAACTATTGTCCAGTATGGGACGAACTAAATGGAATATTTCTTGAGCGTCCTTGATCCTTACTAAAGCTGTACTCAGAAGTATCTCTTTCTTGGATGCGCTTCTTATTGAATGATAAGATGATTGTTGGGGATTGTTGTTTTGATGTACAGGAGATGAACTATGGTCAGTCTGTTGATGCAACAATGTATGATATCTGTTACATAATCTGCATGATGTTTTTGATGTACATGCATAGCATTTATGGGATGAGCTGAGGCAATAAATTGCTGCAGAGATATTTATCTTTTACTAACTTGAATTTTTGATTACAGTCTAATTTAAGAAAATCTGGACACCTATAATTTTGATGTTCATCTGAGCAAATGGAACATTTCCTAAAAGTAGTAATGTATGACTGCTTTTGTTCAATTAACCGAGGGTTTGACCTGGGGTAATTACTCAGATTGGTGCTAAGTGCTCGGGTAAGGGTGCAGAGCTGTGGTGTTTGACAACGCCTTTCTAAAACGCTGATACGTTCCTTGAATCCTACTGAATCGAACTGAGCGTGTTTGGTTTCAAATTCCAACCTTATTTTTTAAATCTATTCGTGAGAGCAGTAGCTCGTTAAGCAACAGATCTAAAATACTTGGTTGAGGGTTTAGGGCCTCGAGGGCGTTTACATTTCCTTGGAATGTGTTGATCAGCTGGCGTACTTCACTCTCAGTCGAGCTTCGTTTGGTAGATGAGTTCATGATTTGCTTGAAATAGCCTATCCAGCCGCGATCAACTTTGGTGAATGATAGCGATTGACAAGAATGTCGTAGGCTACTTGGAAATTAGCGTCCGAAATTCTAATATTACTGATGCAATCCTTTACTTCGTCCTTCAAGGAAGAGAGCAGGTAGTGGTATTTCTCTATATTGGACAGGTCATTGTTATTAACCACTAGACCTTCAAATGTGTCCTTGAAGTGTAACCAGCTGGTTAAGATCCCACTAAAGGTAGGGAGACTGATTCTAGGGAGTGTTATATTCCTAGACATCCTATACGATGATTGAGAAAGCATCTCGTCATTAACATGTGCGGTTTGTTGACTGCATGCCTTCAAGGTCTCCAAGCTCTTCTCGAGGATGGCGTGAGCTTCGCTGTTTTCGTCGTCATGCAATTCCAACTCGCATTGAATTTGTTTAAAGTCTTCGTTGATGGTAATCAGTCTATTTAGTTTTAATTTGAATAAGATTGGTATCTGCAGAATTTATTTCGCTATTGACGAAGTTTTGTATACGGGTCACGCTGGTCCTTAAAATAGCTCGCTTCTTGGTTATTACTCGTCTGTTGGCTTCTTCCATGTTTATGTATTGCAATGGAACAGTAGAATAGACTTTAGTTACACTAACCACGGCCGACTGAACGCGAGTTGCGCGCAGCTTGCATTCAGTCGGCCGTGCACTAACGCTAGATAATGGCACTTTTTCTTAGTTTCCTTTTGTGGGCTCTGCAATGTGCTCTACACCCAATAGCTCTCTCACAGATAATAGTTATTCTGATCTAGTGCGTAAATTTCATTGATGAATCAAGGAGGCTTAGGATTATTTTGCGTGATTTCGAGGAAGTTAGTTACTTCATAAACAGATGGCGCTAGGTGTAGCTTAGCCTTTGTCGTTTGTCTCGGTTTGCTAGCGTTTTGTTGATCGCTAGGATATGTTTGATCATGCACTTGCTACTTGTATGACATCGAATAGATTTATATGCAGGTGACTGTAATCCAACGTGTATTTATAACACTTACGTTAGGAAGCCGGTTTGTAGGAGTTTTAGGGTGAATCTATCCGGGCCGAGAGGACCAATGTTGTGAATGTATCTTGAACTACGGTACCACATTTAATAACCATCCATTGTTTTACTACAGATTGTTTACAGGTGCCAACATAAATGAAATTTCTTAAATTTCTTAAACAAGGGTATTGAAACGTTTTATGGAATGGTGATGGATAAAAATAAATTTATATTTTATTAATGTTCGTATTAGCGTGGTTTTTCTTTCTTTTGGTACATTCGTCATTTTCGCGAAATTTCACGTATTTTTCAAGTACTTGACATGGATTTGAAAAAATTATGGTGGCAGCCCTGTGCTTTGATGGTTTTGTGTTTTTCCAACAGGTGGGTGAGTGTGGTCGGTGGGGGGGGGGGGGGGGGAGCAGTTTAATGACAATCTAATTTCACCCGTAATTTTGGATAAGATGTATTTAAAATATAAGAAATATCCAGAAGCAATCTTTGAGTTTATAGATTTTTAGTTGTACTGAGATTCGACTGTTCCCCTCCACTTCTTCTATGGTTCCTACATGGTAGGTTTCTCCCGGTGTGTTGGCAGACTCGCTGGTCTCTATGGTGGCTGTTCCTGCTGACAAGGACGACTTCTACCTGAGCCGGACGATCGTAAAGCTGCTCAACACGCTGGTCGACATACAGAAACAACGGCTCGACATCGAGCAACAGATACTGGCGCTAGGCAAACGCAGGCACTCCTCAGACAGTATACACTTCGAAAATTAACTCGCATCCGATGGGAACATCTGTTCATCCTAAAGCTTGACACTATCCCTTGCACTGTTAATCGAATAAAGCATGAACTGTGGGACTCCAAAGACATTTCCCTACCAGTATTCCAATGGATGTACAGGGCGTTTCATTAATATTTCAGTGTTTGAATCAACACATTTAAGGATATTGGGTTGTGGCAATGTATTATTTTGCCCAATTAAATGAGCAAATTTAACATGCAAATTTCTGTTGTTTCCATTTGGTCAATGGTTGTTAATTTTACACTAAACAAAGATCTAACCTTTCTAAGCCACCTGCTATTAATAAATATGAGATATTATTGTCTGACTTTGTACATGGTGTTCAAAAACAAGGTAACACAAAAAATCCTGCATCTTAAGATTTTAAAGGTTCAGGTACACTTTTCTCAGGAGCAACTTGAGTTACAAGTCTGATCTTTTGTAATGTGTTGGTGACCATGTAGTTTCATAGAAAGAATGGAAATATATTTAAAATAATACTTATCTTTTCAATTTATAAATTAAAAAATTATACATTTTTAGAGGCAATAATATTTTTTGAGTTTGTTTTATTTTTAGTGGTTTAAAATTAATTTTTCTAGAAAAACCAATCCACTCATTTTGTCAAGCCACATGTTCTTCACATTCTATTAAAAAATTGAGTATCCTTGACAGGAAAGTTTCAAGAAAAGTGTACCAAACTTGAGAAATGTATCATATTATATATTATTTCAGTAGTATACATCCCTCCTGCGGCGCTCAGTAGCGACCCATCGTGAAAAATGAGCATTCAAATGAAAGACGAATTGCACTCTAATTTCATAAATATCTATAGTTTCTTTAAAAATTTATTTAAAAAACTGTACGAAGTGTGCGATTTGCAGATACTGTTGCTGCAGGAAGATGCGCTCCATAATTGCTGTCCACTTCACATTTTGGCCGCTGTGACGCCTGTTTCATGTCATTTTAACATTCTGAGGGTTTCCTTTGTCATTTTGCATGGATTTCAAAAACAGTAATTTAAAGGAATGAGTAATAAAATCGTATAATTTCATAAATATCGAATAACCGGTGAGTGTTACGGCTAAGCTGTCAATCAATGGACTCAGCACACAAATGACATTAGCATTGATGAATTGCACTCTAATTTCATAAATATCAATTTTTGTAAGAAGTGTGTGATTTGCAAATACTGTTGCTATCTGAAAATGCGCGACATCAATGCTGTTCAGTTCGCATTTCGGCCGTAGGTACGCCTGAAACGTAAAGAGTGTTTTATAATCATTTGTTTCTCCTTAAGTCTCTTATAATAAACCTATTGGGGAAGGTGTGACTTTTGAACAGCGAGATTTCTCGCACGGATCCGCTAGTATACTAGAATTGTACGAAATCAGACAATAATATTTCATATTTATTGTTAGCTGGTGGCTTAGAAAGGTTAGGTTGTAGTTTAGTGTAAAATTAAAAACTATTGACCAAACGGAAATGACAGAAATGTGTGTTTATAATTTGCTCATTTTTTAGTGTAAAATAATCCAGTGTCCTTAAAGGGTCATACTTTTGTCCGGGAATGAATGTTGATTGAGATATCAGACAAGTGAGACTAGCTCCAGTTTATTGTTACAATAATGCACCATGTTCGTCATCTTACACAAGATGTTTGAAATGCCACTCTCTGCCTTACTGCAGACTTCTGGTTGTAATCGCATTGAAGTACAAACACACTCAAACATGCCTGGTGTTATATGTATTCTTTGATAACCCTGCATAATTCATGCTTGGAAGTGTTGCTTCGTCCTATTCAGCATTGAAATTTAAATTAATTTAATTTCTCACCAGTAAGAATAAACGTCCCTTTAGCTGAATGTACATGTTTCATGCAACCTAATTGGTCTAAATCAGAGGTGTCCATTTTGTCTTCTGTTATGCCTATGAACATCATTGTTTGTTTTAAGAAAAACGTCTTTATTCATTAAATTATTAAAAAAAAACATAATACTTTCAAAGATATGAATGCAGGGCAGTGGTAGAATGTTAAAATATTTAAACAGAGGTATACATGATTCTCTAGTGTTTGCATTTGCCATAATTCTAATCGCCCTCTCTTGTATCCTAAACGTGCTTAGTACATCTGGTGACATACCCCAAAATATAACCCCATATCTTAAGTATGAATGGAAATAAGCAAAATAACTACTTCTTAATGTGTGTCTGCTTGTCTAAGTTTCCAAAATACGTAACTCAAAGCACATTGAGTTCAGTTTAGTATTCAGATATTGTATTTTATGTTTATTCCATTTCAAGTCATGTTTTATCCATAGTCCTAAAAACTTCGTTTCTGATTTATTTTCTATTTGATGACATTTAATGTTATATTGGGCGTCGCAGGATTCCTATTCTGTATAGTGTGGAAATTTAGATATACTGTTTTTTATAGTTTATTACGAGGCGATTATCTTGCAGCGATGTTGGGTGAAGACTATACAGAGGTTATTAAACTCGATGTCAGTTTTCCATCATTTCCTTCTCATTTTTTTTATGATTTTATACAGTAACAAGAAGTTCCGTGACGAACTAAAGAGCCTACATTTCTTAAAATTAAGATTCATGCCAATGATTAATCTACAGTATATGAACCTATCTAGAATAATGACGAAATTAAGTTGGTAATATCGAAATGTCTAATTAGTTCGAAATATACCTAGTATAATGTTGTCTAATAGAGCACTACAGTTGGCAGCCCTGGTGACTGAATATATGCTTAGTTCCTTCTCTTAAAGTACAGAATACAAAATTTGGTTGAAGTCCAATGGATGTTACATGCAGTTAGCCATTGGATCTATCAGCACACGTAAAAGCATGTTGGCAACAATGCCATGCGTGTGCTGGTCAGACATAATCTGAAATATTATATCTTGTTGTGCCAATTTTGGATGAAATCCATTTGTTAGTATGGAAGTTACATGTATTTTAAAATTGGACCCATCAGCAGACATAGAATGATGTTGGCAGCACTGACTTATATTAATTACTCTAAATTAATCTAGAATGCCAGGTGCTATACGTGTGCATAGTTTGAAGCTGTCAGCTTGCATACTTTCTGTTATATTGGTATTTGGATTTAAAAAAATAGATAGAGCAATTATTAACAGTTGGCAGCCCTGGTGGCTCTTAATAATACGCTCATTCATATCTGTTTATGTACACATTTGGTTGAAATCCAATTGATAGTGTAAAAGTTATATGCATTTAAAAATTGGAGTTATCAGAAGTCTTAAAATTATTTTGGCAACACTGTCATGTATGGCCTCCTGGAAATTAAACTGACATAGTATTTTCTATATTTGTTCCAATTTTGGAATAGCTCCCATGGATATCTTCCAAGATATCCAACATGGAGCTCAAATTTCTAGTGCGCTATTTCAGCAGTTGGTAGCACTGACATCATTTTCAAATATGGGTTTGAGATATTCCGATATACTTCTTTACTCATACAGAATTTGGTTTCGATTGTTGCAGCCGTTTAGGAGTTGATAGGGGGGACACACACACAGCCAGACAGAAGGACAGACAGACAGATACAGATTTTCCCGGATCGATCTCATAAGTCTACTTTTTCCTCATTTTTGCAAAATGTGAAAAGTAGGCTAAAAATGGTTGCAAGGTCCCTGAAATTATTAAAAATATTGTAACGAATAGTTGTAATTATATTTTCCTTTATGATACGTACAGTCAAATTATGTTTAATTAGATTTTGCACTGAAAGACGAGCCTTGCTATTGCAGATAGTCACACGGCTTTGTTTGCTTATTTTATTCTAGTTTTCGTGTGTATTTAGTGCTGAGGGATTGGAAGTATTTTATTACTTACTGTCCGCTCTTAAACTATTGAAAGATTCGTGGACCCTGGATTGAAATCACCCGATTTTTGTGGTTACATCCCAAATTCGATGAAATAAAAGACGAAATAGAACCAGCTTATGTATCCCTCAGAATCTCAAATTTCCAAAATTTCCATGCGCAGTTCCTTATGGGAAAAGTTGTAAGTCCCAAGGCGACAAAACAGAAAATAATGCAATGAATATAAATCATCTTCCATTGCTAAGTGGGGTAATAAAAATTAAATTATTTTAAATTAAATATTGTAACTGATTTAACTTCTTTATATGAGTCTAATAATTTATAGCCTAGGTGGCAGCACGCCGGCCTCTCACCACTGGGTCCGTGGTTCAAATCCCGGTCACTCCATGTGAGATTTGTGCTCGACAAAGCGGAGGCAGACAGGTTTTTCTCCGCGTAGTCCGGTTTTACCTGTTAATATTTCATTACAGCAACACTATCCACTATCATTTCATTTCATCTGTCATTCATTTAATTATTGCCCCAGTGGAGTGCGACAGGCTTCGGCATGCGGCATATATCGTATCCTCGCCGCTAGATGGGGGTCTCATTCATTCCATTCCTGACCCGGTCGGTCGACTGGCATCAGGCTGTGTATTTTAATTTCTTTCATATGAGTCTAATAATTTGCACACCTCTGTACGTCTGTCTCTCTCGCTTTCTAATCTCACACGCTCCTTTCCTGCCTTCGTTGTGTTGTGGTTGATCGGTCGAACGGCAAACTGTATTCAGTAGGCTTATACAGTGTGTCAGAAAATAAGAGGTAGAAAATCAAGTCTGTGGAGCAATATGAGTTAAGATATCTGTGGGCGCAAACCCACCGTTCAACGCCTGTGAGCATTTGTAAATAGGAGGAAACTTGACAACGTCGCGCAATGAGCAGCATCGAGTGCGGCGTCTACATTCTTGTGTGTTTCTAGCTGAGCAGCTGACCTGTGGTTCTCGTAGCTCAGTGGGCAAGGCGCTGCTCCCATCTGTTACGGTAATGGCAGCTATTTTTAACCCGTGAGGGGTCGCGTCACGGTCTTTATTAAGACCGGGCGCATACATTTTTTACTCCTCCGAAATAATTTCACGGCGCAAAGCTTCCTCCCCTCCTATACCTTTCAATGGACTCATCCACTGCACGTGTCTGCGTTTGCTGTTCCCACTTTCATTCCCAGTCAGTTAGTGGAGAGCTTTGTTTCACACGATGTACATGGAAGTGTACGCTGGTAAGCAGCCTCAGGGACCGTTTTCCGTTGATAATTCTGGACTCGCTGTATTTTCAAGGCTAGTTCAACCGATTGGTGGATCTGAAAGATGTTTCGTAAGGAACTTACATGTGTTACCTGGGTGGAATGCACTAATCCTGATGCTGCCCAGGATAATTCCGAGGATGAATAAATCAATAGATTAAGTGGGTTTCATTGTTGTTGTTTTTTTTTTTTTTTCAAATAATACAGTACAGTGTGTTTCGGTACAAAACCTGGTATTTAGTTTCATGGATATATTTTTCCATAATAAGAATATGTGTTTTGCAACAACAACAAAAAGTATTTTATACACCCCGGTCATAATGACCGTGCGCGACCCATCACTAAACAATTTTGACGTGACCCCTCCCGGGTTAATGACACAATTAAATAGAAATGAAATAATTTGATAAGAAACGAGCCACTTGAAAACCGATTTAAATAAAATTACTTCATAATAAGGACAACATGAATACAAGACAAAGTAGAATTTATCTCGGCGAGCGAATAAACAAAGAATAAAGAGCTTATTTTTTTTTTTTTTTATTGAAAATGAGACGCCGAATTATCCAGGTTAATGTCGTGATTAATGCGCAATAAGATCTGTCATGTCAAGGGAAAAAATTAAAGAACTATTCGGGGAAAAAGTGTTTCCGTATTCAAACCCGAAGCAGATGGGAGCACACTGAATAGAGCTACGAGAACTACACGTCAGCTGCTCATTGTCAGCTCGAAACACACAAGAGTGTAGACGCCACACTCGATGATGCTGATTGCGCGACGTTGCCAAGTTTCCTCGTAATTACAAATGCTCACAGGTGCTTAACGGTTGGTTTGTGCCCACAGGCATCTTAACTCCCCATACCTACCTCCATGCGTGGTTTGATTTTCTACCTCTTATTTTCCGACTCCCTGTATTGTTAATATGGAAACGAAATGAAAACATGAGAAAAGCAACAACAATGTGAAATTGTAATGCCTCAAATGAGTTCCATGATACCATATCAGTAGTTCTAAGCACGTAATTTGCAAGTCCCGGTACACGGAGAAACGCACGAAGCGCAATGTAGATGTATCGGACAACCAACGTATTAAACGAGAAGTTTGTTTGTTTGTTTGTTTACATTATACCTACGTCCGGTGCTCGAGTGATCCCAAATTGACTCAGTGGTTACGTCTCAAAACTTTTTGAGTCTCACGAGCTATAAATAGTAACAAATAGTATCAAAACTCGCGACTACAAACTAGTACCGGTAGCTGAATTAACATTATAATGAGTCTCAAAACTCACGACTCCGGAGAGCAAGTATGAGCTGTACGCTTATTTATTTATCGTATGGCTACTTCCAGCGGACCCCCTAAACGGTGAGCTACAAGTTCAGTTCAATTTCAAGTAATTCCAACTTTCGCCACCAGATACCAATGATAACTAGTGGTGAACGTTGGAACTTTGATAGAGCGTTCTGACGAAATCTAACCTAACAAATTTAGCTTTACACAAGTTTAGTCTGTGAAAGGATCTTTTACATGCCATAAATGTATGACATGGGACCGCCGGCTTTACTTCCGCTCCTAAGGAAGGTATACTGAAGGATTTTTAACGCTCTTAAAAAAATCTGACGACTTCGGCCGGGTTTGAACCCGCTATCTTGGGCATTGCAGTTCAGCATGCTACCGACTACGCCACCGAAGCCGCTATACTTGCCAGTGACATAAGGCGTCACACCGCCCATGTTGTTGAATCATAGGTCCTACATTTTATAAAGACTGAGGTAAGGGACGGTGACTCACTCTGCCCTTCAACCCATGTTTGTCCACCCAGTTTTAGAATGGGATTTCGTTTGTATTGTCTTATTGGAATTATCAACCTACCAGGGACCAAATTCTCCAAGTATAACACTGATTTTTCTCAGTCATTCTGCTTGGTGTCAATAAGCAGGCCTTAAAAACGTCATTGGAATCGTGGAGATCGTTATTTTGTGTTTGGTTGATTCTTAAGTTTAGGGGCTGCGACATCACGGCTATGTATCCCCGTGTACTTTGGGTGTGTGTAGAATCTGTCTGATAACAGGTGTTAATTGTGATGACTGTATTAGTGAGTGTTATCTGTTATTTAATTCAAGTAAGGACTGCAGACTTTTGAATTTTTCAAATAGTTCCTACTTTTGCCGCCAAAGGCCACCGTCAACGACTACTAGTTCAAAACTTAGCTACCAGACGCCACCGCAGTCGTCTCTTGGCAACGAACGTAGCAACCTAAGACCGTTGTTTACATTCTTAACCTATACAATTTAGCTTCACACAGGTGTAATTAGTGAAAGGTTCTTTAATATGCCATAAATCTATGACATGGAACCGCCGGTTTTACTGTACTTCCCCTTCCATTAATTGGGATAAGCCGATGAAAGTTTCAGCAGACCCCGTACTGGGATAAACGCTAGGAAAGAAGAAGGGGTGACGGAGTTCAGCCGCAGTTGCGGCTGGCGCTAACAATGGACATTTTCCCATTCAAACAGAACTGGTTTGGCTCGTGAGTTTTGAGACTGACCCTGGTACAGAAACCGGTTAGAACCTACTTTTACTAACCCTCATATTGAAATTCGTAAATTTTGAGACTCGTGAGTTTTAGACGGCACGGACTCAGTCAGACGT
This sequence comes from Meconema thalassinum, assembly GCA_946902985.2. Lineage (NCBI taxonomy): Eukaryota > Metazoa > Arthropoda > Insecta > Orthoptera > Tettigoniidae > Meconema > Meconema thalassinum. Next base: position 94,434,488 of record OX336388.2, read on the forward strand.
GGCGAAGAGCTGTCCTTGAGCCGCTAGTCAGGGCACGAGACAGCCTGCCGGCGTAAGGCGCAGCGTAGCTAGCACGGCTCAACGCCACTGGCCTAAATATACAGGGTGTATCTTAATTATACCGACAACAAGAAATCAGGGACGCTCTGCGTGTTATGTAAAAGATGATGCTGCAATCTGATTGGCGGAGAAAATGCTTTCGAGAAAATGAGGTTACTTTGTTACTTCCGGGCGAGCGATTCAAATCTACGAACTCGCCGTATTTGCTGAGCCAGGCAGCAAGCCGCTGGCCACTGCTGTGCTTCAGACAAGGGAAGGGAGCAAGGAGGATGTATGGCTAGAGCTGCATCTTAATGCAAAATTATGACACCAACCTATTGCTCGGCGCAAGTAGTTCCAACTGACAATATGAGATGGCGCGACGATCCACTTTCGAGCGCGATCCGTCCCCGACCTGGCCTACTGGCCTCTCTCCCCTCCCGGCCCATGCCTACTCGACCCTTTCTTCTATTCTACCCCCCACCCCCATTAATTTATATTCCTTTCTTTCTTTCTTTCTTTCTTTCTTTCTTTCTTTCTTTCTTTCCCCTGCCTTATAATGGTCATATTTTAGTAATTGGTCTAATAATAGGCGATTTCTTCCCCCTGTGATATCAGCTAGAGAAGAAAACATAGGCTCTATCAGAATAGTTGTGGATGTTTCAAGGTTATCAGCCCATGTTTCCACAAAGCAAATAGCATTGACATAGGCCTAACCCACAGATACAGTGAAACCCCTCAAATCCGAACCCCATAAATCCGAAATCCCGGGTAATCCGAACGAGTTATTTTCGACAATTTCAAGTTAAAAAAAACTTATTTTAGTCATAAAACAATTATATATTCTACAATATAACGTTATTTTAAATAATTCGTTGAAAAATTGACAAAGAAGTACATTAGCAAAGTGTAAATGTACCTATGCCATACTTATCTAGGATTGAAAAACGGAAAGGTTGGTTATTGTAATTCCTTAGGTTAATCACTTTGCAAAAACAAATGAAATAACAATAGAAAAACGCAAAATATCACTTAATCTTTCACTTGAAATCAGTTATCTTCAATTGTAGAAGCGAGGAAAACATTTCCGCGGTGGCAATCATGCACCAGCGTCGCATGAACATGACATCGTTTGGCGTGACTACTGCGTTTTGTTCTCCTAAGCGCAATGCGATGTCAAGAGCAGATATAGCTTCAGTATAATTGCACATTGTCTGTCGAAGTTTCTTCTTCCTCACTGTCGCTAGCTCAACGTACAGTCCTATACCGTAACGAGGGCTGGTTGTTATGTTATGGATATTTTCGGCTAATCCGAACAAATTGAAATCCGAACAGGCTACAGCCCCTATTAGTTCGGATTTCAGGGGTTTCACTGTATGTACAAATAGAAAGAGTAGGGTACTATACTACAATATTGAAAATGAATTGTAAGACAAAATTACAGCTGCACTTATCACACACCTGTATTATTTAATTGTCAGTGCGGTACTTCCTATCAATCGAATTAAGAAATATCATGTTTGAATTACGGGAAGCGTTGTAACAACCAGCTCTTATTTTGAACTGTATCGATAGTAGCTGATATCGTTTTCGAGCGCAGTGTATCGACTAAAATCGATGTGTGATTCAATATAATTCAATGTCTTCGTATAATATCTTTCGAAACCGATTGTATTCCTTTCTAAGCACTGCAATATGTATTTACTATTGATATATATTCAAATGTTAATTAAATAAACAACATTAACACGAATACTCACCAATTTTCCGATTTTGCTGCTATCTATAGAAGTATAACTCAACTACATCGTCGTACGCGATGACTGCTAGCGTTTTTAACGTTGTCAGCAGGTACTACTACAAGGCAAGCTAATGCTGGTACCAAAACTCCCTATAAAGTTTCACCCACCCGGAAGGGAGTGTGATAGAAGGAGACAGAGATATGCTGGCGGGAATGCGCAAGATTCCTCGTTCGCCTCGGCTTGCACTCCGGCTCAACAAATACGGCGAGCACGTCAATTTGAATCATGCGCCCGGAAGTAACAAAGTAACCACATTTTCTCGAAGGGAAAAATTTCCTCCGCCAATCCGATTGCGGCATCGTCTTTTACATAACACGCAGAGCGTCCTTGCTTTTTTTTTTTTTTTTTTTTCTTTTGGTGTATAGGGTTGCCAGATTTCAAGAATGGAAAAACGGAACACATGTCCCAAAACATTGTTTCTTTCAATCAAGGTTGTTAAATGTTGTAATAAATAATACACATATGTATTAAATAAACATTACATAATCAAATACACAAAATTAAAACTAGATATTGCTAACATATCATATAGGCCTATGACACCAGCAACTTACAAATGCTTCCCATTTGAACGACCCTTTGCAAGGATTTTTCATTTGTAAGTATCTTCTTATAAATTCACTACAATTTTCGTCAAAATTGTAATATGTGAACAGTTCTTGTTTTATCAAACTAATGGAGCTTCTGTTTCTATCATCTCTCCATTTGATATTCATGACAGAAAAAAACTCTCTTCGTAAAAGCATTGGAGTGGAAAATGGTGAGTATTAACTTCATAAGGACTAAGATATTCCTTAATGTTGATGTCCCTAATAAATCTAAAATATGTACCCATCTATTTGACACAGACATAGGAATCATTTTCTCTTTCAAACTTGCACCTGTATCACCAGAAAACAAGCTAGATATTACAACAATTCTGAAGTGGGACATTTGAAAATTGGTCTGAAATTGAATACATTATCAAACTAACCAAAAACGGAATATTTGGCGTTCTGTTAAAGATTAAAACGGAACTTGGAACAAAACAAGTAAAAAAAAAGATACGCGCCTTACAGTAGTCGCATATGATGTGTAACATCTAACATGTTATCCTACTCGTATACTACACAGCTTGGACCTTCTTAAAATGTTAATTTACACTCCATTTTCTTACTGGTACTATGATGAATGCTGCAGTGGCCTTGGCCGAGCTTTGGGCGTGCTACGGCCCCCTGATGTAGTATTGAAAGCGCGCGCGTAGTATATACTGCACTCAACATCTGGCATGTTATCCTACTCGTATACTACACAGCTTGGACATTCTTAAAATGTTAATTTACACTCCATTTTCATACTGGTACTATGATGAATGCTGCAGTGGCCTTGGCCGAGCTTTGGGCGTGCTACGGCCCCCTGATGTAGTATTGAAAGCGCGCGCGTAGTATATACTGCACTCAACATCTGACATGTTATCCTACTCGTATACTACACAGCTTGGACATTCTTAAAATGTTAATTTACACTCCATTTTCATACTGGTAGTATGATGAATGCTGCAGTGGCCTTGGCCGAGCTTTGGGCGAGCTACGGCCCCCTGATGTAGTATTGAAAGCGCGCTCGTAGTATATACTGCACTCAACATCTGGCATGTTATCCTACTCGTATACTACACAGCTTGGACATTCTTAAAATGTTAATTTACACTCCATTTTCATACTGGTACTATGATGAATGCTGCAGTTGCCTTGGCCGATCTTTGGGCGTGCTACGGCCCCCTGATGTAGTATTGAAAGCGAGCGCGTAGTATATACTGCACTCAACATCTGACATGTTATCTTACTCGTATACTACACAGCTAGGACATATATAAAATGTTCATTTACACTCCATTTTCATACTGGTACTATGATGAATGCTGCCTTGGCCGAGCTTTGGGCGTGCTACGGCCCTCTGATGTAGTATTGAAAGCGTGCGCGTAGTATATACTGCACTCAACATCTGACGTGTTGTCCTACTCGTATACTACACAGCTTGGACATTCTTAAAATGTTAATTTACACTCCATTTTCATACTGGTATTATGATGAATGCTGCAGTGGCCTTGGCCGAGCTTTGGGCGTGCTACGGCCCCCTGATGTAGTATTGAAAGCGCGCGCGTAGTATATACTGCACTCAACATCTGACATGTTATCCTACTCGTATACTACACAGCTTGGACATACTTAAAATGTTCATTTATACTCCATTTTCATACTGGTACTATGATGAATGCTGCCTTGGCCGAGCTTTGGGCGTGCTACGGCCCCCTGATGTAGTATTGAAAGCGCGCGCGTAGTATATACTGCACTCAACATCTGACATGTTATCCTACTCGTATACTACACAGCTTGGACATTCTTAAAATGTTAATTTACACTCCATTTTCATACTGGTACTATGATGAATGCTGCAGTGGCCTTGGCCGAGCTTTGGGCGTGCTACGGCCCCCTGCTGTAGTATTGAAAGCACGCGCGTAGTATATACTGCACTCAACATCTGACATGTTATCCTACTCGTATACTACACAGCTTGGACATTTTTTAAATGTTAATTTACACTCCATTTTCATACTGGTACTATGATGAATGACGCAGTGGCCTTGGGCGAGCTTTTGGCGTGCCACGGCCCCCTGCTGTAGTATTGAAAGCGCGCGCGTAGTATACAGTATACTGCACTCAACATCTGATATGTTATCCTACTCGTATACTACACAGCTTGGACATTCTTAAAATGTTAATTTACACTCCATTTTCATACTGGTACTATGATGAATGCTGCAGTGGCCTTGGCCGAGCTTTGGGCGTGCTACGGCCCCCTGATGTAGTATTGAAAGCGCGCGCGTAGTATATACTGCACTCAACATCTGACATGTTATCCTACACGTATACTACACAGCATGGACATTCTTAAAATGTTAATTTACACTCTATTTTCATACTGGTACTATCATGAATGCTGCAGTGGCCTTGGCTGAGCTTTGGGCGTGCTACGGCCCCCTGATGTAGTATTGAAAGCGCGCGCGTAGTATATACTGCACTCAACATCTGACATGTTAACCTACTCGTATACTACACAGCTTGGACATTCTTAAAATGTTAATTTACACTCCATTTTCATACTGGTACTGTGATGAATGCTGCAGTGGCCTTGGCCGAGCTTTGGGCGTGCTACGGCCCCCTGATGTAGTATTGAAAGCGCGCGCGTAGTATATACTGCACTCAACATCTGGCATGTTATCCTACTCGTATACTACACAGCTTGGACATTCTTAAAATGTTAATTTACACTCCATTTTCATGCTGGTACTATCATGAATGCTGCAGTGGCCTTGGCCGAGCTTTGGGCGTGCTACGGCCCCCTAATGTAGTATTGAAAGCGCGCGCGTAGTATATACTGCACTCAACATCTGACATGTTATCCTACTCGTATACTACACAGCTTGGACATTCTTAAAATGTTAATTTACACTCCATTTTCATACTGGTACTATGATGAATGCTGCAGTGGCCTTGGCCGAGCTTTGGGCGTGTTACAGCCCCCTGATGTAGTATTGAAAGCGCGCGCGTAGTATATACTGCACTCAACATCTGACATGTTATCCTACTCGTATACTACACAGCTTGGACATTCTTAAAATGTTAATTTACACTCCATTTTCATACTGGTACTATGATGAATGCTGCAGTGGCCTTGGCCGAGCTTTGGGCGTGCTACGGCCCCCTGATGTAGTATTGAAAGCGCGCGCGTAGTATATACTGCACTCAACATCTGGCATGTTATCCTACTCGTATACTACACAGCTTGGACATTCTTAAAATGTTAATTTACACTCCATTTTCATACTGGTACTATGATGAATGCTGCAGTGGCCTTGGCCGAGCTTTGGGTGTGCTACGGCCCCCTGATGTAGTATTGAAAGCGCGCGCGTAGTATATACTGCTCTCAACATCTGGCATGTTATCCTACTCGTATACTACACAGCTTGGACATTCTTAAAATGTTAATTTACACTCCATTTTCATACTGGTACTACGGTGAATGCTGCAGTGGCCTTAGTCGAGCTTTGGGCGTGCTACGGCCCCCTGATATAGTATTGAAAGCGCGCGCGTAATATATACTGCACTCGACCTTGCAATAAACGTGCAAGTGTCCAGTCACCAGTCAGAACCTCAGATGTTAACATGAGACAGTTATCATTACAACATCGTATTTTTGTATGTAAAACTTATTTTAAGTACGAGTCGGCTCGGCGGGTACGTGATGCATTTGTTCAGCAATTTCCTGATGAAGTGCCACCTTCACTAGCATAGATTCACGTGATTGAAAATAAGTTTGACTCTACTGACTCAGTGCTCAATAAAACGCATAAAATTATAAATCAGAAACATTACAGTGGCAGAACTCACTCGCGTCAGCCGGAATGTGGTTACCTGATACAATGCCTTTACAGTATAACCCAGGAAGGACCATACTTCCAGCATCTTTTAGAAGGTAATATATTTGTTACAGGATTGTACACACGCTTAAAGCAGGGTCCGCTTGCCGTTCTTACTTTATATGAAAGACCCTATATTGTACCGATCATGCTCGTGACTCATTTAAAAGAAGGTTGTTGCAAGGTAAGAGGGTGCGTTAGTTTTTAAAATTCTGTGAACAATAAGCAAGATGTTGAGTACGATTGCCTCTCCCTAAGCTTCAGCCAGCCAATGAGTTTTATAAAATGGTGTAATATGACATTGTTAACGAATTATGAAAACGTCACTTTTACTTGAAATGCCCCCATAAAAAAATATTCAGATGGGCTTAAGTCCGGTAAGTGTGGAGGCCAAGAAATTGACCAGCCTCTATCTACCCTACGATATTAGGATACCACTCATTCAGATGCGCATCAACAATAAAACCAAAGCGTGCAGGGACATCATCCACTTTCATAATAATTACAGTATCTGATATCTCAATAAGTATTCATTCCCAGACCCATGCTTATTTGTCCAACTGTGAAGATTCCCTTGTCTTTGTACTTTTTTGTTTGTTTTCCTTTTATCCCTCATTCCATCCGCATCTTCCTGTTCTTGTGTTTGTCCATCATCCTTGTTCCTATCCTCCTTTCCTGTTGGTCGATTGATTGTATCACTTTTATAGGTTTGCGTGGGTTGTAAATAAAGTTGTGACAACATAGACAGTATGAACATATTATATAACCTGCTTGGGAAATACATTTATATCCCTTCAATATAATCACCAGTATGATCCTGCAACTTTTGCTAAATTCGTGGTAACAGTTGATTCCTGTAGCGAGGTAGTTGCTGTTTATCTCTTGGATAGAGTGCACGAAGCACTGATGCAACATATTGCCTCTAACAAGGGAATGGATTGCGGTGTAAAATTATGATCTGGTTGAAATTTAGTACAAAATATTTCTACAAAGTTGTACAATGACGTAGTGAAAACTGCACGGGCAACTTTCAGTTTTGAACGCCAATATTGAACGCCGAAAACCTGCCGGGCGACGGCACGAGCGAGGAAGTGGGAAGTGCTGCTAGAAGGAAGTGCTGCTAGAATTCTAGCAGCACGCGATGTTTCCCGGCCACCAGGCAACAAACTGCCGTGCTGCGTTACATTCCCCACCTCCACCTTCCCCTCATCCCGTCACTGCCTTATCAATTCGCATCCACTATTACAAGGATTACAAAGAGTACAAGAGGAAAAAATGAAAGGTCGTTTAATTAATTTACAGTATGGCCAAGCGCAAAACATCACATTATGTTGCATTTTATAATCGACAGGGTAGAAGAGTGAGCTGAGGGTAACGTCAATTAAGGTGGGCAATGCAACGCAGCATGCCTAGTGGCCGGGAGCCATCGCGTGCTGCTAGGATGCAAGGTCTGCTTTACCTCTTCCCACCTCCTCGGCCATGGTCACCCAGTTTTCGGCGTTCAAAATTGGAAGTGGCCCTTGCGGTTTTCACTACGTCATTGTGCAACTTTGTAGGAATATTGTGTACTACATTTCAACCAGATTAGAATTTGACACCGCAACCCATTCCCTTGTAAGTTGATTTTCTCATTCATCGAAATAAGTCATAGGATTCATGTCAGGGAAATATGGAGGATGCTCCTTACACAGATCAATTTAGTCAAAAAACCGCTCCGTCTGTTATCTAGTCACATGGATCAATCAATATAATTTATTGCAAATGGAGTTATTGCCCCGGTGGCAAATATGTACATATAAATGCACAAAATAGTAAAATCATATTACAAACAACTCGATTAACATAACACCACTAACTCAATAATATCCATCAACACAATCGTAGAATAGTCCTATGATAATTACTAATATAAAGTACTCACTAAAACAAATAATCTAATGTTATCCGTACAATATTCAACCCACACATAAATATATGCCCCTCACTCTTTCAATTCGTTGTCCCCATTATCATTATAAGATGTTAAAGAATACGCCAATCAACACTTATTGAAAAATATCTATTTTAAGTATTAATCATGATACATTATTCGACCTACGTTGAGCTCTTCTTCAGTCGGCATTAAAAATTGAAGACTGTTGACAAACTATGTTCCTTCCATTCCCATGGTACTAGCCCATTATTTAGACAAGAGTCATTACTGCAATACTTCTCAACCCCAACTCTGTAGCAAGACAACCACTGCTCCTGAGACATAATGAATATTTGCATGTAAGATGAAAGAAGGGTTGTCTCTCAGTAAATGTGGGCGTTAGTGCTGCATAGCTGGACGTTGGTTCTATTCGAGGAAATGTTGGTAGTACGCTGCATTGACATTTTGGTCTTGAGGTACGGCAAGCTTGTGATAAAAAAATAAAAGGTCCCAGTTTGCTTCCTTGTGGCATCCCCTCCTTACATTGGCCTGTTCTGATTGTGAATTCCCCACCCTCACACTGTCCTATACCACTATCAGCTCGACTTTCACCCTAGAGGATTCTAATTACACTTACTTTGAGCGGGATGATCCTTTGTGGTGCCTTTCATTAGACTGACGTTTCACTTCAAGCTCGTATGCCCGTGCCCACGTCTTGTCAATGACAACAGTACATTGCAGGAATACTTCTCTTAGGTGTAGTTGAGCTCATCAGTGCCACAGTCAGGCTATGAGGAGCCCAGCTTGCTGCATTTTTTCTGTGGAGGTTATTCTTGAGGATGTATCAACTCGATGGATAATTCTATTAGAGTCCAGCGATGGTCAACAGCTAGGAGACCTCGTTCGAACCCTGCTTTTACAACACAAATTGATGGCCACCTCTGTGAGCCACATGTGCAGTCTCATTCTGACCCGTACGAAATGCAGAGGCCAATATTGAAACTGTACGATATGATATTGCAGCGTTGTCAAAAGCTTCAAACAGCCCTTGATGTCACTGATGTGTATTTCCATCATACGATACCTAGATTTTTAACCACGATAGTTGCTCAAGTTTCGAAAACATGCTTTAGAGCTGTACATTTAACATTGCACAATAACATCATCTGTTGTCATTAGAGAATTAATCTACATCTGCTGTCATGGCAACCAGTTTTATAACTACTATCACAATATTGTCTTGTTTAGCATGGGAATGCACATGAACCATTCCCGACAGTGTTGCCACTACTTTATTTACAACTCACTTATATAATTGAATAGTCCCTTGTTATATCATAAATGTAGCAAATATTCTTCTGTCAGAATTCTATTCTAATGTTAGAAATTCCCAAGCAGATGACACCTTGAATGTCTCTGTTTCGAAGACAAGATAATGAAATAATGTACCGGTAAACAAAGAAAGATGTGAATCTAAACATATTTGAGTAATGGTCTGTATTGACGTGATGATGATAATAATAAAGTGTATTAATGGATATGACGGTTATGATGAAACTGTTAAAAGTTTATCAGAGGTCAGAAGGCAGACGATCAAAATAGAATTGCTAATGTGTCAGCCTCCTATAAAGGAGGAATAAATTGCCCAGTTTTAGCACTGTACTTGCAAACGATTCACCCCTCTACAGAGCTGGTGGGTCTTTTGGGGGAATGGAATGTAATGTTTATGGAACATTAAGATATGTATTCGAATAGGTTATGTAGCACCAACAATAAATATGCATTCAAATTGAGGAATTGAGTTGTTCTACTATAGATGAGCTCTGTGAAACAAAACTTAACTTAGTCGGTTGCGGAGAAGAGATCAGGGCCGTTCCTCGGACTGCAAGCGTGCCAAGATTTATGCTAGATAGTACCTTCACTTTCAGACATTCACTTTAAAAATGTTCTCATTTTCTCTGATCATTGCTTTCCTGATACTGGAGTTTATAATAAACAAACATAATCACTCAACTGTCTCTTTGGTACAGTTAACCCCTCAAAGACTTCTTCTTTATGTTTGATTCCAACTCTTGAAATCTACCCATTTTGGACAAGGACAGTATTTCATGAAACAAAAGCTCAACAACGTGAATGGTATATCTTCGGACACAAAAGCTGAACCTATCAACGTTGGTATCGCAAAGAAAACCTGAACCAATCGACGTTGGTATCACATAGGAAAGCAGCACAAATCAACGTTGGCATCGAACACGAAATCTGAACCAATCGACGTTGGTATCACATAGGAAAGCTGGACCAATCGACGTTGGCTTCGCATAGGAAATCAGTACCAATCAACGTTGACATCGAACACGAAATCTGAACCAATCGACGTTGGTATCACATAGGAAAGCTGGACCAATCGACGTTGGCTTCGCATAGGAAAGCAGTACCAATCAACGTTGGCATCGAACACGAAATCTGAACCAATCGACGTTGGTATCACATAGGAAAGGTGGACCAATCGACGATGGCATCACATAGGAAAGCTGGACCAATCGACGTTGGTATCATATAGGAAAGCTGGACCAATCGACGTTGGCATCACATAGGAAAGCTGGACCAATCGACGTTGGTATCATATAGGAAAGCTGGACCAATCGACGTTGGCATCGAACACGAAATCTGAACCAATCGACGTTGGTATCCCATAGGAAAGCTGGACCAATCGACGATGGTATCACATAGGAAAGCTGGACCAATCAACGTTGGCATCGCATAGGAATCTGGACCAATCAACGTTGGCATCGCATAGGAAAGCTGTACCAATCAACGTTGGCATCGAACACGCAATCTGAACCAATCGACGTTGGTATCCCATAGGAAAGCTGGACCAATCAACGTTGGCATCGAACACGCAATCTGGACCAATCGACGTTGGCATCACATAGGAAAGCAGTACCAATTAACGTTGGCATCGCATAGGAAAGCTGTACCAATCAACGTTGGCATCGAACACGCAATCTGGACCAATCGACGTTGGCTTCACATAGGAAAGCTGTACCAATCAACGTTGGCATCGAACACTCAATCTGGACCAATCGACGTTGGCATCACATAGGAAAGCAGTACCAATCAACGTTGGCATCGAACACGAAATCTGAACCAATCGACGTTGGTATCCCATAGGAAAGCTGGACCAATCGACGTTGGCATCGCATAGGATAGCTGGACCAATCAACGTTGGCATCGCATAGGAAGCTGGACCAATCAACGTTGGCTTCGCATAGGAAAGCTGTACCAATCAACGTTGGCATCGAACACGCAATCTGAACCAATCGACGTTGGTATCGCATAGGAAAGCTGGACCAATCAACGTTGGCATCGAACACGCAATCTGAACCAATCAACGTTGGCATCGCATAGGAAAGCTGTACCAATCAACGTTGGCATCGAACACGCAATCTGAACCAATCGACGTTGGTATCGCATAGGAAAGCTAGACCAAACAACGTTGGCATCGCATAGGAAAGCTGGACAAATCAACTTTGGCATCGCATAAGAAAGCTGTACCATCAACTTTGGCATCGTACACAAAAGCTGAACCAATCAACGTATTCTTCTTTCTTGATTTTAGTAACATCTATGATCTTTCATAATTTCATTCTCATAAACATATTTTATATTCATATGGATGAAAGGTCGTGTGAAAGTCTGAAACAAACCAATTCTTCTAGCATTGCAAGATGCGCGAGGAAGACTTTAGCCTCCAATTTAACGATGCTTCAGAGAGTTGAGTTGCCAGATTTGGCCATTTAACGTAATTGAGTCAGAAGAGGTAAGTTAGCGAGCGCTTCTGTTTGATAAAATGCTCGTGCAAAGTTAATTTATTGATGAATTAAGAGATAATTTACTTAGAGGAAAACGGTCCTTACTTTTGTATAAGAATATACATATCTGTAAAGTGCATCACATAATTTTCTTCCTATTCTGTAAAAAGTTATAACTGAAGCACTGAACTTGTCCGACACCTGGCGACTGGGACGGTGAATCATTAAGGGCCGAATAGATCCTGCCCACCCAAGGTTGTTAGGCAGCAATGCAAAAAAAATGTTTAATTGATGTGTTTTAGAATTACTTTCTATTGCAGATACTCAACGTAAAATAAGTGTTTTACCCTTCTAGAATCTCTAAAGAGAATTCATTATAAATAACTCATCCCCAGCTTAAGATCCTGACAGTCTCGTGCGGTGTATCGTCATAGCAAGGGCCGCTCCACAGAAAGTCCATGTAAAGTATATGGCTTCATGGGCCGGGTGATGAACATGAAACAATGGACATAGCACTGTCTTGCACGCGAATCTTCAGCGCTATGAAGGGAATTTTCTCTCTCTTCAAGGGCCAGCAGATTAGGCCCATAGCGTTGCTTTGAAGCGAAATAGAGCTTACATTTCACTTCTTGCTTCTGTCTTTGTTAAACTGGACTACGAGAGAAGGGTCCACCCCACCCCACCCCACGCCCTTAAACAGGTATTCAGCTATTGTTCGCAGCTTGCTGACATGAGACAAACATATATTTATACATTTCAGTTGACTGATGTTCCAAGTACAGTACACTGTGTTAGTGAGTTCTGTTGATGAAGTTAATTTCTACTGTATAAATGCGTTTTTAACTTTTGTGGCACGCTACGTAGTTATTTAATATGTCGATTGTATGCGACATAGGAAAATGAAAGTGGAATTTTTATTTACAAATCCATTTTCTTCTATAGCTCTGAACTCAAAAGTTAGAAATTAAATAATTATGACCTCGTCAACCAAGCTGATAGATAAATTAGTTTTATCCTAGCACAGCACAGTGGGTCAAAATCGAAATCTAGGGGGGCAAAATTATTTTTACGTTTTAATCATGAATTTATAGTGAAAGCAACGTATATACATTAATTTGTTTACTTCATAATAAACATCAGTTAAGAATTTTTTTAAGCTCGTCTACAAATGCAAGAAATTGTCTATGACTAGGAGTTGGATAGAGCATTCAGTTATCTCTTCAGAACAATTTCCTACCCCTAATTTACATATAACAAAGTCAAAAGTTCCACTTTTGACATAATCGTCGAACCCAGTGCTTCAAACAGTTGTAAACGTGTGAGAACTGGTGGCGCGGCATCTTCTAAAACGTAAAATAACTAAGTAAGTTGCAAAATGATGGAAAAAATCTTATAACAGGCGTAAACTACAAGAATTTATCTACATTTTAACATTAAGTAGAAAGTGACGCAGAGTGATGATGATGATGATGATGATAATTGTTGTTTTAAGGGGCCTAACATCGAGGTTATCGGCCCGACGCAGAGTGACGCGGCATACTAAAAATCTAATTGAAAATATAATTTTAAAAATAATAGTTCAATATTATATAACCGGGTGAGTTAGCCGTGGTCGTTATGGCATGACTGCTGGCAGTCGCTCACATCCGGGAGGCGAGGAGGTTCGAATCCCCCCGCCGGCAACCTTGAAGGTGGTCTTCTGTGGTTTCCCATCTTCCTTCCATGCAAATGCCGGGGTTGGTCCCTAACTATAGGCCACAGCCGCTACCTTCCAACTCCTCGTCCTTACCTTCCAACTTCCCTCCCCAACGGTACTTGTAGCTCACCCATTGGGTGTCCGTCTCGAAGCAGCTACAAAACTGGCGAGACGAACATGTCCTCGGACACTCCCGGCACTAAAGGCCATACGCTTAAAAAAAATTATATAATGCAAATATAGCTAAAATTACGTAAAAATTACGCCCATTAATAACTGAAACACGTTACAAAGATCATACCTTCAGTTGCATGTTCCATCTTAAAGCATCACACTAACCACAAAGACAACCAAACTACAGCCACTTACATTCACCCTCCAATTCAGACTGCTCGAACAGTGGTGACAGATTTACACTAAGATGCGTTTATATCCCAGAATATTGAGCGGCAATTGTATGATAATGCTGTAGAAGTAATTAATTTTGATTTTTTAATTATGAAAATAAATAATTTTGTCCTCCTAGATTTCGATTTTGACCCACTGTGCACAGGAGAGAATATATTTATAAATAAGGAGCCATGGTAGTACAGTTTATAATGCATCAACTATTTATTAAAACTTGTTTCAAATGTTGTGTTGTGTGGAATTATGATAATGACAATATTGGCAACAATAAATGACAAATATAAAACAATATTTCCCCCCAGGGGCTCACATCTGGTGGGACGTGGGTTGGCGACCACGGGACCCCAGCTGAGTCCGGCATTGCTTCCACTTACTTGTGCTGGGCTCCTCCCCTTCTTGTTTCCTGTCGACCTCCCTTGGTCAACTCTTGTTCTTTTCCGACCCCGACGGTATTAGGGTATCCGAGCCCTAAGAGTCTTTCACTTTCCCGCCATAATTGGCACGTGTCTCATCTTTCCTGATCCCTCCTTCTTCGAGGGGTCAGACCTCTTGTTTTCTTTTCATTATATTTCCTTTTCTCTTTAAGATTCTCGCACTGTTTTTGTTAATTGGCTCCCCGTGTATCTAAATTCCATTTAGCGATTATTTTTTTCATCCACACTCCATTTCGTAGTTTTTTTTTCAATCAGCGTTGCATTTTGTAAGTCTTTTCGATCTAAATTGCATTTTGTGAGTGTTTTCAACCTCAATTGCATTATGTAAGGATTGACAATCTAAATTGCTTTTTGGTATGTCTTTCAATATTGGGGCTGGGGCCTTTGTGAGTATTTTGAATTTCAATTGCATTTCGTATTTTCAACCTAAAACGCTTTTTGCAAGTTTTTTCAATCTAAATTGCATTTTGTAAGTATTGTCAATCCAATTGAGTAGTTTGAATCTACCATACATTTTGTAAGCATTTTTAATTTCAATTGCATTTTGTAAGTATTTTGAATATCAATTGCACTTTGTGATTATTTGGATTCTGAAATGCGCATTTTTCAATCTAAATTGCAATGTGTATTTTCAATTTCAATTACATTTTGTAAGTATTTTGAACCTCAATTGCATTTTGCACGTATTTTCAATCTCATTTGCCTCTTGTACGTATTTTCAATCTCATTTGCCTTTTGTGCGTATTTTTCAATCTATTCTTTTTGAGAGTATTTTCGTTCTAAATTCCCTTTTGTAAGTATTACCGCTCTCCATTTTGTGAGTAGTTTCAATCTGAGTTCCTTTTTGTAAGTATTCTCCTTCTGACTTAATTTCCGTTCTGGTTTCCACTTCATTAGCATTTTCACTATTACCCAAACCATTAGGGGCCCATAACCTAGATGTTAGGCCCCTTAAAACAACAACTATCAACATCATAATAAAACAATATTTAATATGAAACAACAATAGTATCGTATGGCCCACCCTAAAATTTTAATCAGGAGCCGCTTCTGCCTGGCGACCTTCCCCTATGGGGGTCAAATGGTTCAACTTCCTGCAAGCTTAAAAGCATTGAACTTGTATTGAAAGGTGAGTAACGGGGGATCTGTAAAATACTTTCAGACTGGCATGGTGGGTGGGTTAAACCCTCGACATCAAGGCTGTAGTGTTGTATGTTCTGTTACAGACAACCCCATATATTCCTCGAGCAAACATCCACCATTCCAAAGCTCCACAGAGTTTGCGGATTATGACGGTTTCATGAGTCAGTTCTTCAGACCCAGTACGTCAACCACTACCACCACTACGACAACACCACGACCTATAACAACGACCACCACGAGAAGGACCACTACTCAAGAGTCTTTCTTTGAAGAAGATACTCCAGAAGACGATTTCATTTCATTTCCGTGTCCGATCATTTCCAGAATGTAGCAACTCCGATGGCCAGAAGACGATTATAAAGGTAAGAAAATATGATTTTTCTTTTTCTTCTTCTTCTTCTTCAAATGCCTCGTCCTCCAAGATCAGTTGCATGATCTGCTGTTTGTCTATAGCTGTTCTAAACAGTGACACTGTATTAAGTCCAAACCACTGGCTTAAGTTCTTTAGCCATGATATTGGTCTCCGTTCTGGACCCCTAATGCCATCAATCTTCCCTTGGATAATTAATTGCAAGGGGTGATATTTGTTGTTGCGCATGAAATGGTCAAAGTATTCTCGTTTTCTCCTTTTGATGATACTGAGAATTTCCAAGTATTTGTCCTGACGCCGCAGTACTTCCACATTTGTGACTTTAGCTGTCCATGATATCCTTAAAATCCTGCGATATGTCCACATTTCAAATGCTATCAGTATCTTACTTAAAACCTCTGTAAGTATCCATGATTCAACTCCCATAGAGCAGGACACTAAAAACGTAGCATCGAAGCAGTCGGGTGAGTAATGACAAAACTTTTCTCATTTTCATGAAAGAACGTTTGCGTTCGGGTACATTTTTTGAATGATAAAGATCTCTAGATTTTAGAAAATGTTCATCAAAGGTCCTTTCTGCACGTTGTGCAGAAGTACCATGTCATTCATTATATTGCGCAGTGGGTCAAAATCGAAATCTAGGGGGACACAATTATCGTTACGTTTTAATCATGAATTTAGAGTGAAAGCAACGTATATAATTTGTTTACTTCATAATAAACATCAGTTGAGACCTTTTTAAGCTACGTCTACACATGCAAGAAATTGTCTATGACTAGAAGTTGGATAGAGCATTCAGTTATCTCTTCAGAACAATTTTCTACCCCTAACTTACTTTTAACAAAGTCACAAAGTTCCACTTTTGACATAATCGTCGAACCCAGTGCTTCAAACAGTTGTAATCGTGTGAGAACTGGTTGCGCGGCATCTTCTAAAACGTAAAATAACTAAGTAAGTTGCAAAGAGATGCAAAAAATCTTATAACAGGCGTAAACAACAAGACATTATCTACATTTTAACAAGTAGAAAGTGACGCAGAGTGACGCGGCATACTAAAAATCTAAGTGAAAATATAATTTTAAAAATAATAGTTAAATATTATATAATGCAAATATAGCTAAAAATACGTAACAATTACGCCTATTAATAACTGAAACACGTTACAAAGATCATACCTTCAGTTGCATGTTCCATCTTAAAGCATCACACTAACCACAAAGACAACCAAACCACAGCCACTTACATTCACCCTCCAATTCAGACTGCTCGAACAATGGTGACAGATTTACACTAAGATGCGTTTATATCCCAGAATAGTGAGTGGCAATTGTATGAGAATGATGTAGAAGTGATATATTTTGATTTTTTAACCATGAAAAAGAATAATTTTGTCCTCCTAGATTTCGATTTTGACCCACTGTGCATTGGTAAAACTGTGTTTGTTCTCCAACGTGTAAATGGCAAATGTGTGTTATTGCATTAAATTGCTCTTTAAAACTTGTGCTGATATCTTGACCTGTCTGCCCGATAAACAGTATAAGTCACTACAATCGTTGTATGTCATCATCATAATTAAAACAAGAAGTCCCGTGACGAACTAAAGAGCCTACTTTTCTCGAAATGTAAGATTCATTCCAATGATTAATCTGTACGGACGAAATTAGAATAATGAAGAAATTGAGTTGGTAATATCGAAATTTCTAATTAGTTCGAAATATAACTGGCTTAATAAGGTACAGAATACAAAATTTGCTTGAAGTCCAATGGATAGCATGGACGTTGCATGTAGTGAGACATTGGACCTATCAGCGTGCGTAAAATCATGTTGGCAACAATGTCTTGCATATGAACAAATGAAAATCCACAGCCTGTTTCCAGTCTCCGACCGGGTTAGGAATGGAATGAATGGAGCCCCTATCTAGCGGCGAGGATATGAACTGTGCCGGCTGCCGAGGCCTGACGCACTCCTCTGGGGCAATGATTAAATGAACGACAGATGAAATGAAATGGTAGTGGAGAGGGTTGCTGGAATGAAATTTTGACAGGGAAAACCAGAGTACCCGGAGAATAACCTGTCTGCCTCCGTTTTGTCCAGCACAGATCTCACCTGGAGTGACCGGGATATGAACCACGGACCCAGCGGTGAGAGGCCGGCGTGCTGCCGCCTAAGCCACGGAGGCTTAATGTCTTGCATATGTTGGTCAGAAATAATCTGAATTATTATGATCTATTGTTGTGCCAATTTTGGATGAAATCCATTCATTTTTATAGAAGTTACATGTATTATAAAATTGGACCAATCAGTAGCCTTAGAACCATGTTGGTAGCACTGACGTTTATTAGTTACTCCAAATTAATCTAGAATGTAAGGTACTATACGTGTGCAAAGTTTAGAGCTGTTGGCTTGAATACTTTCTGTTATATTGATATTAGGGTAAAAAAATAGAGACAGCATTTATTAACAGTTGGCAGCCCTGGTTGCTCTTAAGAATATGCATAGTTATATGTGTAATAGTACACATAGCACATACGAAATTTGGTTGAAATCCAATTGATAGTATAGAAGTTACATATGTTTACAATTGGTCCTATCAGCAGGCTTAGAATCATGTTGGTAGTACTGAGATCCATTACTTACTCCAAATTAATCTAAAATGTCAGGTGCTATACGTGTGCATAGTTTAAAGCTGTCGGCTTGCATACTTTCTGATATATTGGTATTTGGATAAAAACAATAGAGAGTGCATTTATTAACAGTTGGCAGCCCTGGTGGCTATTAAGATACGCTCAGTCATATCTGTCTATCTACACATAGTACACACGAAATTTGGTTGAAATCCAATTGATAGGTCCAATTTTTAAAGGCATATAACTTCTACACTATCAGCAGGCTTAGAATCATTTTGGCAACACTGTCATGTATGGCCTACTGGAAATTAAACTGAAATATTATTATCTATATGTGTGCCAATTTTGGTATAGCTCCCATGCATACCTTCCAAGATATACAACATGGAGCTGAAATTTCAATTGCATTTTTTCAGCAGTTGGTAGTACTGGCATCATTTTCAAATAGGGCATTGAGATATTCAGATAGAGATCTTGACTCATACCAAATTTGGGTTGGATTGCTACAGCCGTTTAGGAGTTGATAGGGGGGGGGGCACACACACACACAGCCAGACAGACAGACACACATTTTCCCAGATCGATCTCATAAGTCTACTTTTTCCTCTTTTTTACAAAATGCGAAATGTAGGCTAATGATATTTCGATTAATATTTGTTAGAGGTTTTAAAGCTGCAATGAAACGTAACGCTCCATTAAATGTCATTCAACTGTTTTATTTATCACTAAATACAAGAACTTCTGTGCCACGCAATGAAAGTTTTCGAGCGTATCCTTGACAAAAGAATTCGTGCGATTGCCAAAATCACAAGGAACCAAGCAGGCTTTGTGAAAAACTGCGGCACAACAGATGCAATCTTCGCTGTACGGCAACTGGTTGAGAAATACTCCGAAAGAAATAAACCTTTGCATCTTGCTTTCCTCGACTTTGAGAAGGTTTTTGATCGGGTGCCACATGACCTAATCTGGTTAGCGTTCCGTCAACATGGCATCCCAGAACACCTTCTTAAATGGGTGCAGCTGCTTTACGCAGAACCAAGGAGCTATGTCCAACCTGCCGCGGGAGCGTCTAATGACTTCCGCATCACCGTAGGTGTCCACCAGGGCTCCACCTTATCACCACTGCTCTTCATTCTTGTGATGGACACTGTAACGTCAGACCTGCACCAGCCGCTTCCATGGACACTTCTCTATGCAGATGACGTCATGTTGGCTGTTGAGACGAAGCTTGATCTCCAACGTCAAACACAAGAGTGGTCCAATCGACTTGCGCAATATGGTCTGCGCCTCAACAAGAAGAAGCCAGAATACATGACATCCGATACACAAGAAGTGGGCACCATTACTGTTGACGGAGTAGATTTTCCACGTGTAGCGAAATTTAAGAATCTTGGTTCCACTATCTCTGATGATGGGCGACTTACTGACGAGGTCAACACAAGGATACACGCAGCCTGGACGAAGTGGCGAATGACAACTGGCGTCACCTGTGACCGTAGGATGAATGACCATCTGAAATCTAAGATCTACCGGACTGTCATTCGTCCTGTCGCTCTCTACGGCACGGAGTGCTGGCCATCTACTAAGGAAGCAGAACGTCGCCTATGTGTCATGGAGACGAAGATGCTTAGATGGTCAGCAGGTTTCACTAGGCTGGATAAATTTTCAAATTATGCCATCAGAAATCGGTTTGGTGTTGCTCCAATCGGGGAAAAAAATGCAGGAAAATCGTCTGAGATGGTTTGGACATGTGCTGCGCGCAGAGGGCGACACAATGACAAAACCAGCTTACCCACTGGATGTGGCTGGAAAGAGGCCCAGAGGGCGACCAAGGCAACGGTGGGCCGATACACTGCACAATGATCTAAAGGCTGTCAATCTTCATCCAGACATGGCCCATGACCGAGGGAAATGGAGACTACGATCCCACATAGCGGACCCTGCCACAAGGTGGGACAAACGATAAAGAAAAGAAGAAGAAATACAAGAACTGCTTAAATGCGCCGTTGCCGTGAACCGATCATAAACAAATTGAAGAAAAGTTAGTAGAGGGCGCTATTGCGCCTCTCGATCAGGATGGCGGTCGATACCGGCGGATGCCGATTTCACCACAATATTCATAAAAAAACAATAAGTAAATAACAGTTCTCTTTGCATGAAAACCATTTTAGGCCCCATTTTTCCTTTCAGCACAATAAAAACAAGAAGTTCCGTGACGAATTACTAAAGAACCTACTTTTCTTAAAATGTAAGATTCTTGCCAATGATTAATCTTTAAGGATCTATCTAGAATGATGACGAAAATAAGTTGGTAATATCGAAATTTCTAATTAGTTCGAAATACTGTATACCTGGCAAAATGTAGCCTAATAGAGCACTACAGTTGGCAGCCCTGGTAACTGAATATATTCTTAGTTCCATCTCTTACGGTACAGAATACAAAATTAGGTTGAAGTCCAATGGATAGCATGGACGTTACATGCAGTTAAACATTGGATGTAACAGCGCGCGTAAAATCATGTTGGCAACAATGCTATGCATGTAGCCTATTGGTCAGAAATAATCTGAAATAATATGATCTATTGTTGTGCCAATTCTGAATGAAATACATTAGTTAGTAGACTATAGAAGTTACATGCATTTTAAAATTGGACCTATCAGCAGGTTTAGAATCATGTTGGAAGCACTGACGTATATTGGTTACTTTAAATTAATCTAGAATGCCAGGTACTATACGTGAGCATAGTTTAAAGCTGTCAGCTTGCATACTTTCTGATATATTGGTATTTGGATAAAATAAATTGATAGCATTTATTAACAGTTGGCAGCCCTGTTGGCTCTTAAAAATACTCTGTCATATCTGGTTATGTACACATAGCACATACGAAATTTGGTTGAATTCCAATTGATAGTGTAGAAGTTATAGGCATTTATAAATTGGACATATCAGCAGGCTTATAATCATTTTGGCAAAACTGCCTTATATGGCCTCATGGAAATTAAACAGAAATATTACTATCTATACGTGTGCCAATTTTGAAATAGCTACCATTCATGCCTTCCAAGATATCCAACATGGAGTTCAGATTTCAATTGCGATTTTTCAGCAGTTGGTAGCACTGACATCATTTTCAAATACAGCATTGAGATATTCACGTATAGATCTTTATTCCTACCAAATTTTATTTCGATTTCTGCAGCCGTTTAGGAGCTGATAAGGGGGGGGGGGACACACACAGCCAGACCGACAGACAGATGGACAGACAGACAGACAGACACTCATTTGCCCGGATCGATCTCATAAGTCTACTTTTTTCTCCTTTTTGCAAAATGTGAAAAGTAGGCTAATAAACAATGTTTTGCTCTCCATATTCCTACTGCCATTACTATTTACCCTGAAAATCTGCCTATCTTGATGCCTTTATCTGTTTCATTATTTGTGGGTTGGCGACCACGGGCCCCCAGCTGAGTCCGGCATTGCTTCCACTTAATTGTGCCGGGCTCCTCTCCGTCTTATTTCCTGTCGACCTTCCTTGGTCAACTCTTGTTCTTTTGTGACCCCGACGGTGTTAGGGTATCCGAGGCCTAGGGAGTCTTTCACTTTCCTGCCTTAATTGGCCATTGTCTCATCTTTCCTGATCCCTCCTTCTTCGAGACCTCTTGTTTTCTTTTCACTATATTTCCGTTTCTCTTTAAGATTCCCGCACTGTTTTTGTTACTTGGCTCCCCGTGTATCTAAATTCCCTTTAGCGTTTCTTTTCATCTACACTACAATGTGTAGGTATTTTTAGCCTACTTTTCACATTTTGCAAAAATGAGGAAAAAGTAGACTTATGAGATCGGGAAAATGTGTGACTGCCTGTCTGTCTGTCCTTCTGGCTGTGTGTGTGTCCCCCCCCCCTATCAACTCCTAAACGGCTGCAGCAATCAAAACCAAATTTAGTATGAGTAAAGATGTAAAGATGTGCACCGGAATAACTCACGTCCATATTTGAAAATGTCAGTGCTACCAACTGCTGAAAAAACGCACTAGAAATTTGAGCTCCATGTTGGATATCTTGCAAGGTATTCATGGGAGCTATTCCAAAATTGGCACACATGCAGATAATACTATTTCAGTTTAATTTCCAGGAGGCCAACATTGACAGTGTTGCCAAAATAATTTTAAGCCTTCTGATAGGTCCAATGTTTAAATGCATATAACTTCTACACTATCAATTGGATTTCAACCACATTTTGTATGTAACATCTGTACATAAACAGATATGACTGAGCATATTCTTAAGAGCCAACAGGGCTACCAACTGTTAATATTTGCTCTCTCTCTATTTTTTTATCCAAATACCAATATATCAGAAAGTATGCAAGCCAACAGCTTTACACTATGCGCACGTATATTCTGACATTTTAGATTAATTTGGAGTAACTTATATACGTCAGTTCTACCAACATGATTATAAGCCTGCTGATAGTACCAATTTTTAAATACATGTAACTTCTATACTATCAGTTGGATTTCAACCAAATTTCGTATGTGCTATGTGTACCATAACAGATATGACTATAAGTGTTGTTAAGAGCAATCAGGGCTGCCAACTGTTAATAAATGCTGTCTATATTGTTTTTACCCTAATATCAATATACCAGAAAGTATGCAAGCCAACAGCTCTATACTTTGCACACGTATAGCACCTGACATTCTAGATTAATTTGGAGTAATTAATACAAGGCAGTGCTGCCAACAAGATTCTGTGCCTGCTGATATGTCCAATTTTAAAATACATGTAACTTCTATACTAACAAATGGATTTCATCCAAAATTGGCACAACAAGATATCATAATAATTCAGATTACTTCTGACCAGCACACGCATGGTATTGTTGGCAACATGCTTTTACGCGTGTTGATAGATCCAGCGATTAATTGCTTGTAACGTCCATTGGACTTCAACCAAATTTTGTATTCTGTACCTTAAGAGATGGAACTAAGAATATATTCAGTCACCAGGGCTGCCAACTGTAGTGCTCTATTAGGCTACATCATACCAGGTATATTTCGAACTAATTAGATATTTCGATATTACCAACTTAATTTTGTCATTATTCAAGATAGGTTCATATACTGTAGAATAATCATTGGCATGAAAAGTAGGCTGTATAGTTCTTCACGGAACTTCTTGTTAAATTAAGTTGTTGTTCCTTGTGTCGTAATCATTCGATCAAAATGAAAGTTTGAATAATGAACCTACGCAATAATTTTCCTTTAAAGGTACATGACTCTAAGGCCTGTGCATATAACAATCCAACCTGGCGACCATAATAATTATTTAGACGGTTCTCAATATCTACGAATATATTACAGCAATCCAACTGAATTTTTTAATGTCCATAGGGGCTATGTACATAAGTTCACCTATAGGACTTTCAATAACCTGGTGATCACAAATCCAACATGGCGGCGGAGCGAAATATAAATATTCACGTGGTCGTTTCTCGCAATTTAACCATCCGATTGCAGTGACACTTGGTACAGTAAATCTTTATACACATGTTAATCCACTGACATCTAATGTTCTTCAATTGTTTCCATAACCACAATATGGCATTCGTGCGAAATTTTAAAATCTCGTTTTTACTTCTTGTATACTAATCATGCGATTGAAGTTTGAATACTACACGTCCACAATAATCTTCATGTAACATTACATAATAAGCCCTACATATATAAAAGTCAGACATGGCAACCACCCGAAATACTAAGACTGTTTTCAATATCTACGAATCTATTACAGCAATCAAACTGAAATTTAGTATGTTGATAGAGGCAATTAACATCAGTAGGATGTATGAAAATAGGCTGTATAGTTCTTCACGGAACTACTTGTTTTAACTCTAGACAATTGTTGGTGAAAGAGAGAGATATTTGTGCCAGATAATTAATCTGAGAATAATTTCCATTGTTCTGCAAGGAGAGGGGGTAATGAATTGGGTCATTTTGTCCTCCGAAGGAGGGCTAGATGCCCATCTTCGGAGGACTGGCCGCCATCGCAACTAAGGCGATCTTCAGCCCTGAAGGTTTTTGAGTTTATAATTGGGGGACCACCCGACCAACATGACAGCCTCCGTGAAAGAACTAGATATTTGCGCCAAGGACATGGAAAGTGCCATGGAGGCAGCAGGTAACTCAAATCAAATCTTGGTACATCGATATGGGCAATGTAAACAAATTTATTGGACGAGAGTTATTTCGCACATAGCAGTGTTTCAATTTGCATTGTCAATAAAAACCAGAATTTTCGAATACGAGATTAATGAATATATTTTTCCGACGTCAAATATTTCTGTACGGCAAAGCATATTATTCTTCTTGAGTATACTTACATATTATTTGCTTGAAATGTATTTTAAATATGTACACTGACGATGTCCTGTGGCTGTTGTGTGTCCTGTAAAAGTTCCCTTTGTGCCCGGCAGGTGCGTGGCATGCTGGCGGAGTGCGGTACGTTCATCGTATACCCGATAGGTAGAGCCCTGCTCGGATAACCAAAACGTTATCCGCATCCGCACCGCAACCGCACGACTTGTATCCGTATCCGCACGTGTGTTATCCAAATCTGCTGTCATTACAATTATATTTTTAGCCTACTTTCGATTTTTACAAAAATTGAAAGTAGACTTATGAGATCAACACAGGGCGAAAAAGTGTGTCTGTCTGTGTGTGTGTGTGTGTGTGTGAGTCTGTGTGTGTGTGTGTGTACTCAGAATGTCTGTCCCCCCCCCCCTATCAATTCGAAAACGGTGAATGCTAATTGAACGAAATTTGGTACAAAGGTAGCACTAGCAAAGGACACCTCAGTGTCATGTTTTATATCGCCGCCATCTTGACGGAAACGTAATGGCGGCCACACAAATGTTCAAAGCTTAAATCAAATTACGATTAACCTAATCATCCGATCTCTCCCAAATTTTGCAACAACATACCTTTATAGAGGAAGCATCCTTTGACCATATGAATAGGTCATTAGCCTAATAGTTTGCGGATGGCGGCCGTCTTTGTGTGAAAATCAATTCCCCCTATTAATTCAAACACGGTGAAACCAAATGGAACGAAATTTGGTACAGAGGTAGCACTAGCAAATGGCATCTCAGTGTCATGATTTATATCGCCGCCATATTGACAGAAACGTAATGGCGGCCACACAAATGTTCAAAGCTAACCATCCGATCTCTACCAAACTTTGCAACAACATACCTTTATGGAGGGAGCATCCTTTGGCCAATCTAATAGGTTATTAGCCTAATAGTTTGCGGATGGCGGCCATCTTTATGTCAAAATTGATTCCCCCTATTAATTCGAACACGGTGGAACCGAAACGAACGAAATTTGGTACAGAGGTAGCACTAGCAAAGGGCACCTCAGTGTCATGTTTCATATCGCCGCCATCTTGACGGAAACGTAATGGCGGCCACACAAATGTTCAAAGCTTAAATCAAATTACGATTAACCTAATCATCCGATCTCTCCCAAATTTTGCAACAACATACCTTTATAGAGGAAGCATCCTTTGACCATATGAATAGGTCATTAGCCTAATAGTTTGCGGATGGCGGCCGTCTTTGTGTGAAAATCAATTCCCCCTATTAATTCAAACACGGTGAAACCAAATGGAACGAAATTTGGTACAGAGGTAGCACTAGCAAATGGCATCTCAGTGTCATGATTTATATCGCCGCCATATTGACAGAAACGTAATGGCGGCCACACAAATGTTCAAAGCTAACCATCCGATCTCTACCAAACTTTGCAACAACATACCTTTATGGAGGGAGCATCCTTTGGCCAATCTAATAGGTTATTAGCCTAATAGTTTGCGGATGGCGGCCATCTTTATGTCAAAATTGATTCCCCCTATTAATTCGAACACGGTGGAACCGAAACGAACGAAATTTGGTACAGAGGTAGCACTAGCAAAGGGCACCTCAGTGTCATGTTTCATATCGCCGCCATCTTGACTGAAACGTAATGGCGGCCACACGAATGTTCAAAGCTTAAATCAAATTACGATTAAACTAATCATTCGATCTCTACCAAATTTTGCAACTACATACCTTTATGGAGGGAGCATCCTTTGACCAATCTAAAAGGTCATTCGCCTAATAATTTGCGGATAGCGGCCATCTTTGTGTCAAAATCGATTCCCCCTATTAATTCAAACACGGTGAAACCGAATGGAACGAAATTTGGTACAGAGATAGCACTAGCAAAGGGCATCTCAGTGTCATGATTTATATCGCCGCCATATTGACAGAAACGTAATGGCGGCCACACAAATGTTTAAAGCTTAAATCAAATTACGACTAACATAACCATCCGATCTCTACCAAACTTTGCAACTACATACCTTTATGGAGGGAGCATCCTTTGACCAATCTAATAGGTAATTAGCCTAATAGTTTGCGGATGGCGGCCATCTTTATGTCAAAATTGATTCCCCCTATTAATTCGAACACGGTGAAACCGAGTAGAACGAAATTTGGTACAGAGGTAGCACTAGCAAAGGGCACCTCATATTCATGTTTAATATCCCTATAGCACGTTGTATTTCAACAAGCTACTACAACCAACATTCAATCATACTCCTTGAAAAGGACAAAGAGTTATAACTATACCCATGCATTTAGGAGAAAGTAGGCTATATGTTCTTTACTGAACATCTTGTTAATCTACGTTTCATTTTGTAAGTTCTTTCGATCTAAATTGCATTTCGCGATTGTTTTCATCTCAATTGCATTTTGTAAAGATTGACAATCTAAATTGCTTTTTAGTAAGTCTTTCAAGGTAGGAGCAGGGCTTTTTAGTGAGTATTTTCAATCTAAATTGCATTTTGTAAGCATTTTCAATTTCAATTGCTTTTTGTAAGTATTTTGAATTTCAATTGCACTTTGTGAATATTTTGGATTGGAAATGGGATCTTTCAATCTGAATTGCATTGTGTATTTTCAATTTCACTTACATTTTGTACCTCAATTGCATTTTGTACGTATTTTCGATCTCATTTGCATTTTGTAAGTATTTTGAATTTAATTGCATTCTGTAAGTATTTCGAATTTTAATTGCATTTTGTAAGTATTTCGAATTTTAATTGCATTTTGTAAGTATTTCGAATTTTAATTGCATTTTGTATGTATTTTGAATTTTAATTGCATTCTGTAAGTATTTCGAATTTTAATTGCATTTTGTAAGTATTTCGAATTTTAATTGCATTTTGTAAGTATTTCGAATTTTAATTGCATTTTGTAAGTATTTCGAATTTTAATTGCATTTTGTACGTATTTCGAATTTTAATTGCATTTTGTACGTATTTCGAATTTTAATTGCATTTTGTAAGTATTTCGAATTTTAATTGCATTCTGTAAGTATTTCGAATTTTAATTGCATTTTGTAAGTATTTCGAATTTTAATTGCATTTAGTAAGTATTTCGAATTTTAATTGCATTTTGTAAGTATTTCGAATTTTAATTGCATTTTGTATGTATTTTGAATTTTAATTGCATTCTGTAAGTATTTCGAATTTTAATTGCATTTTGTAAGTATTTCGAATTTTAATTGCATTTTGTAAGTATTTCGAATTTTAATTGCATTTTGTAAGTATTTCGAATTTTAATTGCATTTTGTAAGTATTTCGAATTTTAATTGCATTTTGAAAGTATTTCGAATTTTAATTGCATTTTGTACGTATTTTGAATTTTAATTGCATTTTGTAAGTATTTCGAATTTTAATTGCATTTTGTACGTATTTCGAATTTTAATTGCATTCTGTAAGTATTTCGAATTTTAATTGCATTTTGTAAGTATTTCGAATTTTGATTGCATTTTGTAAGTATTTCGAATTTTAATTGCATTTTGTAAGTATTTCGAATTTTAATTGCATTTTGTAAGTATTTTGAATTTTAATTGCATTTTGTACGTATTTCGAATTTTAATTGCATTTTGTAAGTATTTCGAATTTTAATTGCATTTTGTACGTATTTCGAATTTTAATTGCATTTTGTACGTATTTCGAATTTTAATTGCATTTTGTAAGTATTTCGAATTTTAATTGCATTCTGTAAGTATTTCGAATTTTAATTGCATTTTGTAAGTATTTCGAATTTTAATTGCATTTTGTAAGTATTTCGAATTTTAATTGCATTTTGTACGTATTTCGAATTTTAATTGCATTTTGTAAGTATTTCGAATTTTAATTGCATTTTGTAAGTATTTCGAATTTTAATTGCATTTTGTACGTATTTTGAATTTTAATTGCATTTTGTAAGTATTTCGAATTTTAATTGCATTCTGTAAGTATTTCGAATTTTAATTGCATTTTGTATGTATTTCGAACTTTAATTGCATTTTGTAAGTATTTCGAATTTTAATTGCATTTTGTAAGTATTTTGAATTTTAATTGCATTTTGTAAGTATTTCGAATTTTAATTGCATTTTGTACGTATTTCGAATTTTAATTGCATTCTGTAAGTATTTCGAATTTTAATTGCATTTTGTAAGTATTTCGAATTTTAATTGCATTTTGTAAGTATTTTGAATTTTAATTGCATTTTGTACGTATTTTGAATTTTAATTGCATTTTGTACGTATTTTGAATTTTAATTGCATTTTGTACGTATTTTGAATTTTAATTGCATTTTGTAAGTATTTTGAATTTTAATTGCATTTTGTACGTATTTTGAATTTTAATTGCATTTTGTAAGTATTTCGAATTTTAATAGCATTTTGTACGTATTTTGAATTTTAATTGCATTTTGTAAGTATTTCGAATTTTAATTGCATTTTGTACGTATTTTTGAATTTTAATTGCATTTTGTACGTATTTTGAATTTTAATTGCATTTTGTAAGTATTTCGAATTTTAATTGCATTTTGTACGTATTTTGAATTTTAATTGCATTTTGTAAGTATTTCGAATTTTAATTGCATTTTGTAAGTATTTCGAATTTTAATTGCATTTTGTATGTATTTCGAATTTTAATTGCATTCTGTAAGTATTTCGAATTTTAATTGCATTTTGTATGTATTTCGAATTTTAATTGCATTTTGTAAGTATTTCGAATTTTAATTGCATTTTGTATGTATTTCGAATTTTAATTGCATTTTGTACGTATTTTGAATTTTAATTGCATTTTGTAAGTATTTCGAATTTTAATTGCATTCTGTAAGTATTTCGAATTTTAATTGCATTTTGTAAGTATTTCGAATTTTAATTGCATTTTGTAAGTATTTCGAATTTTAATTGCATTTTGTAAGTATTTCGAATTTTAATTGCATTTTGTAAGTATTTTGAATTTTAATTGCATTTTGTAAGTATTTCGAATTTTAATTGCATTTTGTAAGTATTTCGAATTTTAATTGCATTTTGTACGTATTTTGAATTTTAATTGCATTCTGTAAGTATTTCGAATTTTAATTGCATTTTGTACGTATTTTAAACATTTTGTGCGTATTTTTCAATCTATTCCTTTTGTGAATCTTTTCGTTCAAAATTCCCTTTTGGAAGAATATTTTGTGAGTTGTTTTTAATCCGAGTTCCTTTTTGTAAGTATTTTCCGTCTCACTTAATTTTCGTTCTGGTTTCCATTTCATTGTCATTTTCGCTATCACCCAGATCATTAGGGCCCGATAACCTAGATGTTAGGCCCCTTAAAACAACAATTATCATCATCATGTTTCATTATTTGAAGTAAATTGCATAAACTCCTCATGAATCGAATTATCGTGAACGAAACTGACACACACAATTAAAGCAAACCGAAGCGACGTGAAATAAGTTACTGATCGCACACTTTAACAGCAAAACTGATCCATAGCTTGCTCCAACACTGAAGGAGTCTCGCTGCGAGTAGAGTGCAGGACATTCACCAAGTGACGAACGTGATCACTTTTAAAATATATACAGGATTTAAGAAGCCTCACTAGCGATAGCCTAAAACAGGTGATAGATGGGACAATATAAAGATACAAGTAAAGAATTGTCTCGGGGGGGGGGGGGGGGGTTGGGGTTAACCCTAAAACTCCCCTCCGTCGGTACGTCACTGCAATCAGTCTACTGTACTGTTTAGGGGTGTTAATCCTATCTTCCCTGTGTAGCTTACATAATTAATACAACAGTACCATGACAGTACTGCCAACCTCGCGCTTACGGTACTATGAAAAACAAAGAAGCGCCCAATTCAGTCGCTAGTGCGCATCATTCGTGTGCACCACTTAATTCATAGAAAGTGCGCCCAATTGAATTGTTTAATGATCATGGATTGTGGAAATCGCCTTCGAAAGGCCGCACGAGCCCCTGATCTTCTAATCTTCGTTTTGTCGAATCCATTGGTTTTTGACAATGGTTACAGCCTAACGCGCCCAGATCAATGCTTTTGATTCAACCGTGTCCCGCCAGCTGCGCGCGGCCAAATGCCGCACCTACCCCCGACCTTCTAACCTTCGTTTTGTCCAATCCAATGGTTTTTGACAATGGTCACAGCCTAACGCGCCCAGATAAATTGTATTGAGTCAACCGTGTCCCGCCAGCTGCGCGCGGCCAAATGCCGCACCTACCCCCGACCTTCTAACCTTCGTTTTGTCCAATCCAATGGTTTTTGACAATGGTCACAGCCTAACGCGCCCAGATCAATTGTTTTGATCTGCGTGCATCGTTAGCCTTTGTCACGTTTTTCTACCTGCGAAGTGGGCACTGCTGCTCTAGCACAAAGGATTTGTGGGTATTCCAGGAAGGGTGGAAGGGATACATACCACGTCATTCGCAAGGGATGCCTGTTCGAAGTAGCATTTGACCGTTGGCATACCTGCCAACTCTCACGATTTAGGCGGGAGTCTCCCGATTAGACACCACTTCTCCCGCCCTCCCGCTAACGTATTAAATCTCCCGATTTTTCAAAATTCTCACGCGTAAATTCGGACTTAAAGTGCGAGATGACAAACTCCAGTCATCCATCGAACAGATCGATTTTACGTGTAGTGTGTTTCGATACCGCAGTTTCGCTTCGTATCGATAATTTATAGATAATTCTCCTTAACTACTCGTACCGATTAGTTGGATTTAAATTCTGTGCCTTTTTGTTTGAAATAGTCGATGGTTAATTCAGCGCGTGTTCCTAGAAATTTTCATAATAGTCTGTGGGTGAGAGGGAGTTGTAGGCTGCGGAATATTCTAAGTTATCTGTTTAACACGTGAAATTATTTGTGTATAACTTAGGTGTTGTTGGCATTAATATGCCGGTAGGCTATTGTGATTTTTCGATCTGAGTGATTTTGTCGGTTCCTCGGTAATTGGCTAGGAAATATGATCAGACATCGATAGTCTTCAAAATCTCCTGATTTTTCAGTTTCATAGGTTGGCAGGTATGCGTTGGTTTCCAGAGAAGCAGATAGTGTTTCTTGGCGTGGTGGATGATTTTTTCTAACATACGATACAGAAGATCATAATGTCGGGCGTCGAGGACGACAACAATCCACCTGATGATTTTTATATTTCAATCACATTAGTAATACAGTATATGAATTGAAAGAAGAAAATGTATAGCGCCCGAAGTGAGACTCGAATTACTGGGTCCGAACCTTACTGTGAGTCACGCGTCCTCCTCGAACTCGGTAACATCTTTACTGGATATGAAGCGCTCTGAAAACTTCGAAGTCGATTTTCTCGAGAATCTATGAATATGGCATCGAACTGCTCTGGGAAATTATTGTTCGAGGTCTGAACTTTACATATCCGAAACGGCAAAAATTACAAAAATCAGATTGCCGTAGGGTTCCCTTGTAAGCAAGCTTGGGTTTAGTAGACTAGAGTTGCCAGACGTTGCGTTTTACCCAGAACAATTCCGGTTTTTCATGTTTTGTTCCGCGTTCCGTTTCCATCTTTAACGGAATGCCAAATATTCCGTTCTTTGATTCATTTGATAATATACGGTATTCAATTTCGCACCAATTTTCAAATGTCCCGGTTCAGAAAGCTATTGATTGTAATATCTAGCTTGTTTTCTGGTGATACAGGTGCAAGTTTGAAAGAGAAAATGATTTCTACAGCATGTCTGTGTCAGATAGATGGGTGCATGTTATACATTTATTGTTGTTTGAGTCTTCAGTCTTTTGACTGGTTTGATGCAGCTCTCCATACCTCCCTGTCCTGAGCTAATCGTTTCATCTCTACATAGCTACCACACCCTACATCCGAGGCAATCTGTTTAACATATTCTAACCTTGGTCTACCCCTACAGTTCTTGTCCTCGACCCTTCCTTCCGTAACTAAGCTTGCTATTCCTGGGTGTCTTAGTATGTGTCCTACCAACCTATCTCTTCTCTTCATTAGCAGTCGCCAGAAACATCTCTCCTCTCCCACTCGCCTTAATACCTCTTCGTTTGTAACCCTATCTACCCATCTGATCTTCATCATTCTCCTGGAACACCACATTTCAAATGCCTCAATTCTCCTCTTTTCTGCTGCACCAATAGTCCAAGTTTCACTTCCATAGAGCGCCACGCTCCAGACAATGGCTTTCAAAAATGACTTCCTAATACCTAAATCTATATTCGATGTCAACAGATTCCTTTTTTGTAGAAAGGCTTTCCTTGCCTGAGCCAACCTACTTTTTATATCCTCTTTGCTTCGTCCATCACTGGTTATTCTGCTTCCTAAGTAACAGAAGTCTCCTACTTCCTTCAGCTTTTCACCTGCCAATTTGATCTCCATAGAGGTTTCTGATTTATTTCGGCTGCATTCCAGTATTTTTGTTTTACATTTATTATTTTCATCATGAAGTCCTTCCGTAAGACGGAATCCATACCATTCAAAAACTCATTCAAATCCTCAGGCTTGTCGGCCAAGATGACGATGTCATCAGCAAATCTCAGAGTTGAAATTATTTCTCCTTGAATCTTCACTCCCACTTCAAATTTTTCTCTAATTTCCTTCATTGCTTGTTCAATGTAAAGATTGAAAAGTATGGGTGAAAAGTTGCAGCCTTGCCTTACACCTTTCTGAATACCAGCTTCTCTCTCATATCCTTCAGCTCGAATGACTGCTGTCTGGTTTCTGTATAGATTGTATATCACCTTCCTATCCCTCTACTTGATTCCAATAGATTTCAAAATGTCAAACAATTTAGTCCAATCAACGTTATCAAAAGCCTTTTCTAAGTCTACAAATGCCATGAACGTTCTCTTATTTTTCCTTATTCTACCTTCCAAAATCAGCCTAAGACTTAGTACAGCTTCCCTTGTTCCTACATTTCTCCTGAAACCAAACTGGTCTTCACCCAACTCCGTTTCGATCTGGCTTTCAATCCTCTTGTAAATTATTCTAGACAGGATCTTTGAAGCATGAGTAATCAAGCTGATTGTACGGTAATCTTCACATCTGTCAGCTCCCACTTTCTTTGGTATAGGGGCAACAAAATTAAGGAATATCTTAGTCCTTGTGAAGTTAATACTAAAAATTTTCCCCTCCAATGTATTTACAGAGAGAGTTTTCTCTGTCATGAATATCGAATGGAGAGATGATAGAAACAGGAGCTCCATTAGTTTGATAAAACAATAATTGTGCACATATTACAATTATGACGAAAATTGTAGGGAAATTTATCAGAAGGTACTTAAAAATAAGAAATCCTTGCAAAGGGTCGTTCAAATGAAAAGCATTTGTAAGCTGCTGGTGCCATGGGCCTATATGATATGTCAGCAATATCTAGTTGTAATTTCGTGTATTTGATTTAGTAATGCTTATTTAATACATATGTATATTATATTACAATATTTAACAACCTTGATTTAAAAAAACGAGGTTTTGGGACATGCGTTCCGTTTTTCCATTCTTGAAATCTGGCAACCCTATAGTAGACCGACACGTTAACCACTCACCCACCGTGGCAAGCCTTGTTAGTGGAGAGTTAACAAGCGTTTCTTGTTGATGAAAAGTTAAATAACCTTTAACGATGAATTAAAAGATAATTGACGTTGGTGAAAACAGCCCTAAGGTGGAATAAATTAATTCAATACCATTTGGCCTTTAATTTAATGTAAATTAATGATTTTGGTGGTGGTATATGAAGGATTATCTTATTTAACCTCCTAACTGGGTATTTTTGAGCGCTGGGTGTAGCGTGCTCTGTGTATTATTTCAAGCCAATTGTTATGCCCGTAGAGGCGGGAATATTAGCGATAATAGACTAATGTTGTGTTTTAGTATAATAAAGAAATTTCAATGTATTAAGTATAATTCAAGAGACATTTTGACAATTTTTACAGTAACTACAAGGTCATTTACCTGATTAGAACTTAAGAGTGTTGTCCATATGACCTAACCTGTTCATTTCCGCACATTGAGAGGTGCAGAAAAAACGTATCAAATGCTATCGAGATCAAACGTGTAGGTTTGCTTTCATTGATTGTCTTGTATTGCTCTCCGCACAAAGCAAAAACAAACACATGACCAAAATAGAAAGCTAAAGGCAGAATTCAAAAACAAAAGCTAAAGCGAAAAACAAACACAAAACCAAAAAAAAAAAGCAAATCAAAATTCAAAAGAAAATTCGGAAAACGATCACAAAATTAGAAACAAAAAAAGAGCAAAATCAAAAGCAAAGACCACAAAGCAAAAACAAAAATCAAACGCCAAAGAAAAAGTAAAAAATGAACACAAATTCAAAAACAAGAAACAAGAAAAGCAAAAATCAAAAACAAAAGCAAATACAGAAAACAAACACAAAAACAAAAATTCAAAGACAAAAGAAGAAGCAGAAAATGAACATAAAATCAAAAACAAAAGAAGCAAAATTCAAAAACAAAAGCAATTACAGAAAACAAACACAAAAACAAAAATAACACAAAGCAAAAACAACAATTTATATAAAAAAAAGAAAAAGCAGAAAACGAACAGAAAATCAAACACAAAAACAAAAAAAAACAACCCAGATACAAGAGGCGGGAAATGTCGTAACTGCTGCCAACCTGCTGCCAAAACATCAATTTTCACGTTCGCCATGCCGTGATAACTCGACACGCAAAGGAGGCGTTAGTGGTAAAAGATGGAGTACGTATATATTCGTCATGCCAATTAAATTATAACATTTAACGTACGAATATATACGTCATACCCAGTTAAGAGGTTAAAAGGTATGGAGGAGTAGAGAAGGTTAGTCTGTTCTACCTTGTTCCCCACAAACAATATTGTGATTGTGTTCGTGTTCTTTCCTTCCCTGTGCAGTGGATCCCTATAACTGCGGTGTACCGGAGAGGTTCGCCAACACTCTGGTGGTACATGGGTCCGATACTGTTCGCGGAGAGTGGCCATGGCAGGTAGCCATCTTCAAGTACACCGAGATAAACAGCAACAGTGCCATTGCCTTCCAGTGCGGAGGAACCCTGGTGACGCGACGCCACGCCATTACAGGTCGGCAAATGTTTATTATTATATAATACTAGCAGAAGTACCCGTTCTTCGAACGGTATTCGTTGTTAACACCAGACATTATCAATTGAGCAACTGTTGCAATGGTTAGCGGTTTGTCATTCCTTCAAGTTTATCAGAAAGAAGTCAGTTTTCTGGGAATATCACAAACACGGTTAATTTAAGGCCCTTAAAATGTAGTTTTCGGAGACCCTTTATAGATTCCCAAATTTTGTGTCTCACATTGAGAAGCGCAACATATGCTTCTGTCGTCCTTCTAGGATAATGTTTATACTTCGCTTATTTTAGCATGTATTGAGAAGTTTTTCTCTATACCCACCCTTCTACTGTATGAAAAGTGCGGTGAAGAGTTTTATAAATGATTGATGTATTGACTCTCATGGTTGCCATACCTAATTTTACGATGCTCCAAGCATCCGAACACGAGTTATAGGCGTAGGCTACATAAAGATACAAAGAAAGACAGACAGACAATTCTATTGTCTACAACATATTACCGAGATATCCAAATATGGGTATATCTACCATACAGTATCAAACAAAATCATCCTTACGATGAACCCGTTTGTCGACAACAACAAATAAAGTTAAAATGTGCTCTCAGACTAAATTCACCTAACGTGTACTTCCTGACGTGAAATAGAATTGAAAGCCTTGTAGACGAAACGCAATACACGTCACATAAAAACTGACCCTCTACGTTGTGCTAGGTGCCCATACACAGGAAGACCCCTTTCATAAATTACAAAGGCTTGTGGTGCATGAAAATTCAGGTTCTTTAGCCTCAAATTGCCCAAATTCCTAAAAGCCGCAAAAAATGCTGGTTCAATTCAAGAATTTTTGAAAATAATGTTGCTGTTTGGAGATATAATAGACCTTCTGTACTATATGTCGAACGTGAAAATTGCATGAAAAAATTCTAGGTTACCCCTTGACCCCCTTAATTGCATTGATGAATTGTACAGTCTACGTTAGTTCCGTGATAACCTTATAGCCATGTGCAAACTTTCACAGAAATGTAATAAATGGAGTGACATTGCTTCTTACAGAAATAGAAGGAAAGTTGAAGGCCACCCCTTGATATAATGTTCTCATGGTTACCGATTTGCATTCCTTCATTAGTTTGTTAAATTAAATTAAATTAGTTTTCTGGGAATATTTCAGAAACTGTTGGATTTAGAGCCTTATAATGTAGTTTTCGAGGACCCTTTAGGGCCCCCGAGTTTTGTTTCTGGCACCGAGGGGATTTGTCTCGTCGTTGTACGCCATAATATAATACTAATAATAATATAATATAGGGAGAAATTCTAACACCTATTTTTTTAAATTATTAATGCAGCCAATGGCCATGTACTTTTCTTTTCAGGACGGGTCAGGAAAGGGATATTATCAGAGAAAGAAGCATTCAATCACGCATGAGCAAAATGGAAATGGCCTACCATTTAACTAAGGACATCTATAAGAAAAGGTCAATATCCTTCAACGCAAAACTAAAACATTACTGCAGTGTCATCCGTCCGGAGGTCTTGCATGCTTCTGAATGCCTCACGATGAACAAAAAAGGCTTGATCGAGAAACTGGAGACCAAAGAAAGGAAAATTTTGAGAAAGATATTGGGTTCCATCAAAGACAATGGGGAATACAGAAGACGGCATAACCATGAACTATATACTCATGTGGAGAAGATAAGTAACGTCATCCGGAAGAGAATGATACCATTTTTTGGGCATGTGGAACGAATGAGCCCAGCGAGACTGACCAACCGCAACATAACTTCCTTTCAGGAGAGGAAAACAAAATGGGCCTGGTTCATAGAACTGGATAAATATCTGAAAGAAGTGGGGATTACACCAACAGATATTCAGGAGCGCGCCCCACTCAAAAGGAAACTTCAAGCTTGCAAACCGAAGCTGAAAACGGGAAAGATTTGGACCCAGGAATGGAAGGAAGTCCACCGAGAACGAATGCGGGCGTACTGGGCAAACATCAAAGCCAGTAGGAGACAGTGGGAATGACGCGGCCCATAGATGGCCTATACGAAATGAATGAATGAATAATATGGGGATAGGAATATAATAGACCTGCCGTACCACACCCGCAGGTGTAAATCGCGTGAAAAAATTCTAGAGTACCCCTTGATCCCCTTAAGCGCGTTAAACGTATTGATGAATTTTACGGCTTAATTTGGTTCCGTGATAACCTTCTAGCCGTTTGCAAACTTTCACAGTAATGTAATTAATGGAATTGCATTGCGTCTTACAGCAATAGATGGACCTCTGAGAATCTGTTGCCATGGTTACAGGCTTGCATTTGTTCATTAGTTTATTAAATGAAATTAGTTTTCTGGGAATATCTCAAAAACGGTTGGTCTTAGGGCCTTAAAATGTGGTTTTCAGGTACCCGAGTTTTGTCTCTCACATTGAGAGGCTGAAAATGAGCTTTGTCTCGTCCTTCTACGCCTATTTCAGCATGTATTTTAAGGGGGTAGGCCCCCTTTTATGAGGGGTATGGAGAAGAGTTATATCAATGATAAGTGTCGTGCCTCTGATGGATATCTGTACCAAATTTTACGTTGATACACCCAGTCGTTCTCGAGTTATAAGGGAACAAAGTTGTCCACAGACGAACAAACAAACAGACAGACAGACAGACGAAAAAAATAAATTCGCGCGCATCCATCAAAAACAGTCTGAAACGCGTAAACAACTCAATTTTCCGTAGAAATTCAGAGAAAAACAGACAAACTTTCATTTTTATATAGAGAGAGATATACTGCACCGGTCGGTATTGACCGTGTTTTATTGCACATATTTAGGTTTCACTCGCTAACCGTTGGAGATATACGAAAAGTGATAAGGACCTTTCGGATAGAAAATTAAATGTTAAAGCTCATGTATGCCATCAAAAGTTTGCTATTTCTTAGCGTTCTCTTTTTATTTGAAATGGAATTATGAAATTTTGAAACCAGAGGGTGTAGTGACTTCACAAATGTCGGTTTTACTCGCTAACCGTTGGAGATACACGAAAATAGATAAGGACCTTTTGGATAGAAAATTAAATTTCAAAGCTCGTACGTGCCATCAAAAGTTTGCTATTTCCTACCGTTCTCTTTTTATTCGACATGGAAATATGAAATTTTGGAACCAAAAGGTGTAGTGACGTCACTAAAATGGTCGCCACTTTTTAATAGTGCAAAATTTCGAAATCAAAAGTATCCTATATGTAAACCTGATAAATCAGCTACATCCATGCAAAATTTCATTTAAATCGGACCAGTAGTTCTTGCGTTATTGCGTGACAGACAGACAGACAGACAGACAGACAGACACCATCTCATTTTTATATATTAGTATGATTTGTAAATTGGGGTAATTTCCCGGTGGCAAATTGTACAAATACAGAAAAACACCCACAATAACATCAAACATAATATACACAATTCGCAATTTAGGAACTACAGTAATTAATAGGGCTCGGATATTTAGGTGCTAAAAATCATGAAAATATTTATTTTTCTGTATTAAAAATACCTGAAATATGTGACAAGGAAGTAAAAATATTTAATTATAATTTATTTTATTATTGACAATATAAACAATATGCATTACTCATGAATGCTATGTCTCACTGACTGCTGAAGAATTACAATACACAACGAAATACATTTTCAGG
Organism: Meconema thalassinum; assembly: GCA_946902985.2. NCBI lineage: Eukaryota > Metazoa > Arthropoda > Insecta > Orthoptera > Tettigoniidae > Meconema > Meconema thalassinum. Next base: position 94,474,330 of record OX336388.2, read on the forward strand.
TTGTCCATCACAAATGACCGACGATTACCACGAAACACTTCTTCTGAAGGCGCGAAACTGCGGCAATATATTTGTTGCCCCTTGAGCGCGGTGTAACTTGAGATCGCTGTTCAGCCTTGATTGCTTTCCCACATGGTTGGCAGAACAGAACGCCCCCATCACAAGTAAAATAACTATCCTAAATTCTGCAACATACTGCTGCAGACGATAACTTGTATACACTTCACAGTGCCAGAAATGAACTGCATGTGAGTGACACTGGTTCCATGTAGATGGGAGAGGGGGGGGGGGTTCTAGCATGTGGTGCAATATGGCTATGGACAAGGAAATCCCCGGCTTCCACAGTGAGTGGGACGGGGCGACAAGATATGAAAAACACAGCTCCAAGCTGGCATACGCTCTGCATGAAGATTAGTGATAACCCACAGGTTCTTCTCTGTTAAATTAACAGAACAAAAATGCAATGAACTGAAAGATCTAGCATACTGATTTAAAAATATGTAGTCTAAATATTATGTATTTTATGTGCTAATAAGTGAAAAGCAGGAATTTATGTATTTAGAGACATAATGTTTAAGATATGTATTTATATAAAAAGAATATTTATTTACCTAAAAATCCGAGCCCTAGTAATTACATCGTAGTATTGACAATAAAATTCAATCTTCTCTTAAACACATCAATATGTTTGTGGAAAGGCTCTAAGACTGAAGCAGGTAATGAGTTCCAATTATCAATACCACGGTTAATGAAATAATATTTCCCATAATTTGTACGCTGTGGTCGGACCATGACTTAATGTGGATGATCTGCCCCGCTCAGGTGGGTGGGATTTCCCAGACGTTTGCTTAGTTCTCTCCATGCTGGCTGATTAGTGTAAGTGTTAAACATAGCGTATAGTCTGGATTTTGTCCTTCTATCTTCCAGAAATTCCCACCCTAGTTTTTCTATCATTCAAGTTTAATCAGATAGGACCTGGATGTTGATGATATGTCAACTTTTTACTGAGCTGTCTAAAACAATGCTGAAGTACATAGAAACTCCGGACGGGCCATCCCGTCTTCGTATATGTAATTTTTATTTTGCATCTTTTTGCATTTTTTGCTATTTTTCCATTTTATGAGCATATTTTTAAGTTTGATAGATTTTGTTGGTCTTATTTTAGAAAAATCGGCCTTTAAAGGTAATTTTCTTTTTCAATTTAGTCATGTCACAGCTTTATATGAGGGAGTAATGTCTCTCAAAGTTAGCAACAAACGACCTTCCTCACTTCAAGTACGCTCCGATCACATCAGTTGATGTTGAACGCAGCTTTTCGAGATATAAAACCTTGTTGGGTGATAACCGCAGATCATTTACAGTTGACAACATCAGAATGGCATTCGTAGTGCAGTGCAACTGAGACTAAAGTGAACACAAACCTTATGTTAAGTGCTAGAAATATATTTTTTGATTGACTTTTCATTTTGAGTTTAAGATGTCATTTTTGAATTATTGGTGAGTTAATTATTATAAGATAATTTTCTCCATTTTATAGTGCAATTTTTAAACTTTTTTACGGCATCAACATCCGGGCCCAATATAATCAGTATCATAAATACAAAAAGTTTTCAAGACAAGCAATCAATGTTTAAAGAACTTGGATATTCAAGCATTCTGACTGTTTTGCCTATCAGCATCCAGTCTAGTCAGCAAGCCTCTGTTTGAGAACAAGTCGCCCCCGCGATCCCCTACTAGCAGTTAGCACTGCAGCATCTCTGCTTTTACACCTCTCACTTTGAAATCATTCAACACTGAATCTAACCATCACCTTTTAGGTCTACCGATGCTTCTCTTACCCTCTACAGTCGAACTCATTAACCTCTTAGGTCAGGGCCATCCAGACAGCGCTCCCCGAGCGCTTTATTGGAGGTAGTTTCAGAAGTGGTGGGAGGAGCTTGGCTGGGTGAGCGCGCTGAAGTGTGCAGCCGATTCATCAGTCACTAGTCTACTCCAATGCGCTTTGCTGACAGCGTGTAAGTAAATCAGTTTCGCAGTGGTCATGACTGATGGTTGGTTGGTTCCTTAGTTTAGGGGCTGCGACAACGCGGTCATGTAGCCCCGTGTACTTTGGGTGTGTGTAGAATCTATCTGTTAACCGGTGTTAATTGTGATGACTGTATTAGTGTGTGTATCTGCTTTTTTAATTCAAGTATGGACTGCAACTTTAAATTTTTCAAATAGCTCCTACTTTTGCCGCCAAACGCCTCCGTCAACGACTACTAGGCCTAGTTCAGAACGTAGCTACTAGACGCCACCGCAGTCGGCTCTTGGCAACGAACGTAGAAACCTAAAAGCGTTGTTTATATTCTTCACCTATCCAACAGGTGTAATTAGTGGAAGGTTCTTTAACATGCCATAAATCTATGACATGGGACCGCCGGCTTTACTTCCCCTCCGAAGGAAGGCATACTGAGGGATTTTTAACGCTCTTAAAAAATCCGACGGCTTCAGCCGGGTTTGAACCCGCTATCTTGGGCATAGAAGCTCAGCATGCTACCGACTACGCCACAAAAGCCGCCTTGGTCATGACTGAACAGCATACAAAATGAGGAGTGGTGAAGGAGCAGTCTTTAAAGCAGATTGGGAAATTGCATTTTTCTGTACAGCTTATAAAGGGCTTGCAAAATGTTTAGTGTGCAACAGAGATGTAATGTGTTAAAAAGAACACAATTTGTTGTTGAATTTTCCACTCAAATATGTTCACATTTCAGTTTGGAATAAATCTCAATATTGAATATTCTTTACTTAACACTTGTGTTAGTTTCCTGCTCATTCCATACATCGGAGTACCATTCGATTTGTATAAGCGGTATATTTGTTATGGCAAAACAGCCCTATTAATATGTCAACAATCCCACAAGAGACGTACGTATCTGGTCAGCGTGGTCCGAACATCGTCCGTATTCTCCCTGCCACAGTGTAGTGGTGGTAGGGGAAGGAGCGCTAGTCTGACTCAGGGGGATGACAGTTCATAGGGAGCGCGTGGGGTTCGATAAAGCTCCGCTATAGATGTTCTGCCAACCAATGAAGAATTAATTTCAGTACTATGTTTCCGTAGTTGGCACTCACCCAACGCTCACAGCAAACAGACTGACGGAAGCGGGAATGGTCTGTTTTGATTGATTTTCCTCGTGGTGGTGTTGGTTGTTGTGATTTGTTGGGTATTTTGATTGACTCTCAATTCAATTCAAATAAACAATCATGCCACTGCAAGGGAGGAAAAATTGCCAAGCACCGGGATGTAAGAATTATAATGATAGTAAGAACAATACGGCAATTTTCATCTTCCTGGAGTTGACCATGTGTAAAACTAGTGGACAATATGGACTATTCTCGAATAAAAATATATAGAGAGAATAAATGTGTGCATTTCATCTCTTGTTTGTTTTCTTACCCATTCTCCTTTGCATTGCAATAAAATTTGTGGTTTACGGCTATGGGGAGGGGTGGTTGGCAGCCGGCATGCTAGGCAAAAGTGAGGTTATGTCAATATAGAGTGTGCATTTGGACAGTTTTCTTTATATTCATCGAATATTCCAACAATTCTGTAGAGTAGGAGAGCAATGTTTAATTAGCCTAAAGGTGAATTAAGCTCTAGAACGGCATAATTCTGTCCTTCGTGACAAATCTATTGCCAACATTGATATATATCAAAGAGTACTATTTTCCTATCAGGGCATACATTTCTACGCCTAGCGAAAGGCGCAGTTATGTTTGTGTTATTTTCATCAATAATCAATAACTCATCGCAGAACATATTGTTCAATTACGTGTAATAAAGGCTACATTCATATGGCTTTTTACTTTTTATGTTGCCAGACTTGGTGTAGCGGTACATAGCCTCGGGCGGTGCTCTCTCCCGGAAATTCTATAACCAAAAGTGACGAATCTCTTATAGTTTACATGATCCTTGGTCTGACTGCCCAGTGCTCCCCACAGAACACCAAATATAATGGAAGTGAATGACGCGTGGTAAAGCATGGAAACAAGAAACTACTGCAGGCCGCCTAGTGGTGTGGCAGCTAACTACCAGTTTTCAAATATTAGCTCCCAAATGTTCTTTTATTGTTTTATTTTATAGCGGGTCACTCCAATCCGTGGTCTATTTTATTTAACCCGCCATCGGTATCGTTGTTAGGTTGCTCCTAACAAAAACATTCCTTATTAAGAAAAGTTTTTTGTTTTAAGACTCAACCTTTTCAAACTCCATCTATTCTCAAATGAGTATATGAGTCACATGTTTTGCTGTGGTACGCGATGATTCACGCACACGTGTCACGTGTGGGAAGGTGGTAAGTCAGTGTCACAGGCTGTGTTAGGTGGCTTCTAGCCTCGATACCTTTGGCGTTACATTTTTTTGCGCGTTCCGTGCTGGTGTAATATTTTTTTGAGAAGTGTCAAAGAGAAGTTTTAAAGGCAGATAGGCTTAGTGAATCTGTTCTTTTGAGCTGGATTGAAGAAGAGGACGACGTATTTACAGATGTTGACGACCAAGACTGTGCTTCTGAATGTCTAAGTGATGCTCCTAGAGAACATTCCATGCATCAAACTGATACTGAGCAATCCAACGATTCAGATAGTTTTTTTTAGCATATGGCTTTTAGTGCCGGGAGTGTTCAATTCGCCGGAGTTAGTAGCTGCTTCTAGCGGACACCCATGGGGTGAGCTACAAGTACCGTCGCGTGTGGAGTGTTGTCTGGGGAAGGAAGGTGTGAATGTAAGGACTAGGAATTGGAAGGTATCAGCTGTGGCCTATAGTTAGGGACCAACCCCGGCATTTGCCTGGAAGGAAGATGGGAAACCACAGCGAACCATCTTCAAGGTTGCCGGCGGGGGGATTCGAACCTCCTCGCCTCCCTGATGTGAGCGACTGCCTGCAGCCACGCCGTAACAACCACGGCTAACTCACCCGGTATTCAGATAGTGAAATGAGTGAATAGGACAATGATAGAAAATATTCTTGTTTACAAATCATGATCAAATTTGTTGTTTAGCAATGTAATGCCAAGGTTTTTTGTTCCTTTTCATAATATTTAGTAATGTTTATGTAGATTTATGTGTATATAAAGGGGTAACATAAAACGAGTCTAATAAAACAAAATTATAATTACCTACTAAAAGAACGAAAATAATGTAGGAGTCAAAATTGTAGTAGTTAACTTTTAGGTAATAAACTATTATGGATATATACAAATAGGTAAGTATATACTTACCTAGATATATTAATAAATAACCAAACACTAGTATCATTTATTCCAAATGCCAAGAAAAGCACGTATAAGCACTAAATCATATACCAAACTGATGTTAGGGAGCGCCTATACACGATACCTCTCGCGTAAGTGAGGACAACACTACCGATGGCGGGTTAAGGACACATTTCTATTTTAGAAAATCGCACGAATTTGAGACTTTGGACTGGATGGTTTTATTCAGAACTGTTCACGCCGATGTCGTATGACCACATATCCTTTTGGCGTGAGTAACACCCGCATTTGACAAATACGGTTTACGAATGAAAAGGTGCATAAATACGATAATCTCGTGTTATACAGGAACAATATTTGCAATTGCGAGTAGTTTGAACGTATAAGTGACTAAAATATCTCTCAAAATCAGGATAATGAACAGTTACCGTAACGTGTTTCAAGCATGCGAAGCCGCCATGTTATCAACAACACAGAACACCAAATATTACATGGCAAAATCAACCAATTACGAGGTGACCTTTTGCCCAGCAGCGCTCGTAGCGGGGTGGCAGTAAAATACCCAGTGTTGTCAGTTACTCGTATCGTAGCTTCATCCGCGGCCGCGCTCCCAGAACGCAATGACTGGATGGCCCTGTCTTAGGTAATCTCTTCCCCTCTCCCATTCTCTTCACATGACCCCACCATCCAGGGGGATGATAGTTCATAGGGAGCGCGTGGGTCGGGGTAAGGCCCTGTACTGGTTGTTCTGCCAACCAATGAAGAATTAATTTTAGCACTAAGGTTCCGTAGTTGGCACTCATGAACGTTCACATCAAACCGACTGGCGGAAGCGTGAATAGTCTGTTTTGATTGATATTCCTCGTGGTGTTGTTGGTTGGTTTGATTTGTTCAGTATTTTGATTGTTTATTTTAATTGAATTGAGAGTCAATCATGCCACTGCAAGGGAGGAAAAATTGCCAAGCACCGGGATGTAAGAATTATAATGATAGTAAGAACAATACGGCAATTTTCATCTTCCTGGTGTTGACCATGTGAAAAATTAGTGGGCAATATGGACTACTCTCGAATAAAAATATATAGAGAATAAATGTGTGCATTTCATCTCTTGTTTGTTTTCTTACCCATTCTCCTTTGCATTGCAATAAAATTTGTGGTTTAGGGCTACGGGGAGGGGTGGGTGGTTGCGGGCATGCTAGGCAAAAAGTGAGGTTATGGCAATGTAGTGTGTGCATTTGGACGATTTTCTTTATATTCATCGAATATCCCCAACTATTCTGTAGAGTATGAGAGCATTTTTTAATTAGCCTAGAGGTGAATTAAGCTCTAGAACGGCATAACTGTGTCTTTCGTGACAAATCCATTGCCAACATTGATATATATCAAAATGTATTCTTTTCCTATCTGGACGTATATTTCAGCGCCTAGCGAAAGGCGCAGTTATGTTTGAGTTATTCATCAATAATCAATAACTCGTCGCAGAACATACTGTTCATTTACGTGTAATAAAGGCTACATTCATATGGCTTTTTACTTCTTATGTTGCCAGACTTGGCAGTACAATCCATAGCCTCAGGCGGTGTTCTCTCTCGGAAATTCTATAACCAAAAGTGACGAATCTCTTATACTTACATGATCCTTGCCACCATCTTGAGTCGGCTCACACGGACAGCTTCATCTAGCGTTATAAGTAGGGCTCGGACCGATGTGTTTGATAAAATCTCCAGATATGCTCGAAAACCATGTGTTTTATGCTCGATAGATATGCTCAAAAACCATTATATGCGCGATAGATATGCTCGAAACCCCCATTATATGCGGTTAAATATGCAGAATATGCTCGAAAAACACCGTTAAAAACTATAGAAAGGAAAGTGAAACGAAAATAACATAGCTTTATACACGAGCTTTATTTTCTAATTGTATGTATGATACACTGCAATATACTCGCATTCCATTTTTTCAAATATATATAAGAGAAGTTTTCTTATAAAAGTTACAGTTTAAAAGTTCATTTACAAAATGTTCAGAATTAGGCGAGTCATTGAAGTAGATCTGCATTGGTCTGTACAACAACATTGTTTTCTATGTTTTCAGCTTTGAATGATTTTCTTAAATCAGTCAATAAAAGTTTCAATGACGAAAACGACCTGCGGTTCTATTATTTGCACTAGATGGGCTTTTCAATAATTTTATTATTTCTGTTTCCGAACCTTAAGGATGGTCAGGGCCCGAATCCGGGGTGGGGAATTCGAAGAAAAGCAAACTATTTGGACGAAAACCACAAGAATATGCATGTATATGCTTCTATTCTTAAAACCGCGGCTTTATGCATTTACATGCTCGATAAATTTCAATTCTGTTGGTTCCAGAGAGGTGAAAATACCACCGAAAGGCGTCTTTCAATGTGTACTATTCAGGGGAAAAATATGCAAATATGCTCGAATCTGAGCCCTAGTTATAAGTGTAGGGTTATAAATTTAAGGGGTTACATTAACCCTACAATACAAACATACGTACAATTTATGTGTATGAATAATTGAACTCCATAGAATTCCCTCTGTATCTGTCCCCACCTTACCATCTTCCAACAGTGCTTCTACTGGTCTAGGGTGGTGATTACATGCTTTTGTTATTAATGCCAATCAGTTCTAGAGGCATAATCATGGGGCAAAGTAGCCTATTGACTGGAAACTATCCTTGAATTTAACAACATATTGGTTTCTCCGTGGCAATAACAAAGAGGTGGAGAATTTGATGTACAGTATATATGTCACATCACTTCAGAGGGATTATAAAAACCACCTCATAAAAACCGGAGACAGTATGAGAGGCCGAAGAGATTACGGTACATACTACAGTGAGTCTCTCTCACGACTCGGCCGGCCGGCGCGCCCAGCTTATCTGTCTCCCGTCGACTCATCACTTCCGCTCGGCATAACATAGCACTTCGTTCACTTTATCCGTGCATGACGTGGCGTAGTCGGTAGCATGCTGAACTGCTATATCCAAGATAGCGGGTTCAAATCTGGCCGAAGTCGTCGGAATTTTTTAAGAGCGTTAAAATCCTTCAGTGTGCCTTCCTTCAGAGGGGAAGTAAAGCCGGCGGTCCCATGTCATAGATTTATGGCATGTAAAATATCCTTTCACAGACTAAACTTGTGTAAAGCAAAATTTGTTAGGTTAGATTTCGTCATAACGCTCTATCAAAGTTCCAACGTTCACCACTAGGTATCATTGATATCTGGTGGCGAAAGTTTGAACTACTTGAAATTGAACGGAACTTGTAGCTCACCCTTTAGGGTGTCCGCTGGAAGTAGATACAGACTCATCAGGCGAGCCGAACATGTCCTCGGACACTCCCGGCAATAAAAGCCATACGATAAATAAATAAATAAATAAATAAACAATTAAAATTAATAAAATAAGCTGCTACTACCTTATGACAGGAGATGTTGTAAATGTTCTCCTCATACATCCACACATTTCCGGCATCGTCTTAGGGAACTCCGATTCACACGCATAAGTTCGTCTTCTGTAATTGAGGTTTTATATCTCTCCGGATGTGTTCTTTCATTCCCCCAACGTCTGAGTGTTTCTTGCATTCGCTTAATTCTTTAAGCACCCATATAAATAAGTCACAAACAGTTAAATATGGGGACTGTGACAGCCATAAGTCCGCACTAATTACACGGTATTCAAAAATATCCTCAATTAAGTTTAATGTGTCATGAGCTGTATGCGCGGGGGCAGGGTCTTGCTGAATATATCCATTTCGAGAGTTAGTGTCAGTCAGTTCGTCAAAAAATAGTTTGAATATATTATTCCTGTACCTTTGTGCATTAATTGTGCCTTGAAAAAGGATAGGCCCTATAATAATGTATCTATTCACTACGCACCATACTCCGACCCATTCGTTATGTAGAGGAATTTCGTATATACGATGGGGGGAGGGGGGAGGGGTTCTCTACTCCAATATCTGTTATTCTGCGTCGTCGAACCATACTCGTGTAAATCGAACCAAGCTTCGTGCGAGAAAAATATTAACACATCCGGAGAGAAGAAGGCTGGGCTTCAAATCTCCTTTGAGAAGACACAATTCATGACAAACATAAAATCAGCGCCCAGGGAACTGGAGGTCGGACTAGGAAAAGTTCAGAAGGCAGAAAAGTTTAAATACCTCGGTGAATGGATAGAGCCTAACCTATCAGAGAAAGAAGCCTTCGTGTCACGCATTAATAAAATGGAAATGGCATACAACCTGACTAAAGACATCTACAATAAGAGATCGATATCCTTAAACGCCAAAATTAGACATTACTGCACTGTTATTCGACCAGAGTCTCTGTATGCGGCAGAGACTCTAACAATGAACAAGAAAGGTCTAATGGAAAAACTAGAGGCGAAAGAAAGGAAGATTTTGAGGAAAATCCTGGGTCCTATCAAAGAAAACAGCGAGTACAGAAGGCGTCACAACCACGAATTATACAAGCACGTGGAGAAGATCAGTGACACGATTCGAAAAAAAAGGATTGCCTATTATAGCCACGTGACACGAATGAGCCCAGGCAGGATATCAAAACGGATATTGACGTACTTTCAGGATAAGAAAACCAAAGGGGCATGGTTCACGGAAGTTGAGAAAGATCTACGTGAAATGGAAATTTCCCCTGAAGATATCCAGGAGCGTGTTCCACTTCAGGAAAAACTACGTACGCACAAAGGTTTCCAGGAAAAGCCGAAGCTGAAGACAGGGAAGGTGTGGTCCCAAGAGAGAAAAGAACAACACCGGAGACGAATGCGGGAACACTGGGCGGTAGTTAAAGCTCGGAAGAAGAGACAGTTGAACTGACGTGGTCCCTAATTGGCCGAATCGAAGAAAGAAGACATCCGGAGAGAAATAGCCTCAATTACGAAAGACTAACGACGATACCGGAAATGTGTGGATGTAGGAGAAGAACATTTATAACTTCTCCTGCCAAAAGGTAGTAGCAGCTTATTTTATTAATTCTAATTGTGATCTCGTGTCATGCACGGATAAAGTGACAGAAGTGCTATGTTATGCCGAGCAGTAGGTGGAGTCAACGGGAGACAGATAAGCTGGGCGCGCCGGCCGGCCGAGTCGTGAGAGAGACTCACTGAACTATTTACGGCAAAGTAAACCACTTCTGTAGCCTATTCGCTGTATTTAAGATGGAACTTAAACTTCAAAGACCACAGATGATTCAGTGTCAAATAATAGTGTTACATACGAAATATATATTATTAATTTTAACCATTTAACTAATTGGTGCCTTAGCACAAAGTTTGCAATGTACGTAAATTTAACGTATTATTAGTATTAAGCATCAATTGAATAATGTAGCGGTTTCGGAGGCGTAGTTGTTAGCATGGTGAACTGCTGTGCCCAAGATAGCGGGTTCGAACCCAGCCGAGTTGTCGAATTTTTTAAGAGTGTTAAAAATCCTTCAGTATGCCTTCCTTCGGAGGGGAAGTAAAGCCGGCGGTCCCATGTCATAGATTTATGGCATGTTGAAGAACTTTCCACTAATTACACCTGTGTGAAACTAAATTGTATAGGTTAAGAATGTAAACAACGCTCTTAGGTTGCTACGTTCGTTGCCAAGAGCCGACTGTGGTGGCGTCTAGTAGCTAAGTTCTGAACTAAGCCTAGTAGTCGTTGACGGTGGCGTTTGGCGGCCAAAGTAGGAACTATTTGAAAAATTCAAAGTTGCAGTCCTTCCTTGAATTAAAAAAAAAACAGATACACACACTAATACTGTCATCACAATTAACACCGGTTATCAGACAGATTCTACAACACCCAAAGTACACGGGACTACATGACCGCGTTGTCGCACTCCTAAACTAAAGAACCAACCAACCAATCAGCAAGCGCCCACTAATAAACACCAATTACACAACTGAAATGCTTCAGAGGGTTATAATAACTTTATTAAACACAAATTGTGCACTTTAGAGAAGCAAGCTTAGAGAGCGCATTCACAGGTTATGTTTACTCCTTCCGTACTGCGCATGTGCAGGTACAACGTTTCTGATTGACTCCGGGATGCTCCGAGAACGTCAAACATAAAATTAACCTTGTTTCCAGTTGGCCTTCCCGGGCTATTTTCAGCTTCTCGTTCCCGGAGATTGATTGTGAAGCGAACCATAAGGTAGCGTACATTTAAACTTCCTTCTCGTTCTCGTTCCCGGAGATTGACTGTGAACCGACCCATAAGGTAGCGTGCATTTCAACTTCCTTCTTGTTCTCGTTCTCGTTCCCGGAGATTGATTGTGAACCGACCCATAAGGTAGCGTGCATTTCAACTTCCTTCTCGTTCCCGTTCTCGTTCCCGGAGATTGATTGTGAACCGACCCATAAGGTAGCGTGCATTTCAACTTCCTTCTCGTTCCCGTTCTCGTTCTCGTTCCCAGAGATTGATTGCGAACCGACCCATAAGGTAGCGTGCAATTCAACTTCTTCAACTTCCAGTTCACATTCTCGTTCTCGTTCCCGGGGATTGATTGTGAACCGACCCATAAGGTAGCGAGCAATTCAACTTCTTCCAGTTCCAGTTCACGTTCTCGTTCTCGTTCCCGTTCCCGGGGATTGATTGTGAACCGACCCATAAGGTAGCGTGCATTTCAACTTCCTTCTTGTTCTCGTTCTCGTTCCCGGAGATTGATTGTGAACCGACCCATAAGGTAGCGTGCATTTCAACTTCCTTCTCGTTCCCGTTCTCGTTCCCGGAGATTGACTGTGAACCGACCCATAAGGTAGCGTGCATTTCAACTTCCTTCCCGTTCTCGTTCTCGTTCCTGGAGATTAATTGTGAACCGACCCATAAGGTAGCGTGCATTTCAACTTCCTTCCCGCTCCAGTTCATGTCCTCGTTCTCGTTCCCGGAGATTGATTGTGAACCAACCCATAAGGTAGCGTGCAATTCAACTTCTTCAACTTCCAGTTCACATTCTCGTTCTCGTTCCCGGGGATTGATTGTGAACCGACCCATAAGGTAGCGAGCAATTCAACTTCTTCCAGTTCCAGTTCACGTTCTCGTTCCCGGGGATTGATTGTGAACCGACCCATACGGTAGCGTGCAATTCAACTTCTTCCAGTTCCAGTTCACGTTCTCGTTCTCGGAGATTGATTGTGAACCAACCCATAAGGTAGCGTGCAATTCAACTTCTTCCAGTTCCAGTTCACGTTCTCGTTCCCGGAGATTGATTGTGAACCAACCCATAAGGTAGCGTGCAATTCAACTTCTTCCAGTTCCAGTTCACGTCCTCGTTCTCGTTCCCGGAGATTGTGAACCGACCCATAAGGTAGCGTGCATTTCAACTTCCTTCCCGTTCCAGTTCACGACCTCGTTCTCGTCCCGGAGATTGATTGTGAATCGACCCATAAGGTAGCGTGCAATTCAACTTATTCCAGTTCCAGTTCACGTCCTCGTTCTCGTTCCCGGAGATTGATTGTGAACCAACCCATAAGGTAGCGTGCAATTCAACTTCCTTCCCGTTCATGTCCTCGTTCTCGTTCCCGGAGATTGATTGTGAACCAACCCATAAGGTAGCGAGCATTTCAACTTCCTTCCCGTTCCAGTTCATGTCCTCGTTCTCGTTCCCGGAGATTGATTGTGAACCAACCCGTAGCGTGCGTTTTAACTTCCTTCACATTCCAGTTCATGTCCTCGTTCTCGTTCCCGGAGATTGATTGCGAACCAACCCATAAGGTAGCGTGCAATTCAACTTCTTCCAGTTCCAGTTCACGTCCTCGTTCTCGTTCCTGGAGATTGTGAACCGACCCATAAGGTAGCGTGCATTTCAACTTCCTTCCCGTTCCAGTTCACGACCTCGTTCTCGCTCCCGGAGATTGATTGTGAACCGACCCATAAGGTAGCGTGCAATTCAACTTCTTCCTGTTCCAGTTCACATCCTCGTTCTCGTTCCCGGAGATTGATTGTGAACCAACCCATAAGGTAGCGTGCATTTCAACTTCCTTCCCGTTCTAGTTCATGTCTTCGTTCTCGTTCCCGGAGATTGATTGTGAACCAACCCATAAGGTAGCGTGCATTTCAACTTCCTTCCCGTTCCAGTTCATGTCCTCGTTCTCGTTCCCGGAGATTGATTGTGAACCAACCCATAAGGTAGCGTGCATTTCAACTTCTTCCAGTTCCAGTTCATGTCCTCGTTCTCGTTCCCGGAGATTGATTGTGAATCGCCCTTTAGGGTGTCCGCTGGAAGCTGCTACAGACTCAGGCGAGCCGAACATGTCCTCGGACACTCCCGGCACTAAAAGCCATACGATAAATAAATAATAATTGTATAATGTTAGTATTGTAGGGTTGAAACACCAATTATCATCAGAATCCCATGAATATATTGAGTCGTCCAGTTGCAAAACTCGTTTAATCCACTTGTGAATAAGAATAATTTTCTTGAGAAACGTTCCTCTGGACTTGGCCTCACGTATCTTTTAGGTTTTTTGTTTTCTACTTTTTGCTTTGTAATTTTGGTTTTGTGTTTGCTTTGTGCTTTTGCTTTTGAATTTTACTTTTTGCTTTTCTTTCTTTGTAACTTATTGGTTTTGTGTTTGTTTTCTGCTTTTGCTTTTGATTTTTTGAATTTAGCTTTTTGCTTTGTGTTTCTAATTTTCTGTTTTCTGCTTCTGCTTTTGTTTTTGAATTTTGCTTTTTGATTCGTGTTTTTGTTTGTTTTTGGTATTGTGTTTGTTTTCTGGAATATCAAAATAATACAAAACAAAGCAAAGCAAAAAAAAACAAAAAAAACAACAATGAAATGAGTTTTGCAAATGGACGACTCACATATGGACTGCTCTCCGTCTGTCACAGCGGCTCACTGCGTCGTGGAGAAGAGAGGCAACAACAAGTTTCGCAAGCTGTCCACCTCCTCACTGTCAGTCTACCTGGGAAAGTATAACATCCGTAACTTCGCCGAGAGTTGGCAGCAGCCTTTCGAGGTGAGTTGGAAGATTCTCTCGCAGCTACTTCATGTCACACACTAATATATATTTATTGAACTAAACACAATGTGTACATAGTTATTCTATAGAATACGTCATTTGCATCAGTCCTTTACGTAATGTGAGATTGGCAGAGTTCTTTGGGCACATTTGAACAGATGATAGTGTGGGCAGACTTGGTGGCAAGAGTTCGCAGACACATTCATTGTTGGCGTTGTGGAAACCTTTCCTGCTGCAGATTCGATGGTGAAATCCATGTATTGGCCCTCTTGTGTAAAGGTGGCGGAGTTCGTAACCGGCTGCGGCTGTTTTCCATTTTTCCTCTTTCATGGCTGGGGTTCGGTAGAATGCCGGATCGATTTCTGCTGCTTTCTGTACTCGTTCTTCCAAGAACTTGTCGCATGCTTCGGTTGAGGTCAAGCTGTATGTTAACATCATGTCTTCTATAAATGTCGTTGTTTCCGCCAGTTGATATACTAGTCGAGTTGGAGCGTACTTCGATACACCCGTCTTCTTTAAGTATCTGGCTTTGACTCTATCCAGGGCTTTGACATTCTTGTAGTCAGGTGTGGCCATATTACTTCGATGGCGTATGATGCTACTGGGGCAATTTTCAGTTTGAACAGTGAAATTGCTGTCGCCAGTGATAAGCTTCTAAGTCTTTTTATTTGCATTGTGGTCTTAATTGCGGTGATTGTTCTATCCTCGACGTGCCTTGTAAAGGTAAATCCTGTGACCTGTAGAGTTAACCCTAGGTATTTGTAAGACTTGGCTATATTCAGTGTGTGATTACCACATCTAAAAACGTCCTTCGATGAGATTCGTCCTCCTTTGCGGAACTTCATTACCTTTGTTTTCTTTAAATTTATGTTAAGTTCGTTTTCTCACACTAATGATACCTTTTGAGCGTCCTTGGTTGGCTATCACGAGTTCCTTGCTTCCTTTTACTTGTGGTGTTGTAAGCTTTCCTGTCAACCTCTCTTGGTCAGCTCTTGTTCTCTTCCAAGACTGAGGGCATGATGGTGCAGTGCTCATGCTACTTGCCTCTGGACTGGGTTCGATTCCCGGTCAATGCAAATGAAATATCACGCCCTGTGGTTTGGATTACACATAAAAATGGAGGTCCCGTGGCTCTGGATCGTGAGTTTAATGGGTTGGCCACCACGGGACCCCAGCTGAGTCCAGCATTGTTTCCACTTACTTGTGCCGGGCTCCTCTCCGTCTTCTTGGTCAACTATTGTTCTCATCCGACCCCGAAGGTATTAGGGTATCGGAGGCCTAGGGAGTCTCTTCCTTTCTCGCCTCTCATATTTCCGGATCCCTCATTCTTCGAGGGTCCCACCTTCTTTTTCTTTTACATTTTGCACGTCTTTTCACTTCCAATTACATTGTGTACGTCTTTTCAAACTAAATTCCGTTTTGTGAGTTTTTTCAATCTAAATTACATTTTGTAAGCATTTTGATTTTCACTTGCATTTTGTGAGTATTTTGAATTTCAATTGCATTTTGTAAGTATTTCCAACCCCAATTGCATTTTGCCAGCATTTTCAATCTAAATTGCATGCTTGCATGTATTTTGAATCTAAATTCCATTTTTTGCGTATTTTCACTCTGAATTCCATTTTGTAAGTCTTTTTATATCTTAATTTACCTTTTGTGAGTGTTTTTAATCTAAATTGCATTTTGTGAGTGTTTTTGATCTCACTTGCTTTTTGCAAGTATTTTCAATCTTGGGTAGCATTTTGAATCTAAATTTTATTTTGTGAGTATTTTGAATTTCATTTGCATTTTGTAAGTATATTCAACCTCGATTGCTTTTTGCAAGTATTTTCAATCTTGGGTGGCATTTTGAATCTAAATTGCATTTTGTGAGTGTTTTGAATTTCAATTGCATTTTGTAAGTATGGTCAATCGACATTGCAATCTCTGGGTATTTCGAATCTAAGTTGCATTTTGTAAGTATTTTGAATCTAAACTCCCTTTTGTGCATCTTTTCCATCTAAATTCCACTTTGTCAGTCTTTTTCCTTTAACTTTCCTTTTGTGAGTGCTTTCAATCTAAGTTACCTTTAGTACGTGTTTTCAGTCCACCTTGGTTTCCACTTCATTGTCATTTTCGCTATCACCCAGACCATTAGGGGCTGATAACTTCGATGTTAGGCCCCTTAAAACAACAATTATCATCATCATAATCATCTTTTCCTTTTCCTTTCCTTTTCCCTTCTTCTCCTTTACGTTACCTTCTTTTCTTTTGCATTTCCCTTCATTTCCCTTTTCTTTTTCTTTCTTCTCCTTGGCTTTTCCCTTCTTTTCCCTTTACGTTCCCTTCACTTCATTTTCCTTTGCATTTCCCGTCATTTTCCTTTCCTTTTTCTTTCTTCTCCTTGGCTTTTCCCTTCTTCTCCCTTTCCTTCCCCTTCATTTCCTTTTCCTTTGCATTTCCCTTCATTTTCCTTTCCTTTTCCTTTCTTCTCCTTGGCTTTTCCTTTCATTTCCTTTTCCTTTGCATTTCTCTACATTTCCCTTTCCTTTTCCTTTCTTGTTCTTGGCTTTTCCCTTCTTTTCCCTTTCCTTTTCCCTTCATTCTCTTTTCCTTTCCTTTTCACTTCTTTTACTTTGCTTTTCCCTTCATTTCCCTTTCCTTTTCACTTCTTTTACTTTGCTTTTCCCTTCATTCCCTTTTCCTTTCCTTTTCACTTCTTTTACTTTGCTTTTCCCTTCATTTCCCTTTCCTTTTCCCGTCTTTTCCTTTGCTTTACCCTCCTTTACCGTCCTTTCTTTTCCCTTTCTTTTCCCTTCATTTTCCTTTGCTATTCCCTTCATTTCCCTTTCCTTTTCCCTTCATTTCCTTTTCCTTTGCATTTCCCGTCATTTTCCTTTCCTTTTTCTTTCTTCTCCTTCGCTTTTCCCTTCTTTTCCTCTCCTTTTCCCTTCATTTCCTTTTCCTTTTCATTTCCCTTCATTTCCCTTTCCTTTTTCTTTCTTCTCCTTGGCTTTTTCCTTTTCCCTTCCCTTCTCCTTGATTTTTCCCTTCTTTCCCCTTTCCTTTTCCTTTCACTTCCTTTTCCTTTGCATTTCCCTTCATTTCCCTTCCCTTTTCCTTTCTTCTCCTTGACTTTTCCCTTCATTTCCCTTTCCTTTTCCTTTCACTTCCTTTTCCTTTGCATTTCCCTTCATTTCCCTTTCCTTTTCCTTTCTTTTCCGTTGCTTTTCCCTTCATTTCACTTTCCTTTTTCTTTCTTTTCATTTGCTTTTCCCTACTTTCTTTTCCTTTCCCTTTTCCTTCTTTTACCTTTCCATTTCCATTGTGAGGTTTGAAGCCATTTTTCAGTGTTGCCTAAGTAAACAAAAGTTTGGTGCTTTTCAGTCGGTCAACACGAATGTACCCAAATAGAGCTGGGTTATGCCCTGGTCCTGAAATAAATTACTTATTTATTAATTATTTATTATTATTATTTATTAATCTTATGTAATTTATTTCAGGATCAGGGCATAACCCAGCTCTATTTGGGTACATTCGTGTTGACCGACTGAAAAGCACCAAACGTTTGTTTCTTTCCATTTCCTTTCTCTATCCTTTACTCTTCCTTTACTCTTCCTTTTACCTTTCCTTTTACCTTTCCTTTTCCCTTCTTCCCCTTTTCCTTAGACTGCGAGCACAAATATTTTAACACCCTAACCTAAAATAAATATTACATCAATTATTTATCACTACATTAACACTCTTTTTGTACAAAAAAAAGGGGGGACGGTGCCTAACTAGATAACATGTTTCTATCGTCAAGCGGTCATCATCAGATTCTTTTATACTCAGTCCTTAATTGTACGAGTATAATATGGGTGATGGAATTTACAATATACAGGGTGTCTTTTATGTACCTTTGGAGAATGATAGGTCGTGTAAGGGAAGGGTACAGAAGTAATTTGAGATAGGGAACTTGGGGTCGGAGCGGCCTCCTTAACCCCTAAAATAAGGCTTGATTCAGGCCCTCCACCCTGTAAGTTAGGCAACCGACCCAAGCCTCTATTACCTTTCTCAATCCTTTAACTCTTGGGAAGATTCATTTCATCATGTGGCGCTGGCATAATGGATAGCGCTATTCATTACACCAGCGCCACATGGTGAAATGAATCTTGCCAAGAGTTAAAGGATTGAGAAAGGTAATAGAGGCTTGGGTCGGTTGCCTGGAGGGCCTGAATCAACCCTTATTTTAGGGGTTAAAGAGGCCGCTTCGAACCCAAGTTCCCTATCTCAAATTACTTCTGTACCCGTCCCCTACACGACCTATCATTCTTCAAAGGCACATAAGGCACCCTGTATATACAATTTGAGCTACAGAAGTTAGTGATATCCGTAGGGCTAGGATCGATATGCTCGTTAAAATCTCCAGATATGCTCGAAAACCACGTGTTTTATGCTCGATAAATATGCTCGAAAAAACCATTATATGCGGTTAAATATTGTAGAATATGGTCGAAAAACACCGTTAAAACAGTGAAAGGAAAAAAAACATAACATACCTTTTACGAGCTTTATTTTCTAAGTGTATGTATGACACTGCAATATACTCGCATTCAAGTTTTTCAAGTATATACTGTATAAGAGAAGTTTTCTTATAAAAGTTAAAGTTTAGAAGTTCATTTACAAAATGTTCAGATTTAGGCGAGTCAATGAAGTAGATCTGCATTGGTCTGTACTACAAGAAATGTTTCTATGTTATCAGTTTTAAATGATTTTCTTAAATCAGTCAATAAAAGTTTCAATGACCAGAACGACCTCACTAAAGGTTAAAAACCTGCAGTTCTATTATTCGCACCAGATAGGCTATTCAATAATTATTTCTGGTTTCGAACCTTAAGGATGGTCAGGGCCCGAATTCGGGGGGTAATTCGAATAAAAACAAACTATTTAGACGAAAACCACTAGATTATGCATTCATATGCTTCTATTCTGAAAAGTGCGGTTTTATGCATTTATATGCTCGATAAATTTCAATTCTGTTGGTTCCAGAGAGGTGAAAATACCACCGAAAGGCTTCTTTCAATGTGTACTATTCAGGAAAAAAATATGCAAATATGCTCGTATCCGAGCCCTAGTGATATGTGACTTGTGTTATATGGTCACACTCAATAGCCACTAACTTATCTGAGGCGCAAACTGTTTATCTATAGTTGGAGCAGATCATTGTCCATCAAGGTTACAACGACCGCTTCAATAATGACATCTCGGTCCTATTGCTGTCCAGCTCTGTGGAGATCACTCGCTACGTGAAGCCCATCTGCCTGTGGGATGACTCACCTAACCTGTCAATCATCGAGGGAGAAGTGGCAACAGTGAGTATAAGTTACATTTAAAATAGTGGAAGTAAACACATTTTCAGACCTGCCAACTTCCCCGATTTAGGCGGGAGACTACCGGTTTTCTATAGTTTTTCCCGACTCACGATTACTCAAATTATCCTCCCAATTTTTAGCCCACTTTTCACATTGTGCAAAAATGAGGAAAAAGTAGACTTATGAGATCGATCCGGGAAAATGTGTGTCTGTCTGGCTGTGTGTGTGTGTGTGTGTGTGTGTGTGTGTGTGTCCCCTATCAACTCCTAAACGGCTGAAGCAATCGAAACAAAATTTGGTAGGAGTAAAGATCTATACCTGAATATCTCAATGCCGTATTTGAAAATGATGTCAGTGCAACCAACTGCTGAAAAATCGCAGTTGAAATTTGAGCTCCATGTTGGATATCTTGGAAGGTATGCATGAGAGCTATTTCAAAATTGGCATGCAATAGATAATAATATTTCAGTTTAATTTCCAGGAGGCAATGCATGGCAGTGTTCCCAAAATGATTCTAAGCCTGCTGATAGGTCCAATTTTTAAATGCATATAACTTCTATACTATCAATTGGATTTCAACCAAATTTTGTATGTAATATGTGTACATAAACAGATATAACTGAGCGTATTCGTAAGAGCCACCAGGGCTGCCAACTGTCAATAAATGTTCTCTCTATTCTTTTATCCAAACACCAATATATCAGAAAGTATGCAAATCGGCAGCTTTAAACTATGCACACGTATAGTACCTGACATTCTAGATTAATTTGGAGTAACTTATGTACGTCAGTGCTACCAACATGATTCTAAGACTGCTGATTGGACCAATTTTAAATACATGTAACTTCTATAATATCAATTAATTGGATTTCAACCAAATTTCGTATGTGCTATGTGTACCGTTACAGATATGACTACGCTTATTCTTAAGAGCAACCAGGGCTGCCAACTGTTAATAAATACTGTCTCTATTTTTTTACCCAAATATTGATATATCAGAAAGTATGTAAGCCAACAGCTTTAAAATATGTGCACGTATAGTACCTAACATTCTAGATTAATTATGAGAAACTAATATGCGTTAGTGCTGCCAACATGACTCTAAGTCTGCTGATAGGTCCAATTTTAAAATACATGTAACTTCTATACTAACAAATGGATTTCATCCAAAATTGGCACACCCAGAGATCATAATATTTCAGATTATTTCTGACCAACGCATGCATGACATGATTTTACGTGCGCTGCTAGATCCAATGTCTAACTGCATGTAACGTCCATGCTATCCATTGGACTTCAACCAAATATTGTAATCTGTATCTTAAGAGATGGAACTAACAATATATTCAGTCACCAGGGCTGCCAACTGTAGTGCTCTATTAAGCTACAGGTATATTTCGAATTAATTAGGAATTTCGATATTACCAACTTAATTTTGCTATTTTTCTAGATAGGTCTATATAGATTGGCATGGAACTTTTTTGTTGATGTGTAACATCTTTCCACTCGGTATATGTATATTTTTGTGGGGGTGATTTTGATAAATGAAACGGAAATGGATGGGACGGAAACAAAGGAGCGCGTGTGGTGGCGGAGATTGATACCACGATTTACTGACGGTCATGTGGCTATGTGGAATGTATATCGCATACGGTTTACTTCAAGTTTTGGAGGCCCCATTAAAGATACTCTTCCTAAAATTAATCATCTTCAAGTTGTCGTTATAGGTGTGAAAATATTCAATATACCATATTTGCTGAAGACCGGTCAGGATTTGGGACTGCAGTGTTACAAATAGTTATTCCAATGACCAACAGGGTTCACTGTTAACAAGGGATAACATGTCACTTGTTACACATCATAATATGCAACTACTGTAATGCTCGTCATTTTTTTTGTCAATTATTGTCGAACTTCAAACATTTTACAGTATTTTTAGCCTACTTTCGATTTTTGCAAAAAATGAAAGTAGACTTATGAGATCAACACAGGGCGAAAAATTGTGTGTGTCTGTGAGATGTGTGCCTGTGAGTGTATGTACTCTGAATGTCTTCCCCCCCCCCCCCCCCCTATCAATTCGAACACGGTGAAACCGAATTGAACGAAATTTGTTACAGAGGTTGCACTAGCAAAGGGCACCTCAGTGTCATGTTTTATATCGCCGCTATCTTGACGGAAACGTAATGGCGGCCACCCAAATGTTCAAAGCTTAAATCAAATTACGACTAACCTAATCATCCGAGCTCTACCAAACTTTGTAACAACATATATTTATATGGTGAGCGTCTTTTGACAAAACTACAAGGTCATCAGCCCAATAGTTTGCAGATGGTGGCCATGTATGTGTGCAAAGCGATTCCCCCTATCAATTCAAACACGTTGAAACCGAATTGAACGAAATTTGGTACAGAAGTAGCACTAGCAACTGGCACCTCAGTGTCATGTGTTATATCGCCACCATATTGACGAAAACGTAATGGCGGCTACCCAAATGTTAAAAGCTTAAATCAAATTACGACCAACCTAATCATGTGATCTCTACTAAATTTTTCAACAACATACCCTTATATGGTAAGCATCTTTTGACCAAACTACAATGTCATCAGCCCAATATAGTGCAGATAGCGGCCATGTATGTCTGCAAATCGATTCCCCCTATCAATTCAAACACGGTGGAACCGAATTGAACGAAATTTGGTACAGAGGTAGAACTCGTAATATACAACTCAGTGTCATGTTTTATATCACCGCCATCTTGACGAAAACGTAATGGCGGCCACCCAAATGTCAAAAGCTTAAATCAAATTCCGACCAACCTAATCATCTGAGCTCTACTAAATTTTGCAACAACATACCTTAATGTGAGATGCGTTCTTTGACCAAGCTATAAGGTCATCAGTCTAATAGTTTCCACTTGGTGGCCATGCATGTGTGCAAATCCATTCCCCCCATCAATTCACACACGGTAAAACCGAATTGAATGAAATTTGGTACAGAGGTAGCACTAGCAAAGGGCACCTCAGTGTCATGTTTTATATCACCGCATCCTGACGGAAACGTAATGGCGGCCACCCAAATGTTGAAAGATTAAATCAAATTACGACCAAACTAATCATTTGATCTCTACCAAATTTTGCAACAACATACCTTTTTGTGGGAAGCATCTTTTGACTGACCTACAAGGTAATCAGCTCAATAGTTTGCTGATAGCGGCCATGTATGTGTGCAAATCGATTCACCATATCAATTCAAACACGGTGAAATCGAATTGAATGAAATTTTGTACAGAGGTAGCACTAGCAAAGGGCACATCATATTCATGTTTAATATTCGTATATCACGTTGTATTTCAACAAGATACTACAACCAATATCCAAATATACTCCTTGAAAACGACAAAGAGTTAAAACTTTACTCATGCGTTTAGGAGAATGTAGGCTATTTGTTCTTTACTGAACATCTTGTTTTGTCAATTATTGGCGAACTTCAAACATCTTTCAGTATTTTTTGAAGTGTTTCTAGTGGGCAGGCAATGAATGTTACAGTATTTGGGTGCCTGAAATCGTAAATGGGTTTTGTTCCAGTGTAAGCGTTTGTTTATTGTATTTGCTGCAACATTTTCGACATTCTAGTGTTTATGCTCGGTGTTTGACTCTTCACTCTGTCAAAAAAAAATAGAATTCTGTATTTTTGAAACGGTTTTCGTAACCATTTCCGTGCAATGATTGAATCCAGCAAAGGTCGATTATTTTTTATTTTGTACTGTTTGTCGATGTTATGTTTTTATATATCACTAGCAACCCACCCCGGCTTCGCCCGGGAACAGTTATAAATGCAATACGTGATGAGCTTTTTTTGTAGTCAATGAACTACGACCTATATTCGTTTTACGTCTCGGCATGATGGGTTAAAATCACTGACTGGACTATTAATTATATTATCATGGAAATGCATGTACAACGAATTCTTGTCAGACGTAATTGAAGAATGTCGAGGTGCATGAATAACAAATCCCCTTTCCGTCCAATCTTAACTTGACTGTGTAATTTGCGGAACGAAAAGTTCACAGGCGAAATGAAGAAAAGCTAAGTTGCACTTCCAGGGAAACTCCAAACACAACCACTCTTCTCTGAAGTCTTAACTCAACACGACTAGATAGCTTGCTGCCGGCTGTATCTGGAGTAATAAGACTCGCCCGCTAGCTAGGCTGTAACTGGGGTGATAGGCTCGCCCCTAGCTAGCTCGTAAACTGTCGCCTCAGTAATTGAATGGACATTGTTGGAAGAAATGAAAACGTAAAAACACTTATAGTGGGCGATGTATTGAAGATAGAGATATGCTCTCGTGGTCACTTTTATAGAACTTTTCATGCTGAACAATTCTTACACTCATAGTATAGTTTTATCGGTTTGCCCAGCGTAAGCTTATAAAGCGCAAGGACGCCAGTTTTTTGTTGTCTTTTTCGACTTTTTCTCTGAAATCGTTACTGCTTTGCTTCCTTTGATCATAAATAAATTATTTTCAACAGAAACCTACCTCCAGATATCCTTTATAGAATGATGAAACCCGCATCAAAATCCATCCAGTGGTTCTCGAGATTACCCGTGATATTCCAAGACTTGAGGACTTTGTTTTATACTAAGTAGAGATATGGAGGAAAAAGTGACATTTTGAAGTGGGAACAAAGATGCACCAAAAAATGTTAAGTGTAGCAAAAAATTTAAAAAAGAATTTGGGTGTTAGAAGTGAAAGTGATGGAATAATAAATGCCGAATGCTAGTTTAAATCATTTATTTTGAAGAACAGTTTACCAATTAATTGAGCTGATATGAGTCGTCCAGCTGCAAAACTCGTTTAATCCACTTGTGAATAAAGATCATGTCGTAAAATTATTTATTTAATTATTTTATTTTGTTTAATTTTATTTTATTTCGTTTTAAATTGTTTTCTTTGTTTTTTTGTCTTATTTTGTTTTGTTTATTGTGTTTTATTTTATTTTGTTCTATTTTGATTTTCTTTTGTTTATTTTGTTATATTTTGTTTTATTTTGTTTTGTTTGATTTTCCAGAAAACAATTCAAAGACAAAAACAAAAAACACGAAGCAAAAAGCAAAAGTCAAACACCAAGCAAATGCAGTAAACAAACAAAAAAGAAACACAAAGTAAGAAGCAAAATTCAAAAACAGCAAAAGCAGAAAACAAACACAAAACCAAAACAAAAAGACGAAGCAAAAAGAAAAATTCAAAAACAGAAGCTAAAGCAGAAAACAAAAAACAAGAAACATAAAGCAAAAGCATAGAACACAAAACCAAGAAAGAAAAGCAAAAAGAAAATTCAAAAGCAAAAGCACAAGGCAAACCCAAAACCAAAAACCAAAAACACAAAGCAAAAAGTAGAAAACAACAAAAACAAAAGACACGTGAGGCAAAAGTCCAAAGAAACGTTTCTCATGAAAATGATGCTTATTCACAAATGGATTAAACGAGTTTATTGTAACTTGACGATTCATATGCACTATTTGCATCTCCTCAGTTTTCAGGATTTTCATATCAAAATCTCTTGATTTTTGGTTTTGTAAGGTTGGCAGGTATGAATTTTGTATTTGATTTGTTTTGCATTCTGATAACTATTTGTGTATGCCTAGAGACACAGAATAACTCAAAAGTTAATTTCAATACAGTCGAACTTCTTCAGTATCTCGACCCCCAGGGGCTCACATCTAGTGGGATGTGGGTTGGCGACCACGGGGTCCCAGCTGAGTCTGTCCATAGCCCCATGCATGCCATCAACGAAGATCACTTGCATTTCCGCAAAATGTTTGAACGATTCGATTGGAAATTTTGAATTTGCTGGTACCACCAAGAGTATTATCACCAGCAGGCACTGGCGTATCGAGTTGAGAAATTGTGTTAACGCGATACCCGACTAGGAGGGAGGGAAGGAGGGAGGGAATGAAGGAGGGAAGGAGGGAAGGAAGGAGGGGAGGAGGGAAGGAAAGAATAAGTGAGGAGGGAGGGAAGGAGGGGAGGAATGAAGGAAGGAAGGGAGGGGTGAAGGAAGGAAGGGAGGAGTGATGGAAGGAGGGGAGGAGGGAGGGAAGGAAGGAGTGAAGGAAGGAGGGGAGGAGGGAAGGAAAGAATAAGTGAGGAGGGAGGGAAGGAGGGGAGGAATGAAGGGAGGAGGAAAGGAAGGAGGGAAGGACGGAAGGGAGGAGTGAAGGAAGGAGGGGAGGAGGGAGTGAGGGGAGGAGTGAAGGAAGGAGGGGAGGAGGGAAGGAAAGAATAATGGAGGAGGGAGGGAAGGAGGGGAGGAAGGAAGGGTGGAGGGAAGGGAGGAGTGAAGGAAGGAAGGGTGGAGGGAAGGGAGGAGGGAAGGAAGGGGGGGAGGAAGGAAGAAAGGATGGAAGAAAGAAACTAAGGAAGCTAAGTAAGCACCGTTAATCTCCCGACCATCAACCTACTGTCTACCTGGAAACCGCCTTTCTGCATACAGTATTGTGTTGTATTGTCACCAGGTGGCAGGCTGGGGCAAGGACGAGACGGGCAAGCTCACCAACATGCTGCGCGCCGCCAAGATGCCCGTCGTGTCCCAGGAGACGTGCCTACGAAGCGATACATTCTACCGCACGTATACCTCCAACACCACTCTCTGCGCCGGCTTCAAGAACGGTGAGTCAACGTCACCCATACGCACTATGAATTATGTATCCTTCCAGATTTTTCTCTTAACCTCTTAACTGGGTATTTTTGAGTCCTTGGTGTAACCTGCCCTGTGTATTATTGTATTTCCAGCCAATTGTTGCGACAGTATAGGCGGAAAGGTTAGCGGGAATATTAGCAATAATAATGATGTGTTGGTTATAGTATAATAATAAGGAAATGTCAATGTATTAAGTATAATTCAAGAGACATTTTGACCATTTTTACAGTAACTACAAGGTCATTTACCTGATTAGAACTTAAGAGTTTTGTCCGTATGACCTAAACTGTTCATTTCAGCACATTGGGAGGTGCAAATAAAGTATCAAATGCTATCGAGAACAAATGTGTAGGTTTGCTTTCATTGATTGTCTTGTATTGCTCTCCGCACAAAGCAGAAACAAACACATGACCAAAACAGAAAGCAAAAAGCAGAATTCAAAAACAAAAGCAAAAACGAAAAACAAACACAAAACCAAAAAACAAACAATAAGAGCAAAGCAAAGCAAAATTCAAAAGAAAAGAAAAAGCAGAAAACGAACACAAAAGCAAATATAGAAAACAAACATAAAAACCACAAAGCAAAAAAAGCATAAATTTCACACAAATTCAAAAACAAAAAACGAAAAAATCAAAAACAAAAGCAATACAGAAAACAATTACAAAAACAAAAATTCAAAAACAAAA
Source organism: Meconema thalassinum (assembly GCA_946902985.2). NCBI lineage: Eukaryota > Metazoa > Arthropoda > Insecta > Orthoptera > Tettigoniidae > Meconema > Meconema thalassinum. Next base: position 94,501,285 of record OX336388.2, read on the forward strand.
GAAAAAACAAAAAAAAGAACATAACATCAAAAACAAAAAACAAAGGAAGCAAAATTCAAAAACAAGAGCAAATACAGAAAACAAAAACAAAAAACACAAAGCAAAAACAAAAGAAAAAGAACACAAAACAAAAACAAAAGCAAATACGGAAAACAAACATCAAAACAAAAATAACACAAAGCAAAAACAAAAATTTATAAAAATAGAAGAAAAACAGAAAACGAACACAAAATCAAATACAAAAACAAAACAGAAACAACCAAGATACAGGAGGCGGGGAATGTCGTAACAGCTGCCAAAGCATCAATTTTCTCGAAGACATTCGCCATGCCGTGAAAACTCGACACGCCCAGGAGGCGTTAGCGGTAAAAGATGGAGTACGTATATAATCGTCATGCCCATTGTTCGACCATGTCGAAATGTAAACATTACGTGTCAGAAAACTGTATCATAATGAGGATCATTATAACACTATTTTTCATTATGAAACAGTTTCTCCCACCAATCAGAGCCCAAACAGTTGTGTGACCAATTAGGTAAGGATACCTTCGCGCATGCGCTCAAAATCCAACATGTCTATATAAATTACCGAAAGTGCACCGACCATATGTTCACGTAAATAAACTGCCAAGCACACAGAGCGCATGCGTCGGTCGGTCAGAGAGCTTGGAAAACAGAGATATCCTACCCAGCGCTGGCAATCCGATCACAAAATTCTAGTGACAATCCCAACAGATATTAATGAATATTTATGTTAAAACATATAATAAAGTTATAATTATCGTCGAACATAAACAGTCGTATGTAACTCGCCATTATAGGCTCGTTGCATAATGTACTATTAACAAACGAATATATACGTCATACCCAGTTAAGAGGTTAAAAGTTATTTGTAGTAATTAATCTATTTTTCTACTTCGATTAATTCGAGAACTCTTATTAATCGATTAAAAGTTACCAGCCTTACTTTCTGAGTGCAATTATATTAGTTCTTTTGTTTTTATCTTGTGATGCTCTGAATTTAACAAACGAATATATACGTCATACCCAGTTAAGAGGTTAAAAGTTATTTGTAGTAATTAATCTATTTTTCTACTTCGATTAATTCGAGAACTCTTATTAATCGATTAAAAGTTACCAGCCTTACTTTCTGAGTGCAATTATATTAGTTCTTTTGTTTTTATCTTGTGATGCTTGTCATTGTTCCAGGCACGACGGTGTGTAACGGCGACAGCGGAGGAGGTTTATCGCTGAAACGGAGGAATGCATACCAGAACAAAGAAACCTGGTATCTGCGAGGAGTAGTAAGCCTCAGCGGACTGGACAGGGGGGATATATCGTGCGACACCCACAACTACGTCATCTTCACAGATGTGGCACAATACACGAGCTGGCTCAAGGTTACTCTGCGTAAACCTACGTGACCTCCGACGTGAGACATACATAATGTCTTCAAGAACTGACAGATAGTGATCATCATACAGCTGTCTTAGCCAGTTTGGTGCAGACGTACAGGGTGTTTGAAAAAGAAATCCCTAGTTTTAATGTGTCCTAGAATCTGTACAAAGTGACATTCACTATTCTACAGGGTGAGCGGGAAATAACTACTGTCGACCAAAGTATAATGTGTACTCGTGTTTGAAGGCCGTTTGTGAAGTAACCAATAGACCTACATAAAATCCAATACCATAATCATTTTCGTCGTTCTATTTTACGTTAGTTCATGTAGGTTTGGATTTTTTAATTTATATCGTAATATTTTATATCGCAGTTGGAACACAAAAAGTGCACGCTTTTAAGCGTGTTTCAACCATGCGTTACATTTAAGAATTATTATCTCTTAACCCTTTCATTAGATCGAAACCAAATTTTAACACAATATACATTGGAACGTTGTATAACTGGTTTATTAATTTCATAATTTTGTGTGTCCAAGAAACAAAGTTGTTATCATTGTTGTGAGGTAACTTTTTCTCGGCTCGGGGTGGTTGGTAAATGTAGTTCTTGGTTGCATTGTAATCCTTATACATCAAAAAGTTATGCTGTATGTCTGTGAAATACGTTAATTAATTCACTTATTTTATATCAGTTTGTATTTGTACGGGGAAATAACACATGGTTCACCAGCTAGCCGCTCCGGGAAAAGCTGTACAGCGTTGCTGAGATGGAGCCCATCACTACCGAGCGAGGCGCGTCATGATGCGTGTGGGCTCCATTTCGGCAACGCTGTACAGCTTTCCCTGGAGCGGCTAGCTGGTGATCCATGTCTTTTTTCCCCCTACAAATACAAACTGATATAAAATAAGTGAATTAATTTACGTATTCACAGTCATACAGCATAACTTTTCGATTCATAAGGACTACTGCGTGACCAAGAACTACATTTTCCAACCACCCCTAGCCGAGAAAAAGTTACCATACAAAAATGATAACAACTTTGTTCCTTGGACACACAAAATTTTGAAATTAATAAACCAATTATACAACATTCCAATCTATATTGTGTTAAAATTTGGATTCGATCTGATGACGGGTTTTTGAGATAATAATTCCTAAATGTTACGCATGGTTGAAACACACTTAAAAACGTGCACTTTTTATGTTTCAACTGCGATAAAAAATATTAAAATATAAATAAAAAATTCAAACCTACATGAACTAACGTAAAATAGAACGACGAAAATGATGATGTTATTGGATTTTAGCAAGGCCTATTGGTTACTTCACAAACAATCTTCAAACTCGAGTGCACATAATATTTTGGTCGACAGTAGGTATTGAAATTGACGTAGGCCTATAAGTTAACTTTTATGTTTGCAGAGTTATTTATTTGAAATTAATACAGTATGTACACTCTTAAATGGGAATATGATTGCATACCTTACAATTCCATTATATTTTGATGTAGGGACCTGTGGCATCAACCAATCCCCTCAATCGACCTGGAATGGAATCCACAGCTTTCTGGAGGAAGTTGTGAGGGACGTTGGTAAGAATATCCTGAATCCGTGCTTCCAATGTTCAAGGTTTCGTATGGAACACCTCCTCTTTGACCCAGCCCCATAAAAAAAAAGTTGCAGGGTGTGAGGTCTGGACTTCGTCCAGGCCATTCATGAGGTCCATGTCTCCCCAGCTAACGTCCTGGAAACTCCTCATCCAACCAGTTCCGCATGACATTTGCAAAGGCAGCAAGTGCGCCGGCTTGCATGAAGCTAATGTTGGCGGTATTATCCCATCCAGTAACCGTGGGCCAAACGTAATCCTGAAGCATTTAAAGGTTGCGTTCCCCATTCATTGTGTTACGCAGGAGATATCAGGCGATCGGCCATCTTTGTTATTGTTGATTGTACCGCCTCTCGCTGCTACCGTTGGTACTACATGGCATGAAAAATAACATTCCTATTTAATGTTCTGTATAATTGCGCTATTTCCAATATTATTCCATCAATATTAAAAACGTAACAGACATTTAATAATACCTAGTTACTTGCCGCCCAGCCGGTAGTTTGTGGTGTGTGATTCATCAACTCTCCAAGTTTTGATTTTATCAGTAGGTTTTATTTCATGTAACAGTTGCAATTTGTAGGAGCGCAACATAAGTCTTTTACGTACAGCGTCATACACAGTACCTTTAGGCACTCCTAATTGTGGACTACGTCTGACCAATGAGTTCTTCGTGCTCCGAACACACGAGACACAGACATCTTCAGAAGTTCTCGGTCTACCTGGTGAATTTGCTTTTAAAACACTACCGGTTTCCTTGAAAGACTTTAGCCAGTGACGGATAGTTTTTGCTGTAGGTGGTTCACCACCATTCTGACGTCTAAAATTACGTTGCACTGTTATAACTAAGGTTCGGATGTTAAGGAAAAGTCATATTATTTTCCTGGGCTCATTTTACCCGAAATCTGAAAAATAAGTTTGAATGACGGGTCCCTGACCACGTTTAAAGCAATTTGATGTTGCCTATATATGCATATTTCGGCCATTTCTATTGTTTTGGTCATATTTGGTCATATTTTAGTGATATAAGGTCATATTTGGTTATAATTTCAGCACTTTTGTTTAAATTGAGGCGTCGTTAACAAGGTACGTGTTATCTGCGTCGAGTTTCAAACACAGGATTTCTGAATAGTATAGTAGATATATTTTTCTTTCTTTTCCCGGAACAGGCAGATAGCAGGTTTAGAAGATCTGATTCCAAGAAGGCGCTCCTGTACGGACGTCTTTTAGCACATCTTTCTGGACAAGTTGGATTGCGACACTGTATGCATGAGGTCACGGAACATGACGCTTCTACCTTTCAATAGGATGTCACTCCAGTAGATATATTTAGCTCAGAAGCAATTAGCAAACAAGGAAATTGTTTTTATCCATAATGGTTCGTATTGAATTTAAATTCCACTAAATAACTTACTCTTATTTCCGTATTTTTAATACTTTTAATATTATTAGCACTGTTTAGTACTGGTACATGTTTCGAACAATAATGTTGTTCTTCATCAGCCAGATATAACTTACACATTATAAACACTTATGGGCATAAAATACATTGCAAATACACATAGTTCATTTAAAAAAAAGTCACTTGTAAAACCAAAGTATCACATGTCCAATACACTGGAAAATTGTTTAGGCACTTAAGACGGTTACTGTATGTTAGTGATACTCAACCTATCCCAAAAATTCATGTCATATTTCATAGTTTTTTTAGATCATATTTTATAGTTTTTAGATCATATTTAGCTAGTTTTTAGGGCACATTTGCTTGCATATTTCGTACTTCTTTAGGTCTTAAACTTCCGAACCCTAGTTATAACTGAATCAGTTTTCACAAGCCAAGTAACACCCTGCGCTTTCTCTTGCGTAGTAAACATTGCTGCTGAGTTGCTCTGCACACCTGGACTGAACTGAGGGAGCAGAGGAAACAAACACTGGGGCCGTCTCAAGGTCAAGCAGACCTACCAACTGCAGGGGAGCCAAACTTGGAGAGTTGATGAATCACACACCACAAACTAGAATAGTGTATGTCACTTTGAACAGATTCTAGGACACATTAAAATTAGGGAGTTCTTTTCAAACACCCCGTACATATCCTCAGCTAATACCACATTTCCTGGCATAATTGTCGCATATTTTAGCCTAATATTTGTAGAAGAAAAGCAGGGTGCAACGATTATCCCAAGAATATTAAAACTTCAATCATTCTCTTAATGTATTATGAGAATTCGAACCTTAAGTCAATAAATGTACTTTTTGTATTAGAGTAGTACTGGTTTCGGCTACATTGTGACCTTCCTTGACAGATCAGATCTCAGATAAATCAAGTTCAGTAGCAAGTCTTACACTAATTTTTTTCTAAACAAAGGTCATCTTGCACAGTTTCCAGCCACTGCACAGTGGGTCAAAATCGAAATCTAGGAGGACAAAATTATTTATTTTCATAATTAAAAAATCAAAATGTATTACTTCTAAAGCATTCTCATATAATTGCCGCTCAATATTCTGGGATATAAACGCATCTTAGTGTAAATCTGTCACCACTGTTCGAGCAGTCTGAATTGGAGGGTGAATGAATGTGGCTGTGGTTTGGTTGTCTTTGTGGTTAGTGCGATGCTTTAAGATGGAACATGCAGCTGAAGGTATGATCTTTGTAACGTGTTTCAGTTGTTAATGGGCGTAATGGTTACGTATTTTTAGCTATACTTGCATCATTTAATATTTAACTATTATTTTTAAAATTATATTTTCACTTAGATTTTTAGTATATCGCGTCACTCTGCGTCAATTTTTACTTACCGTTAAAATGTAGATAAAGTCTTGTAGTTTACGCCTGTTATAAGATTTATTTGCATGTTTCTGAAACTTACTTAGTTATTTTACGTTTTAGAAGATGCCGCGCAACCAGTTCTCACACGTTTACAACGGTTTGAAGCACTGGGATCGACGATAATGTCAAAAGTGAAGAGATAACTGAATGCTCTACCAACTGCTAGTCATAGACAATTTCTTGCATGTGTAGACGTAGCTTAAGAAAGGTCTTAAATGATGTTTATTATGAAGTAAACAAATTATATACGTTGCTTTCACTCTAAATTCATGATTAAAACGTAAAAGTAATTTTGTCCCCCTAGATTTCGATTTTGACTCACTGTGCACTGGCCGGATCTGTTTGGAATACAAGCCTCTCCACCGTCTTCTGTCTTCCCATCATCTCTCAGTCTCCACCCTTGTCCAGTCTTCTCCTCTCTTCTTCACGCTTTCTTCCGCCCCCTTCAGCCACCTGACTCGCGGTCTCTTTCCTTCCCAATTCGTCTCGTGTATCCTCCTGGGTATCCTCTTCTTCTCCATTCGCTTTACATGTCCATACCATCTAAGTCTAGATTTCTCTATACCATCCTGTAATGGCTCCTCCTTCATTAATTCTCTGGTCCTCTCATTTCTTATTCTGTCCATCTTTGTTGCTCCAATACTGCTTCTCAAGAACCCCATCTCACTGGCATGTATTTTGCTCTTCTCCCTTCCTTTCATAACCCAGGTCTCCGAGGCATACGTCAGGATAGGGACATAGTACGTCTGATATATGATATTTTTGCTGTTCTGAGGGACATCCTTTCTCCATAACATGCTTCTCACACTCCTCCGGAATGCTTCTACTTGTCTCCCCCGCTCATTTATTTCTCTATCGTTTCTTCCATTATCTTGTATCAGGCTTCCCTAATCCTGAAAAAAAAAAATACATGAGATTAATGAATAATTTAATCAATTAATTACATGAGATTAATGAATTTATTAAGTAATTTAATTATTTTATAATCTCATGTGGTTTTGTTTTTCAGTGTTAGGGAATAACCCATCACAATTGGGTACAATCTTGTTGACCGACTGAAAAGCATCAAACTTTTGTTTACTGTGCATTACTGAAATACTGTTTGCAAATTGTCTCCCCTCCTCACAAATCATTTCCCGTCTATAGCGCTATTACGCGTTTAAACCACAGTCTCTTGTAGATCGAAAGAACAGGGTTTTACTGTAGGCTATATGCAGTATAAGCTACTTCTTCTAATAGATTAACATGAACTCAATCGGGTTAGTTAAATTGATCACAAATATACAGTGAGATTATTTTTCTGGAGCGGGGCCGGCGGCCGACCGCCGGGCGCGCGCGCCTTCTGCCAGACAGCCGAGCTCGGGCCGCAGGGTAGCGCGAGGCGGAGGCGAGCTAACCAGGATCATTAAAGTCATTAAGTCACTAAACTTTCATCAACGAGGGTGTGTAGTGTCAGCGCACAGATAAGAAGGTAACATAAACAACAGCTGCAATATTTAATTAAAGAAGCACAGATGCTTTTTTTATTTCTTCGGAATCTGGACGCCCTCACGTGACCAGTTAAAGGTTAGAACTTATCTTTTCACAGAAGATACTAAAAATGTTCTCCTTCAGCTGACAGACAGACATCGTTACATTATGTAGCTACTTCTGCACACCCCTGGGTGTTTACTGTAATTAATCGAAGCACGGACCTAAGCCCGTTTGTTGTTCAATTGTGGGTTAATTTTACATTCAATGTGTACAGATCAATTACCCGCACTCTAGTGGAGCTGGAGAACAATATACGGCAGCAGATATCCCTCACAACAGAAGGGAATTACATCGTGTAAACGCTAATTTATTTACACGGTACAACGACTGTCTGTCAGTTGGAGGAGAACATTTTCAACATCTTCTGTGAAAAGGTAAGTTCTTTGTTCATGATTTGCTGGTGAATTTACCATTAATTAATGTACTTTGTTACGGTTTCCACCCACACGCAACCCGCGGTGCGAGCTCGGTTGGCTGGCGGAATGCGCGCGCACCCGGCAGCTGGTTGCCAGTCCCGCTCCAGCAAAAGAATCTCACTGTATATGGTAGAGGAAAGTGACCAAATTCGGACCCGAGTCTCTAAGTCGGACCCCAGCATTATTGTGCTTGGACAGTGCTGCCGCATGGTGGCACAATCATGAATGTGAAGATATGAAAGGAAATGTTATGTTGTGGAAGTGGCAGCACTGGACTGTGGGGAGTATCCCGTCAGTTCCTTTCATGTGAGTGGTTGTTTTTACACGTGCTCATGGAATAGTGATTGTTTTATATTTCAAAGAGGGTAAGTCACATTGTGTTTACAGTAGCCTACTGTCTTTAGTAAGCGATACACTTGATAATTGTTCTATTGGCTTGTCGAAATACCTATTCAGTTTTTTTTTCATAGCCTCGAAAATATCAAGTACAAGATGTCCTAAGTAGGACCCCCGCGGCTTTCCTAAGTCGGATCCCTAAAAATCCTAAGTCGGACCCGTAATAACCCTGTGTTGGACTCCTGAAATTCAAATTCAAATTTCTTGGGTTTTGTTTAAGCCATTCAAAATATTGTTTCAGATGACCCCAAAAAATATCAGTCCTTGCGTGAGAAAATGGGAAACTCTCAAAGTGGTCGGTTTCTGGATTTTGTGGTCATAACAATAAGTTATGTTCCTAACAAGACATTATATAATGTAAAAATAAAGTATTTATGTTCGACACTAACTAATATGTGTCAGAAAACTGTATCATAATGAGGCTCATTATAACACTATGTTTCATTATGAAATAGTTTCTCCCACCAATCAGAGCTCAAGAAACAGTTGTGTGACCAATTAGATAAGGATTCCTTCGCGCATACGCTCAAAATCCAACATGTCTATATAAATTACCGAAAGTGCACCGTCCATATGTTCGCGTAAATAAACTGGTGAATATGAGATGAAAAATAGCACTGTACCTTAATATCCCCAAAACCAACTTCTACACAGCGCGTGATTTTGAAACGACTTCGGTGACAGTTTTACTGAATAATGGTCCACAATCTGAGCATATGGAAATGAAGCACACCGAACGCATGCGTCGGTTGTCCAGAGAGCTTGGAAAACAGGGATAGGCCTATACAACCCACCGCAGCACCCGATCACAACATTCTAGTGACTGAACAGATATTTATGAATATTTATGTCAAAACATATAATAAAGTTAAACAGAGTTGAAAAACAAGCAGACCACCTCATAGGTGAATATCAAGCTGGTTTAGAAAGGGGAGATCGTGCGCAGAACAAATATTCAACCTCCAGAGCATCCTCAGATCAAGAGCCTTGAGAAGCCAGGACACTGTAGTAATCTTCGTTGACTTCAAGAAGGCGTACGACTCAATTGACAGGCTGACTTTATTTAACACCCTAGAGGAGTTCGGAATTGACAGGAAGACGAGAGAAATAATCAAACAAACTCTAACGGATACCATGTCAAAAGTGAAGTTCTTCGGAGAAATCTCTGATCCTTTTGAAATAAAAACAGGGGTCAGACAAGGAGATGGCTTATCACCTATCCTCTTCAACATTGTTCTGGAGAAAATCATGAGAACCTGGGAGGAAGCTTTGGACATGAAAGGAGTAAGGGGGATACATCTGGGAAGGAAAGGACAGAACCTGGAAATTAAATGTTTGGCTTTTGCTGATGATCTTGCCCTCTTAGCCCAAAGCCGAGATGATGCCCAAAAAAAGCTGGATACTCTGCACGAAATCGCTGAGAAAACGGGTCTTAAAGTCTCCTATGAAAAGACAGAATACATGGAATACAGACACCTCGGAGAGAGACACATAAAAGTGAAACATGGGACTGTCAAAAGAACTGAGAAGTTTAAATATCTAGGTGAATGGATAGAACCCAATGGACTGGATAAAGAAGCAAATAAGGCAAGAGCTAGAAAATTGGATTTGGCTTATAGGTTAACCCAGAACAGATACAACAAACGAGCAATATCCTACAAGGCAAAACTCAGACACTATAGCACAGTAGTAAAGACAGAGGGTCTGTACGCCTCGGAGTGCTTGACACTGAATAAAAAGGGGGATCTTCAGGAACTGGAAAAAAAGGAGAGGAAAATTTTGCGGAAAATTTTAGGACCACAGAAAACTTCTGACGGGACATGCAAGAACAGAAGAAATGATGACCTCTATAAACATACTGAACAAATTACTGTCACAATGCGGAAGCGAAGGTTGAAATTCTACGAACATTTGGTGAGAATGGACGAGAACCGACTGACTAAGAGGATATTCAAGTATATTACAGAGCTGAAGGCTACAACTAAGTGGGTAGAAGAGGTTAAAAGAGACGCCAAGGAAAGTGGACTCACAGTGGATGAGATCCACAACAGAAAAGAGTTCAGAAACCGAATTGACAACATCAAGATGTTCGAGGAGAAAACACCTAAAATTAGAGCCAAACTGGTAATATCCGAGGAGGAGCGAAAGATCAGAAGTGAACGAATGAAGAGGTTTTGGGAAGAGAAGAGGAGATTAACCAGAAAGCCTTAGGTTCCATGCGGTCCACAGGCGGCCAAATTCGGAAGAAAGAAGAAGAAAGTTATAATTATCGTCGAACATAAACAGTCGTATGCAACTAGCCTATAATGGTAATTAAGACACTCGTATGGAAATTATAAAACTCGCATACGCTCGTTTTATAAAAATACTCGTGTCTTAATTATAGCCATTATAGGCTCGTTGCATAATGTACTATTTCACGTTCTTCATAACATTTCTAGTGGTTTTATGTGATTTTACGTTCATTCTTAAGAGGGGTCCGACATTGGCATACTTTTTCCAAGACGTTATTTTTGTTACTTTTAATGAAAACATTTCATAGGAAAAACTGGGCTGTTATAAGTCAATTTGAACCAGATACGATGTTATAAAACATATCAAAGTACTCATCTAGCTAAAATTCAAATTAAAAAAAGATGAAATTAATAACAATACAGAATACATGGAATACAAACATGATAAAGAAAAGCACTTAGAAACGAAATATGGGAAGATCAAGAGGTCGGATAAGTTTAAATATCTTGGTGAATGGATCCAGCCTAATGGACTGGATAATGCAGCAAACAAAGGGAGGATTAGAAAGAAGAAATTAGGTTTTAAATTAGTACAGAATAGGTACAACAAAAGAACAATATCTTACGGAGCGAAGATAAGACACTATACCACGGTTGTCAAGCCTGAGGCATTGTATAGTTCCGAATGTTTGATACTGAACAAGAAAGGTGAATTAGAGGAACTGGAGAAGAAAGAAAGAAAAATCTTGAGGAAGATCTTAGGACCCGAAAATAGAAATGATTGTACATGGCGGAAGAGGCGAAACAAAGATCTTGACGGACAAGCAGAACAAATCACAGATACCTTACGGAAGAGAAGATTGAAGTTCTATGGACACCTTACGAGAATGAGCGATAGTCGACTAACGAAGAAGATCTTTAATTACATCACCAAGATAAAAGCGACTACAAAATAGGTAGATGAAATAAGAAAGGATATGGAGGAAGTTGGGGTCAGTCCAAATGAGATCTGGAATAGAGAGGTGTTTCGAGGTAGGACTGATGCATTCAAGGGGTTCCAGAAAAGCAAAGGAGAAGAGCCAAGAACATCTGGTCGGAAGAAAGGAAGAGAATCCACAGTGAAAGGATGAAGAGTTTCTGGGAGCAGAAAAAAGGACTAATCAGCAAGTTAATTGTTTCCCGTGGTAAAAAGTAGTCCAAAATCGAACAAAGAAGAAGAAGAAGAAATAAATAAATAAATAAACAAAATAAAGGGATTTGTACGTTTGCTGGAGGTTGCATTGTAAGGTAGGAGCTACAACACTGAACCCTTTCAGATCTCTGTTATTAACCCTTGCGAACTGACGTGAAAAATATATTAAGTTGGTGCATAAGTCCGTAGCGTTTTTGTTCTGCTTGTTGGTATTCCGGTTGCTATGGTTTTATTTATAGACTACTATTGTTGACTTTTAGTTCAATGTTTGTTCTAGAGTTTACATATTGAAGTTTTGTCATTTGCAGATAGTGCGTGGAGCCGTGGACGCTAGAAAATTGAGTGCCAAGTGGAGAAATTGGAACATTTCCGACACATTCTTCTCATTGAATTCAGTAGAGAAACGAAAGCAGAAGAGGCGGCCAGGAACATTTGCCCAATGTATGGGGCAATGCTATTGGAGACAGCACAGCATGAAAGTAGTTTTCTCGTTTTAAGATTGGTCGTATTGACCTTAGTGACTCTCCACTTTCAGGAAGGCCGTCGGAATTTGATGAAGAACGTTTAAACGCATTAATTCACTATGATCCACGTCAGTGAACACGAGAACTGGCAAATGTGATGAACTGTGATCATTCCACCATCGTGCAACATTTGAATTCAATCGGTAGGGTTCAAAAATCCGGTGTATAGGTACCGTATGCTCTAAGCCAAAATCATTAAAATCAGCGGTTGGCCATATGTGCACCTCTGCTTGCTCGTTATAGATTGGCTCGTGAACAACATCGACCATTCCCATCCTGTATCGAACAAAGAAAGAAAAGAAACAATACAGGTAAAAACCAAAATGGAGGTCTGACTTTGGTCACTTTCCTCTATATATTATTTAATCACATGTCATTGGGATTGTAGAGGGAATGTTCTCCACAGCGCCTACATGCTGCTGCGACAGGTAGCGTCAGCAGTTACGTTGGCAGCACGGCTGCCGCTTGTCTCAGCTGCTAACTTCATAAGGAAACAACTGAAGCTTGTCTCTTACAGCTTTATGTACTGTCCACGTAGAGATTCATGTTTCTTGAGCTAACTTGCGTGTTGATTTTCTCGGATTACGCAGCATTAAGCCATATCGGAAGCGGCTTCGGTGGCGTAGTCGGTAGCATGCTGAGCTTCTATGCTGAAGATAGCGGGTTCAAACCCGGCCAAAGCTGTCGGATTTTTTAAGAGCGTTAAAAATCCCTCAGTATGCCTTCCTTCGGAGGGGAATTAAAGCCGGCGATCCCATGTCATAGATTTATGGCATGTTAAAGAACCTTCCACTAATTGCTCCTGTGTGAAGCTAAATTGGATAGGTTAAGAATGTAAACAACGCTCTTAGGTTTCTACATTCGTTGCCAAGAGCCGACTGTGGTGGCGTCTAGTAGCTAAGTTCTGAACTTGGCCTAGTAGTCGTTGACGGTGGCGCTCGGCCGCAAAAGTAGGAACTATTTGAAAAATTCTAAGTTGCAGTACTTAAATTAAAAAACAGATAACACACACTAATACAGTCATCACAATTAACACCGGTTATCAGACAGATTCTACACTCACCCGAAGTACACGGGGCTACATGACCGCGTTGTCGCAGCCCCTAAACTTAAGAACCAACCAACCAATCAACCAACCAAAGCTATATCGGAAATTTCATCAAGTTTTTCGTCTGTTAAAAGCGTAGGCCTGCCTGTTCTCGGTACATCGTGAACTGAGCCGGTCACACTAAATTTACTTATCAAATCCCGAATGGTATCCCGGTTTGGACACTTTGAATTAGGAAACCGCGCCTGAAATTTTAGTTTTACACTTTCTGTAAACCGATCGCCTTCTCGAAAAACGTATTCTACCAAAGAAGCTCTCTCTTCAGTAGTAAACATTACTGCCTGTATAATTTATACTGTTGCATTCTTCCAACAATCTACTGTATGGCCCCCCCAGGGGCTCACAACTGGTGGGACGTGGGTTGGCGACCACGGGGCCCCTGCTGAGTCCGGCATTGCTTCCACTTACTTGTGCCAGGCTCCTTTCTGTCTTCTTTCCTGTCGACCTCACTTGGTCAACTCTTGTTCTCTTCCGACCCGGACGGTATTAGGGTATCCGAGGCTTAGGGAGTCTCTTCCTTTCCCGCCTTAATTGACCCTTGCGTCATCTTTTCTGATACCCTCCTTTTGCGAGGGGTCAGCCTTCTTTTTCTTTTCCTGTTACCTCCTGCCTTCTGCTCAAGGCCCTCAAGGAGGCAGGGTGTGTGTGTAGCCCCACCACGTCTGGTGCACCCTGGATATTGCTACACCCTCAGTGGCTCATGGCTGGTGAGTTCGGGTGTTAGCGACCCAGAGGGATTCCTGAGCTTGGTCCGGTTTTCCCCCTTTTATCCTTTACCTGTGGGGTTGACCCTCTCCTCTTTCACTTTTCTATCTGCCTTTCATGGCTCTCCATCCTTCAAAGTCCCTCAATCCGCTTTTTTCGAGGATTGAGGGCATTTCTTTTCCTCCTGTCCTTAATTTGCCTTATTCTCCTTTTGTTTTCCATTTCTTCTTCTAGTATATAAGTTAGTAGTTAGTTTTAGTTATAGTTTATTTTTTCATTATCAACTTCACGATCACCCAAACCATTAGGGGCCGATAACCTAGATGTTAGGCCCCTTAAAACAACAATCATCATCATCATCATCCACTGTATGTGAACGCCAACTTACTGCAATACACACTGACGATTTCAACACCCCACAGCCTACACGTGAAGCCTTCAGTGTACTCCTTCCCTGTCAAGGACACCGTGCTGCCAACGGAATTGCTCACGTTATCTCTCGTACCAGCACGTAGGCACTGCGGAGAACATTCCCTGGCGACCTGTAATATGTTGCAGTATCAATTGTGTTCTAACCTAACCCCTTATGCTGCCATGTTCAACTGTAGTCGAATGGCTATCACTAGGGCCCGGATGTTGATGGCGTAAGAAAGTTTAAAAAATGCACTTAAAATTTTCAAAAATGACTGTAATAATAGTACATTATGCAACGAGCCTATAGTGGCTATAATTAAGACACGAGTATTTTTATAAAACGAGCGTATGCGAGTTTTATAACTTCCATACAAGTGTCTTAATTACCATTATAGGCGAGTTGCATACGACTGTTTATGTTCGACAATAATTATTATAACTATTTTATGTTCGAAGATAAATATTCATAAATATCTGTCGAGATTTCGCCAGTTTTATGAACTAAACAGAGCGCATGAGACGCAGAGAATGCCTTGTATTTGACCATGGCCGAGGCCGTGGAACTCACCGCATCTAATTATCTAATTGGTCAAACAACTGTTTCTTGAGCTCTGATTGGTGGGAGAAACTGTTTCATAATGAAAAATAGTGTTATAATGAGTCTCATTATGATACAGTTTTCAGACACATAATAGTCAGGGTCGAACATAAATGACTTTAGAAAATCGAAAAATGCACTATAAAATGGAGAATATGATCTTATAATAATAAACTCACCAATATTTCAAAAATGACATCTGCAGCTCAAACTGAAAAGTCAATCAGAATAGATTTCTATCACTTACCTAGAGGTCTATGTTCATAGCTCCTAGCTTCTTCTTAACTCTGAGAGACGTAACTCCTTCATATAAAGCTGTGACATGATTAAATTGGTATAAATGACCTTAAAAGGCGGATTTCTCTAAACTATGACCAAAAAATCCACCAAACTTAAAAAAATGCTCTTAAAATGGAAAAATAGCACAAAAAAATGCAAAAAGAAGCAAAATAAAAATGACATATTTGAAGACAGGGTGGACCGTCCGGAGTTTCTATGTACTTCAGCATTGTTTTAGACAGCTCAGTAAAAAGATAACATGTTATCAACATCCGGGCCCTAGTTATCATACTCCGTCCACTGCCTTATTCGACTTTAGTCCACGGCCTCAGAATTTTATAACCGCTTCATACAACGTTCTTCTGACGTCATAGGTGAACTTCTAGTAGTGCCCTTTATCACCGTGCAAAATTTCAGGGTGATATCGGTAATAGTTTCGGAGATATAGAATACCGGTGAAATATTTCGCACAGCCGCCATGTTGGATTGGTGCGACGAAATAAAATTTGAATGGCACGGTCGTGGTCAGACAAAATAGTACTATGACCTTACCGAGTTTCATTGAAATCGGTCCAGCCGTTTAGATTTTATTAGGGGGGAGGACAAAAGGTGATCACTTAAGTCTTTTTTTTTTCATAAATGAAAATAGGCTAAAAATTGCGATCAATTAGAAGGAAAAAGGTCATTATGACTAAAGTCATCAATTGGAAGGGAAAAGGTCATTATGACTAGAGTCATCAATTAGAAGGAAAAAGGTCATTATGACTTAAGTCATCAATTGGAAGGGAAAAGGTCATTATGACTAAAGTCATCAATTAAAAGGGAAAAGGTCATTATGACTAAAGTCATCAATTGGAAGGGAAAAGGTCATTATGACTAGAGTCATCAATTAGAAGGAAAAAGGTCATTATGACTAAAGTCATCAATTGGAAGGGAAAAGGTCATTATGACTAGAGTCATCAATTGGAAGGGAAAAGGTCATTATGACTAGAGTCATCAATTGGAAGGGAAAAGGTAATTATGACTAGAGTCATCAATTGGAAGAGAAAAGGTCATTATGACTAAAGTCATCAATTGGAAGGGAAAAGGTCATTATGACTAAAGTCATCAATTGGAAGGGAAAAGATCATTATGACTAAAGTCATCAATTGGAAAGGAAAAGGTCATTATGACTAAAGTCATCAATTGGAAGGGAAAAGGTCATTATGACTAAAGTCATCAATTGGAAGGGAAAAGGTCATTATGACTAAAGTCATCAATTGGAAGGGAAAAAGTCATTATGACTAAAGTCATCAATTGGAAGGGAAAAGGTCATTATGACTAAAGTCATCAATTGGAAGGGAAAAGGTCATTATGACTAAAGTCATCAATTGGAAGGGGAAAAGTCATTATGACTAAAGTCATCAATTGGAAGGGAAAAAATGGAATAAAGTCATATGCACTACACACATTAAAAATGTCCTCTCGGCACGCCGGAAGGCGGAGGTAGATTTCACCGGACAAACTTGGGGATAAGCGAAAATAGGCAGAATATGCAGGTTTACGTAGAAGGATCAGACCTCATTTATTGCGAGAAAGTAATTTATAATTGGAGATTAACTTTGTATTTCGTCATTTTATGCATATTTTAAACATTTTATTTTCTTATGGGGACGGTAACCTTCTTGTCATTTGGAGTCCATTTTTAGCCTACTTTCGATTTTTGCAAAAAATGAAAGTAGACTTATGAGATCAACACAGGGCGAAAAAAGTGTGTCTGTCTGTGTGTGTGTATGTGTGTGTGTGTCTGTGTGTGTGTGTGTGTATGTGTGTGTGAGTCTGTGTGTGTGTGTGTGTGTGTGTCTGTGTGTGTGTGTGTCTGTTTGTGAGTGTGTGTACTCTGAACGTCTGTCCCGCCCCCCCCCCCCCCCCACTGTCAATTCGAACACGGTGAATGCGAATTGAACGAAATTTGGTACAAAGGTAGCACTAGCAAAGGACACCCCAGTGTCATATTTAATATCGCCGCCATCTTGACGGAAACGTAATGGCGGCCACACAAATGTTCAAAGCTTAAATCAAATTACGACTAACCTAATCATCGGATCCCTACCAAATTTTGCAACAACATACCGTTATGGGCGGAGCATCCTTTCACCAAACCAATAGGTCATCAGCGTAAAAGTTTGCGGATGGCGGCCATCTATGTGTGAAAATCGATTCCCCTATTAATTCGAACACGGTGCAACCGAATGGAACGAAATTTGGTACAGAGGTAGTACTAACAAAAGGCACCTCAGTGTCATGTTTTATATCGCCGCCATCTTGACGGAAACGTAATGGCGGCCACACAAATGTTCAAAGCTTAAATCAAATTACGACTAACCTAATCATCCGATCTCTACCAAATTTTGCAACAACATACTAAACCCGCTGAGCTATGGTTCATGTGATATTTTTTTATGACAGAGCATTTATGGTGGGATGTTGTACTTTTGAACACACCCAGGAAGCCACGTGAAGCTGAGAGATCACGCGATACTTTTTGAAGTAGCGGTGAATCGCACTTTTGACTTTGGTGAAAACTGCTAATTATTTATCTGAGGTCTTATTAATTAATGTTTATCTTTCCACAAGACTCGGAATATTCCATTTCGTCATGCTGCATTATTAAAACATTTTGGAGAATGTTTATTTTTACTTTAGGTAAGGTAATACCCTTGCAGATACGCAAAAAGGAACGTAAGTAGTCGCTCAACGATTTCGTTTTGACGACCTACTTTCTAGAGACACCCAGTGCCTTGCACTGCGTCTGGAGGATCCGCCTTGTGTAGGCGTGGAATTGCATTTGTCCTACGAGACGTAGAAGAATATCCGCTGTTGAGCGTTGAAAGTGATTATAAGGTGCCATCGAGCCCGCTAATACTATTATTCACTGTTGTTGAAGCCCAGTGAACTAAAGAAGAAGTTTGGGAAATAATAATTGGCAAGTATAGTGTATTGCACAACATTGCTGTAACACATTTTACCCACGCGTATGTGGAGGGCAGATGCCTAGTGGAAATATACAGGTAATAGTGTTACAATTATCCTGAATAAGTGTGATTATAATTGCATGAGATATTCAAATTGCCAAAGTGAAAGTTTCATTTTAAAAACGACGTATAATTCACGGATGCTGCGTGATACAAAAGTAGCGTCACTAGCACGTGCAGAATTACAAAACAGTGTTAGCTCACATGCTAATCCACATCTACGAGGTTAAGGCTGTGTCGTATTTTACAATTGAAGTCTATAACATTCACGACGAACATTATAATTTTGAAAGTGAGAGGATGAATTATTACGCAACTTATTTCACTACCCACGTGATTGGACTTTTCTTCACCATGATTGAAGCAGTCACCATGGGCTAATACCATCCCGGTATGAGGGTGATGTTTCTACGGGAACCAGCATGATGGTGGGACTTCCAGGACAACGAACGAGAAGGAAGGAGCCAAAAATGCCATTTCCAGGCATATCCACGAAGTTGTCGACAGGGACAAATCGAACCCTGGTCTTTGGAGGAGTCCAGATGGGAATCCTGATGAGGAGGATACCGTACCAGAGAGCCAGAGAGGATTTTGTACAACCCTTGTTGTGGAATAGAGGGCTGAGTGAGAGCTCCTCCATTTCGTGAGTTTTTGTCACACCCCTTTCTTGTTCTATTTTCTGGTGGTATAGTAGATTTAATGTTGTTTGTGAACCAACCGCACTCAGTGTCAGCCATTTTTCTAGGTAGGGATGTAACTAGATTAGTTAGATGTCATTTATTTCAGTTTAGAGTGAGACACCCTTGGGTCAGACATTTTGGTCATCCCTGGTGCAGCTTGATGAACGTCGTAGAACGTCAATGCCTACCTTTTGCTGAACCTGATTGTAGTCATTTTGAGGCTATTTTGTTCAACCCTACTTGGGGTAATTTTCAAGTCTTTGCTGACTTTAGTTATGGCAATCAGATGCCATGGTTATTAATTAACTGCATTCTTTGCAGCCATCCTTTGTTATACCCCTGACTGTCGTTAGAACGGTCGTATCATTTAGGTAGTCGACTGTAACTACCAGTTTTGTAAATGCATTATATTTCATTTTGAATAAGCTCAGATAGCTATTTTTGGTCATGTTTGAACCTAACAACTAGAAGGAATGTTTCGTTGCCTAGCATCGAACTCAGTTCCCAACGTATCATTAAGCGGATCCTTGTAGTGAATCTGCGCCAAAATTATCATTTTTGCTTGTGTCATGTAAGACACGTTTTTATTTGATGTACTAGCAACTACTGAATTGTATTTTTAAAGCAAAGAGCTCCAGTTATTGTGAGATTACTTTCATTTAGACGTCTTTGGTAGAAAGACGGAATTATATTATGATATTCAGATTTATTGCGTGTGTTTTATACACGGACTCTTTAGAAGTTCTTAACCTATGGTAAAGTTTTTTTATGAACTGGCCAGGTGTAGGGTTTTATATTGATTAAATCGCCGGCCTTGAATAATGTGTGCTTTTTGTCGACCAACACAGGAATGTGGTAACCTGTTGGTGACATAAACTGGTTATCTAACCCAGTGCCCTGAAAGCACGCCTGCTTCATTGTGAGACAAAACTACTATTAACAAGGACAGAGTACGATTTGTATTCGCATTTCCTTTCATTGCTATTTTGCTTATGGAAATCAGTTTCCACTCTTGTATTTGAACACATGTTTTATAGATCGCTTTTTGTTAGTTAAACGCTCTGTTGCGTGTACTGTCGTCGTTTGACAGGTACAGTTATGCCAGGTTTTCTATAGTATGGTGAAGGCTACCCTGTTATAGCAGGATGTTATTGTATGAAGGTATTTTGAGTATGCCTTGTCCGGGACTGTTCCCGTTGACTAGATGTTATTGGAAGGTGACTGTTGTGTACAGGCCTATCCCAGAGTTATTGAACGCGAGCTTAGCGCCGCTGGTAACCCGTGTTATTGTGTGTCCGAGTTGCTGTACTCGTTGATTATATTCCGACTGTTGAGTCGAGGCTTTTTGGTGGAGAAGGATCTCAGTGTAGACACTCCGTGCCCAGGCTATTGTCAATGTTATTCGCCATAAACCTACGATAAACCTATAAACCGACATCTTAATAATAAGACGCATAATTGTTGTAAAACAAGGCTAACTAACGATTCTTTCTATCTAACTTTGTTCTTTGCATTTTGGAACTGTTGACATAGCCGTGCAGTTGAAGATAATTTCCTTGTGAGGAAATGACTAGGACAGTTGACATTTTGTAGCGACCTGAAGCATGCGCGAACCGAAAATTCGTAGCTTGTGGAGCTCAGGCCATGCGATGTCAGACGTGGTCTCAACTAGGCATTCGTCACCGTAATTATAAACATTAGATGACTATGGCTTACAAAGAGTAAACCAAGGTGCAGGCAGGAATTTTTAATAAAACTACTGTGTCTATTTCATTACTTATTTATGATGTCAAGTGTATAAATCCTACATGTTACCTTATTGTGTGCTGTTAGCACATAGTTATTAAGCATAATTAAATTGTTTGTTTTTTCATGGCTGTACACTTAGCTTTTGGATGTAATTGTTTTCTTTTACGGACGTCATCGCCGTAAATTTTGTTAATTGATAGGACTTAGCTAGATGAATTAACGTTAAATGTAAATGTCGAAATGGTACCATCCTAACTTAGATTTGTTTTGCTACCCTGTTAAATGTAAATTCAGATATTAGCTTGATCTTGTAACTTGAAATAGGGACTTGCGTTGTACCATATTCCTAGCGTTGCTGTTGTTGCTTTATTATTGTGAGTTAGATCTTTCGCGAGGGTTTTCCGTGACTTCTCAGGTAGGGACCTGCTCTTTATTTATTAGCTTGCGGACTAGCCGATTGTAACCCTCCGAACTAGGCTAGGGGTTTGTGAATTTTATAAATTAATTTTCACGGTGTTTTACATAAGTCTGGATGTTTATTTTCTCAGTCTAGTTTTAAGGTGAACCTTTCCTTAGGCGGTCTATGACCATCGTCACCATGTACCACGATCCCTGTGGACTACGGACACTCGTGCCGCTTTAGCCTTTATGGAAGGTCACCTGATCCTCTCGGTAATTTTAGGTAGATTTCTTTAGAAAGCTAACTATTGCAATGGGTCCCATGTTTCGACTTCCGGAAAATTTCGACATATCTTCGCGTTTCACATCCCCCAGACCCCAAAACCACCGTCAGTTCAAAAGTTTATATATAATTTATGTATATATGTATATATATATATATATATATATATATATATATATATATATCAGTTTCTTGTGGACACGATAACTGCCGTAATTTTGCACCAATCACTTTGAATTTTTTACATAATATGTATCCCTATAAAATCTCGGTCGAGTTCGTTAATGGGCATAATCGGTCAAAGGGGGTAAAAATGGGGGGCTCTTTTCGAAAAAGTGAAATATCGCTATAACTCTCTTAATACATGAAATATCGAATCCCTTCAAAGTTCATAATATGTGTCGGAAAAGTGCCAAAAATTTATGTCAAATAAGTTTTTTGATAGCACCAACCATTGACCAAAGGGGTGGGAAAAAGTGGGTTTTTCGGGAAACATTAATCATATCTCTGTTAATAGGCACAATATCAAAACCGCACAAAATGGACAATATTCCTCCAATAATTACCTAAAACTTTTGTCTGAAAGAATTTTTGATATGACCCACCATTACGGCACGGGGTGAACAAAATGATTTAAATTATAAGAAAATGCCCAGTGCCAAGAGAGGTTGCCATGACAACTTTACTTTTAATTGATAAGGGATGACCATCAGCAGTTGCTATGACAACGCCACTGCACGAGATCACATTCAGTTTTCATATGTCAGTGGGAAGCGACTTCGGTATCGGAACTGGTAGCATGCTGAACTTCTATGCCCAAGGTCGCGGGTTCAAACCCGGCTGAAGTCGTCGGATTTACTAAGAGCGCTAAAAAACCTGAGTTTGCTTTCCTTCGGAGGGGAAGTTCCAACGTTCGTTGCGAGTTGCTGATTGAGGTGGCATCTAGTAGCCAAGTTCACAGCTAGGTGTCGTTGACGGCAGTATTTTAGGTAGATTTCATTAGAAAGTTAACTATTGCAATGGGTACCATGTTTCGATTTCCAGAAAATTTCGACATATCTTCGCGTTTCACATCCCCCAGACCCCAAAACCACCGTCAGTTCAAAAGTTTATATATAATTTATGTAATATATGTATATATATGTATATCAGTTTCTTGTGGACACGATAACTGCCGTAATTTTGCACCAATCATTTTGAATTGTTTACCGAATATGTATACCCATAAAATCTCGGACGAGTTCGTTACTGGGCTAAATCGGTCGAAGGGGATGAAAATGGGGGACTTTTTTTTTTCGAAAAAATGAAATATTGCTATAACTCTCTTAATATGTGAAATATCGAATCCGTTCAAAGTTCATACTATGTGTCGGATAAAGCTCAGAAAGTTATGTTTGAAACTTTTTTTGATAGCACCAACCATTGACCAAAGGGGTGGGAAAAAGTGTTTTTTTCGGGAAACATTAATCATATCTCTGTTAATAGGCACAATATCAAAACCGTACAAAATGGACAATATTCCCCTAATAATTACCTAAAACGTTTGTCTGAAAGAATTTTTGATATAAGCCACCATTACGCCAAGGGATGAGAAAAATGATTTCGGAATTATAAGAAAATGCCAAGAGCTATCAGTGGTTGACATGGCAACACTACTAAATTGATGAGGGATGAGCCATCAGACGTTGCCATGACAACGCACTTGCGCGAGATCAGATTCAGATTTCCATCTGACTAAGTGTGAAGCAGCTTCGGTGACGTAACTGGTAGCATGCTGAACTTCTATACCCAAGGTCGCGGGTTCAAAGCCGGCCAAAATCGTCGGATTTTCTAAGAGCGCTAAAAATCCCTCAGTAAGCTTTCCTTTGGAGGGGAAGTTCCAACGTTCGTTGCGAGTTGCTGATTGAGGTGGCATCTAGTAGCCAAGTTCACAGCTGGGTGGCGTTGACGTTAGTATCTGGTAGCAACATTAGGAACTACTGCTTGAAATTTAGCGTCTGCATTCCTTACCTGAATTACAGACTAATACCGCCATCACAATTCACACCGTTTATCAGACAGATTCTACACTCACCCAAAGTACACGGGGTTATATGACCGCGTTGTTGCAGCCCCTAAACTGAGGAACCAACCAACATCTCTGCGGGAGATATAATTTTGCGTGAAGAAGTAACAGACCGTTACATAGTTACACATCAGTGTCGAAACCTTGCATAAGGAGAGTGTGACCACAAGTATAACAAGTAGTTCCGTGAAGAACTGTACAGCCTATTTTCATATATCCTGCTCATGTTAATTGCCTCTAACAACATACAAAATTTCAGTTTAATTGCTGTATCAGATTCGTAGATATTGAGAACCGTCTAAATATTTCAGATGGTCGCCAGGTTGGATTTTTATTTTTGTACTATTATATTAAGATTATTGTGTAAGTGTGGTATTCAAACTTCAATCGCATGATTAGAACACAAGAAGTAAAAACGAGATTTTAAAATTACGCACAGCAGCCATCTTGTGATTATGCAAACAATTGAAATAAATTAGATGCCAGTGGATCAACATTTGTGTAAGCATTTAAATCGTGCAACGTTTCACAGCACTCGGATAGTTAATTCGCGAGAAACGTCCATTTAAATATTTATACTTCGCGTCGCCGCCATGTTGGATTCGTGCTCACCAGGTTACTGAAAGTCCTATAGGTGAACATATGTTCATAGTCTCTATGAACATAAAAATTTCAGTTTGGTTGCTGTAAAAGATTCATATATATTGAGAACCGTATAAATATTACGGAAGCTTGCCATTTAGCATTGTTATATGTATAGGCCATAGAGTTATGTACCATTCAAGGTCACTTATTGCCTAGGTTCATTATTCAAACTTTCACTTCGATCGCATGATTACGACACAAGAAATAAAAACTTAATTTTAAAATTTCGCACAGCCGCCATTTTGAGGTTATGTAAACAATTGAATTAAATTAGATGGCAGTACATTACAATCTGCAAAATCATTTACTGTACCACATTTCACTGCGCTCAGAGAGTTAACTCACGAGAAAAGTCTATTAAAATATTTCAAATTCGCTTGGTCCCCATGTTCGTTTTGTACTTTACAGGTTTATGAATTATACATAGATAAACTTGTATCAGTACCCTTTATCACCGTACAAAATTGCAGGGTGATATCTGTAATAGTTTCGGGGATATAGAATGTCAGTGAAATATTTCGCACAGCCGCCATTTTGAGGTTATGTAAACAATTGAACTAAATTAGACTCCAGTGCATTGCAATGTGTATAAATATTTGCTGTACCAAGTTTCATTACGTTTGGATAGTTAAATCGCGAGAAAAGTCTATTTAAAAGTCTCCACTTCGCTTGGCCGCCATGTTGGTTATGTAGTAACCAGGTTTTTGAAAGTTTCATAGGTGAACTTCTAGTAGTACCCTTTATCACCGTACACAATTTCAGGGCGATATCCGTTATAGTTTCGGAGATACTGAATGCTAGTGAAATATTTCGCACAGCCGCCATGTTGGATTGGAGAGACGTAACAAAATTCGATGGGCACGGTCGACGTCGCCGGGAATAGTGCTATGAACTTACCAAGTTTCACTGAAATCGCTCCAGCCGTTTAGATTTTATTAGGGGACACACACACACACCTCAAACACACACACACCCGCAAAAGGTGATCTCATAAGCCTATTTTTTCAAAATTGAAAATAGGCTAAAATGGACTCCAAATGACAAGAAGGTTACCGTCCCCGTAAGACAATAAAATGTTTAAAATATGTTTAAAATGAAGAAAAACAAAGTTAATTAATCTCCAATTATAAAATACTTTCACGCGATAAATGAGGTCTGATCCTTCTACGAAAACCTGCATATTCTGCCTATTTTCGCCTATCTCCAAGTTTGTCCGGTGAAATCTACCTCCGCCTTCCGGCGTGCCGAGAGGACTTTTTTTTTTCTTTTTGTTTATGTGCTCGAGGGGTGAGATGTTAGGGAAGTCATCGCGGTTGTTGGCTATTCCTAACAACCTCCGACCTGAACGGCTTCAATACCTTTATGGGGGGAGCATCCTTTGACCAAACTAATAGGTCATCGGCGTAATAGTTTGCGGATAGCGGCCATCTTTGTGTCAAAATCGATTCCCCCTATTAATTCAAACACGGTGCAACCAAATGGAACGAAATTTGGTACAGAGGTAGTACTAACAAAAGGCACCTCAGTGTCATGTTTTATATCGCCGCCATCTAGACGGAAACGTAATGGCGGCCACACAAATGTTCAAAGCTTAAATCAAATTACGATTAACCTAATCATCCGATCTCTACCAAATTTTGCAACTACATACCTTTATGGAGGGAGCATCCTTTGACCAATCTAATAAGTCATTCGCCTAATAGTTTGCAGATGGCGGCCATCTTTGTGTCAGAATCGATTCCCCCTATTAATTCAAACACGGTGAAACCGAATGGAACGAAATTTGGTACAGAGATAGCACTAGCAAAGGGCATCTCAGTGTCATTATTAATATCGCCGCCATATTGACAGAAACGTAATGGCGGCCACACAAATGTTTAAGGCTTAAATCAAATTACGACTAACATAACCATCCGATCTCTACCAAACTTTGCAACAACATACCTTTATGGAGGGAGCGTCCTTTGACCAATCTAATAGGTCATTAGCCTAATAGTTTGCGGATGGCGGCCATCTTTATGTCAAAATTGATTCCCCCTATTAATTCGAACACGGTGGAACCGAATGATCGAAATTTGGTACAGAGGTAGCACTAGCAAAGGGCACCTCAGTGTCATGTTTTGTATCACCGCTATCTTGACGGAAATGTAATCGCGGCCACCCAAATGTTAAAAGCTAAAATGTAATTACGACCAACCTAATAATCTAGTCTCTTCCAAATTTTGCAACACCATATCTTTATGTGGGAAACATATTCTGACCAAACTGCAAGAACATCAGCCCAATAGTTTGCAGATGGTGGCCAAGTATTTGTGCAAATCGATTCCCCCTATCAATTCAAACACGGTAAAACCGAATTGAACGAAATTTGGTACAGAGGTAGCACTGGCAAAGGGCACCTCATATTCATGTTTAATATCCCTATAGCACGTTGTATTTCAGCAAGCTACTACAACCAACATTCAATCATACTCCATGAAAAGGACAAAGAATTATAACAATACCCATGCATTTAGGAGAAAGTAGGCTATATGTTCTTTACTGAACATCTTGTTATACTTGTGGTCACACTGTCCTTATGCAAGGTTACGACACTGATGTGTAACTATCTAACGGTCTGTTACTTCTTCACGCAAAATTATATCTCCTGCAGAGATTTTGGTTGGTTTAGGGGCTGCGACAACGCG
Organism: Meconema thalassinum; assembly: GCA_946902985.2. Taxonomy (NCBI): domain Eukaryota; kingdom Metazoa; phylum Arthropoda; class Insecta; order Orthoptera; family Tettigoniidae; genus Meconema; species Meconema thalassinum. The sequence continues at coordinate 94,528,036 of OX336388.2, forward strand.
GTCATGTAAGCCCGTGTATTTTGGGTGAGTGTAGAATCTGTCTGAAAAACGGTGTGAATTGTGATGGCTGTATTAGTCTGTAATTCAGGTAACGACTTCAGACGGTCATTTTCAAGCAGTAGTTCCTAATGTTGTTACCAGATACTACCGTCAACGACACCTAGCTGTGAACTTGGCTACTAGATGCCACCGCAACCAGCAACCAGCAACTCGCAACGAACGTTGGAACTTCCCCTCCAAAGGAAAGCGTACTGAGGGATTTTAGCGCTCTTAGAAAATCCGACGACTTTGGCCGGCTTTGAACCCGCGACCTTGGGCATAGAAGTTCAGCATGCTACCAGTTACGTCACCGAAGCCGCTTCACACTTAGTCAGATGGAAATCTGAATCTTATCTCGTGCAAGTGCGTTGTCATGGCGACGTCTGATGGCTCATCCCTCATCAACTTGGTAGTGTTGCCATGGCAACCACTGATAGCTCATGGCATCTCTATATATATATAAATGTAAGTTTGTCTGTTTTTTTCTGAATTTCCAAGAAAATTTGCCATATTTGTGCGTTTCAGACTGTTTTATGATGGATGCGCGCAAAAATAATTTTTTTGTCTGTCTGTTGGTTTGTTTTTCTGTCTGTGGACAATTTTTTGTGTCCTTATAACTCGAGAACGGCTGAGTGGATCAACGTAAAATTTGATACATATATCCTTCAGGGGCACGACACCAATCATTGATGTAACTCTTCTCCGTACCTCTCATAAAAGGGGCCCTACCCCCTTAAAATAAATGCTGAAATAGGCGTAGAAGGGTGAAACAAAGATCATTTTCAGCCCCTCAATGTGAGAAACCACATTTTAAGGCCCTAAAACCAACAGTTTTTGAGATATTCCCAGAAAACTAATTTCACTTAATAAATTAATGAAAGAACTAGATGAAACCCGTCAAAACATGACGGACAATGGAAAACAAATTTACTGAAGAAGCTTCTTATATAAGTTACATTCTTTGTACGATTACTTTTTAGCACTATTGCAACTTCAAGGGCGTCAAAAGATAGCACTCTCAGCATTGCAACATATTGCTGGTCATGACTGAAAACGTGATGAGGTCATCATCATCTTGCACAGTTTCCAGCCACTGGCCGGGACTGTTTGGAACACAAGCCTCTCCAACGTCTTCTGTCTTCCCACCATCTCTCAGCCTCCATCCTTGTCCAGTCTTCTCCTCTCTTCTTCACGCTTTCTTCCACCCCCTTCAGCCACCTGTCTCTCGGTCTCCCTCTTGGTCTCTTTCCTTCCCACTTCGTCTCGTGTATCCTCCTGGGTATCCTCTTCTCCTCCATTCGTTTTACATGTCCATACCATCTAAGTCTAGATTTCTCTATACCATCCTGTAATGGTTCCTCCTTCATTAATTCTCTGGTCCTCTCATTTCTTATTCTGTCCCTCTTTGTAGCTCCAATACTGCTTCTCAAGAACCTCATCTCACTGGCCTGTATTTTGCTCTTCTCCCTTCCTTTCATAACCCAGGTCTCCGAGGCATACGTCAGGATAGGGACATAGTACGATATATGATCTACTTGCTGTTCTGAGGGACATCCCTGCTCCATAACATGCTTCTCACACTCCTCCGGAATGCTTCTGCCTGTCTCCCCCGCTCATTTATTTCTCTACCGTTTCTTCCATTCTCTTGTATCAGGCTTCCCAGATACTTGAAACTCTCCACTTTCTTCAGCTGTTCCCCACCAATTGTTATTCCCGTTGTGGTCCTTTCCTTCTTCCTTGTTGTGATCACCATCTCACTCTTATTTATGCTAAATTTCATCCCATATCCTTGTATTATTCCTTCCCACACGTCCAACTGTTCCTGTACCTCCTCCTCCTTGTTTCCACAATCATCAAATCATCCGCAAACACCATTGCTTTCATCTTTCCTTCCCCAATTACTTGTGCCGCTCGGGTCATTATGTCACCCATCACCACAATGAAAATTAACGGTGACAGTGCACTTCTTTGTTTCAGGCCGTTTCTCTGTTCCACCCAGTCCGATCTCTCTCCTCCCACTTTCACACAGCTCACGCTTCCCTTGTACATCTCTTTTATCCTCCTTATAGTCCATTTTTTTACTCCTCTATCCTCCAGGGACTCCCATACTTTGTTTCTGCATACACTGTCATATGCTTTCTCAATGTCCAGGAAGGCCATCAGTAGATCTGTTCCATACTCATAGTGCTGTTCTTGTAACTGACTTACAGCAAAAATCGAATCCACTGTGGACCTTCCTGCTCTGAAGCCATGTTGTTCTTCCCTCATCCCTCCTTCTATCCTTGTCCTAATTCTCCTTTCTAAAACTTTCTCAAACATCTTTGCACAATGACTCATCAGTGTTATTCCCCGATAGTTTCTGCATTCTGTTCTACTACCTTTCTTGAAGATCGGGACAATTATTCCCTTTTCCCAGTCCTCTGGGGTCTTCCTTTCCTTCCATGCTGCCTTCATCACTCGGTACAAAAATTGTATCCCCACCTCTCCTGCTGCTCTCACCATCTCCACACTCAACTCATCCACACCCGGTGCCTTCCCTCCTTACATCTTCCTCACTGCATCTTCCACTTCTTTCCATGTTAAGTCCATTTCGGTTTACAGTTCATCTACTGTACCTCTTCCCCGATTTCTTCTTCCTCGCCGTGGTTTCCATTTGGGTCCAGGAGTTCTTCAAAATATTATTTCCACATTTTCTTCAGTTCTTCCCTATTTTCTATCCCTTGTCCCCTTTTGTTCACCATTCTGACATAATCCGTAGGATCCTTCCGCCTCTTATTCTTTACCATCCCATACAGGACCTTTTTTGTACCTTCACTATCCTGCTGGTCATGACTTAAAACGTGATGAGGTAAATAGCCCAATACGTTCAAGAGTTTCTCCTTGAGCTTGATTGATTGTGATAAAGTAGGCCGAGCGAATAGGACATTGTTGCCTTTTAAAAGAAAATGTACTGTATCTGCAAGTGTTTTATCGGAAGGTGTTAAATCAAGTCGTAGGATTTGAGCTCTCTGCCTAATATTACTGCACCTATTATATCCGAATCCAAGCAATTTCTTACATATTTCTTACAATTAATATATTACCATGTATGAGTCCTTGGGAAACGTTCAGATTTCTAAGGAGCATAACTATGGCTCAAACGTTCGGAGTATGTGGAGGCGAATCACTTAATTCCAAGGAATTGAAAAATTCAATAATAGGGAAATGAAGTAGCTGGCTTTCATCTTCAGTATCCAATCTGTTAACGCTGATGTATGTGTTTGAACTACTGGATATAAGTTCAATGACTTTTAAATTAATATCATTACATTGTTGCAGGTTGGCAAATATTTTATATTCCAGCAGATCAATTTTACCCTCACAACAGTAAAGACCAAAGTAACCACGCATAGATTTTACGCAAGAGAAGTACAATGTAGAACAATGTTTACATTTGATCGTCAAAGACCTTACAGTACACTGTACTGAATAATATCTGGAATTGTTTCTGAAATGGCGTATTTATATTGGATTTTAAATGTGGCTTCGTATTATTCGATAACACTATAGTGTCCTGCAATAACGGAGCCGCTAAATATTACATGGCAAATAATACTTCCATTGCCGAAATCAACTGCGTAGTTAGACTCAGTACTCTAAACAAATAATCATTAAACAATTGTCTTATACAATGAAGTTCAACATGACCGTCCAGAGACTTTCATACTCAAGTTGGTTGGTGAGGAGAATGCGATGAGACTGATCGCTTAAAATAAATTCCTAAGGCCTATAATTGTTCCTGCTAGCGAAATTTTTTGCGATAGCTTGAAAACGCAGCTCAGAATGACGTCCTTCATTTTGTTATAAACAGTACGAAACTGCTCTAAATAAGCAATTTCCATCACCTGTTATAGGTTATGACAGTACATTTTGCAGGGGAACATAGAATCACTTCGCCAACTACTGGAACGACCATAGGCCTATACTCAATACTCACTTCGGCAGTCACCCTAATGGAGGCAGTTTTTGAATTATATGTCCCGTGCATGTCAAAAATCGTATTAACACATGGAGGCCCACCTATTCTTGTCTATCGCCCCGGAGACCCGGGTTACATTTCCTGCTCTGCCAAGAAATTTAATTCTGGTCTGAGGGCAAAAACGGGGCACATTCAGTCTCTTGAGGTATAACTAAGAAGAGGAAGGTTTAATTCCCACCTCGACAATCTTGGATGTGGTATTCCGTGGTTTTCCACTTCCACTTAAGGCAAATACCGGGATGGTTCCTAACTTAAGGCCTTGGCCGTCTCCTTGCCATTTACCACCTTAATTACAAATACACACAGTAATGCAGCCATCACAATAACACAGGTTATGAGAGAAAATTTCACACATACACACCCAAGTACACGGGGCTGAGTGACCACAATGTCGGAGCCCTTCAAACGAATTATGTTTGCCAAGTGTCTCTTATGGCGAAAGCAATTGTGGACACGCGCGAGTGCCTGGAAAACTACTTTTTTCTTTAATAATTTAAGAGTATATCGACGATGCATAATTATAACTTTTAGTCTAGGACGCTAATAACTTGACCACCGAAGCATTGGGAAGAAATTGCAATATTAAGGTACATAAACAACATAGCCTACACATTCAACTGTCGGTTAATATTCCTCAAAATTTCCCTTCTTAAATATTTCCCTCCTTTGTAATTCTCCATCACGTGAAAACGTGTCATGTCTTGGGTTTTAAATATATCAATGCAATGGTGCTGCCATCTGCTGTCAGTTACTGGAACTATATGGGCGATGTACTGCCATCTGTTGTCAGTTATAGGAACTGATTGCAGATATTTAAACGGCGTACTGAGGACAACAGTTTGCTCTTTTGATCACATGCTGTAATGCAATGGTAAAACGGAAATAAAACGTATTGAGAGGGAATGTAGAAATATGTAACTTTTACAGACATAAAACCTTACTAATACTCCTTGATTAAACAATATTTCAATGGTAAAAAAAACATATACCGGCGAGGGCTGGGATCGAACCGGCGAACCTAGGAACCTCAGTCTGTCGCCTTAACCATATAGCTACTCGAGCCAACACCACCTAGAGAGAAAGCCCTGCGATATGAAGTTGACGAGCGAGTAACGTCACGGAAGCCCGGCCGTGGACATTGAGACATAACATTCGAGATTGCAGGTTATGGTATGGTTTCCGCGTGTTGTGTGTTGTGTTTACAGTCCCAGGTACTGATTTTCTCAGATTTCCTACCCGGTTATACTTAATGGTTATCAGTGCAGTGTAAAGTTGTGCATATTAAGTGCAGTGTTAGAAATTGTAAAGGCAATTACGCCAATGGACCGAAAGTAAACGTTTTCTCATTTCCTAATGATGAAGGTGAGAAGTCGAAATGGATACGAGCTATTCACCGCAAGGATTTTATTCCTACGAAATATTCTATGGTACGTATTACATCAATACTTATGCCCCAATTCTCACAAGTTTAGTGTAATGGGAGGAAGGAACTTTGTAACCAGGTCTCTTTTCTTGTAGGTGTGTGCCATCCATTTCAAACCACATGAGATTCAATAGACCACTAGTATGTATGATGAAAAGAATGGAAAGCTAGTTACTGCTCCGTTGTATAAACCGAGAAAGATTAGAGGTTAGTTAGCAGATAGTCCTATCCTTAAATTTTAGCATAGGCTAGCTCTTCTGATCACGAAAATTCATTTAGATGTAGAAGTCAGAATTTTCTAACCTAAATTATGTGCTACAGGCTAATGTCATAGGTTAGGTTTATTTGTTTTATTGGGCTATCAATTTCAAGTGGGAGGTATAAGTGGGTGTTAATATGGATAGTATTCACATTTCTATTGGGGTTTGTATTGCAAGCTAACTGCATGAAGTTAGAGACCTGTAGCAGGCCCTGATTAATCTTTTTTTTTTCTATTGCAGTAATCTAATTCATTACATTTCTTATAGGGGTGGGGGAAGAGGTGTGTGTGAATTAGGTTGGAGATTGAATAAATTTAGAATAAATAGAGTAATTAATTAATGTGATAAAATGATTGTGTCGTAAGTTAATGTTCGAATTAAATTCCTAGGAGCAGTCCCGTCTCAGTTCCCCAACTGCCCAGAGTATTTAACTGACACTGCAACTGTCTGCCGAGAAGATCCAGATGATAGGAGGCGTAGGATTGATAATGAAAGTTTATCGAAGGCTCTCGCTGAAAGTGTGCAGACATTGGCGGAAAATCTGGAAGCAGTTTCTTTTAGAAACTTTCAGGAATTGAAGGTGAAGTTAAACAGTGTGAGTCTTCATCCTGAGTGGAATTGCATTAGGGAGGAATCTTGTATAGCCTATATTTTATTTTAATGAAGGAAAATCCTAGTCCACACTTGCGTTGCTGCATTAAGATAACAGAAGGTTTGAGTACCTCCTTGTATGTATCGAATACAGAAGTGAAACGCTGTAATAACATGTCTTTACCAAGACAGTTAGGTACAGTGCTAGAAATTGAAGAACTTATAAGGAATGCCCATTCAGTGTATGCTGGTCCTGATGCATATGAACAACAAAGTGTTGAGGATACTATATCTGTTATGGACAGTTTATTTAAGAACTTGGAGAGTAAGTTCCCTAGGAGAAGAAGGATACATTAGACTTCTTAAAAGAGCAAGTTCACTTGCTAACAAAGGGTAAAGTGAAAAACTATTCCTGGCAATTGCTTGTATTCTCATACAGACAGATAACCTAGAAGCTTGATTTGGAAAATATCGCCAACTGGCAGGGAGCCAGTACAATATTTCCCTGAGGCAAGTGTTTGAGGTGGAGAATAAATTGCGTCTTCAGAGCATCCTGAACCTCAATGCTGCAGTGAGCGAGTATTTTGAAGAAGACAAGACATGTGACATAAGTGCTCTTGATGCTTGTGTTGCTGATGATAGTGATGTAGAAGTCCTACAAGATGAGTATTGGCCTTTCTTACACTACATCAGTGGTTATTGCTCGTATGTTTTTTTTAAAGCGATATGATTGCAATTATTACAAAGTCTTTCTTTGCGATGAGGCAGGCCAGAGTGATCACGCCAGCCTAATAAATGCCAATAAGTGAGGAGGACTGTGCTATCCCCATGGAGATGTAGTCAACTGTGCTGCATTTACTTTTGTTGTTATGAGTAAGCTACTCAATAGTTACAAGACAGAATTTTTGCATCACTGCAACCAGCAGAGTGTTTTGGTGAATGTAACACAAAGATGTCTACCCACTGTACTGTTTATGGGGCACAGCTGCCCAAAGCATGCCAGGGCATTAATTGGAAAGACTGTACTGGGCACTGCCAGTAATATCTTGATTAATAATTTTGTACACAATGTTAACGACAGGTTTTCACCCAAAACTTTGGCTCAGCATAAGAGGAGGAAGCTTGTCCAATAACTGTTCATGGCCGTTCAGTAGAAATTAGGAAATTTACAATATTCTTTCATTGTATGTACAGTGTCGTTATCATTGTGCGCCCCGGTAAACACGGCAAGCTAAGCCGGCGTTGTCTGGCGCTGATCGTGGGCACGCGTACAATGTTCAGTCGGTGGTTGGTGCACACTTGAACACTTTTACCAACCATGTTCAATAATATGTACAGTGCTCATAGTCGATGCCGAAAATGTCCTCCCTCTCTTGTTACACACACCTGACATCTTCTGATGAAAGAATGGACAACAATCTCAGCAATTCTGCTAGGTTTGTGCCGTGTCTTGTGTGGGGTTTCGCCTAGTACACCAAGCTAGCTCATCAGCTGGCTCTTGGTGTCCCCGTTCTGTAAGAACACAACGTTGTCTGTTAAAATGTTTATTATTTTCGGTGCCTGTTTTCTTGAATCGTTTGGCGAGCCTCCTAATTGTACTGGCATTACGCACTGGTCTTCCTGGAAACTTGATTCGACATTTTCATCTTGTTTCAGAACAAGACTTTCTGCTTTTCATATACGAATTATGGATATACACACGTTCGTGCAATGTGAATTGGTGTCTCGGCATGACCAACAATCACAGTAATCACAATACTCACTAAACGTGCAACACTAACTTCTAAACTTTGCAGATACACACCCATATAAATGACAAAACACCTGTGATCTAACGATATGAGTCAGCGGAGCAGGGTAATGCGTGGTCCACTCGCTCCGCACCTGACCAGCCAAATGACGCCATAGTTTGCCGCGATTTCCAGGGCGCACTAAGATAATGACGCTCTGGTTCAATTAATATTGTGTTACTTGATCCACTTTTGTACATGGCTAATTACTAATCTGTAAGTATAGCAGTGGCGGCTGGTGGATAATTGTTATGGGTGTGTCCTTTTTCATTAATGGGGGGGGGGGGGGTAAAAGACTGCTTGATATCAAAGAAAACTGTATTCAATTGCGCGGTAAAACGGATGTACCTTATTCGTCACGAATGCCGCAGTTCAGAGAACATCACATTATCACTGGATTACCGGATTAAATATTTAGGTTACATGAAAAACTGCAAGACATGGTATCGGCAGTTGACGAAGCATCTCAGATGTCTCCGTCCGCTCCTCGGCTCCCTTGTTGCAATCAGCGGGCAACGGCCAGCCGAGTTAACTGTTGGGATAGGACCTACTCGGTCTAATATCTCTGCCTTACCCTTCACTATTGAGATCTGGTCGGTGCTCGGGCCTGGCTCCTAGCCGGTTGGCGCACTTTGCTTTCTCAGACAGTTCACAGTAACTTACTATAAGATTTCCTGAATTATTAAAGAACAGAATTATGAATTCATATACATATAAAAGGAAACGTACAGCTTTTATTACTAAAAATATTATTACGGTATTAATTGTTTTTCTTGAATTAATCTGGTCGTTGTGCATCACTGCAACCTTGTTACCGGCCGCCACTGAAGTATAGGATGAACAATGAATTGGCATTTGCAATAGGTAGTGTAGTGTTAGCCCACCAAACGTTGAACTGATTGCAAGAAGTTTTCCTAAAGTGGAGATGTCAGTTTAAAATGCAACTAATAAACTCTGTGTACAGTCACATTAAACGACCAGTCCAGAAAGTGGTAAATAGCTCTGAAAGCAGCAGAGTGTTTTGGAGAATTGTGGTTGTAAAGCGAAGGTTAGAATGGAGAGGGTAAGTGTACGCTTTAAATGGGATATTTCATGCAATTTTAACATACAATTTCTAAGAGGGTTTTTGTTTCAATTTCACAGATAAAATGGAACACAATCCGGAATGAAGTCTTGCAAGTTTCTTTACATCTAGTTTCATTGGATGAACGTTAATGTAGGCCTATTTTAAAAGTTTTAATCTAATGTAACATACATGCTAGAGAGTATTTTTAGGAAGTGTTCGCATAAGGACTGTTGAAGGTGCAAATGCCTAAAAATGTATCCACCCTGTAAATAATATAATATTAATTCTAAATGAAAGTAAAACGCAGCTTATACACTTGCATCAACATTGAAATTAGGTAACCTGATCAATACTGCACCTCATATAAGTTATGTGCTAAATTACATAAATATGTGTTTATATGTATTGCTCTTTTTATAAACGGTTGCTATGTTCTGACAGAGCTTGCATCTCGTTGAACTGTCAACAAGGCGTACTCTAGCAGCACACACTGTTGATTAAAAAAAACATTCATCGGGGCGTGTTATGCTGTAACCTTTTCAAAAACCATTGATCTGGATGTGTTAGGCTGTAACCATTGTCAAAAATCATTGGATTAGACAAAACGAAGGCTAGAATGGTCGGGTGTAGGTGCGGCCTTGGCCGTGCGCAGCTAATGGGACACGGTTGACACAAAACCATTGATCTGGGTGCGTTAGGCTGTAAACATTTTCAAAACCACAGTTGTGCGGGAAAAAACCAAATATTTACCACAGTTGATCATAGAATCGCCGATTGAAATTACAGATCGTTATGAGGCAATTTCCACAATCCATGGTGAATAAACGATTCAATTCGGCGCACGATGTAATGAACTAAGTGGTGCGCACTAGCTGCTGAACTGGGCGCTTCCTTGTTTTTCATAGTACCATAAGGGCGAGGTTGGCAGAACTGTCATGGTACTGTTTTGATGACGATTGATTTGAACAATAGCGCTGACAGCTGTAATTTTCTCTATATAAGTCGTGATCCTATTTGGGATGGCTGGGTGGGTCACAGACAGCGGAGGAGGAAATATCTATTAAAACATCGCTCCCTGATTTATTTCTCATCGTTTCATAAGGTATTTTGGCTAATTCATGTATTTTAGAGAATTTTATAGCGCCTTCTATCTTCATTCATAGCTACCGTTGATTTCAATTTGAATTGTCACTACTGAACCTCATATATGTGCTCAAGTTGCTATTTTAAAAACGGCTGCCATGTTTCTAGAGCGCTTGCATCTCGTTCCACTGTCATCACGGCTCACTCTAGCGGCACGCACACATTGTTCCCAACATGTGAGATACAAAATCACTGTTGATCAAAGAAATCATCGGGATGCGTTAAGCAGTAACCATTGTCAAAACTCATTGATCTGGGCGCGTTAGGCTGTAACCATTGTCAAAAAACATTGGATTGGACAAAACGAAGGTTAGAATGGTCACGTGTAGGTGCGACTTTGGCTGCGCGCAGCTAGCGCGGCATGGTTGACACAAAACCATTGGTCTGGGCGCGTTGACTGTAACCATTGTCAAGAACCATTGGATTGGGCAAAACTAAGGTAGAAGGTCGGGTGTAGGTGCGGCCTTGGCCGGGTGCAGCCAGCACAAAACCATTTATCTGGACGCGTTAGGCTGTAACCATTGTCAAAAACCATTGGATACCACATAACGAAGGTTAGAATGGTAGGGTGTAGGTGCGGCCTTGGACGAGCGCAGCCAGCGGGGCACCATTGATCTGGACGCGTCAAAAACCATTGGATTGGACAAATCGAAGAGTGTTGGTGTGCCATAGTACCGTAAGGGCGAGGTTGGCAATGCCGGTTTGATGATGATTGATGTGGACAATGGTGGCCACAGCTGGAATTCTGCCTACATAAGTCGTGATGCTATTTGGGATGGCTGGGTGAGTCACAGACAGTGGACATCTATTAAAACATCATTTCCTGATTTATTTCTCATCGTTTGATAAGGTATTTTGGCTAATTCATGTACTATAGAGAATGTTATCGCTCGTTCTACTTTCATTCAGTGCTACCAATATAATAGGGAATACAGCAATTTTGTATTGAAAAGTAGAAAGGATCTTATGAAAAGGCTATATTTATTTAACTAGTGAAGGATAGATATGGTCATCTTTTATTTTTTATTTTTACAAAACAGCACAGTTTGTGTAACATAGAAAATATTAGAACAACATGTTTTTGCAGATGACTTACTGTATTCTGTTGAAAACAAAGTGCTAAGATCACTGGTAATTAGCATGTTTTATGCATTGTTGGGGAAGCTTATGCCATGCTTGATATTGTAAATATTGCCATACGAAAACTGTTACTGTAGGATTACTCTATAACAAGTGTTTGTTTCTAAATTATTAAATCATCATGTCCCTTTATGAATCAACAACAACAAGTTTCCTCTTTGGTAAATGTTCTCATGTGTCATGACTGCTGCTCTGTTCCATTTCAGTAGGTCACCTTTTCTGTCATAGGCATTCCATTACTAGCCTGTTTTCTTATCACGGATGAAAACTTTCTGTGGTTAGTTGTTGTTGTTGTTTTGTGAGTGGGTTAGGACATCACTGTCATCAGCCATGTATACTTGGATATGGATATTTATTTAACTAGTGAAGGACAGATATGGTCATCTTTTAGTTTTTTTTAACAAAACAGCACAGTTTGTGTAACATAGAAAATTTGAGAACATGTTTTTGCAGATGACTCACTGTATTCTGTTGAATACAAAGTGCTAAGATCACTGGTAATTAGCATGTTTTATGTATTGTCGGGTAAGCTTATGCCATGCCTGATATTGTAAATATTGCCATATGAAAACTGTTACTGTAGGATTACTCTATAACAAGTGTTTGTTTCTAAATTATTACCACATCATGCCCCTATATGAATCATCAACAACAAAATGTTTCCTCTTTTGTAAATGTTGTCATGTCTCATGACTGCTGCTCTGTTCCATTTCAGTAGGTAACCTTTTCTGTCATAGGCATGACATTACTAGCCTGTTTTCATATCACGCATGAAAACGTTCTGTGGCTAGTTGTTGTTGTTGTTGTTGTTGATTTGTAAGTGGGTTATGACATCACTGTCATCAGCCATGTGTACTTGGATATTGGTAGAATTTGTATGTGTGTATTGTGATGCTAGAATTGGGAAGGTTAGGTATTGTAGATTTAAGGGGAGGAACTACGAGGTCATCTGCTCTTGGGAAGGAGGTGACCATGGTCTTCTGCTAGGAACAATCCCAGCATTTACCTGGAGGAGAAAGGAGAAATCGAACCCACTTCTTCTCAGTTCAGTTTTAACTCATGAGGCTGAGTGAATTTCGTTTTACACTCAAATCAGAATTGTATTTTTAGGGACAGATGACCTCGTAATTGCGCCCCTTAAAACAACAATAATCAACAATAACTAACTAGAATTATATTTCTCGGCAAAGATGGGAATCAAACATACACCTTTGGACAGATATGATTGACTATACAGTAGATATTAATTTCTGTTTTAACTGTTACAGATTAAATGGTTATTTGTTGTTGTGTATTTTCTTCTCGTTGTGTAGTCGACATCTCTCGTTAAAATGGGGTGAATATTTTTCAAGTTTTCTATCGAATTCTTCTATATATCGCATTTATTGAGACATCAGTGTTTTCGGTCAAGTTCACACTCGCAAAGTCCGAAATGCATACTTATCGATTATGATCGAAAACGTCGATTTATTAGCTAGAGTAATGTATCGATCGCATCAACTTCTGACCATATGTTTCATTTATGGTTACGTTATTCATTTATTCGCGTCTGTAGAACGTAATTTAAAATTTGACACATAAACACTCAGTCGCGTTTCCTCACAGGTTGTACATAGCAGCAGTGCTGGGTAGCGCGCTCGCTGACGGCCGGAAGGCTATGACGTCATAAATCGTATCGCAAGGCTTTCTCTCTAGGTGGTGTTGCTCGAGCAATCTTGTTGAGCAGAAGACGCAGCCGTTCATTATCTTCAAAAGCTGCTGTCTGAAGGAAATAATCCATTTCATTATTCAAATAAATCAATGTTGCACATTCGTATACGTTCATACTGTTATTATATTTTATTGCTAGAACTTGGTTAATATATGTTTTCAATTACATGGAAGCTTATTAAATAACTTAGATTTTAATGGAATTCTCACCGCCATTTTGTCATGACCTCAGGCGGATTGTGCGCATGCGTGAGGGCCAAGAATTCTGCTATTTTCTATATTAGTTCAAAAATATACCGAGAGGGAATGTAGAAATATGTATCTTTAACAGACATAAAACCTTACTAATACTCCTTGATTAAACAATATTTCAGCGGTAAAAAAAAATATCGGCGAGGGATGGGATCGAACCGGTGAACCTTGGAACCACAGTCTGTCGCCTCAACCACATCGCTACTCGCGCACTCTCGGTCAGCAGCAGACGCAGCCGTTCTTTATCATTAAAAGCCGCTGTCTGAAGGAAATAATCCATTTCATTATCCAAATAAATCAATGTTGCACATTCGTATACGTTCATACTGTTATTATATTTTATTGTCAGAACTTGGTTAATGTATGTTTTCAATTACATGCAAGCTTATTAAATAACTTACATTTTAATGGACTTCTCACCGCCATTTTGTCATGACCCCAGGCGGATTGTGCGCATGCGTGAGGGGCAAGAATTCTGCTATTTTCTATATTAATTCAAAAATATACCGTAATATATTTGTTTATTTTATAGACACTCTGCAAATCTAGAGGCCAAGAGCTTTCGTTAGAGTGCTCTACGAAGTAAATCGGTTCTGTCGATCTCTCAATCTCGTGGTAACAAAAATCACCTAACTGTTTTAAATATATAGATAGATGCATGCCGGTAACCATGGCAACAGATTCTCAGAGGTCCATCTATTTCTGTAAGACGCAATGCAATTCCATTTATTACATTACTGTGAAGGTTTGCAAACGGCTATAAGGTTATAACCGATCCAAACTAAGCTGAAATATTCATCAATACATGTAATGCGCTTAAGGAGTCAAGGGGTACTCGAGAATTTTTTAACGCGATTTACACGTGCGGATATGGTACGGAAGGTCTATTATATCCCTATCCTTATATTGTTATATTATTATTATTACTGTTCTTTTAATTATTATCATTATTATGGCGTACAACGACGAGACAAAGCTCATTTTCAAACCCTTGGCGACAGAAACAAAACTCGGGGCCCCTCAAGACCCGTAAAGGGTCCCAGAAAACTAATTTCATTTAATAAACTAAAGAAGGAATGCAAGTTACTAACCATAACAACAGTATCTCAAGAGGTGGCATCCAACTTTCCATCTATTTCAGGAATATGTAAAGACACTCCATTTATTACATTTCTGTCAAAGGTTGCAAATGGCTATAAGGTTATCACGGAACCAACTAAAACTGTAAAATTCATCAATGCGCTTAAGGGGTTCAAGGAGTACACTAGATTTTTTTCACACGACTTACACGTGCGATATGTCGTACAGAAGGTCTATTATATCTCCAAACAGCAACATCATTTTCAAAAATTCCTGATTTGAAATAGTAGACGGTTTTTTGCTGATTTTACGAATTTGGGCCATTGGAAGACCCCTTTTATAAATTATAAAGGCTTGTGGTGCATGAAAATTCAGTTGGAGGCTAAAAAAACTGAATTTTCATGCACCACAAGCCTTTATAATTTATAAAAGGGGTCTTCCTGTAGTTGGGCACTTGACACAACGGTTAGGGTCAGTTCGTATGTGACGTGTATTGCGATTCGTCTACGAGGTTTTCAATTTTATTTTCAAGCCCGGAAGAACACGTTAGGTAAATTTAGTTTCAGAGCACATTTTAACTAATCATGTTTCTTTGCCAACAAACAGGTTCCAAGCCCCTAAACATTGCAACAGTAGCTCAATTGATAACATCTGGTTATTAATACCGAAGACCGTTCGAAGAATGGGTACTTCTGCTAGTTTTCTTATAATTCCGAAATCATTTTTCTCATCCCTTGGCGTAATGATGGGTCATATCAAAAATTCTTTCAGGCAAAAGTTTTAGGTAATTATGAGGGGAATATTGTCCATTTTGTACGGTTTTGATATTGTGCCTATTAAGAGAGATATGATTAATGTTTCCCGAAAATACCACTTTTTCCCACCCCTTTGGTCAATGGTTGGTGCTATAAAAAAAACTCTTCAAACATACAATTATGGGCTTTATCCGATACATAGTTTGAACTTTGAACGGATTCGATATTTCACATATTAAGAGAGTTATAGCAATATTTCACTTTTTCGATAAAAGCCCCCCATTTTGATTCCCTTCGACCGATTTAGCCCAGTAACGAACTCCTCCGAGATTTTACAGGTATACATATTCGGTAAAAAATTCAAAGTGATTGGTGCAAAATTACGGCAGTTATCGTGTCCACAAGAAACTGATATACATATATATATATACCTACATAAATTATATATTAACTTTTGAACTGAGTGTGGTTTTGGGGTCTGGGGGATGTGAAACGCGAAGATATGTCGAAATTTTCCGGAAGTCGAAACATGGTACCCATTGCAATAGTTAGCTTTCTAATGAAATCTACCTAAAAATCTTCCACTTTTTCATTTTTGTTTTGCCTTTTTTTGCAGTGTATGTGCACCCACTAGAAATATTATGTCATAATTGTACTTTTCAGTGGTCTTAAGTATGTATGTAATCCGAAAATAAAGTTATTTGAGGTTAGAATAAAAATTAATTTTTCACTGCTTAATTCAATCTTTTGAGAGTCAAGTTCAGCAGCATAGGAGTTAAAGCTCGCTGTGTAACTGTGCTTTTTTTTCTCATTTTAGGTAGATTTCATTAGAAAGCTAACTATTGCAATGGGTACCATGTTTCGACTTCCGGAAAATTTCGACATATCTTCACGTTTCACAACCCCTAGACCCCAAAACCACCGTCAGTTAAAAAGTTTATATATAATTTATGTATATATATTTATATATATATTATATATATATATATACATATATCACTTTCTTGTGGACACGATAACTACCGCAATTTTGCACCAATCAATTTGAATTTTTTACATAATATGTATCCCTATAAAATCTCGGTCGAGTTCGTTAATGGGCACAATCGGTCGACGGGGGTGAAAATGGGGGGCGTTTTTCGAAAAAGTGAAATATCGCTATAACTCTCTTAGTTTTCGAAATATCGAATCCATTCGAAGTTCATAATATGTGTCGAATAAGGCCCAAAAATTCATGTTTGAAGAGTTTTTTGATAGCACCAACCATTAACCAAAGGGGTGGGAAAAAAGTGGGTTTTTCGGGAAACATTAATCATATCTCTCTTAATAGGCACAATATCAAAACCGTACAAAATGGACAGTATTCCCCTAATAATTACCTAAAATTTTGGCTGAAAGAATTTTTGATATGACCCACCATTACGCCAAGGGATGAGAAAAATGATTTCGGAATTATAAGAAAATGCCAAGAGCTATCAGAGGTTGCCATGACAACACTACTAAATTGATGAGGGATGTGCCATTAGACGTTGCCGCCATGACAACGCACTTGCACGCGATCACATTTAGTTTTCCATCTGACTAAGTGAGAAGCGGCCTCGGTGACGTAACTGATAGTATGCTGAACTTCTATGCCAAAGTTCGCGGGTTCAAAGCCGGCCGAAGTCGTCGGATGTTCTACGAGCGCTAAAAATCCCTCAGTATGCTTTCCTTTGGAGGGGAAGATCCAACGTTCGTTGCGAGTTGCTGGTTGCGGTGGCATCTCGTAGCCAAGTTCAGAGCTAGGTGTCGTTGACGGTAGTATCTGGTAGCAACATTAGGAACTACTGCGTGAAATTGACCGTCTGCAGTCCTTGCCTGAATTACAGACTAATACAGCCATCACAATTCACACTGTTTATCAGACAGATTCTACACTCACCCAAAGTACACGGGGTTACTTGACCGCGTTGTCGCAGCCCCTAAACTGAGGAACCAACCAAAATATCTGCGGGAGATATAATTTTGCGTGAAAAAGTAACAGACCGTTAGATAGTTACTCATCAGTGTCGAAACCTTGCATAACGACAGTGTGACCACAAGTACAAAAATGTACCCCAAATGACAAGAAGGTTACCGTCCTCATAAGAAAATAAAATGTTTAAAATATGCATAAAATGACGAAAAACAAAGTTAATTAAGCTCCAATTATAAAATACTTTCTCGCAATAAATGAGGTCTGATCCTTCTACGAAAACCTGCATATTCTGCCTATTTTCGCCTATCCCCAAGTTTTCCCGATGAAATCTACCTCCGCCTTCCGGCGTGCCGAGAGGACTTTTTTGAACTCCACATCGGCAAGAAAAACTTCGACTCCTTCAGAACTTCTTGTGTTTGTGTATCTGCAAAGTCTTTCTTATTATTACCGCATCAAACTGGGCCTAACCTACAAGTCTGCTGTGTGGTGGTCCTTGTATTAGTGATAGACTCTTTGGAGGGTTTAATACGTATCAGGAATATCTTCCTGAGTGTTCTTCAATCAGCAAGAACATTTCTGACTAACGTAAATATATGAATCGCTTTGTGTTGAAAGCGGACTGCTGACACTATCTAGATTTTACAGGTGAAGGAAAAAAACTGTGTAGGTGATAGAAAATGTTGATGTATATTTCACGCTTCTGCAGCCTGTGTACTGTACCCTTGCGTCATCATATGGAACATGTGTTCGTATCCCAGCTAGTTCACGGTCTTTCGAGGCATGGGGCGTTCAACCCACTATACGACCACATGTTCAGGATTTGAGTCTGTCAGGTAACTACTCTACTTGAAAGAAACAACACATTCCTAAATATATCATTTAATGGTATTAATTCATGGCAAAACACAACACAAAACACACAAATATTACAATTACCTCCCACAACCAAAATCAAAATTATATGTGAGTCTCTTCTCATAAAGTTTGGCGCTCCACCGCACCCATATCTATCCTATATATCCTAACGTTGCTACTCTTCGACATTTGCGAGTGTCCATAGTGTTCTTCACGTGGCACGATTTGACATAAGTTTGCATATCACAACACAACAAACACAAATTACATTTAAATCACATTTATGTGCAATTATTAAATCTTTATCCGTTTTGAAACGGAACATTTACTTTGAATAACATTGATTTCATTAGCTTATGCCTTGCTTAACATGTGTTGCTTTTCCACGCACATCGTCTTCTTTTCCCAGAAGTTTCAAACGCTGAAGTGGTATACCTTTCCCTCCAAAATACACATAGTTATTGAATTTTTATAGCTTCACCATACAACAATCTTCTGGGTCTGGTCGTATCATTATTACCATTACAAACGTGTCATATCGTTAAATTACGCTACCCGTCCGAATAAATTAGCATAAACTGGGTAATTACTCTTCACAAAAATGCATCTATTTATTTGGTGCAGTTAATTTGTCCTCAGACAATAACTTGGCCAAATCTTATTCAATTACTGCATTCCCACATTCTATACGTATGGAAACAATACATATAATTCATTTGATACCATAATATCAAGCATATTTCTTCAGTGTCCCACTACAATCTTAAAAGAAAAGAGAAAGGGATCCAGTCAAATTGACTCCCCTTGGTGTGAACAAAAGATTCGTCACGGACCGCCCTCTTCAAGATGGCTGCCGGGTCTGTGGCCTCTGCCTGCCACCCTGACCGACTTCCTGCAAATAACTTGGCCATGTGCTCACTCGATGGTGCAGCTATGCTAGAGGTACCTGATTGGATTGTGTCATTGCGAATTGAGTCGATCTAAATATTTAATACCTACACTTATGGTATTTAATGGGCTCATTTCGGCTCCTAATTAGTATTCATAGCGAGGGATGGACCACAAAATAGTTTCGCCGTTCTATGGACGTAATCAGTGGCTCTGTGCGCGTACCAGCCGAGTTTCAAACTGTTATCTCACGAATATAACTAGAGGAAATCAACTGTTTCCTACACGAAGAACCTTTTGTCTTACGTCTATGGGCAGATCAATTACTATACTGGCGTACCTAGGGTGTCTAATGGTTTTCCCTGGCAGCGAAGACTCTGCTAACAGTGGTATATAGACAGACTCTGCCCCAACTCTGTTGCGAATACACATGTATGCTCTAAGGCGATACCACATCGTAGATTCGAAGATTGGCCTACTAGATTCGTCAACGCGTGAACTATTCTTGGATGGTCCCTGCAATTTATTGACGCAAATCTTTTGATTCTACGTTACATGCACGCTGATAGCGGCTAAAACAACATTTCTTTCAGATGACTCAATTCATAAAGCACTCATGTCCTCCATACATTTACTTATAAGCCAAGGTTTTACGTAGCTCCAAAACAAGTATTAATTTACTGGCACTTACATTGACTACCTTAATGGCTCTCAAATACAACCATGTAGAATTTAACATTATAAAGCATTTATCTAACATTTCAATGACACTGAAAAACTCTCTTTATCTCGCTAGTATATATCTCTTTCTTACTTTTCACCATAACGCAGTACTTTCAATGGATATGACACGATTTGCACGTTCTATAGGCATCAATATGCCGATTTATATATTTATTATTGATACCGACCTCAGGTTATTATTATTATTATTATTATTACTATTAGTTAACGTTACCGTTACTTTCATCAACGTCTTATGCCTAAATGGTCGTAAGTTTATCATCCTCAAAGCCATATATTTATAAAAATACGAGGGATGTGAGCTCGTACACAAATGGGAATGGTGGTAATTGTCTCCTGTAAGTTGGAGTTAGGACGTATTGGAAATAAATCATAATTATATTGGCATATGCTTTGAGTGGCATTTATGAACTTTACATTATTTAAACACAACAAACACAAACTGATGCTCTATATGTTCTTCAAAGTTAGCCATGGTCTTGATTTATCACGTGATGTCCTGAGAGCCATCGGATTGGTCAACTTGGATATGACACATTAGAAATAAATACATGTTGAAGTTACATCACTTTGCAAACAAACTTAGTTCTTAGATCTCTGTTAATATGGGATATACGATGTATTGCGACTTAAAAACTTAGCTATACTTTGAGAGAACCTATAAACTTGCTTATGAAAGAAAAAACTGAAAACCCGTCAATTTTGGATTTATGTCACTTTGGAAATACACTCTTCAATTTTTACGGCGCCTAACCTAACTTAACCTAACCTAAGCGGAATTTTAGCAGAGCGAGATATGTTAGAAATTCCCAGATTCTACCGATACATCAGTACTTTGGTCGCTAATGCCACGATGGAAAAATGGTGGGTCGCTTGCTGCACGATACCATGGGTAGAGAGACCTGCGCGGATAAACAAAAAGTTAATCGCATCCTCCTCGCATCCACACGACTGTTAACCGCATTAACCTTGCATCCGCACGACTGTTATCCGCATTCACCTCGCATCCACACGACTGTTAACCGCATTCACCTCGCATCCACACGACTGTTAACCGCATTCACCTCGCATCCACACGACTGTTAACCGCATTCACCTCGCATCCACACGACTGTTAACCGCATTCACCTCGCATCCACACGACTGTTAACCGCATTCACCTCGCATCCGCACGACTGTTAACCGCATTCACCTCGCATCCACACGACTGTTAACCGCATTGACCTCGCATCCACACGACTGTTAACCGCATTCACTTCGCATCCGCACGACTGTTAACCGCATTCACCTCGCATCCACACGACTCTTAACCGCATTCACCTCGCATCCACACGACTGTTAACCGCATTCACCTTGCATCCACACGACTGTTAACCGCATTCACCTCGCATCCGCACGACTGTTAACCGCATTCACCTTGAATCCGCACGACTGTTAACTGCATTCACCTCGCATCCACACGACTGTTAACCGCATTCACCTCGCATCCGCTCGACTGTTAACCGCATTCACCTCGCATCCGCACGACTGTTAACCGCATTCACCTTGCATCCGCACGACTGTTAACCGCATTCACCTCGCATCCGCACGACTGTTAACCGCATTCACCTCGCATCCGCACGACTGTTAACCGCATTCACCTTGCATCCGCTCGACTGTAAACCGCATTCACCTCGCATCCGCACGACTGTTAACCGCATTCACCTCGCATCCGCACGACTGTTAACCGCATTCACCTCGCATCCGCACGACTGTTAACCGCATTCACCTTGCATCCGCACGACTGTTAACCGCATTCACCTTACATCCGCACGACTGTTAACCGCATTCACCTTGCATCCGCACGACTGTTAACCGCATTCACCTTGCATCCACACGACTGTTAACCGCATTCACCTTGCATCCGCACGACTGTTAACCGCATTCACCTCGCATCCGCACGACTGTTAACCGCATTCACCTCGCATCCGCACGACTGTTAACCGCATTCACCTCGCATCTGCACGACTGTTAACCGCATTCACCTTGCATCCGCACGACTGTTAACCGCATTCACCTTGCATCCGCACGACTGTTAACCGCATTCACCTTGCATCCACACGACTGTTAACCGCATTCACCTCGCATCCGCACGACTGTTAACCGCATTCACCTTGCATCCGCACGACTGTTAACCGCATTCACCTTGCATCCACACGACTGTTAACCGCATTCACCTTGCATCCACACGACTGTTAACCGCATTCACCTTGCATCCGCACGACTGTTAACCGCATTCACCTCGCATACGCACGACTGTTAACCGCATCCACCTTGCATCCACACGACTGTTAACCGCATTCACCTTGCATCCGCACGACTGTTAACCGCATTCACCTCGCATACGCACGACTGTTAACCGCATCCACCTCGCATCCACACGATTGTTAACCGCATCCACCTTGCATCCACACGACTGTTAACCGCATTCACCTCGCATCCGCACGACTGTTAACCGCATTCACCTTGCATCCACACGACTGTTAACCGCATTCACCTTGCATCCGCACGACTGTTAACCGCATTCACCTCGCATACGCACGACTGTTAACCGCATTCACCTTGCATCCACACGACTGTTAACCGCATTCACCTCGCATACGCACGACTGTTAACCGCATCCACCTCGCATCCACACGACTGTTAACCGCATCCACCTTGCATCCACACGACTGTTAACCGCATCCTCCTCGCATCTGCAAGACAGTTATCCACATCCGCACGTTTGTTATCCGAGCCCCCAGGGGCTAGCATCTAGTGGGGCGTGAATTGGCGACCACGGGACCCCACCTGAGTCCGGCATTGCTTCCACTTACTTGTGCTGGGCTCCTCTCCGTCTTCTTTCCTGTCGACCTCCCTTGGTCTACTCTTGTTCTCTTCCGACCCCGACGGTATTAGGTTATCCGAGGCCTAGGGGGTCTTTCACTTTCCCGCCTTAATTGGCCCTTGTCTCATCTTTCCTGATACCCTCCTTCTGTGCGGGGTCAGCCTTCTTTTTCTTTTCCTTTTACCTCCTGCCTTGTGCTCAAGGCTCTTAAGGAGGCAGGGTGTATGTAGCCCCACCACTTCTGGTGCACCGTAGATAATGCTACACCCTCAGAGGCTCACGGCTGGTGAGTTCGGGAGTTGGCGACCCCGAGGGATTCCTGAGCTGGGTCCGTTTTCCCCTTTTGTCCCTTACCTTTGGGGCGGACCTTCTCCTCTCTCCCCCTCCTCTCCTCTCCTTTTCATTATATTTACTTTTCTCTTTAAGATTCCCGCACTGTTTTTGTTACTTGGTTCACCGTGTATCTAAATTCCCTTCTAGCGATTTTTTTTTCTTAAGGGATTTTTAATCTACGTTGCTTTTTGTATGTTTTTTCTATCTAAATTACATCTCGCGATTGTTTTCAACCTCAATTGCATTTTGTACCGATTGACAATCTAAATTGCGTTTTAGTAAGTCTTTCAATATGGCGGAGGGACCTTTGAGAGTATTTTGAATTTAAATTGCATTTTGTAAGTATTTTCAACCAAAACCGCATTTCGCACGAATTTTGAATCTAAATTGCATTTTGTTTGGCGGGCATTTTGCACATATTTTGATTCTCAATTGCATTTTGTGGGTATATTGAATCTAAATTACATTTTGTCAAGTATTTTCAATCTAAATTGCTTTTTGTTAGTATTGTCAATCCACAGGAGTCCTTTGAATCTACCGTACATTTTGTAAGCATTTTCAATTTCAATTACATTTTGTAAGTATTTTGAATTTCAATTGCACTTTGTGAATAATTAGGATTGGAACTGGGATAGGGTCTATTTCAATCTGAATTGCATTGTGTATTTTCAATTTCAATTGCATTTTGTAAGTATTTTGAACCTCAATTGCATTTTGTACGTATTTTCGATCTCCTTTGCATTTTGTAAGTATTTTGAATTTCAGTTCCACTTTGTAAGTATTTCGACGCTACATTGCGTTTTGTACGTATTTTGAATCTAGCCTACGTTTTGTGGGTCTTTTTCAATCTATTCTTTTTGTGCAACTTTTCGTTCTAAATTCCCTTTTGTAAGACCATATTGAGAGTTGTTTCCATCTGAGTTCCTTTTTTTGTAAGTATTTTCCGTCTCACTTAATTTTCGTTTTGGTTTCCATTTCATTATCATTTTCGCTATCACCCAGATCATTAGGGGCCGATAACCTCGATAACCGATAACAATTATCATCATCATCATTGTTATCGAATCTACTGACATTACAATAATATCATTATATACTAGCAGTAGTGCCTGGCTTCGCCCGGGGGATTTGTTTGTTTTATGGATGGTAATGAATGCTACTACAGAACTGGCACATAATACGAGGCACGTCCAGAAAGTAAGTTCCGTTTGGTAATAAAATTAAATTGTGTACAGATACAGACAAATTATTTATTGCACAACTTTCTACACCTCTTAAACTACTTTACCACATAACTGCCGAACTTTGGCAGGCATTTGTCATAGCGTGGCACAAGTTTTTGGATACCTTCTTCATAAAAGTTTGCCGCCTGTGCCTTCAACCAGTTGGAATCATCTTCTTTCAGCTCGTCGTCATTGTTGAAGTGTTGACCGCCAAGGAAAGACTTGAGATGTGTGAACAGATGAAAGTCGCTAGGAGCGAGGTCAGGGCTGTACGGAGGGTGGTCAAACACGTCCCAGGCAAATGCCTGTAGGAGTTTTTTCGTCACATTTGCAGTGTGTGGTCGTGCGTTGTTGTGAAGAAGAAAAAAACACCTTTTGACAGCAACCCTCGGCGCTTATTCTGTATTGCGCAGCGCAATTTCCTAAGTGTCTCGCAGTAAGAATCTGCGTTGATTGTTTGACCACGCGGTAAGAAATCAATGAGTAAGATGCCTTTCCAGTCCCAGAACACTGTGCACATCATTTTCCGAGGTGTCAAGATTTGTTTCGGCTTAACCTTTGCTCGGGATAAAGTGTGCCTCCATTCCATTGATTGCCGCTTACTTTCAGGGGTGTCGTAAGAAACCCAAGTTTCATATCCTGTGACTGTGTCAGAAATTCTTCGCCGCCTTCATTGTAACGGGTCAAAAACTGAAGTGCACTACCCATCCGTTTTGTTTTGTGTTGCTCCGTATGAATCTTTGGTACACAAAGTCGGCAAAGTTTACGAAAGTTCAGTTTTTCGGTAACAATTTCAAGAATTAGTGATCGTGAGATTTGGGGAAATTCCATAGCGAGAGCACTAATTGTAAACCTGCGGTTTTCCCGGATCTTGTCATCAATCGCGTGAACCAGTTCTTCTGTAACCAAAGAATGACATAATTTGCATGAGATTAGCTTAAATCACCGTCTTTTATTAGGGCCGTTTTCACCAACGTCAATTATCTCTTAATTCATCAATAAAGGTTATTTAACTTAGCACGAGCATTTCACCAAACAGAAATGCTCGTTAACTTACCACTAACAAGGAATTACGTTAAATGGCCAAATCTGGCCACTCAACTCTCTAAAGCATCTTTAAAGTGGCGGGAAACAGCTGAACTGTGCCTTGCGCATTCCACAATGGCGGTTTGTTTCCGAGTTTCACACGTACTTTCATCCAGGGGCGGCTCCTGGGGTGGTGCCCGTGTGCCATGGCACCACCAATGTAATGAAAAGAGAATATGTGACTTTTCCCTCTCAAGAACAGTTTATATTACATTTACATTTTGAGGAAATTGTATGCATATTCTGCATTTATTTGAACGAGCGAGCAAACTGACATGCGTTCTGGTGGCGCTTTATTGAATTACTGAGCCAGACCCAACCGGCACTACCTAAGAACATCAGACCGCATCAGACACTGAACTGCAATAAGGACTAGTTTGGCTTGAGTGTGAGTGTGTTGTGTTGAGACGCATATTACCCTGAGGTAGAGCCAACGGCCCCGTGACGCGGAGCTTCAATTCTATCCACGAGATAGCAGCACGTCACAGGTAGGCTACAAGCACAAATTACATACACGTTAGAACTGCTGAACTGCTTTATCTTTCCACCACTAGAGTGCAGCATATGGCAGCACAGCTCCAGTGGTACCAGCTTGACGATATATCACTGTGTCTGACTATTAAATAAATTCAAACTACAAAATAGTATTAGTTCTTTATTGTTTGACATTTAGCAACTTTTTAGGCGCATATTGATGACGGGGAATATTTGTTCTCTCTTTGTAATGTAAAAATTCGGAATTTTTCAACGAGTTTTACTGTGTTTCGTTAGTTTAATTTGGCGGCACAGTCTCACGTCCCAAGCGTAAACACAAATTCTCAAGTTTGACTGCAAATGTGTATGAATAGTGTCCGTCGTTAAATAGCTTTTGTGTTCATTTATATTAGATGCAATCTATATGTATGTGCGATAAGTAAGGTTGTCTTAGAGGTAGGACATCGTGTTAATTTCATCTCATCTATTTATTTAGAGACTGCAACTGAAATTGCGACAAAGAGGCTGGGCACGCGTGTGTGTTTGC
The DNA here is from genome assembly GCA_946902985.2 of Meconema thalassinum. Classification (NCBI taxonomy): domain Eukaryota; kingdom Metazoa; phylum Arthropoda; class Insecta; order Orthoptera; family Tettigoniidae; genus Meconema; species Meconema thalassinum. The sequence continues at coordinate 94,554,276 of OX336388.2, forward strand.
AATAGTCATGCTTATTTATTCTTATATAGGCATGTTACTTAATCTTGCATAGCATTGTGTATCATGCGGCATTGACCATATAAAAACGTTTTAATCTAAGTGTGCTTTTTGAATCGTTATATTATGCAAGCTAGGTTCCTTATTAAAATTTGATTTGTTTCATGATTGAAGATCACACAGTTCGAGCGCGACGTACGAATCCGTAGGATTCACAATGAGCTCTGTGTCACCTTTCGGAAGTGTAACAATGAATAAAATAAGCGAGTTGTTACAATCTCCATTTAGCAATAGGACCCTCACTGAAAAAATAGACATTAAAAATCTGGGTAGGCCACTTCCAAATTTAAATCTCCAGCAACAGTCAAAAAATCGATGCCGCAAATTCAATCCGGAGATTTATAGCAAAAACAAATGGATTTGTGGTTCCGAAGAAGACAATGCATTCTTCTGTTTTCCTTGTGTGTTGTTCGGCGGTGATGGGAGTTGGAGTAAGACTGGTATTAGGGATATAGGGCACATATGGTCTAAAATTAAAGTCCATGAATCATCAAAGCGACATATGGATAATGTTTTAAGCCTCTCATTTCTGGGCAAAACGAACATTCAGAGCAGGTTGGATAGTCAGTACAGACAAACTATTATCACTCACAACAAACAAGTAGATAAGAATAGGTATGTCTTAAATTTAATTATAAACTGTATCCGCTTTTGTGGTGCCTTGGAATTAGCCCTTAGGGGACATGATGAAACAGAAACATCCGAAAACAAAGGCGTATTTCGCGAATTGATTCTGTTTAGTGCTGAATTGGATAAGGACTTGAAAGTTCATCTCAGCCAGTCGTCTGTGTTTAAAGGCATCTCCAAGACTATTCAAAACGAACTGCTCGAATGCATGCTCCAGGTGTATCACGACGAAGTGTCCAAAGAAATAAAAAAGGCTGACAATATAGCAATAATCGCTGATGAAACAACTGATGTGTCTTGCAATTTTCAATTGGTTATTGTTTTGCGCTACATTGTTGAAGGAAGACCAGTAGAAAGATTTTGGAACTTTATTAATCCCGAAGGCCAAAATGCTCATGCCATTGCAGACAGCATTTTAAGTGAAATCGACCCCTTAGTGGGTGATCAACCCCGGAAATTGATTGCCCAAAGTTATGACGGAGCATCCGTTATGAGTGGTGGATTAAATGGTGTGCAAAAGTTAATCAAGGATAAGTACCCTAATGCAAATTTTATTCATTGCTATGCGCACCAACTTAATCTCATAATGTCTACAGCAGCCTCCGTTAATCGACAGACTCGCATCTTTTTCGCTCATCTCACAGGAATTTGTTCTTTTTTTTCGCATTCGCCCCAAAGATCGAAAGTGTTGCGCGAGATCATAGAGAAAAGTTTGCCTCGAGTATCACTCACACGATGGAATTACCATTCGCGTGCTGTGAAAGATATTTATGAAAATAGAGAAGACCTCGTCAAAGTTATGGACTCCATCGAAAGCAATGAGTCCATTAAGTTAGCTTCCACCATTGAAAAAGCTGGAGCCTAAAAGCAAAGGCTTAATGACAAGAATTTCATTTTCTGGCTAACATTTTTCAATAAGATAATGCCTCATGTTGACATAATTTTTAATCAGCTGCAAAAGAGAATTACTGACCCAATTAAAGTGAAACAAGACATTCAGCATTTTGAAGGTATCATACAGGCAATCAGGGACAATATTGATGAAATAATGAACGAGACTTTTATCAAAAGAGGCGAATCCTTACCTTCTAAAAGACCCCGAATTGGTGAGGACTGTAGAAAAAGGGACGCTCTGGAAGTATGTGATGCTATCCTTTCAGAGATAAAAATTCGCTTTCAGTTCATTGGACACCTCACAGCTACCAACCTATTTGCAGTTCAATATATTGACAATTATATCAAAAGCTTCCCAGACCAGTATCTTGACGAAATGACGAGCGTATATACATTTCTTGATAAAAGAAAGTTGAAGGGTGAGCTGCAAGTATTCTATGCTAGGCCTGAATTGAGAGCGGTCTCTGGTGCCGTTCCATTCCTTTCGTTGATTCTGGAAGATGAGCTATGTGATACTTTTGAAGAGACAATCAAAATCTTGAAGTTGCTGATCACAATGCCTCTCTCAACATCGGAAGCGGAGCGGTGTTTCTCAATGCTCAAACGGATAAAGACCTTTCTTCGGAACACAATGAAGGAAGAGAGATTAAGTGCCTTAGGAATGTTGTCGTGTGAGAAATCATTTGTGAACAAGATTGAGAACTTCAATTCAAAGGTGATAGACGTATTTGCCAACAAGAAAGAACGAAGAATGGACTTTCAGCACCGCTCTTATTAATTCAAATGAAGGTGTCGATCGAGGTTTTGGAACAAATATATTTGGTGAGTAGGCCTAGTATAAATGTTGTTTTCTTTAAATGATTTTTCTGAGAGGTTTGTTCAATTATATTTTTAAAAAGGGTTTTTATTTAAAATGCATATGGATCAAAATATGTGTATGATATAATATCGTATGGCCTCGGAGCCAGGTGCTAGCTTCGTTGTTTGAGACCCAGAGGGCAGCTTGCATATCGAATTTTCGTTGTTCCTTGGAGGGCTATGAAAGTCAAGGAGGTTAGATATCTAAGCTCCTTGACACTATAGCGCTTTCTAGTAGAGAAAGGAGGAACTTTTGTGTTGGCAAAAAATCCCGAGATTAAAATATTTGTAGTAGTTACGCAATTTCTAAATTCGCTTCAGCTGACACTTCAATTAAAACGTCTTCTACAATAGCACAGATAAATAATGTTAAACATATAACTTATTGCATAAAATATGCACTATCCGTACTTGCAACTTTGAATGATTTTATTGCAAATTTTTAATTTGCTGGCACCACCAAGTGAAAAATCACCAGCCGCCACTGCTTTCATCCATATGAATATAAAATATGTTTAAGACAATGAAATTATAAAAGATCACACACATCACTAAGTTTTAATACCAAGAAAGACGAATATGGAAATTTTAAAAATATATATATATCAGAAAGGGGATTCGAACTCCTACCAGCGCTGCATAATAAATTGAGAGTTTTCACCTGAACCGCTTACGCTACGAAAACAGCTGAGTACGCGCGTCCTATTAAGCTATCTATACAAACAACTGCCAGTTCTCCTAAATACTTTGTTCTTATCATTTTAAGCTTATGCCACGAATGCTGTCTTCTGTATTTCCCTTCCTTTATAATTATGTTCTGGAAAGTCTCAAGGAAGCATCGCTAACAACAAACAGTGCTAGACGCTTATTGCTCTGTCCACCATGCTCTCCAAGATGAAACCGAGTCTACGCATGCGCGAGAGCCGTAAATCTTATTTAAGTAATTGCGAACCCGAATGGCCTCGTGAAATGCATTGAAGATAATCACGCATTAAATCTCGTATTTATGTTAAATGGGAATTAACTAAATAATCGTTAGTGAAGAGTTGGTGATAACGGCCCAATAGTCATAAAAAAAAACATAACGGAAATATATGATATTTAGGTCCGTTTTCACCAACTCTTTACTAACAATTAGTTAGTTAATTCCCATTTAACTGAAATACGAGAATTAATGCGTGATTATCTTCGATGTATTTCACGAGGCCATTCGGGTTCGCAATTACCTAAATAAGATTTACGGCTCTCGCGCATGCGTAGACTAGGTGTCATCGTGGAAAGCATGGCGGACAGAACAAGATGCGTCTAGCACTGATCATTGTTTGCGATTGTTCCTTGAGACTTTCTGGAACAGAATTATAAATGAAGAGGAATACAGAATCCCTTATTCGTGGCAAAAGCTTAAAATGATATGAACAAAGTATTTAGGAGACCTTGCAGTTGTGGGAATAGATACCTTATTAGGACGCGCAACCGTGTTGTCCTCTTAGCTTAAGTGGTCGAGGTACAAACTCCCAATGTATTATGCAGCTCTGGGAGGAGTTCGAAACCCCCTTCGGAGATTAATTTCCTTGTTCGTCTTTCTTGGTATTAAAACTCAGTAGTGTGTGTGATCTTTTATAATTTCACTGTCATAAACATATTTTATATTCATAAGTATGAAAGTCACTGCCCGTAGAGGCGGTAGTGGTGAGTTCCCTCGCTGAGTCCGTGGGAACCACCCACGTACGCAGGGGCGGCCAGTGATATTGGACTCAAGGACGCCGCCCTCCCACCCTCCTCCCTCCTCATCCGCCCCAATGATCTCTCTCCTCGCACCTAACCATGTTTTGCTATCGTGACACAATGTGTAGTTCCTCTCCTCGTCAGTAGAGCGCACCGTATACTCATGTGGACTCATCAAAAGTCGCCCGCTTTGTTATTTACGTTGCCATGACAACGCATACCTCCAGTCATCCCCCCTCTAACCCCTCACGCGCTACGTCACGAAGTGTGCGGACTCAGTCAGCTTGAGTCTAATGCCGGTCTGATGCAGCCACTGGATAGCTTCCCTCTTGGCCTAGAAGCTGCCTGCCCATTCAACGATTTATGCGTACAACCTCGTTTCCAAATAAAGGCGCTAGGAAGCAACACCCAGCAGACATAAGTTGTTAATGGCGAAGTTGGAATGTATTCTGAATGATTTTATAATGTTTTACTGCTGCGTGCCCTTTTGTAAATCAGAACTGGGCAAGTTAGAATACCGGGGAATCTCATTTCATGAGATATAATTGGACAATTCATTGCGAAAGAAGTGGTTACGTGGAATTTCCAGAGAAGGTGACAAGAGAGGGTGCAAATGGTTACCTTCTGATCGCTCTGTTGCGCGTAGTCTTCATTTTCTTCCTGAGAGCTTCAGATCACATAAATTATCATCAAATTGGTTACAACTAGTGGGATATGGGTTGGCGACTATGGGACCCCAGCTGAGTTTCCTTGAGCTGAGCTCCTCTCTTATGTCTTTCATGTCAACTCTTACCCCAACGTTATTAGGGTATCGGAGGCCGGGGATGTATTTCATTCCCCTGCCTTAATTGGCTCTTATCTTTTTCTTTCCTGATGCCCTAATTTTTGTAGGATCAGACCTCATTTTGTCCTTTTGTCTGCCTTCTCTAAGAGGCCCTAGAGGAGGTAGGATGTGTGTTGTCCCACTATGCACGGTGCACCTTAGATATCGATACACCTTCAATGATGGAGATAATTGTTGTTTAAAGGGGCGAAATATCTAGGCCATCTACCCTTAGTGGTTTAGGTGATGGTGAGAAATTATGATGAAATGAAATCTACAGCTAGGCTTCACTAATTACTGACTTACAACTAACTTATGTACTAGAAGAAGAAAACGACAATAATAAAAGAAAGAAACAAATAAGGGAAATAAATGACGGAAAAGAAATGCCCTCTATCTTCGAAGGGCAGATGACCTTGCTGTTCAGCCCCTTAAAACAAGAATCAATCTTCGAAGAATGAGTATTGAGGTGCTTGGAAACTACTAGAGCCATTAAAGGCAGGTAGAAAAGGGAAAGAAGAGAGGGTCCACCTCAAAGTCAATGCAAAAAGGGGAAAATGGATCTCGCTCTGGAACACATCACGGTCGCCAACTCCCGAGCTCAAAAGTTGAGCTCTTGAATGTGTAGCCCCATCCAGGGTGCATTACGTGTGGTGGAGCTTCAATCACCCTGCCACCTTTAGGGCCTTGTGTAAAAGGCATTATAAGTTATGAAACTAAAAGAATTGGGCTGACCCCTCGAAGAATGAGGGTATCAGGATAGATGATATAAGGGTCAGTTACGGCAAGAAAATGAATGTCTCCCTAGACTTTGGATGCTCTAGTGCTATCAGGGTTGGAAGAGAACAAGAATTGACTAATGGAGGTCGACAGGTAGATGCCAGAGAAGAGCCCGGCACAAGTGGAAATAATAACCGCCTCGGCTGGGGTCCAATGGTCTCCAACCCAAGTCCCACTAGGCCTAGTTGTGAACCCTTGTGGTGGGGATACACCCTCAAGGGCTTAACTGATTTCATTTTAATTGAGCTGAAGACCTCAATGTCAGGTCGAAAACATGTACAATATATAATAGATATATTTGTATAAGTATTGATTGGTGAAATGGTTTTCCGTGGTTTCCTCATTTTCAACACCAGGCAAATGCTGGGACGGTACCTTCTGACAGGCCACGGCCGCTTCCTTCCACATCCTTGCCCAGTTTCATTCACCATCATTCATTTCATCTCTCATTAACTCCTCTCATGAGGTTGGCGTGAGGGAGGGCATCCGGCCGTAAAAACCACCGCCACAAAGACTTCCATCGCATCTCATCCCCGACCCCGTTGGAAAAACGGGAATAATAAGGGGTAGACATACAATAGAAGACGACTCAATCATGAACTGTACTCTCATGTAGAAAAGATCACGGGCACCATTCGTAAGAGAAGGATAGTTTTCCTTGGCCACATTGCTGGTATGAGTTCTACAAGGTTGAGCAATAGGATCTTCAGTTTTCTTCTTAACAATAAAACCAAGGCGGCGTGGTTCACCGAGGTAGAAAAAGACCTGCGTGAAGTGGGAATAACCCAACAGGATATCAAGAAACGTGTTCCACTTAAGTCCAAGAACATCATGGATACCAAGAAAAGCCAAAACTAAAAAATGACAAGACATGGACTGAAACGAGGAAGGAACAGCATAGTAAACGAATGCGGGAATACTGGGCGAACGATAAGGCCCAGGCGCAAAGACATGGAAAAGGGCAGTTCGAATAACGTGGTCCGTAGATGGCCGAAACGACAGCAAGAAGAAGACGACTTGTAATACTACTACTACTACTACTACTACTACCATGACGAATAGAAATAGTGTTATCACTCACCGAGTTCAACCACGCCCCGCTCGGCTAGCGCTAGCGGCGCTGATCCCCAACGCTACACAGTCAGCTGTTCAATAGTGGGATACGCGCTGGGCTACGTAAACCTCTTTACGAAGGCTGCGGTTACGCTGATTACACAAATTGTGTGTTTAGACTTATGAATAATACTGTCAAAAAGTTAGTATTAATATTCTCTGTCCCTGGATAGATTATAAGCTGAGGAATAACCTACCCACCAAGGGAAGATGATTAAGAGAAGGAAGTAGATTTTGGATTGGAGAAAAAGGATAGAAAGATAGGAGGAGAGTCCCACAAAATTAATAAGTTTAACTTTAAATACACGTAGAGGCAGTCGCCACTGAAATTTAACTTTTTGATACCTAAAGTAGGTACGAGCTTGGTCGAGGCTAACGGGAACCGCAGCTAGAACTTGGGCGGTTTGCAGGAGAGAGGCTTTAGTATATTTCCTCCCAAGCATGTATAAAAGTACTATGGGGAAGGGTGATGTTCTGGCCAGACAAAATAGTAGTAGATTTGTTCTGTATTAACGATGGCATAAACTTTGGAAGAGTCAGGGAAGACAGACCTTTGCTTAACCGTGGTATTTGAGAAATGATAAATCCAAAAACAAATATTTAATTTATTTAACAATTCAAAGAAGTTTGAGGAAATTAACAATTATGTAATATAATTTTGACAAACATAGTTCATTTGAACTTTTTAACAAATGGGGTCGCAGACCTCTCAACATTAAACGTTTGCTCCAGGCAATTGACAATTTACAAGGTTTCAAACCTTACATGTTTCTAAAATCTTTATAAGATTTAAACAAATAAACAATGAAGTAATTAAAGTTTGAACGTGAATTGGAGTACAAAGAGTGTACCTTAAGAAATTCTTGAGAGAATGTTCTAGAGAAAGTGACAACTTCGAAAATAACAATAATAAAACCATGAAAAATAAGATAGAAGTTCCTACAACTTCTTATATTTATACAGAATTAATGTTGGTTATTATGCAAATAAGGGCAGGTCACTTACTGTGAAACCTGAAGAGAGTTAAAAGGAAGGTTCTAGACTTCCCAAGTTTGAGTAGGAATCACTAGCCAAATGGGACAGTTTCCATTTCGTGAAACCTGAACATGACTCGCTCAAGAGTTTAAAGAATTGTTTTCCCTGATTACAGGAAAGGAACAATGTGAATTTGAAACTTGTATCACACAAGCAATTATGCAGAATTTAATTAATGTTAAACTAGCAAAGTTGGAAGGGCACTTCGTGAGTGACACCTTATAGGAAAGTTACAACTTTATTAATATTGGTTGTTAGTAGAAGGTTGAGGAAAGATCATTGGGATATAGGATCAATGTTCATGGCCGTATTTAATGTAAACGGACGATCGCGACGCGGTAGAAACGTGGAGCAAGCACTGGTTATCACTGTAGTCTGTAAAGATGGATGCAAAGTTCACTATAGAAACATTAAAGTTTATGAGAAAGAAAGTTATTGCAATTATGGAAATAACTGATTGCACTATATAGGTGAGAGTCTATTTCTTGAAAAAGTTGTGATTTACAATTAAATGTACCATAGAACATTCCAGTGGTTCCAGCGGTGGAAGAAAGTTAGCTATTGCAACAATTTGTAAGGAAGATTCCTCATTTTAAATATTATTGTCACAAGTGAGTGAAAAATACCTGACGGCAAGACTCGCAGATAGAGTACAAGATCTCGAAGGTTCCAGAACGACCTTAGTAGAAAATGGGGTTGAGAAAATCCAACGGAGGAACTAGCTTGATGAATTATAGACAGCGGGTATTAGATAATATCCCACGTAGTGAGAGGATTTCTCATTTGAATAGCTTAAGAAAAGCTCTTTTTTAGTAAGGTTGGCTTATACAAGCAAAAGCTCAACATGGCAAATCCCACGAAGAATGATTTTTGCCCCAAAAATAAATAATTTCACACTGTCTATAAAGTATCATTAAAAGCACGTGGAAGTTAAAACCATGAAGATGAGGTTAAAACTTTTAAAATGGTACTTATCTTGATTTCATGTTGAAGGCGAAGTTTCCTTGGATGACAACTACCTTGCCAACATGGCGTAGAAGAGTGTGTGCCTCTTGGTTTGAGGAGACTAGCTCGAGAGGAGCTTTAACTGACCGAGTCAACTGCCGATTGCGAAGTGAGACCTGCTCAACGGAGCACGGAGGGTCCAAGGAAAAGGAAAAGAGTGGGGGGTAGGAGACAAAAGGAGAACATATAAGCATTGCCAATGTTACAACAAAAAATGATCTTCTCTTGCTGAGCTGGTCTTCAAAGAGTTGATAACAGATGATACTAGCGCAGCATGGTGAGTGAAGAAGTAGACGTAGTCCTCTTGCTCAAGGAGAAAATAGCTGGTGATGGTAACAGGATCTGGTGGCCAAATGGATAAGTAAGTCCTCTAGCACCAGGAAGAATTGAGGAGCTTCAGAGATTCGCTGCGAGATGACACTAGGTGGGTCACAGAAGTTATATATCTAGAACAGAATTATGAAGACATAAGAGATTTGCCCATCAAGGAGAAAACAGAAGATCACTGTTGGTGTTTGACAAAGAGGAAGGAAGAAATGAACATGCAAAGAGCAATAGACTTTATTCTCTCGTACCGTGTATTGAAAGAATACACCATACGGGGGGCACACAAACAGAGAACAAATAAGCAGTTACACATTTAATGGCAGCGGTGCGATCAAAGACAGTGGTCTTGTGATCGCGCCATTAGTGGTCAAGATTCTGACTGCCCTGACTCTCCCATCTCTTCCAGGATAACACTCGGTCACTCTACCAGAGATCCATACTAAGGGGGGTGAAACATCCCTAACTAAGACCAAGTCCCCCACCTTAATGTCAGGACTGGAAAGAAACCACTTCTGTCTCCGTTGCAAGGAAGTTAAATATTCCAGGTTCCACCTCTTCCAAAAAGAATTACGGAGGGCTTCAAGTTTACGCCAAACAATAGGTAAATCAGAATCCCTGAAAGAATTAGGAAGGGGAGGATGGGCAGAGAGAGAAGTGCGTGTAAGACAGTGACCAGGTGTGAGTGGAAGGAGGTCATCAGGGTCATTAGAAAGCGGAGTTAAATAACGAGAATTAACGACATCTTCCATCACAAAATAACTAGAAGCTGAGGGAAATAAAGCACTAGTAAAGATGGCGATACGATGCAAAAGGAGAATTAACAAGTTTAAACAAAGCGTATAGAAACAAGTACATCTATTCAGGATAAGAATATACCAAATAAACAAAGAAACTATGCGAGTAGAAAGCAAGAACGCCATAGGTAACAACCTAGAAGCCATAAGCAATGACCTTAAGTCATAATAAGTATCAAAGGGGTTACTCAGAAAAATACTTAAGTCAGCGAGAAACGTGACATAACAAGTATAAATGCAAAAACACATCGAATGTGACGACGAGAAAAAGTAAGTTTGTTCATCAATGAACAATAAGATTTCAAAATATGTGAGCAGAGTGCAATACATGAGCTCGTGAGAAATACGCAACGAAGTTTTGAAACAAGAATCGAAGCAATTGTAAGATACGAGCGTGAGTAAATGAGAGACGTAAGCAAGCGCGGCCTTGACCCACAGAGTACAGCGAGATAACGAATATAAATATCTGAAAGAGTCCTTGACTAGAACAAGTTTATTTTGGTGATGAGTTGAACGGCTTCTGTACTTGCAGGAGCGACTCACTAGACAATGTTTGGCAATAAGCCAAAGTTGAGATAAGAGAAACTTGCTTTGACCTTTGTCAAGCGTACAGGAAATAAACAGTGACTTGACCTTCCTCGGGCTTGTATACAAACAAGTTTGAAAAACAAGCAGTTCAAAGTACACAAACAACACTAGTTGAATCAGCTGTAACTTAAAGCAGATATTCAGGTTGGACGACATGCAGTCAATCGTAACTTGGACGTGAAAAACCAATTTAAAGCCGTATGAAACAGAGTAGGAAATCAACTTCACATAATTTTGAGGATCACGAAATCGGACAATTTTCAACAGAAAGAAGCTTAATTCTTCCGAACAGAGAAGAAAAGCTGGGACATTGAGAAGGAGTTTATGCATAAGAATAGTTATTCTAGATGCTATAGAATTCAGATTTTCAAGCGGTTTCATGAGCGACTTCCAATTGTGAGGAAGGAGGGAGGAGCCGGCCGTGGCCATCCTTCTACATAGCGAAAGAAGTGAAACATAGCTTACAGCGAAGTGATGGAGACTGATAGCCATGGTTATACACAAGGGGAAGATAGTTTTCGAGAAAGAGTTTAAGCAATTACCTGCTATAAAAAATGACATGAGAAGGTAAACGAAATAACTCAAAGCAAGGCGAACTTGAATTGACATCTTATGCGGAAATAAGGCAAAATCATTTAAACAACTTACCAAGGTGGCGTAGTTGTTCACGATAAGACATCGTTTCGGCAAGTGTTTTTCAAAAATATTGAGATCTGAAACCTGAGCGTTCTCTTTTTCCGAAATGGGATTTATGTCAGCTGTAACGAAATGACATTGCGCTTTGGTTTGAACACTGGGATGCTGAATTTCACCAGTAATAACCCAACCAAAATCGGTGTCTCTAGCGACCACGGTTGAAGATAACTTGCGTGTTTGTTTGCGAATGCACTTCCAAAAAACATTGGCACTGAAAAGTACATCAATGGGACCTTGAGCATTAAACTGAGGATCAGCTAACCTTAAGTGCGAAGGAATCTTTAACCTGGAAGTATTAATAGCGCTGCTAGGAGTGTCTTTGCCAATACTGGTAAGAATGAGACAGTTTAAATTAAGATTGGTGTTTCTTTGGCAAACGTCTCTGATTTTCAATTTTGAAGACTGCAAGACTTGAGTTTTCAAATTGTCAATGCCGGTCACATTGATAGAAGTGGGCGATGACGAAAGACCTAGTTTTTTAATTAATGATTGCGAAACAAAGTTGCGCGTTGAAGCGGAATCGAGAAGACCGCGGGTTCGAACCCAATTTCCAAATTTATCTTGGATTTCGAATTGTACAGTGGTCAAAAGGGTTTGCGCACTGTAAGAAGTTTCGGCGTTAGAAATGCAGGAAGAAGCATTAGTTTGTTCGGAGCTGCTCTGCATGGAGTTTGAAGAGGCAGGTACTGATGACCTCGATTTCTCATGAACGTGCAATAAAGAATGATGCGGTTTTTTACAATGAAAACAGAGGTTGGATGACGTACAGTTCGAAGAAGAATGCTTAGGTGACAAGCAATTGAAGCAATGTTTCCTATTGAAGACAAACTTCCTTCGATCTTCGACAGACAATTCTTTAAAAGATTTGCACGAATACAATGTGTGAAGCTTTTTACAGAGCGTGCATTTTAATGATTTGTTAAGCGGCCTAATATGTTCTCTTGAATGATTGAAAGCAGAACGGGTTTGCTTGTTCTCGACAGATGGGGGCTGATATCCATTTGAAGAGACAAGTTTTTTTTCAAGAGTGCGACACGGATAACTCGTTTCGATATTTTCGCACTGAAATGCAAGTGCTGTAAGGAATTGACATCGACTGTTGAGAAACGAGACTAAGTGTTCGAACGAAAATTCCTCTTTGCGGGCAAGTTCGATTTCCCATGCCTTTAAAGTCGAAAAATCGAATCTGGATGTAGCTAGATGAATGAGTATGGTGTCCCATGTTTGGACGGGCTGCTTAAGTTGGTATAATGCTCTCACGTGCAATTGAATAGAGTCTATCAGGTCTCTTAAAGAGGTGACGTCATTAGGTTTGACGGCTGGTAAGTTGAACAAGCAGCGAATGTGGCGAGCTACACTCAAACGTAAATTGACATATCTCTCTTTAAGGAGATTAAAGGCGATGTGGTAGTTGTCTGCGCTTAAAGGCAGTGATTGGACCAAGGCTAAGGCCTCGCCTTCTAACGACGTACGCAGGTAGAAGAATTTATGAATATCGGAAATTTCATTATTGTCATGAATGAGCGAACAGTAAAGTTCGTAAAAAGAATACCATTCACCTTCCTTGCCTGAGAAGTGCGGTAGGCTTATCTTAGGAAGTAACGGTTTCGGTTTGTTCTTGTGAACTGAAGCGGGTGCGAACTGGGCCGGATTGATGACCCTAGTGTCCGGTTCTGAGATATTGCGGATCAATTGGTGGGCCTTGGCAATCCCTTCAAAGTACAAGGGTTCAACCTCGTCCCGATCCGATTGAAGTTCTGGGCAAGCGGATTCAATCTCGGTTTGAGTATGATCATAATAATCATAGGACCGTTCGTACAACTTAAGGCGTTGTGTTAAGATATCTAAATCACACTCGGCGGGATTTAATTTGTTGATGAAATTTCTGAATCTGGTGAGTTGCTCTTTATAAGAAGAACGTCTAGCAATGAGAGTTTCATCTTTTTCAGTAGGAGCCATGACAAGATAAATAAATTGAAATGTAACTCACGAAACTGTTGAACCTTGGAGATGCTGTCAAGTTGGCAACAGCGTTTAAGTAGAAAGAACAGGACACACCAAAGGAGACAGGAGCAGCCTCTTTCCACTTCACAGGGTTTGCTCGATGTAGTTATAGCTGAAAGATTCAAAGCAGATATTAATAATTTGCAAAGTATTGCCAAACAGAAAAATGACAAATGGACTCTCCCGGGTTTCGGCACCAATTTTTGGATAGATTATAAGCTGAGGAATAACCTACCCACCAAGGGAAGATGATTAAGAGAAGGAAGTAGATTTTGGATTGGAGAAAAAGGATGGAAAGATAGGAGGAGAGTCCCACAAAATTAATAAGTTTAACTTTAAATACACTTAGAGGCAGTCGCCACTGAAATTTAACTTTTTGATACCTAAAGTAGGTACGAGCTTGGTCGAGGCTAACGGGAACCGCAGCTAGAACTTGGGCGGTTTGCAGGAGAGAGGCTTTAGTATATTTCCTCCCAAGCATGTATAAAAGTACTATGGGGAAGGGTGATGTTCTGGCCAGACAAAATAGTAGTAGATTTGTTCTGTATTAACGATGGCATAAACTTTGGAAGAGTCAGGGAAGACAGACCTTTGCTTAACCGTGGTATTTGAGAAATGATAAATCCAAAAACAAATATTTAATTTATTTAACAATTCAAAGAAGTTTGAGGAAATTAACAATTATGTAATATAATTTTGACAAACATAGTTCATTTGAACTTTTTAACAAATGGGGTCGCAGACCTCTCAACATTAAACGTTTGCTCCAGGCAATTGACAATTTACAAGGTTTCAAACCTTACATGTTTCTTAAATCTTTATAAGATTTAAACAAATGAACAATGAAGTAATTAAAGTTTGAACGTGAATTGGAGTACAAAGAGTGTACCTTAAGAAATTCTTGAGAGAATGTTCTAGAGAAAGTGACAACTTCGAAAATAACAATAATAAAACCATGAAAAATAAGATAGAAGTTCCTACAACTTCTTATATTTATACAGAATTAATGTTGGTTATTATGCAAATAAGGGCAGGTCACTTACTGTGAAACCTGAAGAGAGTTAAAAGGAAGGTTCTAGACTTCCCAAGTTTGAGTAGGAATCACTAGCCAAATGGGACAGTTTCCATTTCGTGAAACCTGAACATGACTCGCTCAAGAGTTTAAAGAATTGTTTTCCCTGATTACAGGAAAGGAACAATGTGAATTTGAAACTTGTATCACACAAGCAATTATGCAGAATTTAATTAATGTTAAACTAGCAAAGTTGGAAGGGCACTTCGTGAGTGACACCTTATAGGAAAGTTACAACTTTATTAATATTGGTTGTTAGTAGAAGGTTGAGGAAAGATCATTGGGATATAGGATCAATGTTCATGGCCGTATTTAATGTAAACGGACGATCGCGACGCGGTAGAAACGTGGAGCAAGCACTGGTTATCACTGTAGTCTGTAAAGATGGATGCAAAGTTCACTATAGAAACATTAAAGTTTATGAGAAAGAAAGTTATTGCAATTATGGAAATAACTGATTGCACTATATAGGTGAGAGTCTATTTCTTGAAAAAGTTGTGATTTACAATTAAATGTACCATAGAACATTCCAGTGGTTCCAGCGGTGGAAGAAAGTTAGCTATTGCAACAATTTGTAAGGAAGATTCCTCATTTTAAATATTATTGTCACAAGTGAGTGAAAAATACCTGACGGCAAGACTCGCAGATAGAGTACAAGATCTCGAAGGTTCCAGAACGACCTTAGTAGAAAATGGGGTTGAGAAAATCCAACGGAGGAACTAGCTTGATGAATTATAGACAGCGGGTATTAGAAAATATCCCACGTAGTGAGAGGATTTCTCATTTGAATAGCTTAAGAAAAGCTCTTTTTTAGTAAGGTTGGCTTATACAAGCAAAAGCTCAACATGGCAAATCCCACGAAGAATGATTTTTGCCCCAAAAATAAATAATTTCACACTGTCTATAAAGTATCATTAAAAGCACGTGGAAGTTAAAACCATGAAGATGAGGTTAAAACTTTTAAAATGGTACTTATCTTGATTTCATGTTGAAAGCGAAGTTTCCTTGGATGACAACTACCTTGCCAACATGGCGTAGAAGAGTGTGTGCCTCTTGGTTTGAGGAGACTAGCTCGAGAGGAGCTTTAACTGACCGAGTCAACTGCCGATTGCGAAGTGAGACCTGCTCAACGGAGCACGGAGGGTCCAAGGAAAAGGAAAAGAGTGGGGGGTAGGAGACAAAAGGAGAACATATAAGCATTGCCAATGTTACAACAAAAAATGATCTTCTCTTGCTGAGCTGGTCTTCAAAGAGTTGATAACAGATGATACTAGCGCAGCATGGTGAGTGAAGAAGTAGACGTAGTCCTCTTGCTCAAGGAGAAAATAGCTGGCGATGGTAACAGGATCTGGTGGCCAAATGGATAAGTAAGTCCTCTAGCACCAGGAAGAATTGAGGAGCTTCAGAGATTCGCTGCGAGATGACGCTAGGTGGGTCACAGAAGTTATATATCTAGAACAGACTTATGAAGACATAAGAGATTTGCCCATCAAGGAGAAAACAGAAGATGACTGTTGGTGTTTGACAAAGAGGAAGGAAGAAATGAACATGCAAAGAGCAATAGACTTTATTCTCTCGTACCGTGTATTCAAAGAATACACCAGTCCCCATGTAGAACTATCGTTTAAAACCCTCCGTTAGTCGCGCATTGGTCTGACAGCTCCATGGTTCGTTATATTAGTTTTAATATCAAGTCAACAGTTCAAGTTATGATCTTATCGTCTCGTGACATCTTACACCAAACCTTAGTAAGCATTTTTCTGGAGTAGTGAAATAGCGTGCCTAAGAATAACTTTAACACGTGTAACAATTTGTCAGCGTGAGATTGATAGTACCAGCGCTCCCAATGATGTTACATTCTGTCAGTGAGTGGCAGGTGTGCTGTTATACCGATTATTTGGCTTAGTATGTTGCCTTAGTTAATATAAGTAAGGAGATTGCGCCTTACGAAAACCTAAGGATGCAGATGAAGCGTGTCACCTTCTGCTGAAAGATAACGAATAGCTAGTTCATGATTCAGTAATTTCAAAGGAATTTGTGATTCTGGTACTGAAGGCAAAGTTGAAACAAGATCCGAAGATCAGGAGGACGGTAACGGAAGCAAAGAATTGGATGACCGTTTATTTTATTGGCAGGTTGGCCTTTATTATATGTCCGACTCATTCTTGGCCACTTGGCTATCACCACGGAAGTCCGGGATCGATTCCCAGCTCTGCCAATAAATTTAATACTGGTCTGAGGGCTGGAACGGTGTTCACTCAGCCTCGTGAGGCAAACATGTTAAGAGGCACGTTCGATTCCTACCTCAGCTATCCTGGAAGTGGATTTCCGTGGTTTCCCACTTCTCCTCCAGGCAAATGCCGGGATGGTACCTAACTGAAGGACACGGCCGCTTCCTACCCAAATCCGACCTCAATTCCAAATACACACACTACTACAGACATCATAATGACACAGGTTACCAGACGAATTCTAAACAAACCCAAACACACGGGGCTACGTGACCACGATGTCGTTAAGTCCCTAAAGAATCAACAACTATTATTATTTTAGGCCTATTATTATTAAGACGGATTTTTTTTTCGTTTTAGGTAAGGATGGCACGAAATAGAACAAGTAACCATGGAAGGCTGCCTTAATTCCGTATCCTACTGGGCGGCTTTCGTGATTTTACATCAGTGGATAGATATTTCGGTAAATTTTGAAAAATGTGAGGTACTGATCCTGGTTTTAATTTCCACTTCACGCGAGGAATTTTCACGTTCTCATAGTTCACTACGAAACAGTCCACCTTTATAATAATCAAATCTTCCGAAAAATGCTAGTCACAGATTCTATTTTTGATCGACAATTGCTTATCTTTCCACGGCATAAATTTCGCTCATTTCGCAAACAGATTTGTTTCTTTTGGCGGTGTGAAAAAATGTCTACCATCAGATTATCTTCGTAACCCGATTTACTTCCAGGAAAAAAACATAACGACATTTTCCCGAAACAACAGAAAACTTAGTTGTTTGCACACACAAAGCACTGCACAGACATTCGTAAACTATTACAAAGAAACAAATTCCCTCGAATAATATGACTTCTCGCGCACGGGATATTGTAGTACTAACCTCGTGGGTTACTGTCACACGTGCTTATGGTTCGGCGCGACTTCCGCGCCACACACTGGCTGGACCATGAACTACAATGCTTAAGTAGCGGAGTGATGACACTGTTTGTTTCTATTCGTCATGCTACTACTACTAATAATAATAATAATAATAATAATACTCAGTTAACACCTATTTAACTGCTAAGATTCTTAAGACCAACTACAGTGCCATTTAACTAACTTATGCCTCCCCCTTCCCAATCCTCACCCGAATTGTAAATACAGATGCTGCTACAGCTACCACAATAACACAGTTTATCAGACAAATTCACACGCCCAAGTAGGCTATACGTGACTAAATGAACGCGATGTCTAAGCCCATCTCCCCCAGAGGCTAACAACTAGTGAGACGTGCGTTGGCGACCACGGGATCCCAGCTGAGTCCGGCATTGCTTCCACTTACTTCTATCGGGCTCATCTCCGTCATATTGCCTGTCGCCCTTCCTTGGTCAACTCTTGTTCTCTTCCAGGGCCTAGGAAATATTTCATGTTTTCGCCTTAATTGAACCTTGTCTCATCTTTCCTGATACCTTCATTCTTCGAGGGCTCAGACCTCTTGTTTTTCTTTCCATGATATCTCCCGCCTTCTGCTCAAGGCCTTAAAGAAGGCAGGGTATGTGTAGCCCCACCCTGGATAGTGCTACACCCTCAAGGGCTCCCAGTATCTCCTGCCTTCTGTACGAGGCCCTAAAGGAGGCAGGGTGTGTGTAGCCCCACCTTGGATAGTGTTACACCCTTAAGGGCTCGCAGTATCACCTGCCTTCTGTACGAGGCCCTAAAGGAGGCAGGGTATGTGTAGCCCCACCCTGGATAGTGTTACACACTCAAGGGCTCCTAGTATCTCCTGCCTTCTGCTCAAGGTCCTATAGGAGACAGGGTGTGTGTAGCCCCACCCTGGATAGTGTTACACCCTCAAGGGCTCACAGTATCCCCTGCCTTCTGTACGAGGCCCTAAAGGAGGCAGGGTATGTGTAGCCCCACCCTGGATAGTGCTACACTCTCAAGGGCTCCTAGTATATCCTGCCTTCTGTACGAGGCCCTAAAGTAGGCAGGGTGTGTGTAGCCCTACCCTGGATAGTGCTACACCCTCAAGGGCTCACAGTACCACCTGCCCTCTGAACGAGGCCCTAAAGGAGGCAGGGTATGTGTAGCCCCACCCTGGATAGTGTTACACCCTCAAGTGCTCTCGGTATCTCCTGCCTTCAGCTCAAGGTCCTATAGGAGGCAGGGTGTGTATAGCCCCACCCTGGATAGTGTTACACCCTCAAGGGATCACAGTATCCCCTGCCTTCTGTACGAGGCCCTAAAGGAGGCAGGGTATGTGTAGCCCCACCCTGGATAGTGCTACACTCTCAAGGGCTCCTAGTATATCCTGCCTTCTGTACGAGGCCCTAAAGTAGGCAGGGTGTGTGTAGCCCTACCCTGGATAGTGCTACACCCTCAAGGGCTCACAGTACCACCTGCCCTCTGAACGAGGCCCTAAAGGAGGCAGCGTATGTGTAGCCCCACCCTGGATAGTGTTACACCCTCAAGTGCTCTCGGTATCTCCTGCCTTCAGCTCAAGGTCCTATAGGAGGCAGGGTGTGTATAGCCCCACCCTGGATAGTGTTACACCCTCAAGGGATCACAGTATCCCCTGCCTTCTGTACGGGGCCCTAAAGGAGGCAGGGTATGTGTGGCCCCACCCTGGATAGTGCTACACTCTCAAGGGCTCCCAGTATCTCCTGCCTTCTGTACGAGGCCCTAAAGGAGGCAGGGTGTGTGTAGCCCCACCCTGGATAGTGTTACACCCTCAAGGGCTCACAGTATCACCTGCCTTCTGTACGAGGCCCTAAAGGAGGCAGGGTATGTGTAGCCCCACCCTGGATAGTGCTACACTCTCAAGGGCTCCCAGTATCTCCTGCCTTCTGTACGAGGCCCTAAAGGAGGCAGGGTGTGTGTAGCCCCACCCTGGATTGTGTTACACCCTCAAGGGCTCACAGTATCACCTGCCTTCTGTACGAGGCCCTAAAGGAGGCAGGGTGTGTGTAGCCCCACTCTGGATAGTGTCTCACCCTCAAGGACTCACAGTATCACCTGCCTTCTGTACGAGGCCCTAAAGTAGGCAGGGTGTGTAGCCCCACTCTGGATAGTGTTACACCCTCAAGTGCTCCCAGTATCTCCTGCCTTCTGCTCAGGGCCCTAAAAGAGGCAGGGCGTGTGTAGCACCACTCTGGATTTTGCTACGCCCTCAAGGGCTCCCAGTATCTCCTGCCTTCTGCTCAAGGCCCTAAAGTAGGCAGGGTGTGTGTAGCCCCACCCCGGATAGTGCTACATCCTCAAGGGCTCCCAGTATCTCCTGCCTACTTTACGAGGCCCTAATGTAGGCAGGGTGTGTGTAGCCCCACTCTGGATAGTGTTACACCCTCAAGGGCTCACACTATCACCTGCCTTCTGTACGAGGCCCTAATGTAGGCAGGGTGTGTGTAGCCCCACCCTGGATAGTGTTACACCCTCAAGGGCTCACAGTATCACCTGCCTTCTGTACGAGGCCCTAAAGTAGGCAGGGTGTGTGTAGCCCCACCCTGGATAGTGTTACACCCTTAAGGGCTCACAGTATCACCTGCCTTCTGTACGAGGCCCTAAAGGAGGCAGGGTATGTGTGTAACCTTACTCTGGAAGAGTTACACCATCAGAGGATCACGGCTGGTGAGTTTTTGAGTTGGCGACCTCGAGGGATTCCTGAGATTGGTTCCGGTTTTTCCCCTTTTTCCAGTAACCCTCCATATTTTGAGAATCCTTTCTTCTTTCCCTTTCCTATCCACTTTTCCTAGCGCTATTTCTTTCTGAGTCTCTCAATTCTCATTCTTCGAGGGTTGAGGATATTTAATTTTCCTGGCTTTTATTTCTTTTATTCATTCTTTCTTAATCAGTTTCTTCTAGTCCATAAGTTACGTGTAGTTCGTTATAGTTCTAGTGTTCATTTCAACGTAATTTTTCATTTTCAACAAAATCATTAGTGGTTGATAACTAGGGACCAGGACCTGGATTTTGATGACTTAAATTTTTTTTAAAAATTACCTATAAAATGACTGCAAAACTTAAAAAATGGCCTAAAAATGTGAATGGAACTGACATAATTTCAAAGATATTCAAACAGACTACGTCATTGTATGTTGAAATGATTTTAATAGCTACCTAATATAGTTTAATTATTATTTGACAAATGCGAATTATTTGCAAACAAATACTGCTTATTATTTCAGTGTAAAGTGTCTCCTGGAATGTGGATATTCCAAGAAATAAGAGTTGAACAAAGTTGAGAAGATTCTCATGTCTTCGTATTCATCCTCACTTTCAGCTCCGTTAATATCCTGTACCATACGCAAAACATGTATCATAAACCATTAAAAATGTGAGAAAATTACTCAACGTATACAATATTCTAATAAATTCCATAAAATGACATAATAATTACGCGAAAAGCGAGAAAGTGACCTAAAAGCAACCGGGTGAGTTAGCCGTGGTCATTACGGCGTGACTGTAGGCAGTTGCTCACATCCGGGAGGCGAGGAGGTTCGAATCCCCCCGTCGGCAACCTTGAAGATGGTTTTCTGTGGTTTCCCATCTTCCTTCCAGGCAAATGCCGGGGTTGGTCCCTAACTATAGGGCAGAGCCGCTACCTTCCAATTCCTCGTCCTTACGTTCACACTTTCCTTCCCGAGACAACACTCCACACGTGACAGTATTGTGGCTCACCCCATGGGTGTCCGCATAGAAGTAGCTACAAACTCGCGGACACTCCCGGCACTAAAAGCCATAGGGAAAAAAGACGCAAAAATGCCTTAATAAATATGCATTTCTGTAATGTGGAGGCCATGAACAGGAGTGTTTTAAGGGGGCGGAACAGCGAGGTCATCTGCCCCTAATAAAAATAGGATTTGTATAAAAGTTAGCTATGTCTGTGGTGAACCATTTAAAAGATGACATGTCATCAAAATCCGGACTCTGATCATCATCCTCTAAGCCCCTCAAGTGAAACATCACAAGAAGCGTATTAGGTACATAAATCTATCTTAATAGCAATGTTACATCAAACCAACAGCCTTGAAAACCCATAATGATAAGTAATCTGCCGGCAGGGTTTTTGTCAAGACAGTCATTTGCTTGCAGGTTGTCACATTTCCTCTTAGCAAATGCCTAGTTCGTGAGGTTCTTTTTAAACATCGTTGTGCCCGTCTAACGAGCGCGAGTGATCATAATAGCTGATCTTGCTTTCTTGTCTTCTCAATCCGCCAGTGGCTCACAACTTGTGGGACGTGGGTTGGCGACCAAGGGACCCCCTGCTGAGTCCGGCATTGCTTCCACTTACTTGTGCCGCGCCCCTCTCCGTCTTCTTTCCTGTCGACTTCTCTTTGTGGACTCTTGTTCTCTTCCGACCCCGACGGTATTAGGGTATCCGAGGCCTAGGGAGTCTCGTTCTTCCCCACCTTAATTGGCCCTTCTCTCGTCTTTCCTGATCCCCCATTCTTCTTTTTCTTTTCATTATATTTTCTGTTTCTCTTTACTATTCCCGCACTGTTTTGTGAATTGGTTCCCCGTGTATCTAAATTACATTTTGAAAGTTTTCTTTTTCAAATTACCTTTTGTAAGTATTTTCAATCTACATTGCATTTTATAAGTATTTTTTATCTCAACTCCATTTTGTAAGTATTTTGGAGCGTTGGCTGTCATATTGTGAGTATTTTGAATCTAAATTATATTTTGAAGGTATTTTCAATTTCAATAGCATTTTGTGAGTATTTTAAATCTCATACGGCATTTTCATTCTACATTGCATTGTCTATTTTCAATTTCATTTGCAATTTGTAAGTATTTTGAACCTCAGCTACATTTTGTGAGTCTTTTCAATCTAACTTGGCTTTCGTTTTGGTTTCCATTTCAATGTCATTTTCGCTATCACCCAGACCATTTGGGGCCGATAACCTAGATGTTCCAAGAGCCTACTGCGGTGGCGTCTAGTAGCTAAGTTCTGAACTAGGCCTAGTAATCTTTGACGGTGGCGTTTGGCGGCAAAAGTAGGAACTATTTGAAAATTCAAAGTTGCAGTCCTTACTTGAATTAAAAACAAGATGTTCAATTAAGAACATATAGCCTACTTTCTCCTAAATACATGGGTATTGTTATAACTCTTTGTCCTTTTCAAGTAGTATAATTGAATGTTGGTTGTAGTAGCTTGTTGAAATACAACGTGTTATACGGATATTAAACATGAATATGAGGTGCCCTTTGCTAGTGCTACCTCTGTAAAACTTTCATTCAATTCGGTTTCACCGTGTTTGAATTGATATGGGGAATGGATTTGCACACATACATGACCACTATCTGCAAACTATTGGGATAATGACCTTGTAGTTCAGTCAAAATATGCTTCCCACAAAAAGGTAAGTTGTTGCAAAATTTGGTAGAGATCAAATGATTAGGTTGGTCGTAATTTGATTTTAAAAAAACATTTGGGTGGCCGCCATTCCGTTTCCGTCAAGATGGCGGCGATACAAAACCTGACACTGAGGTGCTCATTGCTAGTGCTACCTCTGTACCAAATTTCGTTCAATTCGGTTTCAACGTGTTTGAATTGATAGGGGAAATCGATTTGCACACATACATGGCCACCATCAGCAAACTATTGGGCTGATGACCTTGTAGTTTAGTCTAAAGATGCTCGCCATATAAATGTATGTTGTTGAAAAATTTGGTAGAGATCGGTTGATTAGGTTAGTCGTAATTTAATTTAAGCTCTGACCATTGGGGTGGCCGCCATTACGTTTCCGCCAAGATGGCGGCGATATAAAACATGACGCTGAAGAGCCCTTTGTTTGTTCTACCACTGTACCAAATTTCGTTCAATTCGGTTTCACCGTGTTCGAATTGATAGGGGGGACACACACACAGACACACAATTTTTGGCCCTGTATAGATCTCAAAAGTCTACTTTCATTTTTTGCAAAAATCGAAAGTAGGCTAAAAACAGATAACACACGCTAATACAGCCATCACAATTAACACCGGTTATCAGACAGATTCTACACACACACACAAAGTACACGGGGCTACATGACCGCGTTGTCGCAGCCCCTAAACTTAGGAACCAACCAACCAACCTAGATAGCCCAGGCATATTAAGTTTTAACCTCAAAAAAAAAATGTAAAGCTGAAATTTGGCATTGATGTTCCCTAGTACCCAAGTAACAAATCCTGAAAAGTCCCCATCTCTGCGGCGTCCGCGTCATACTTTTTAGAGAGTTCAAAAGGGCTTAAATGGGGCCTAAGTGCCAAAAACAGCATTTTTGCTTCCTGCGTTCAAAATATTGATCCAAAATCAGTTCTAATGAGCTTTGATAGTAATAAGAGAAGGACTGCGTTAAATATAACGCTCTTATTGGTCGTAATTATTGCCATACATTTAAACAGATGAGTAATCAAATATTTTTAGCTCAACTTTTCTCACGAAAATTTGTCATTAGCCGGGACTTATCGTGTAAACAGCTGCTGATAGCGACTAAAGACCCGAAGTAAAAGTTGTAAAGCACACTTGTAGCTTTAAAACGATACATTGCCCATGTTCATCTGACAAACAGCAGCAGAGATACAGTTACAAATATAAAAGTGGAAGTGTGGCAGTCGCTTTCCGAACGAACACCCATTTACGTTGGTGGGCTCCATCTATTCATCTTTGCTGACTTCATTTTGTATCTTTGCTCAAGAACTTTTGGGATGGTATTCCTTTGAATCCAGGTAAACTAGCAGAAACAGTTTGCATAGAACAAAACGAGTTTAATGCAGTTAGCAGTTAAACGTACATTCATAATATGCATAATGCAATTAATAACAAAACAAAGCTTAAAACGCTTTCTTTAGACAAAGAACACTTTCAAAACAAAGCTTACATCGGACTCAATCGTCTCCTCATCGTCTGAGCCATCAAATGTGACGTTGCCACATGCTTATCCACTGCAGTTCCCACACATTAAGGAGTATGGGCAATGTATCGTTTTAAAGCTACAAGTGTACTTTACAACTTTTACTTCGGGTCTTTAGTCGCTGTCAGCAGAACTCACACCGGCTGCCAAAAGAGCTCTTGCAGTTGCAGGACACCAAATTGAGGAGATGATCTGGAACAGCAGGAAGATAAGTTGTCACTGGTACTAAAGCTGAGTGTTGGATTTTCCATCCCCATTGGGTCGGGTCCAAAGAAAATCCTAACCATTCCTGAACTTGCAAATATACCCGCAGTGAATGTTGTTTGCATGCCGCCGAAGTCGGCGGAAGTGAAGCCAGCTGAAATGACGCTGTGACCGGTTGTTTGGCAATTTTTTGCCTGTATTTCACTACCCGAAGTTCTTCTAGGCTTTTGCACTCCGATTTGGCAGTATCGTAGAGACAAATGGCGAACTTCTCTCCAGGTGATATTATGGCCTTTTCATCTGGAGCCGAAGAGACGAATACCTCCATTTCCTCGCGTGAAGATGCGGAATCCTTCAATATTTTCCAGGCTTGCTGTTTGATGTACTCTACCCACAGCTTTCCTGTGCGAGATTTCTGGCTCATTGAAGAAAATGTCATGAAGCGACTCTTTGAGACGTTGAAAGCAAGGATATGATAGCAAGTCGTTGGCAGCGCCTTCTTGGAATGCGATAAAAAGCGCCTATTTCGTCCTTGTCATCCTTCAGCCCGTCGTTCATGTTGAGTAACATTATCCCGACAGCCTGTTTTGTAAGAAAATGCGCTCTGAGGGCCCTAGAACATGCACAGTTTCGCGTTATTGATACATTTGAAATTGAAGGCATAACGTAATCATTTTTAAGAGCGAGCTAATTGCAAGCCTAACTAGAATATGCGTGTCCAGACATCATGTGAGTCACAGACGATTTAGCGTATATTTCCGCCCAGAGCTCCTCCAAACCGCTTCCATTCATCACGTAGCCGATTGCCCCAAGAAACGACATTAGAATGTGAAATCCGCCTAGACGAACAACCACGTTTTTGAGTTCCTCTGAAGTGTCCGATGCGACTATCTCCGCAGCTTTCGCGTATAGGGGCTAGTCAAATGTTTCGAAACAAGTGCTTTGTTTCAGTTCCACGCACTCTCTTGCGGCAAACTTCAACGCGGAATATATAGTTGATGGATTGCTCGGTTCCAAGTTAATGAACGGCAGGGTATCAATCAACTGACGTCGTCTGGGGAGCTGGTTGAGCATGAGCAGACAGTGACGTCTTAATAAAGCCGTTCCACGAGGTGGGTAAATTAATACCTGACCACCGTCCAGATAACCACAAGGAGTCCATCATTGACGCAGTAGCCACAGAGTTTGGGGCTTCCACAGTTAACTCCTTAATCTTGACGTCCTTTGAACCAGGAGAAGAGGGCTTCCGATACCACGAAATGTTGAACTTTCCCATCGCCGCAATCACACCAGCATTAAGAACTTCTCGTGTACGTGGGAGTGGAGATATTTCACTGTCAAGCGCTGGACCTGTTCACTTGATGCCTCCCATGCATTGAAATGTGTTTCGCCCGTCCAATGTCCTTATGTTAAAGTCAGCGTTGTCAAAGGAAAACTACGTGAACGCTCCAGCATTCGGGATTGGACGTTCTTCACGAAGCGCTGAAACTTCGTACCTGTGGACTTCCGCCAAATTTACTGAAAATCCAAGACTGTTTAAGCTGCATTGTTTGGAGTGTTGTTGGCCTGCTCCGACAGGCCGAGCGCTGTCACCTAGAAACGCGATCGGGTGCCTTTTCAACAGCGGTTATACTTTGGGACCGTAACTCGGTAACCATTTCTTGCATAGACATGGGTAATGTGCCAATGTAAAGCTAAAAGTATGCTTTATAACTTTCATTCTGGGTCTATAGTCAATATCAGCAGTTGTTTAAAAAAATAATGACCTGCTAATTACAAATTATTCAAATTTTCGTGTAAAAATTGTGCTAAAAATTTTAAATTAGTTTTTTTCCTTCATCAATAGCAATAATTAGGCCTGGTAAGTCCGTTCACCTATTGGTTCATTTTTATTAATTGCTAAAGCTCACGAGACTAAATTTGGATCAATATTTTAAACGCAGGAAGCAAAAATGTTGTTTTTGGCACTTAGGCCTTATTTAAGCCCTTTTGAATCCTCCAAAATCTATGACGTGGACACCGCAGATATGGGGACTTTTCAGGATTTGTTTCTAGGGTACTAGGGAACATTTATGCCAAATTTCAGCTTTACATTTTTTTTTGAGGTTGGCCGTGTTTTTTGCATATAATGCCTGGGGTAAGATGTTAGGCTACTTAAAACAACAAATATCATCATCCGCATAACCATCATCTTTTCCTTTGCTCTTCCTTTCATTTTCCCTTTCCTCTCTTTTCCTTTGCGTATCCCTTCATTTCCCTTTCCTACCGTTTCCTTTGCTTTTCCTTTGCTTTTCCCTTCTTTTCCCTTCCTTTTCCTTTGCTTTTCCCTTCTTTTCCCTTCCTTTTCCTTTGCTTTTCCCTTCTTTTCCCTTCCTTTTCCTTTGCTTTTCCCTTCCTTTGCCTTTGCTTTTCCCTTCCTTTGCCTTTGCTTTTCCTTCGCTTTTCCCTTCCTTTTCCTTTGCTTTTCCCTTCCTTTTCCTTTGCCTTTCCCTTCCTTTTCCTTTGCCTTTCCTTTGCTTTTCCTTTGCTTTTCCCTTCCTTTCCCTTTGCTTTTCCCTTCCTTTTCCTTTGCTTTTCCTTTGCTTTTCTCTTCCTTTTCCTTTGCTTTAACCTTCCTTTTCCTTTGCCTTTCCCTTCCTTTTCCTTTGCTTTTCCTTTGCTTTTCCCTTCCTTTTCCTTTGCTTTTCCTTTGCTTTTCCCTTCCTTTTCCTTTGCTTTTCCCTTCCTTTTCCTTTGCCTTTCCTTTGCTTTTCCCTTCCCTTTCCTTTGCTTTCCCCTTCCTTTTCCTTTGCTTTTCCCCTCCTTTTCCTTTGCTTTTCCCTTCCTTTTCCTTTGCCTTTCCCTTCCTTTTCCTTTGCTTTTCCTTTGCTTTTCCCTTCCTTTTCCTTTGCTTTTCCCTTCCTTTTCCTTTGCTTTTCCCTTCCCTTTCCTTTGCTTTCCCCTTCCTTTTCCTTTGCTTTTCCCTTCCTTTTCCTTTCTCTTTCCTTTCCTAATAAGTTATAGAAATCAAACCATGTCAGGAATGCTAGCCTCCATCAGAAAGTTTTCATTCTTAGCCTATTTAGGCGTAGCTATGCACGTCAAATTGCACATCACCACTATGATGTGAAGTCCAGACATCGGGGGTGAGAATCCCGGCACTGAGTGTGGATTTTGCCCGCGTTTTCTAATATTTCCTCCAGACAAATGCGGCGATAGTACCTTATTTTCAAGTCCCAGGACAATTACCCCATCCCCGATCCTATAGTCACCACAGCAACACATGCACCCTCTAGTCTCGGGATTGGTGACTAACAGAAGTCCCAAAAACATGTTTAGGCTGACAGTAATGATGTTCTCTTGTTCCAGGAATGTCCTAGTATGGTGACGTAGAACAAGACTCTAACATGTGGGCTGTTATAATTGTGGTGGTCCTGAGTTTGACCTGCGTCTCTAGTCTGCCTCTTTCGCCATGTCCTGATGTCTACGGCTACGAAAAGGACGAGTACGGTGAACTTAAGGGGCTCATAGCCTTCATGTCGCCAATCAGGTACAGTCATATTCATCTCTTATCATTACCTATAGAAGGAGTGCCCAACCTTTTTTAACTAAGGGCCACATTGTTAATAGTTGGGGGACCTTGCAGGCCAATAACACTCCGGTGGGTTTAGGGGGGTATGGATTTTTCATTTTAAATGATCTTGTCGACTTCGTCGTTACGCTGGGGTCCGGCGTTACGGTGACGGGACGAAATGTACCTGAGGTGTGTGACGTCATAGTACCGCTTGGTGCATGTGTTCCCCGACAGTCTCTACTTCGTTAGTATAAGACAAAAATCCCCGATTCTTGGATGTCACGGGTAATCTCGAGAACCACTGGATGGATTTTGAAGCGGTTTTCATCATTCTGTAAAGGATATCTCGAGGAAAGGTTCTGTAGAAAATAATTTATGCATGATCAAAGGAAGCCAAGCAGTAACGATTTCAGTGAAAAAGTCGAAAACCAACTTGGCGTCCGTGCGCTTCTTAAGCTTACGTTGGGCAAACCGTTAAAAATATCAATATACTATGAGCGTTAAAATTGGTCAGCATCAAAAGTTTTACAAAAATGTCCGCGAGAGCATATCTCTATCTTCAATACATCGCCCACTATATGTGTTTTTAGACTGGATGGAAGAGGCACGTCCCCGCGCGCTTGACCTTGCTTTGCCCTTGGTTTGCACTTGCCGTTCGCGAGTAATTTGAAACAAGATAAGCAAGATAAGTATTAAGCGGCTAATTTTCTAACATGTCAAGAAAGAGTCTTTGGCTTCGCGCGAAGCAAGAAGCCTCCAGCCTTTCTAGCATTATTCAGCATTTGTAGCATTTAAAATGATACAAAGTCTAGTCTTTCAGACTGACTGTCACTTTCTTTTAAAGATAGCTGCAACATGGTGAGTTTTGTGGCTGTCTGAGCTTAGTTTTCTTAGTATCGTTGCCGTTTTCTATATTTATTTATTGTGGATAAAAAAACACTAAAATTATATATACATTTTTAATAATTCCCTTTAAAATAGAAGTACGATGATATTCAATACACTCATACAGCATGAATGACAAAGAGTGAGTATTTATGTTCATTTGGCACAATTACGAGGGCTGTTTTTCAAGTAAGGGCCTTTTTTTAATTTACCGAACATTTTATTTTGAAACCACATTTATTCTTAGGTTTTACATACCTTCCTCTATTTTTTTACAATGTTGCTTTGTGTATTTAGGCACTTTTCATTCTTTAAAACTAAATTCTGAAATCCCTCAGCATAAAAGTTTGTCGCCTGCTCTGACAACCAAGAATTCACACTTGAAAAAAAATCCATTGATAGAGTGGTTATCATGAATCTTCGGTCCTCGTGGATTTTCGTGTCATTTGCAGTCACCAAGTCATCTGTGATCACAGACCTGAGCGTTCATCGTCATGAACATTTTCACGGCCACTTTTGAACTCGCGTACCCATTTTCGCACTTTACCTTCCATAATTGCATTATCATCAAACACCTCACAAAGCTGACGATGAATGTCTGCAGCCGACATGTTTCTTGCACTCAAAAAACGTATCACAGATCGTACCACACACGCGGCGGGCGAATCAATAATCTTGAACATTGTAAAGATGCACAGTTCAGCGTACAGGTTAGCTACACAGCTGCAACTGACGCCTGCTTGTTCGCAGAGGATGCCGGGAGGTAGCGCACACGCTTGTTGCGGCGTGCGCGCTAACTACGGGCTTAAAAAAATGGCCCTTACTTAAAAAACATCCCTCGTATTTATCAAATTTTGAAATAATGTTCATGATAATTTAGTTTAATGAGATGAGTGGAAAAGCTTTGTACCGGAACTTAAAATTTCTCTCCACTTAGGATCGAACTTAGTTGTACCAATCATTAATAAGGATTTTGAGTGTTCATCAGTGAGTCAATGACCTTGGGTAGGCGCGAGCGCGCACGGTGTCGTGCCGGATGCGACCGTGCCGCATGCGACCCTCCCGCATGCGACCCTCCAATTTGCCATCGTGCCACTAGCGACACCAGCCCTGATGTATCGGTGGAATATGAGTATTTCCAACACATCTGTCTCTGCTAAAATTCCCCTTAGGTTAGGTTAGGTTTGCGGACGTAAAAATTGAAGTGCTTGTTTCCAAAGTAACGTAAATCAAAAATTGACGGTTTTTCAGTTTTTTCTTTCATAAGCAAGTTTATAGGTTCTCTCACAAAGGTTTTAAGTCGCAATACGTCGCATATCCCATATTAACAGAGATCTAAGAACTAAGTTTATTTGCAAAGTGATGTAACTCCGACGGGTATATATTTCCAATGTGTCTTATATCCATGTTGACCAATCCGATGGTTCTCTGAACATCACGTGATAAATCAAGGCCATGGCTAACTTTGAAGACTGTAGAGCATCAGTTTGTGACTTGACGAATTGTAACAACTGGAGAGGTATTACCTTACTATCCGTACCAAGCAAAGTATTTCTCAGGATAATCTTGAATCGCGTGAAGAAGTCTATCGAGTCGAAGTTGAGGAAAGAACAAGCTGGATTTAGGGAACACCGCAGTTGCGTGGACTTAATTAACACTTTACGGATTATTGTGGAGCAGAGTAACGAATGGCAAGCAGCACTGTACATCACGTTTATAGATTTTGAGAGGGTTTTTGATTCCATTAATAGGAAGGTCATGTGGGAGACCTTAAAGGAATATGGTATACCAAGTAAAATAGTTAACATCATACGAGAGATGTATTCTGGTTATGAATTTTAAGTCCTGAATGAGGGTCAGCTAACCCAGCCATTGACCATCCAGACTGGAGTACGACAAGGCTGTATACTTTCTCCCACCTTGTTCCTGATTGTTCTTGATAATACTCTTAGGAAGGTGGGGAGAGGAAGGAAGAGAGGGATACAGTGGGGACTTCGAGACAGGTTGGAGGATCTTGATTTTGCTGATGACATCTGCATGCTAGCACAGCGCTTCAGAGACATAGAGGGAAAACTGCCAAACTTAGAACTTGAAGCTGCTAAGGTTGGACTTAAGATAAACCCAAAGAAGACAAAGGAGCTGAGAGTGAACTCCACAGTACAGGCTGGTCTCACTGTGGGAGGAGTAGATGTAGAACAGGTGGACACATTTGTTTACTTGGGAAGCGTGGTAACGAGAAGTGGAGGGGCTGAGGAGGACATCAAGAGCAGAATAAGAAAGGCAAACGGGGATTTTGTGCAGCTCTATCCAGTATGGAGAAACCGTAAAATATCCACGAAGACGAAAATCAGACTTTTTAATACCAATGTGAAAGCTGTCCTATTGTATGCATGTGAAACACGGAAAGTTACCAATCCTATCAGCCACCAAATTCAAGTATTCATCAATCGTTGTCTGCGACGAATTCTGGGTATACGATGGCCAGATATAATCCCAAATGAAGAGCTGTGGCAAAGGGCTAACCAGCAACCTATAGAAGTCCAAATTAAACGGAGGAAATGGGGCTGGATTGGGCATACTCTGCGGAAACAGAATGATGCAGTAGAAAGGGGAGCTCAGGAATGGAATCCTCAAGGGGCTCGGAGACGGGGAAGACCAAGGAACACCTGGAAACGCACCATTGAAGAGGAGGCCAGGAAAGCGGGAAAGACTTGGAGGGAAGTGAAGAACTTGGCAACAAACAGAGCCCGATGGAAATCATTCTTGAATGCCCTATGTTCCGCACGGAGGGAAAGGAAGTAAGTAGGTAAGTAAGTAAGTTTGTATTTGTTGTGTTTAAACCATTTAAATGTTCATAATGTCACTCAAAGCGTAGGCCCTATGTCAATATATGATTTATTATCTACATACTCTCAATTGAGAACAACTCCTTCTCCTATTTGCTTTACAAAACACAAAGAAGAAAAAACAATGTTGGGCGCATGACATCAATAAGAAGAGAGAGCAATTAGGAGAATACCACCGCTTATGTATCGAACTGGAGTCACATTAAGATAGGTTTTTCAAGTATTTTCGTATGCCGCGAGAATGTTTCAAGGAATTGAACGATTCCATGTTTCAGCCTTGTTTAAATGTAGATAATGTTTTAAACAAGGCTTTACTTCCCCTCCGAAGGAGGGCATACTGAGGGATTTTTAACGCTCTTAAAAAATCCGACGACTTCGGCCGGGTTTGAACCCGAGATCTTGGGCATAGAAGCTCAGCATGCTACCAACTACCCCACCGAAGCCGCCTATACAAAGTTTAAAACTATCCCCGATTCTTGGATGTCACGGGTAATCTCGAGAACCACTGGATGGATTTTGATGCGGTTTTCACTATTCTGTAAAAGATATCTCGAGGAAGGCTTCTCTAGAAAATAATCTATTTATGATCAAAGGAAGGCAAGCAGTAACGATTTCAGTGAAGAAGTCGAAAAAAAAACTGGCGTCCGTGCGCTTTTTAAGCTTACGCAGGGCAAACCGTTAAACATATCAATATACTATGAGTGTAAGAATTGTTCAGCATGAAAAGTTCTACAAAATTGTCCACGAGAGCATATATCTATCTTCAATACATCGGCCACTATAAGTATTTATAAGTTTGATTTCTTCTAACAATCTCCATTCAATTACTGAGGTGACAGTTTACGAACTAACACGTAATGCATTCATTAATGTTCCCGGGTGAAGCCGGGGTGGGTTGCTAGTATTTAATATAAAGTCAGAAATAACTCTTGAGACTATCTGGAATTGTAATTAACTCAATTATGCAGTTGTAACGAAATAGTGTGTTTATTTTAAGACTTAATTTTAATTAGCCTTAGGGCCGATTCCAGCAACTCTTTACTAACGATCAGTTAGTTAATTCCTATTTAACTTAAATAGGAGAGTTAATGCGTGATTATCGTCAATGCATTTCACGAGGCCATTCGGGTTCGTAATTACTTAAATGCGCTTTACGGCTTTCGCGCATGCATAGACTCTGTTTCATCTTGGAGAAACATGGCGGACAGATCAAGAAGCGTGTAGCACCGTTCATTGTTTGCGATGCTTCCTTGAGATTTTCTGGAACATAATTATAAAGCAAGAGAAATACAGAAGACCTTATTCGTGGCAAAAGCATATTATATCATGTTTCGGTCCGTGGCGTAACTGAAAATGAAAATCCACAGCCTGCTTCCAGTCTCCGACCGGGTCAGGAATGGAATGAATGAAGCCCCCCCCCATCTAGCGGCGAGGATATGAACTGTGCCGGCTGCCGAGGCCTGACGCACTCCTCTGGGGCAATGATTAAATGAATGACAGATGAAATGAAATGATAGTGGAGAGTGTAGCTGGAATGAAATTTTGACAGGGAAAACCGGAGTACCCGGAGAAAAACCTGTCTGCCTCCGTTTTGTCCAGCACAGATCTCACATGGAGTGACCGGGATTTGAACCACGGACCCAGCGGTGAGAGGCTGGCGTGCTGCAGTGGCGTAACTATGAGGGGGTAATTAGGTGGGGGATGAATCCTCCCCCTCCTCTCCCCCCCCCCCCTCAGAGCGAAATAATTAAAGAAAGAAAGGTAATTTGGTAAAATTTTTATTTTGAAAAAATCCCTCAATTTCGGATTGTTGATAAACGATTGGATTAGTACATTTATAATTTAAAAACAAACAAATATAAACACAAAATAAAAAAATAGAAAGAAATGCTAATTTTAAAAATAAAATAAAAAGCAGAAAACAAAAACAAAACCGAAACCACAAAGCAAAAATCAAAATATAAAACACGCAGAAAATGCATAAAGAACACAACGCAAAAATCAAAATTTTAAAACAAAAGCAAAATCAGGTTATCAAACACAAGTCAAAAAACAAAAAGCAAAAACCAAATTTCTAAAAAGAGCAAAAACAAAACGCAAAATCAGGAAAACAAGAAACGCAAATGAACAAGTAAAATTCAAGAAAGAGCGAAAGCAGAAGACAAACATAAACCCAAGAAGAAAAAGCATAAATCAAGAAACAAAATTCAAAAATTAAAGCTATAGCAGAAAACAAACACAAAATCGAAAACACACAAAGCGAAAAACAAAATTATAAAAAGGCGCAGAAAACAATCACCAAAAAAACAAAGCAAAAATCAAAATTCAAAAAGAAAAGAAAAATTAGGAAAACGGTCACAAAACAAAAATGCAAAAGCAAAAGGAAAAACAGAAAACAAACAAAACAAAAACACAAAGCAAAATAAAAAACAAAAGGAGAAAACAAATACAAAACCGAAAACACAGAACAAAATTATAAAAAATGCAGAGAACAAACACAGAAAACACAAATCAAAATTCAAAAGCAAAAGCAAAATCAGGAAAACAAACACAAAATCAAAAAAACAGAAAGTTAAAAAGCAAAATTCCAAAACAAAACCAGAAAACTAACCCACAAAACAAGAAAAAAAAAGTAGAAACAAAAAAAAATCGAAAGAAAACCAAGAACGTAATTAGGTGAGATTCAACTCCACCCATCCCCCTCCAGAAACAAATCGAAGTCACGCCACTGATTACGGTAAATATAATAAACTGACGATTATAGGATGGTTATGTAGGCTACAATCGTTACATTGAAAAGCAATGAAGGTAATTAGAGAAAGGGGCAGTTGTATTTAATTAGCTAAATAAAGCACGTTTACCCCGTTGTCTTCATAGCGTAAGTGGTTACGTTGTAGACTTATTATGCAGAGCTGAAAGGAGTTTGAATCCTACTTCGGATATGCTTTTAGAGCCTATTTTCATTTGTGAAAAAAAAACAAGTAGTTCCGTGAAGAAAAATACAGCCTCTTTTCATATATCCTACTTATGTTAATTGCCACTATCAACATACAAAATTTCAGTTTGATTGCTGTGATAGATTCGTAGATATTGAGAACCGACTAAATATTTCGGATGGCCGCCATGTTGAATTTTATATGTGTAGGTCCTAGAGTTATGTATTGTTACATGAAGATTATTGTGTACGTGTAGCATTCAAACTTCAATCGCATGATTAGGACACAAGAACTAACAAGGAGATTTTAAAATTTCGCACAGCTGCCATCTTGTGGTTATGGAAACAATTGAAACAAATTAGATGCCAGTGGATTATCATTCGTATAAGGATACTGTAAATCCTTACACAAATGTTAATCTACTGGCATCTAATTTATTTCAATTGTTTCCATAACCACAAGATGGCAGTTGTGCGAAATTTTAAAATCTCGTTTTTACTTCTTGTGTCCTAATCTTGCGATTGAAGTTTAAATACTACACGTACACAATAATCTTCATGTAACAGTACATATTTCTTCAGACCTACATATATAAAATTCCAATTTGGCGACCATCTGAAATATTAGATGGTTCTCAATATCTACGAATCTATTACAGCAATCAAACTGAAATTTTGTATGTTGATAGTGGCAATTAACATAAGTAGGATATATGAAAATCGGCTTTAGTTCTTCACGGAACTACTTGTTGAGTCATATTTTGTCATTTTTAAGGTCATATTTAAAAATATTTAAAAATTAAGCTAATGGTTCGGGCTATTTTTAGGTCTTAAGCATCCGAGCCCTTATCATCACAATACTTTACGTGTGAGTTCTGCTTTCAGGTACTCCGACGTGCAGGTGGTGGTAGACCTGAGCTCACCAGTGCCAGTGGCTGATCACGAGCTGGGAGAACTGTCTTTGAAGGGTGGTAAGGCAGCTGCCCAGGAGGCCACCAGACAAGTCCTATTGGGCAGACGACACTTGCTACAGTTCTACATCACGTTTCCTCCAGGAAAACCCACTCCCACTCTGCTGAACGTTAAAGTGAACGGCCGAGATTTCTGTGTCTCCCACGATGGTGAGTTGGCAATATCTATTACTATTCCTAGTCCCTTCTTATTAACCCTGCGGTCGTCTCGGCGACAAAAACGGGATACACATGAGTCGTCCAGTTGCAAAACTCGTTTAATCCACGTGTGAATAAGAATCATGTCGTAAAATTATTCATTTCATAATTTTATTTTATTCTGTTTTATTTTGTTTTATTTTATTTTGTTTTTGATTTTGTTTTGTTCTACTTTATTTCGTTTTAAAATGTATTGTTTTATTTTTTGTATTGTTTTTTTGTTTTGCTTTGTTTTTGTTTTTACTTTTTTTGTTTATTTTGTTTTATTGTATTTTGTTTTGTTTCATTTTGATTTTCCAGAAAACAAACACAAAAACAAAAACAAAAAAACACGAAACAAAAAGCAAAAGCAGAAAACAAAAACAAAAAAGAAACACAAAGTAAAAAAGAAAAATTCAAAAACAGCAAAAAAAAAGAAACACAAAGCGAAAAGCAAAATTCAAAAACAGCAAAAGCAGAAAACAAACACAAAACCAAAACAAAAAAGACGAAGCAAAAGGAAAAATTCAAACCAAACCAAAAGCGGAAAAGAAAAAAAAAACCACAAAGCTTAAAGCAAAATTCAAAAACAGCAAAAACAAAAAAGAAACACAAAGCAAAAAGTAAAATGCAAAAGCAAAAGCACAAAGCAAACTCAAAACAGAAAGCAAAAATTAGAAAACAACAAACACAAAAGATACGCGAGGCAAAGTCCAGAGAAACGTTTCTCTTGAAAATGATTCTTATTCACAAGTGGATTAATCGAGATTTGTAACTGGACGACTCACTTCTGCTTTCACAAGTGTTCGGCAGTCTTAAAATAAAAAGCGAATTGTTAAAATTAAAAATAAATAATAAAAATCAGTCCAAATAAAAAAATATAAAACAATCAAATTTGGTTGGTCGGTTCCTCAGTTTAGGGACAGATACAGCGACGCTGTCATGTAGCCCCGTGTACTTTGGGTGTGTGTGTAGAATCTGTCTGATAACCGGTGTTAATTGTGATGACTGACTGTATTAGTGCGTGTTATCTGTTTTTAATTCAAGTAAGGACTGAAGACGATAATTTCAAGTAGTTCCTACTTTCCCTACCAAATGCTACCGTCCACAACACCTAGATGTGAAGTTGGCTACTAATAGATGCCATCGCAACCAGCGCCCGGTGACGAACGTTGGAACTTAAGAGCATTAATCAAATCTAACGTACATTTGCTTCACACAAGAGTAGTTAGTGGAAGGTTCTTTTACATGCCATAAATCGATGACATGGGACCGCCGGCTTTACTTCCGCTCCGAAGGAAGGCATACTGATGGATTTTTAATGCTCTTCAAAAATCAAAATTAGTCAATATTTGTCAAAGCTCACAAAGTAAAAAACAAAAATCAAAATTAGTCAATATTTGTCAAAGCTCACAAAGTAAAAAACAAAAATCAAAATTGGTCAATATTTGTCAAAGCTCACAAAGTAAAAAACAAAAATCAAAATTAGTCAATATTTGTCAAAGCTCACAAAGTAAAAAACAAAAATCAAAATTAGTCAATATTTGTCAAAGCTCACAAAGTAAAAAACAAAAATCAAAATTAGTCAAAATTTGTCAAAGCTCACAAAGTAAAAAACAAAAATCAAAATTAGTCAATATTTGTCAAAGCTCACAAAGTAAAAAACAAAAATCAAAATTAGTCAAAATTTGTCAAAGCTCACAAAGTAAAAAACAAAAATCAAAATTAGTCAATATTTGTCAAAGCTCACAAAGTAAAAAACAAAAATCAAAATTAGTCAATATTTGTCAAAGCTCACAAAGTAAAAAACAAAAATCAAAATTAGTCAATATTTGTCAAAGCTCACAAAGTAAAAAACAAAAATTAGTCAATATACAAAAATAACAAATCATAATTGGTCAAAAAAATAGAAGTCCAAAAAACACAAAACATTAAAATTAGTTCAAAACCCAAAAAGAAAACAATCACAATAATTAGCCTTGTCAAAATTACTAAAAACCAGCTCATACATTCCTAATAAATAAATTTTAAAAAATACGGTAGTGAAAATAGAAATTTAAAAAATCAAACAAAATTATTCATAAACAGTCTCTAACCATTCTGCTAGCCTGTAGAGTGAAACAAGAGGTGACGTAAGTGGTATTTATTAATCGTTTCTAGAATCGTAGTCGTCACCTATGCGAGGTGCTACCCATAACAACGTTGCAATTATCGCTACCGTTCTAGGGTTAACAGATATGGTTTTGGGACGATGATGTTTGCCGATGATGTCATTACCCTGCGAACTGAACAGTGAGAATCTCTCAAGATCAGGTTGAGGAGTGGAGAAAGGCTCTAGGAGAAAGAGCAGCAGGGAGAAAACAGAATGTATGTGCATCTTGCCAACTTTCGTGATTTAAGCGGATGACTCCCGATTTTCCATCTTTTTTCCAGCCTCACGATTACTCAAGATATGCTCCCGACGTTATTAGCCTACTTTAGATTTTTGCAAAAGATGAAAGTAGACTTACGAGATCTACACAGGGCCAAAAATTGTGTGTCTGTGTGTGAGTGTGTGTTGTACTCTGAATGTCTCTCTCCCCCCCCCCCCCCCCCTATCAATTTCAACACGGTGAAACCTACTTGAACAAAATTTGATACAGAGGTAGCACTAGCAAAGGGCACCTCATTGTCATGTTTTATATCGCCGCCATCCTGACGGAAACGGAATGGCGGCCACCCAAATGTTAAAAGCTTAAATCATATTACGACCAACCTAATCATTTGATCTCTACCAAATTTTGCAACAACATACCTTTTTGTGGGAAGCATCTTTTAACTGAACTACAAGGTAATCAGCCCAATAGTTTGCAGATAGCAGCCATGTATGTGTACAAATCGATTCCCCATATCAATTCAAACACGGTGAAACCGAATTGAATGAAATTTTGTACAGAGGTAACACTAGCAAAGGGCTAGTCTTGTTCATGTTTAATATCCGTATAGCACGTTGTATTTTAACAAGGTACTACAAGGAACATTCAATTATACTCCTTGAAAAGGACAAAGAGTTATAACAATACCCATGCATGTTCTTTACTGAACGTCTTGTTTTTGTAAATTATTGGCGAACGTCAAATATGTTCCTGTATGTTTTGGGAGTGTTTATAGTGGGCAGGTTATTTGGGTGCCTGAATTTCTAAATGGGTTTTGTTTCAGTGTAAACGATTGTTTATTGACTTTTCTGCAACATTTTTGTCACATTCTAGTGTTTATACTCGGTGTTCAACACGTCACTATGGCCAAAGAAGTACGATAGTTTTTTTGAAACGGTATTAGGAACAATTTCCGTACATGATTTAATCCAGCAAAGATCAATTAGTTTCCATTTTGTACTGTTCGTCGATGTAATGTTTTATCATTTTAAATTATCTTGTCGACTTCGTCGTTACGCTGAGGTCTGGAGTTACGTTACGGCGATGGGACGAAACGTACCAAGAATGCACAGAGGTGTGTGTGACGTCATAGTACAGCTTGAGCTCCCTCCTTCCCCCGCGCTCTTCGGTGAGCGTGACGTCATCCAGCCAGCTACCTCCTTTGACCTTGGTTTGCACTTGCTAATGGATTTTGAGTTCACGCAGTTCGCTGCATGATCATGAGGCTTTCACCCAGCATTTTTCAGCATTTGTAGCACTTAAAATGATATAAAGTCTAGTCTTTCATACTGACTATCACTCTTTTTTTTAATTATTATTATTTACAATTTGACAACAAGTGTGTTTACCAAATTTAAAGTGGGAGTAAGGATTCAAGGAGAAATAACTCAACTCTGAGATTTGCTGATGTCATTGTTATCTTAGCCAATAAACCAGAAGATTTGAATGAGTTTTAAATGGTATGGACTCCGTCTTGAGGAAGAATTCATGATGAAAATCAATAAATGTAGAACAAAAATTATGGAATATAAATATTTAGGTGAATGGATTACAGCAAACTGAAACGAAAACAAAATCAATCGAATCGAGGCTTCAGAAAATGGAAACTGCTTTTCAATCAACAAAAAATATTTATAACAAAAAGAGTCTCTGCTGTAACTGCAAAATTTGCCACTGTACAACTGTAATCAAACCTGAAGCTCTCTATGCTTCAGAGGCACTCAATCTCTAACACAAAACACTAAAGCACCAAAAAGAAGTGAAAGAACGTTAAATAATTAGAAAAATCCTTGGACCAAGGACAAAAGTTGGTGTACATTATCCAAAGCCTAATACAGAAATATACAAAAAAAGTTACAGTCAGTCTGAAAGACTAGACTTTATATCATTTCAAAAGACGCATGCTACAAATGCTACACATGTTAGAAAGGCAGGAGGGCTTCTCGCTTCGCTCGAAGCCCCAGGACTCTTTCAACAGACTCCATTACCCCATTAACTTCCCGCGCGGAGAACGGAGAGCGGGAAGTGCTCTCTGCTGCATGACGTCACGCGCTCTGTCTCCGTATCGCATAACGCCATAGCCCAGGAGTAAACTCAGACTCGGTGCATATGGACTGAACCACATGATAACGTCATACTCTCAAGTGCAACCTTAGTACTGAACCCTTGCAAAGAAGCATATGAGACTCAATTTCGGGGGGTGTAACAGTCCATTTCGTAAAGTTGTTGTTAAGCGCTTCTTATAACATGCAGGGTAACATATAACAAAATAACATGCAGGAAAAAGTGAATACCAGGATTAAAACGTATGAATTTAACAAACAGATCAACAAATTGACACTATTTACAGCAAAAACACAAGAACTCCCAAATGACACCCTCTTGAATTAATAAAATTGCCAAATTAGGCCTGATCTCAGGAGAGATCGTAAACATCTGGACCAAATGTCCCAAATTACTGCAATGACATGTGCGTGTGCGGCTTTCCTACATGCGGCACGATGTGTACAATTTAATGCGAGATCCGTTACCATCCAGTAAACCTTCAGGGGACGAATCTGCATTGTCTTAGAGCTAGACAGACACGGGGAACCAACTAAACACTAATTAAACTAATTCCAACACTTCCTACACTGAATAAGACAAAATAATTTCCGCATGAAATTGGAATCAAAGAATTGCCGTAGCAATCCACACTAACGCCTAAAATTAGGACTTTTTAAATCAACACAAGTAAATCAACACGTGACCAATCAAGAAAAATACACACACGGCCGCTTGCCATTTTTACATGAAAATACGTAATACACCCAACGGTGTCACCACAAACAACAATCTAACATATAAGCAAATGAAATGAGTCACAGAAATCACTAGGCTCAAAGCCAACATTTACATCATAAAACAAATATTTCATTTCATACGATATGCGGTAATTCGTAACGGACATGGCAAACTCCCAATTAATATTATGATCCAAAGATCATTACAAGAACAGGTTTGCTACAGATAGCTTACAGGGGTCAGTCGGTCAGCTGGACTGCCTAAACAATGAATCACCAGACATAGACGGGCGCAAGGTGGAATCTGCACATCTGTCAACCCACGTGTAAACATACCTCGACCTGCCGTAGCAATGGCTCTAGTCTCGAAGAAGCGTGCTCCCAATAGCACATAATATACGTGTGTGTGTCAAATAAAAAAATATCCTAGCATTTCGCAAGGAAATCCAAGAATCAGCACAGTACAAGGTAAAGTAGCCTCCAAGAGCGCTCCGACTTTCCAAAAAAATACCATCAAAATTTGAGGGCAGTAGACACATTCTACCCCTCATCACGAAGAATCAAATACACACACCTTGACACAATACACACACCAGAATCACACGTATGGGTTTGACAGAAACCTGAAATAAAAGACATAAATATTTCCACCGACTTGCGTTCCCAGTCTAGTCCGTGACAGAAGAACCTGAAAAGGGATATAAAAAACTCCAAAAATATAGAACTAAGGTGTTCTACAGTGACATCTTAACGTGTTGCGCTCGGCAACCCTAGTATGAATAAAAACCTGTTCGTAAAACATCTAACAACTTTTCCCCCCTTCTCCTACTTAAAATGAATTTGAATACAGCACCATTTATCGACCATGACGAACTCCGCATTCGCATTAATAAAATCGAAATGCACGCGCCGTGCATACTAATAATGACTCATAAGAAAAATATACAATCACACAAAATTTTGGCCACGTGCCAACGTACATTTTAAAGAAAAGAGTGTCGGCGCACAAAATAAAAAAAACACAAGAAAAACCAAGAATAAAATTATTTACACGTTTCCGCGTCTAATCTAGCTACATATTGAATAAATCAATGGTTTGTACATCACCGTCCAGCTTGCAGAAAATCAACCTCCATCCCAGAGCATTCCCCACGGGAAAATTACTCCGTCATCGTCGACATTCTGGTAGAGGCGTAGCACATCATCCCACCAATCGACCTTGCTGTAGACATCTTGGCGTGGCTTCTTAAAAAGAAATGTTCAAAATTAAAATTCTATCCTGCTAAAATCGCTATGAGCTACTGACTTTCACTCAGGAGTCCTGGGCGATTATTCCACGTCGAACTGGCCCTGTCTAAGCATTTGCTTGATTCACATGCACATATACCTCATAAAATATAACACAAAAATATTTCAGAAAATATTACAGTCTGATCAGCCACGCAGCTGGCATTTAATGATCCCTCAAATTACTTATGCTGAGAAGCGCTTATCTCAACTAGAGATCTCCCCTCCGCTTGGCATGAACTCTGCTCCCAAGAGCACAATAGAATGTTTCTCAAACTGGCGTGAACTAAGCCTTTCG
Organism: Meconema thalassinum; assembly: GCA_946902985.2. Lineage (NCBI taxonomy): Eukaryota > Metazoa > Arthropoda > Insecta > Orthoptera > Tettigoniidae > Meconema > Meconema thalassinum. Next base: position 94,597,143 of record OX336388.2, read on the forward strand.
GCGCCTGATCAAATTGTGTCACAAACTACTCATCACCGATCAATTTATGAGAAACTGGCAGAATGGAGTGGAGTAGGGGCAATCTGAGAAAATAATCTGTAATTTTCAACTCACAGACTTGGGACTAGTATCAAACTTCTTCTTTTTATCTATACGTCTCAATGCACTTATGCGGAATTCCATCCGATCGGCGGTTCTTCATACACGTGTTGTCAGCGTCTTTTTTATGACACGCACCTCGCTGCGTGGTCCAGGCGTCCTCTCTTCTGATTCGCTGATTCAATCGGGTATAGGTTGGAAATTCACTTCTGGCACGCCCATAATGACGCCAAATTGTATGCGCGTTCACTCAGAATTTGTCCTTGAACTTGGCTTAGCCGGTCGTCCCCAGAAATAACTATCACGCCACCTCTGTTGCAAGCGTTGCGACACACTACCTGCCTTCCGTTGTCTACTTCAACAGGCACTGCCTGGATATAAGTAATAATAATAATAAAAATCATGAAGACTTATTGATCGGCAAATCAATAAGGGTTCAGTACATTTCCTCTCCGTAATCGTAACGCATAACGGTAGACCAAAGCATAAAGATGAAGTCGACAAGATCATTTGAATGATAAAAAAAAAATCCAAAATCACACACACAATGCGAATGCGAAGAATCCAATTTATGGGACACATAGAAAGAATGAACCCGAACAGACTGACACAAAAATGCATACCTTCCTAAAGATCAAGGCTACTAGACCGAATTGGTATAAATATACAGAAAAAGACTTAAAGGAATTACGATCACCAAACTTACATGACCGGAAGGAAATCCGGAAAATCACTCAGACGCTGGGTTACGAGGAAAAAGAGAAGAAGACTACACAACGTCAATGCTCAGAGCAACGGAAACAGACCCACTCGTTGTGAATGAAGGAATACTGAGCCAACAGGAAGGCTAGAAAGTGTTGATTTCGCGTGGCCCGATGCGACCCGTTCACGAAGAAGAAGAAGAAGAAGAAGAAGGCCACAGCCACTTCCTTCCCGATCCTCATCTGAATTACAACAAGAAGTTCCGTGAAGAACTATACAGCCTACTTTTCATGCCAATGATTATTCTACAGAATATGAACCTATCTAGAATAATGACGAAATTAAGTTGCTAATATCGAAATTTCCAATTAGTTCGAAATACTGTCTACCTGGCATAATGTATCCTAATAGAGCACTACAGTTGGCAGCCCTGATGACTGAATATATTCTTAGTTCCATCTCTTAAGGTACATAATACAAAATTTGGTTGAAGTCCAATGAATAGCTTGGACGTTACATGCAGTTAAACATTGGATCTAACAGCGCGCGTAAAATCATGTTGGCAACAATGTCATGCATGTATTGGTCAGAAATAATCTGATATAATATGATCTATTGTTGTGCCAATTTTGAATGAAATCCATTAGTTAGTATGGAAGTTAAATGCATTTTAAAATTGGACTTATCAGCAGGCTTAGAATCATGTTGGCAGCACTGACGTATATTAGTTACTCCAAATTCGTCTAGAATGCCAGGTACTATACGTGTGCAAAGTTTAGAGCTATTGGCTTGCATACTTTCTGATATATTGATATTAGGGTAACAAAAATAAGGACAGCACATATTAACAGTTGGCACCCCTGGTTGCTCCTTAGAATACGCATAGTCATATCTGTTATGGTACACATAGCACATACGAAATTTGGTTGAAATCCAAATGATAGTATGGAAGTTACATGTATTTAAAGTTGGACCTGTCAGCAGGCTTAGAATCATGTTGGTAGCACTGACGTATATAAGTTACTCCAAATTAATATAGAATGTCAGGTACTATACGTGTGCATAGTTTAAAGCTGTCGGCTTGCATACTTTCTGATATATTGGTATTTGGATAAAATAAATTAGGAGCATTTATTAACAGTTGGCAGCCCTGGTAGGTCTTAAGAATACGCTCAGTCATATCTGGTTATGTACACATACAACATACAAAATTTGGTTGAATTCCAATTGATAGTGTAGAAGTTATATGCATTTAAAAATTGGACCTATCAGGAGGCTTATAATCATTTTGGCAACACTGCCATGATGGCCTCCTGGAAATTAAACTGAAATATTATGATCTGTACGTGTGCCAATTTTGAAATAGCTCCCATTCATACTTTCCAAGATATCCAACATGGAGCTCAAATTTCAATTGCGATTTTTTAGCAGTTGGTAGCACTGACATCATTTTCAAATATGGCCGTGAGATATTCAGGTATAGATCTTTACTCCTACCAAATTTTGTTTCGATTGCTGCAGCCGTTTAGGAGTTGATAGGGGGGGGGGGACACACACACAGCCAGACAGACAGACAGAAGGACAGACAGACAGACAGACAGACACACATTTGCCCGATCTCATAAGTCTACTTTTTCCTCATTTTTGCAAAATGTGAAAAGTAGGCTAAAAATACACACACCAACACAATCATCAAAATAACACAGATTATTAGACAGAATTCCAAGTACGCTCCACAGTTCACTCTCTGCCTGTTTTATGCATCAAAGGTAATTCCCAAATTGCTCCATCTGGATAAAGTAACGTTATTTCGTTACTGTTAAAAGTAGCGGCTTTACATTCACAGTTGCCTAATAAAATAAGTAACGTCCTGACGCCCTCGTAACTCACAAGCAGTCCAACAGTTATTAGTAGGTTCGTTACAAGTAACATGTTATTCGTTAACCATGCCTACTTTTGTGTAAATTTAGAATTTAATTTTCAAATTTTTAACTTTTAACTCTTAATTCTCACTCCTTAATTATTAATTATTGATCGATAATTTTTTATTTATATCACATGGTGTAAAAGTTGATATTTCCAAGCACGTGGGAGCAGAGAAGCTCCAAGAGAATATAAAGCATAGCAAAAAAAAAAAAAGATTTTGATGTTAAAATTTAATGAATGCCGAATGCCTATTTACATATTAATATGAAGCACAGTTTGGCAATTAAATGAGGTGATATGAACTATTTACATCTCCTGAATTTTCCTGGTTTTTAGTGTTGTAAGGTTGGCAGGTATGCACTGCATGTGTACGAGGAAAGAACAAGATTCCCATATTATCCTGAAGAAATCTTAAAATAAATCTTTAAGGTTGTCGCAATGTGTGACGTTTAAATTTTATCAGGTGCCACCCAGTTGATGCATTTAAAATGTTCATTTGTCTTAAGTCTATTATCTACCAAAAAAAATTTGGACAAAAAAAATATCTTGTTCTAAATAATGTTTGACGTGGCAAACTGTATGTTGTTACCGTTTAACAAAGGGTCATATTAAGGCAGGATTCGGTATATATCACTTAGATACTTTTAATGTGGAGTTGTCGAGTAACATGCTCAATGTAAACATGTCAGCTGAACGTCTGCGCCTACAGGAAGAAAAGAATTACTGTACAAGCTTATTCTTGTAATGTACTTGTCCGCGCAATTTTAATGCAAAAACAGCTAACACCTTGTGTCAACAACGTTATTAAGAAACTGGTTTACAGCCCTATCCTCGTGCAAATATGCGAGTCGTGTAAACACTTGTTCACCTGTAATATAACCTTGTTGGAGAGGTTGTTAGAAAGGTTAACAGGTACTGGTACCGTATTAATCATCTTTCAGTAAGAGCGTGCCGAAGGAGGAAGAAATCACACTGCCCTTGCTACCGTATAAGGTATCTGCTCGTGATGAACGCTCTCAGTTGCGACATTCTATCATTGGGAGGAAGCGTGGCGCATCACGCCTCTGCCCAATAAACTGCGAGGCATCAAGGAGACAACGAAGGTATGGAAATGGTGTCGCGAAAAAAGCGCACTGCGAGAAAAGCACACTGCGAAGAAAGCGCACAGTCAACCCTTTTGGAGTTACAGAAGGAATCCCGCCCCTATCTTCTTAGAAATAAGGAGTGTTACACAGAAAATAAAAGTTGAATTAATTAGTTTCTGATTCCCATCACACTTTATCCAGGCTGTGGACTGGCTAAATGATTAATTACTAAATATTTTTAATCATTTAGGCGTGTTTAAAATCAGCTTGAGTATAGCTTCGTCAATGTTAACTTTTTAAATATATTTACAGTTTTAAAGTATACTTAGGCTTGCTTTAAATCTGCATGAATGTAGCTTCGTCAATATTAACTGTTTACTATTTACATTCTTTTCGGGTCTTGCTTTTCTTCTAGAAAGAAGGTCTAGCCAAGTTTTTGTAGATATGAAACTGTCTTTAAACACGCTGTGATGTCACCATTTTCTTCATACTTCTTCACAGTTCTTTCCAGTTTCTTATCCAACTCGATGTAAGTTTTCTTCCTCTTTTTCCCAGCTAAATGCAGTTCTATCCTCATGTACATACAAGAAGATTCCTCCGCTTCACTCTTGAAACAAAGTATGACATCTCTGATTTTGGGGTTGGGTCGTCCAAGAAGATTGTTGATTTTGTTGTGCCAACCTTCCACCGCGTTCGTAGTCCTGTGTCGCCTAGCATAGCAATTCCACAATTCAATAGGAATTTCGTCATTATGCAGCCACTGTTCGACGAAGTAGTCGAAGAAGCGAGTTAATTTCGACCCAGCCATCTTGGACATCTTCAGTTTTCAAGAAGGCTAATGCAGCACACATTTGAGTGGACAGTCGGATTTCTTCATTTTCTCTATATTCACATGTCAGTCCAATTTCTTGTATTTTTCTCCACAGACATTTTTTCAAATGAAAGTAGCACCCATGGATTTCAACTGATGGCAGAACTTCTCTAATTGCAGCTATTGCACTCGCCTCGAAATCAACGTGGATGTGTCTTGGATTCCATTCTGGGACTGCTTGCAGTACATGACGAAAAAAACGAACGTATGTAGTTTTCTTCTTGTTTGGAAGTAGGCCAAACACAACTGGATAAACGTTAGTTTCTGTGTCGGAGCTTCCATAATCAGCATGGATGGTGTAAATTTGACCGAACTGTTTACTACAACTTTTAAACGTTCCATCCATGAAAAAGCCTTGTAGGTTCCTCAAGCACTCTTTTCCTTTTTCTGAACAAAAAATGATCATCCGTTCCTCTGAGCTTTCGTCCACTAACATAAATTTTGATCCGTCGTTCATCTGAAGCAATTCTTCGTCTAAAATTACTTCTTCTCTAGTCTTAGGCTCCTTTTGGGTTCCACGCGCACTGTTTCTCTGTATGTACATACTTCTTTTTGTGGTGAGTTGTTGCGGCATTTCTGTTACAAAATTGTAGCCCTTGTTGTGGAGTTCTCCCAGTTCTTCTCTGTAGATCTTTGAAATGGACGTGTCTTCTTCACGGGCTCTCTTCTTTGCAACGTTGATGCTCTTCATAACTTCCAATCTGGCTGTGTCCGGTGCTGCACATGAGTGATCAGTAACTTCTAAAACTTCGCCATTTTTACTTTTTAACATTCCACGGCACCTACTTGACCTTTCCTTCTGACATCGCCAAACTATTAACCCATCTATATTCTTCCTAAACTCCCTATATGCGTATCCGTTATAATGTGCTGCAGGCTTACCCTTGTTAGTAGTTAAGACTTCCATAATATAACTAAACCATGTATAAATACTAAAAAGAAAGAAAACGTTCAAAACACTAGGTATACTAGTAAAATAACTTTAACACAAGTAAGTTTAAAACACTAAAACAGATTATTGCTGCTTACGAAGTGACTTGAAGGACCATCAGAACAGGAATGACAAAGAAGGGGTCGGTGAGGTGGGGCGGCTGCTCGGGAGGAATGAACCTGAGCTATTGTATTGCGTGATGACTCACCTCCAACCAGCTCCAAGTATTCATTTCCTGGTAACGTAACCCCTACCCTAAACTGTCACATTGGCCCTTGTGCGCTTTCTTCGCAAATACCTGTATGTGCGCTTTATTCGCTGTGCGCTTCTCACACAGATTCATGGAAATCCTCCGATCTAGCCGGAAGGAAGCTGTGGTACTCAGTCGATTCCGAATTGGCTATGGGACTGATACACACTCCCTGCCTAGTCTAAATTGACAGTCGCGGTCAGACCGCGTCTGTATTATGCGCCAGGTACCCGTGTGGCAAGCGCTCCTCTGCCTGGATTTGAATCTAATTTGGGCTAAAAAGATGATTAGATTAATAAATAATTTGTTCTTAAGTGATTAATATTTAAATAGCTTGCCACGGTGGGTGAGTGAATAGCGTGTCGGGTGAGTGAATAGCGTGTCGGTCTACTAACCCCAAGATTGTAGGTTCGCTCCTGGCCGTGGTAAGTGTTTTTTGAAAGGCGGCAAAAATTACGACACTCATGTCATACGATGTTAGCATGTCAAAGAACCCATTTAAATTCAGTAGGCCGTGTTCATAATGGCAAAATTAATCTCGGGAGTTTCCGCCAACACAAAGTTCCTCATTTCTCTACTAGAAAGCGCTATAGTGTTCAAGGAGATAAGATATCTAACCTCCTTGACTTTCATAGTGATTCAAGGAACAACGAAATTCGACATCCAAGCTACCCTCTGGGTGTCAAATTACAAAGCTTGCGCCCGGCAGCGAGGCTATACGATATTAAATTAAATTAAATTAAATATTTAAATGTTATCGTTGCTAATTAATTTGACTCGGTTAAGGGGTTTAACAACGGGGGATTTGAATTAATGTTGGCCTAATGACTTATAGGGATTTATAATTTCGGGAATTGACTTGGCGATTGACTAGGGCATTTTGCTCAATAGTTCACTGCAGTTTGGGATGATGTTCGCTTATTATGCTAGAAGGAGCATAGCTACTTATCATCCCCGCTCGCCATGGTTTGGATGTGTGTACTTGCGGCGCCTATCTTAAGGCGGGTACACACTTGCGAGCTGCTCGAGGAGAAAGTAAATGCCCGAGCCTTCTATGAGCATTATTTGAGCCATAATGCTCGCGAGCAGAATCAGTCATTGTGTGTTGTTTCCACATGCAAAACGGATGTCTTCCGAACAAGAAACTCTGCTTGCTGTGATGGTTGCGAGTGGCGCAGCTATGATGATGGCCAATTTAAATGAAAATGAAAAGAAACCCCGTCGGTGTTGGCGCAATGAACTGTACAAAAGACGAAGTGGGTCTGAATTATTGTTGGACATGAAGTTCCAGATCGTTAGTGGTCAGTATAAAAATTTCACACGGATGTCGCCTACTGACTTTGAGACTTGACTAAGCAGAATAGGTCACAGAATCTCAGAACGGGAAACATATCTTCGCTCTCCGATTTCGGCTCAAGACAGGCTCACAGAAGCTGGTACAGACTTGCGAGCACATACAGGGTTTTTCATATAAAGTAAGGACGCCAAGCGGCGGGTTTGTTATCCGCTAGTGTGGTGGCCTTGACCGAGCTTGTGGCGAGCCATGGCCCCCTGCTCTAAGCGTGTGTACAATCCTCTATGAAATATTACCTTATAAGAGTTGCTGGAAGTGTCGTCCTTCCTGGGTTATACAGGCATTGTATCTGGTAACCACATTTTGGCTGACGCGAGTGAGTCATGCCACTGTATTTTTTCTGATTGTTTATTTTGTATTTTTTATTGAGCACTGAACCAGTAGTGTCAACGTTATTTACAATTACGTGAATCTGTGCTAGTGAAGGTGGCACTTCATAAGGAAATTGCTGAACAAATGCATCACGTACCCGCCGAGCCGAATCGTAATTAAAATAAATGTTACACACAAAAATACGACGTTGCAATGATAACTGTCTCACCATGTTAGCAGCGGAGGTTCAGACTGGCGACTGAGCACCTGCACGCTTATTGCAAGGTCAAGTTTGTACTATGCGCCCGCTTTCAATACTACAGCAGGGGGCCGTGGTGCGTCACAAGCTCGGCCAAGCCGGCTTCAGCAGCGAATGACAAAACCACCGCCCGCCGTTCTTACTTTATATGAAAGACCCTGTATCTCTGCCGTCCATACTGACACTGAGGATTCCTTTGTGCTCGCTGTATTAAGTAACCTTGGTAAAAACCGGCTTCAGCCGGCTGAGATTGAGCGGCTCAAGGTCGGCTCAAACTAGGCTCAGAAACCCGTACACACTGACGAGGCTGGTAGTGTGAGAGCTCGCAAGTGTGTACCCGCCTTTCCTGTGGCACACATTCTCTTGGAGTGTGTGGACCTGGCCGATCTGCGAAGAACTCTCAAACTGCCTAACACACTCTCCATTCTACTGTACATGATGACGGGTAGTCTGTAGACCTCGGCCATCCGGTCGTATGCGAACACATGTTCGAAGCAGGACACAGCTTAACCAACATTAGAACGTAGTGCCGAGTCGATCTCGGGCATGATCTGCCATCTTTTGAGCATTACGAAGTCTCTCAACTATTTCTGTACTTTCTCAGAAGAAACAATCTAACAAAGATACTTAAAATGATCCCCAGGGGCTCACAAATTGTGGGAAATGGGTTGGTGACCACGGGACCTCGGCTGAGTCTGACATTGCTTCCACTTACTTGTGCCGGGCTACTCTCCTTCTTCTTTCCTGTCGACCTCTTTTGGTCAAGTCTTGTTCTCTTCCGACCCCGATGGGAGTCTATTCCTTTCCCGCCTTAATTGGCCCTTCTCTCATCATTCTTGATTCCTCATTCTTCTAGGGATCAGCCTTCTCTTTCTCTTCATTATATTTCCTTCTCTCTTTAGGATTCTCGCACTGATTTTGTGAATTGGCTCCCCGTGTATATAAATTATCTTTTGTGAGTATTTGAATCTCGACCACATTTTGTAAGTATTTTCACTGTAAATTGCGTTTTGTAAGTATTTTGGATGAAGCCTCCGTGGCTTAGGCGGCAGCACGCCGGCCTCTCACCGCTGGGTCCGTGGTTCCAATCCCGGTCACTCCATGTGAGATCTGTGCTGGACAAAACGGAGGCAGACAGGTTTTTCTCCGGGTACTCCGGTTTTCCCTGTCAAAATTTCATTCCAGCAGCACTCTCCACTATCATTTCATTTCATCTGTCATTCATTTCATCATTGCCCCAGAGGAGTGCGTCAGGCCTCGGCAGCCGGCACAGTTCATATCCTCGCCGCTAGATGGGGGCTTCATTCATTCCATTCCTGACCCGGTCGGAGACTGGAAGCAGGCTGTGGATTTTCATGTTTTTCAAGTATTTTGGATCGTGAGACGACATATTGTGAGTATTTTGAATCTAAATTACATTTTGTAAGTATTTTTGGATTTCAATTGCATTTTGTGCGTATTTTGAATCTGATTGGTTGGTATTTTCAATATAAATTGCATTAAGTAATTATTTTAAATTTCAATTGTATTTTGTAAGTATTTTGAACCTCAAATACATTTTGTGAGTCGTTTTAATCTAACTTCGTTATGTTTTCCATTTCATTGTCATTTTTGCTATCACCCAGACCATTAGGGGCCGATAACCTTGATGTTAGGCCCATTAAAACAACAATAATTATCATCATCACTTAAAATGACTGCAATATTCTATTCCTCCATATTTGGATCAATTCAATGACATTTTCTGATGACATCTGTTAAT